>PYXC01002823.1:882500-1482500 GCA_015244755.2 Tenualosa ilisha | reverse complement strand
CAGGCAAGATGCGCCCCCTGTGTCCCCCTCCATATATCCCATTAAGGCCCCATCTCCTCCAGCATCACCCAAAATGCAGCGTTGGTCACGGGAAAACAGCAGTGATGACTCATTGCCCTCATCTCGGGTATTTAGCAATGCCCGATCAGTTTTTTGCCCTGCTTCGCCCTCTCTATTTGAGGCTAAGCCCTGCCCTGTACCTCGACCCCCACAAGCTTGGACCTCGACCAGTGGGCCTGTAACATCAACGCTCTGGGGGGATCGTGTGAAGCTACCAGTGCATGGACCAAAGCCTTTCATCAGACGTAGCCAATCAGACCGAAGACCTAGTCTGAACCATCCACCCAGAGGACAAGCTTTCTCCATTGCTGAGACCTGTGGGAGTGAGCCTTCCATTGCTTGTCAAAGGTGAGTAACTTATGGCATTTCAGCTAAATCAAGTTTGGTTAAAGCAACACAGTGTAGCCGTTCACCGCTTTTTGAGGTACCCGTTAACTGTTTGTTTTTGTATTTGGATGGCACACAGTCATATGAAGGGCAGATAAACACACATGTTATATCCCCACCATCCATCTAGGATATATGCTCTGTGCAGCTCTGTGTGCAGGGTAGGAAACTACCACATGATAAAACCTGTACTGTTGACATATCTAATTGTATGGCCATTACAGACCAGTTAACATGTTCTAGCAGTGCCAATAAGGCTCTGGGAAGTTTTGGAACGCTACACCCAAACTCCTTAATGTTGTTATGAGCATCAGCAAGTTCAAGGTTGTCCTTAATTTACAAGGGGAAAGTTTTGCTATGGCTTATTCCTGAGTACAATTCTATTTGTTAAAATCCTGTTGAAACCTTCATTATGCACTTGGGAAAGTTTGAAGAGGGAGTAAAGCGTTTCATTGACTCCACATCTCTCATCCGTCAGTCAGTTAATAATGTAAGTAAAATGTCTGTAGGACTACATTTTTAGATATTTGGGAAAAACCCAACAATATATATTATTTACTATTTACAAATATTAACTGTGTGTATGGATTTAGTATACGGCATGTTAAAACATGTATGTCATTACTTTGAAACAATTTATCTTTTAGTCTTCATAGCACTCTTCAGACATAGATTGTGAAGGAAATGTTCAAATGTGATGTCATTGTTTAACTTTCAAAGAACTATGATGTAACTTTGCTTTAGAAAAACAGTTTCTTGTCAGTGTTTAATAAGGTTTCCTTGAAATGGTGCAGGTTCAAAAGAATCCAGTTACTGTGAATTTTACTTGTCATTTTGCTGACCCATGTTTGTCTGTAAGATCATGCATGATATTAAATTAGGAAACTGCGATGCCTGATGCTATATCATAGTCTTCAGCATCTACAGCAAATGATAAAGTTGTGTTTAGTGTAAAAATTCACCTGTTGCAATAGCTGGCCATAGTCATGCAGAGATAACATGTGATCAAGGGAAAGTGTGTTATGTGTTGTATGGTGTTGAAGAGAATTTTAATACAGGTTCTTGTCCTTACTATCTGTATCCTTGGACAGTAAAAGGTATTAGTTGCATTTTACATTTCCAGTTTGATTTCCAATACAGGTGCAATAACAGCAAAATCAAGGCAACTGGTTAATCCTGCAATGACAAAGTACCGATGAGTCACTACTTCTGCTTCTGTCTTGTGCCAACCGGAAATGAGTAACCTGTGCTGCATCTCTAATCCGTCTCCTCAGAGACCCAGCTCATTTTTTCCTTGTCTGTTTCTCCTCTCTGATAGGCTGGATGACGGTCCAACCAAAGACACTGATGGATGGGACCACCACCCGGAACTCACAGGGGTGACACGCTCAGCTTCACATCCAGACCTGTGTATTATAGGTCAGTCCTTACACCGTGAATGAGTGGGTTGATGAAGGACCAAAATGGATTATGGATTAGCAATCTCCTCTGAGATTAAGACTTTTTTCCGCTGGGAAGAAGAGAATGACTAATTCTGTTAAAGCCTCTTAAGTGGTGGTACCTCTTCGTCCCACTACTGTATCATTCTTCTTTCTTTCTTTCTTTCTTTCTTTCTTTCTTTCTTTCTTTCTTTCTTTCTGTCTTTCTCTCTTTCTTAACCCCCTGCATACTTTCCCTCTCATGAATTAATTTTCAAGATCTTTGGTGACTGTGGTATTACAAGAAACAAAAAAGAAATTATACATACATTAGATTGTAATGTCAAATTTATTATTTTATGCTGAACATTTTCTGTTTTCTTTTGTAATATTTTAAATACAAGGAAAAAATGCGTCTGTACACTGATCTCATTGTAAATATTTGACCTTTTCACTGTTTTCTTAATAAAACAGTATACTGTGAAGTCTTTGTCATATCACACTAATATTTAGTTCCGCTCCATCCAAATTCAAACAGAAAGATGGTTTCTGTTCCGGTTTTGAGTCACAAGGTTTTCTGAAAAACACTCAAGGGTCAACTCAGGTCAAACACCCACACTTATTCCAGGCAAGACAATATAAACCATTTCATATTTTTTTTAGCCTTTTGCTGCTTCATGGCTATCAGAGATTTGATTGCTTTTGAATGGTACCGCAGTGTTGTAGTGTAGTACATGATTTTTTTTATAAAACATTGAAATTATCCTGGACCTTCTACTGAACTGGTGCAAAATGATGTGTATAATCATTGTCAGCAGAGGTCAAATTTAATCTGTCTATCAAAAATGCCACTTTGAATTCAGGTTTACATGACTGTGATTTTATTCTGTAGTGCTCAATCTCAGTTCAAGTTGTCCTTAGACCTGTTAAAATTGCCAAATCATAATAAAGATAAATGAGATGCAAAATGCTATTGGAAAATAATTTTAATTATCTGCAAAATAAATGTTATCTAAATACAGTATTATATAGAAAATTCATTGTATAGACAACTGTATGGCAATTTGCATTTTTTTTCACAGCAAATTATTATATTAATGAGACTGGAATGCAGAGGTATATTAAGTCTAAGAGGAGTCATAAAAACATGCAGCCAATTTTTGAAAAATATCTTTAAGAGCTGTCAACATTGCGTTAGATACATATTGAGCTTGTCCCAAAGATATGAAAAAATACTGTATAAACATTTGAGACAGTAATGCAAAATATATCACATCTAGTGATAGCACATGGTAAATTTAATATAGTACATGTACATGTAGTATAAAAAGAGTATATATAATGTAACAAAGATGTAAACTTCATATAAGTATAAATGACGCCTGCGTCAGAAAAATATATAGATTAAAAACTGCAACGAAGGCCCAGAACAGATGTAAATCAATACCACAATCATACTAGAATTGCATTCTATATGAGCACATCCAATGAAAACACATTAAAAAACCCAAGACCCGGAGGTCTGCGTTGTCAATCTGCTGGATGCTGTGAGAAATGCAAAGGCACTAGTGTCAATAAATGACATCAAGGTAATGAATTAAGTCTTTAAGGCATCAGTGATGAAGCCCAAATACATTGGGCCACATCTTTCTGGTGCTTTTTTTCCTCATCAAGGGCCAACCTCCACGCTTGCAGGCAGGAGTGCTCCTTTATGCCTCTGTGCAGTGCTCCAGAGTGTTGAGCTAAGTGCTTCTAGCTGGCTGGCTAGCTAGCTAGCTAGGCCTTGTGAGGCTTTGCAGTAAACATTAACCACAGTGATGGCACAGGACACTACCAAGCTCATAACTTGGCCTCTGCCTGCAGCTGTTCCAAGAGGGGATTGGCCTCACTGTTAGGGGTCTCGACACTGTCTCTCCGCACAATACAAGTGGGTCGGTGTCGGTTCAGCATAAGAATCAACTGCTGACGTTCGTGCTTCAGCTCTTCAATCTGGGCTTTGAGATCAGAATTCATCATCTCTAGCCTTTCAGATTCCTGTGACAGGCAAGAACAAAGGGCAGAAGTGTCAGGTCCTCTATAAATACAATAATCGTTTCAAGTATTGCATTCTGCTAGGGGTAGCAAAGTAAATAAATAAATACAACAGAAACGCACTAGTGGTTCAAAATACTGACACCAGGATTTTTTTCAGAAAATATAGGATAGTTCTGCTTCTGTTTAACAGTGGCAAAGAAGTGTTCCTGTTTTTATCATGGGCTACTTCAGGGCAGGTTCTTGGCAGAGGACACCAAATTTCAGGGAGGGGGCATTGCAATCCATTTCTTTATTTCTTTCTTCAGTTTTTCACTTGTATTTCTACTAAAGGGCGCAATTCCAATCTGGCCTAGATCAGCAAAAAGCTTAGAGCCGGCCCTGCTTCTTTGGTGTGCATTGCTACTTTGTTTGAATGTCTGCTAATGCGGACACAACAGCTGCTGGTGACTCACCTTTTGTAGATATTCCGTTCTCTCCTTCTTTTTGTTTCTACATCGAGCAGCTGCCACTTTGTTTTTCTCTCGTCTCCTTTTTCTCCTCTCCTCCTCCTCATCCCTCTAATCAAAATCAAGAGTATGATATATACAGTACAGGCAATAAATACATACTTTATAATAAAGACTTTATAATTTATTTACAATAAAAGAGATTTACACTGCATTTTCAGTTAATTCAAGACATTTTTAAGAAGTGACAAAAAACAAACAAAAAAATAAACCAAAACGTCCATTGCTGAAAAGTTCATTTATATATTCAAATCAGCTATATGGACAAAATGCTATAAAGGAACACTGAAGCTGGATAAATACTCTTCAAATAAATTGTCACTACAGACAACATACTAAGGTGTCAGTGGCTTTGCGGTCCTAACCTCAGTCTTCAAGGGCAGAACCCTCTTAGCCCGCTTGCCCAGCAGATGTAGTGGCGACAGCATGGCACCCAGATTACACAAGTCAGCGTACTTTAGCTGATCAGTCAGTGTCGTGGCAGAGATGCCCGCCAGCAGACCCAGGCTGGGTAAGGAGCCGGCTGCCACGGTGGGATCAGGGATCGGCCCGGGCATCATGTTACTCTCTCCCGCGACCACAGCTGAAAGAAACAGAAATTATTCATATTTTCAAATCTAACACATTTCTGTCAATGCAAAATCAGTCTTTTAGATACATCTAGATGCTTGATACTATGCTAGGGCACATCATCATTTATTTATTCATTGAGTCAATAAAAATGTTTAGTGTGTTTTTGATACAACATCCTGTATCAGGTATTAGGCACAAAATGTGGCATCTTTATAAACCAAATTATCCTGAGTTTTTCCATCTCATATGAAGGCAAAGAATAAACCCTTAACATTTTGAGAAGTTAGGATTTTTTTTAAAGCATGTATATATATATATATATATATATATATATATATATATATACACACACACACACATAGGACTCCACTGAGTTTTGGATTCAGTATTACAATATGAAATGGATAGTCCCAGTGATATTTCATGAAATGAGCTGTGCTGTAATTGTGTGGTATGTAGTCACTAGAGGGTGACAGAAACAAGATGGCTTCACTTTGGAGGCCTGCTCACAGCACTCACTTCCTCACTTTCTATCTGCAGTGTTTTTATGTGCAGTCTCCTTTCTAAACTTTTTCTAAATATGCCTAAAGACAATTTCTAATACAGCACAGAACAAAAATAATAATAATAACTCCCATTCCACCAGCCATCTCTCTTGGCTGCCAGCCTGCAGTGTGTGCAGTTCAAATGTTGTTATACCCCTTGGGATCAGACACTGCTAACACTCATTAAGCTATGCAAGACAGAAGTGTGACCATAGTCATACACCAGCTGCTATGTAACTGACCCAAATGAATGATATGAACATCATGATATACCTATTCATCTGCAACCAGTAATTTTAATCACACATTTTACATCATAGCAGTAATATTAGCTTGCTTGTACATGTATGCACATAACACCTGTCTGACGCCACTGAACCAAGGCCTCGTAGAGCATGTCCGGTCCTGCTTAATCCGCAGTCTTAACCATCTTTAAATGACATACTACATGAGTTCAGACAATAAACGGGCTGCCACAGAACCATTACGTATGTAAATGATGGTGTGAAACAACGAAACAATCACTGTTGTGTTGGGGTAGCATAACATAGGGTTTTCAAACGGTTGTTTCCAAACAAACAAATCCTATATAAAACAATTACAACAGTCCACTGCTCTCCTACATGACACTGACAAATGTTAAATAAATTAAATAAAATAAATAATGAGTATGAATATTTGTAAATCATTTCTAATAACTTTATATTTCTACATATTACTTTCTATTGTTTCCCATACTGAAATACATACACACTAGATGTAGTTTTGAACAGGACAACAAGAACTCATTTAAAGTCATTGCGTTTGTTAGACAATGCTAGACAATGAGAAATGCACTGAAGTCCAGAGGGGTTTGTCCTGATAGATAAAATGTAACAGAAAAAGGTCTATGAGTAAGAAGGAACTGGGGTGGAACCGAGATTATTCATTCAGTCATAATCACAAAAGTAAGACTTGTGAACTGGGCATCTGAGCAGGGACCCACAAAAGGCATACTTGTGGTTTTAGGTACATTCATTGCATTGCATTCATTGCGTGTACAGTGTAAGTTACAATCCAACACCATTCATTCTCTCTTTCTCTCCCATTCTTTTTCCCTCATATCTATTGTAGAGTTTTACACACTATAATAATATTTTTGTTATTTCAAAAAAGACATTCCATAATTTTTGTTTGTCTTGTAGTTCGTGCATAGTTCTCAAAAAGAGCAGCGGTCGAAGATAACTGGAAGAAACAATCTAAAGCTTCATGAAACAATACTATCATTAAGGCATAGGTCTAAATTAACTAATTTAACCCAAATGCCAATCTGTCGACTCTGCTTACACTTGAGCAAGGGGCAATGATTGTCATGTACTTAGGGCATCATGGTCATGGCTAAAAGTTTTGATACTAATACAGAGTGTGTGTTTTGTGAATTCCATGCATTACTACCATCATTTCTAGATTATTTTAGATTTCACACCAGATGTCAATTATCAGTAATTTACTGCAAATAGCTTCATTAACATTAACAATAACATCTCAAAAATCTAAATTTCACTCCATTTCAGCAGCTGCACAATCCATCAGCAGAACAGTGTTAGTTCATCTGAATTGTAGACCTACTTGTATACAGTCATTCTGACTGAATTAGAAGAACAAACTAATTCCTGAATAAATGAAGTGAGGAAGTGCTTAAAATCAGGTGCTTTTATGTGTTTTATGTGCAGTGGTTACTCTGGCATAAACATGTTCAACTGACCTGCCTCTTGGTCTTCAGCATGAGCATGTAACATAACATATGCAGACAATAATCAAAACATCATGGCCAAACATTTTGGCAGTGAAAATGGCAAAGGTTTTGTTTACAATTCTCCAATCAGGGCTAATTTTAATGGGAGAAAGCAATTTTACAGCAACTACTGTTTTGTGCTTCCTGTGAAAGCAGCGATTTTGTCAGGTGTATAGTTAGACTTTTTCACTTTTGGCAACAACCGTGTGTAAGTATGTAGCCTTCCAAAAGTTGAACATATAGTTCATTCAGTACATTCAGCACATTCAAGTAGTTCATTTTTGCATTGCTAATCAGCAAACTGAGAGGAGTGATTTCTTAGGAGATTTTAATGCATTGCCAATTTCAGTGACTTTGCAGGAATGGTACATTGTATCTGTTGTAATTCGATTACAAATGAGACTGAGGAAAACGTAATAAGAAGTTGGTGTGTGAAAAGTGTGAAGTAGTAACAAATCTCCTGTTGGGGGTTGATCAGTTTTACAACTCTAAGGCAGATTTTTTTTAGGCTATGTGCAAATTCTTCCAGTTGCTAATGAATTTAGGCTGTGGGCTATATTCCTAATTGATACATTCAGATTGAGGTCACAGTATCTAAGAATACTAAACAATTGTAATTTTTGGACCACCTTGGCATCACTCATGCATTGGTGTTATGTCAGTGTTCATCTCAAATTTCTGGTATTAACTTTGCCAAAAAGTTATTTTGCCAATGCTGACAGAGTCAAGTAGGATGCGAAAAGTGATACTGATACATTCGAATACTGATGGACAGTGACCGGTAGCCTTTACGCTTGCTCTATATGTGACACTCTAGTGTCATGACTTGAAGCGGAAGTTAATAGGCAGAAAGGCATGTAATGCTCGAGTCTACCCTTACATAACATCACCACCAGAAGCAAGGTGACTAGACTCTCAATTGTGTCTTCCCGTAAAATCCTTAATTCACCGCGCGACAATTCGTGTTGGCAATTGGTTTCAAAATAGACGGCTGCGAATAAAGTTGGCCTTAAAAACTAAAGAAGTCGAACTCGTTATTGGCCTTTTTTCCCGACCCATGTTAGAAATTTCAGGAAATAACGTTAGTAGGCTAATGTTACAAGTTTAACGTTGACTGCAACGTGAGCATGGCGCATAGCGCTATCCTCCACACCGAAAGTTAATAAAACTTTTTTACTACCTGGACTGGTTTCCGTGTTCAGCAGATGTCCTTTTTTGGGATCAGAAGAGGGTCTAGAGTATATTTTAAAAAGTGGATATCGTTGCATCAGCCCGTTTCTTTACCAATCCCTATTTTGAAGATTTGGGAATGCGGAAGTCAGTTGCTGTGCCAGCCAGACGAACGCAGGGATGGACAGACGCAACATGACAAAACCAAAGGGCCAGTGAAGTGAAGGAAGAACTGCTCGCTCCTCCCCTTGGAAACCAGAAAACAAACACATCATTGAAGATTTTCTGCTGAAAAGACCCTTTAGCATTCCTATTTCCCCTTTAGACCACATTGCCTTTCTGTTCCATATGTACAACATTTTGGGGAGGGTTAGGCTATTATAGAATTTGTGAGTGTGGAAATGAAAACTTCTGCATATCAATAGGTCTGTTGTAATATATTTTCAATTATTTAAAAATGTCCCCTCTTGGGCTGGAGTGGAATTAATTATTTAAACATACGTTGGGCGTACTCTCTATTACTGCATAAGCCAAAGCCCTTGGGGAACAGGCAAATCTGAGAGAACAAGTTTTAATGTTCTCTGGTTTAGTTTTGGTAGCAACCAGAATAGCATAACATACACAATTCTTGGTTGGATTATGAAAATGTCATAGTCAGTATATCCTTTAAAATTGTCAATTTTGCAGATCACAATTGGCATCACAGTCCTCTGCAAAGTCTCCTCTGTAGATAATACCTTCTGATTCAGCATACAGAACAGAAATCAAGCTGGAACAGAATCTGATGTGAATATTTATTCATAAGCAATCAATGCTCATTTCACTTCTTTGACGAACAAGTCAAAATTCAAATGGTAGAAAAATAAATTATAGTAGAGTACATCTCAATAGATATAGCACTGGATGTTTTCATGGAAAACTCTAAACATTTTTTAACAAATGAATCAAAACACAGTCTGAATGATGACACTGAGGTATGGCCCGTGAAGGATATGTTCATAAGCACAACATTCAGAGCTATTAATATACATTTGCCATCAAAAACACAAATCCACTCTGTCCATTCCACAACACAATAAACCTAGAACAAGATTAAACATTGATGAAACTTTTATATTATATATAGCCTTTCTGCATGCTTTTCAAACAAGAACATGGTTCATACCCATCCATAAAATGAATAGCCATGCTTTTAGCTACATTAGCTACCCGGAAGAGGTTAATACAAGTTCTTTCACACTTAACATTTTCTTCGATGCAGCCACTCAACCAGTGGCTTTACACCAATGGCACATCAATTCAAAAATCTTGACAGCACAACATGACATTTAGTCTAGTAGTGAACTTCAGTCAGTCATCCAACATCGTCCTCTGTCATACATGTCACAATTGCACTCATAGAGCCAAAAGGGTGGGAGAGTTGAGGATATCCACTCTGGAATCGCTTTTACAAAACTCATCCCCATCTGGGACCGAGTCCTGTTCGGGGCAGGCGAACGTAAAGACGGACAGGTAGCTGCTGCAGGTGGGTGTCGACATGTTCACCACAGGTGTGCTCAGAGGCTCCAGGTCATTTGCCACTGACTTGTAGAGCGTCTCCCAATCTGCCAGGCCCAGCGGCCCACTCAGGTCTATGTCAGGTACGGATCGCGCGGTCTCAACATGCATACGTTCCTCAGAGTTGACCAGCAGATTGTCCAGCAGCTCCTCCCTGACGTCCAAGCTAGGTTCGAGATCACAGAGGTCACTGACTTCAGCTGTGGCACACAGTAAAATGTTGGAGTTCCCTGAGATAGCAGAGTAGGGCACAATAGGGTCCTCCAGCTCCTGCAAAACGGGTGCTTCCTGGGGGCATTCCTCGGATAGTAGCTTGCCCAGAGTGTCAGGGCTTGAGGGGTCCTGCTGAGGTGTGGTAGATTCCTGGAGCACACCTTCCAGGTCTGCGAGCATCTGACAGGTGGGTCTGTGCGATGCAAGGACATATTCAAGTCTCTTCTTCTCCTTTAGCAGGCTGTTGATTTCTGCCTGCAGTGTGGCTTTGTCCTCTTCTAGCTTGTCCGTCTCCTTTGAAAGAAATCAAAATAATGACTATGAGCATTTTAGAAGAACACTGACTTCTTTGAGCTCCTGAGTATAGAATCTTGTGATACATCTCAGTTGAAAGTAAGTAATCGGGTAGGTTTGATGCTTTACTTACAGCTTGCAAGGTATCTGTAAGTTCCCTTCTTCTGTTGCGACATTTTGCTGCAGCCATTTTATTTCTCTCTCTCCGTATCCTCATCTTCTCCTCTTCCTCTGGGGAGAGCTGCAAAAAAATCATATCAAAGGAACACAAAATTGTCAATATGGTCTTATACCTCCTCGGCCTGCAGTGTCCACCTATTGAAAGTGATGAATATGGTCTCTCTCTCTCTCTCTCTCTGCTTGTTACCCAGAAGCTTCCACCTGGCACACAGAAAATACACGACTCCTGACTTATACCTATACATGCTGTGCTACCTAATGCTGGACTGTTTATAATACAGCGCGATCTATCTCGATTTGTTGCAGAGAGGCGCAATATTATTGCGCACACGCAGCGCAGAGAAAGCGCGTCAATATAGCCTACCTTTTCGTTTTTCCCCTTCCTGGTGGAATTTTTGCCTTTGCTGCTGCCAGCTTTGGGGGTCGCAGGGACGGACTTCTGCTTTTCATTGGCCTGCGCTCTGCCCAGAGATGGTGAGACAGACGTGATGATGGTCGGCTGGACCATCCACTGCAAATCTGGGGTAGTTGAGATTGCGGTTACCGTGGGAGCAAACGGAACCTCAGACACCTCCATCTGCCAAACGATGAAAATAAATGTGACAAAAACAACAAATGTTGTTATAGAATTGTCCTTTGTATCTAGTTTAGCTTAGCCTACTATATAATAATTCGTTTCCCCAGTGATATTCATCCAAAAACATCCATTCACCATTTCGCGCAGCCTATGGCCTATAGTGTAATAGACAAACCTAGACTACTTACGGATTCTTCACTACATTGCAAAATAATATTATATAATCCATGCAATAATTGGTTAAAATATATTTAGACATCCAAAAATAGACTCCTCCAGATCAATATTCGACTTTTCATTGTTGCTGACGTCAACACTGACGCAAGGCTGCTGTGGAGTCTCCTCAATGGGTTGATTTTTCTCAATGAACCACTGTATAGGCACTCCCAATGTTAAATTAGCATGCATGATGGTCATTTCATTGACCCATTATACGTCTCTATTATGGAAATGATTAAAGCATAGCTATATTTCCTACATAATTCCCCTGTGTAAATCCATCGCGAGGATGATTACACCGTACGGCAAAAGCACAGTAGTGTCTTATCAAACATGGTAAATTCGTTTCAGGCCATTTTGTCTACATGATCAACAGCTGTCAGCGATATTATTATGCAGCATCTCAGAGATGTTAACAAATAAGATCCCCTTCATCAAGTGGTAGGCATAACATAGACTAAATCAAATCAACATCCATTGTTTTCCTCGCACCCAAGCTCATACGATAGGGTTAACACATGCACCAGCGATATAGCTATAATTTCCCTTTCTCTTCTGATGACTGCTGAGTTCTACCTGAGTGTTCTCTGTTGGAGAGGCGGATGAGGTGGACAATAAAGCGTCCGCTTGCGACTGTGGGTAGTAGGCGAGGGTTTCCCCAGCTGGAGATGATGCTGAGCTGCAGCGTGACACGGAATCAGAGTCGGTATTCGCGCTGTTCGGGAACATTTTTCTTCTTTAACTTCACTGTCAGGCGGAAAACAGACTAAAACAAAAGGGTACTTCGCAGTTATTTTTAATCCTTTCCAGATGTGTTTTCTTCTCCAGGTTCGTGTACCTGGTAACTGATAGACCGCTGTGCAAGCTCCTCCTATTTATAGTCTGTCAGAATTTTATGAATGAACTGAGATTGTACCATTTCAGCAAAAGGCAGCCGCGCAATATTTTAATTCAGAGAATTTATGCCTCTTAGACAAAAATAAACATTTATTTATACGTCCAGACCTAATAATTTACCATCAGAAGAGCAGACTGAATGTGGAGTTTTAAAAACACAAAGATACATTCCATGATGGAACCCCCCCATATAAAGAAATAGGCCAGGCACGTGTAACACGTTCATTCATAAATTTATGCGTGGAGGTCGATCCGACTTGACACTTGGATGCTGTGTCTTCTCCTGAAACATAAGATAGCCTTTTTAAAATAGCCTATATACTGTTTATGTTTTGAAAAGAGAAGGCTGTCATTATCCACCTGTTTGGCACTTGGACACAGCATGTTACTTTGATTTTGCAACATTTCTTAACCTGATGCTATACATGGAAATTGATTTTTGCACTGATTCTGATTCATAAGTATGCTGAGTTAACTGCAGTTAATATATGGGTGCAGCTAATGCAGTAGTGATTTTTTTTATACTTGGCATAAAACATGTGACCTGAGGTTTATACATGTGTGTGACTTGTATTCAGGAATTACAGTTCAGGGTGCACATTACTTTGCTTAACTTGGTAGTTGGTAACTGTAAACAAATTTAATGATGTTTCTTAGTAAAGGAATAAATAAATAAATCCTTTAAGACCAAGGCATCTTCAGGAATAATTTCAAGTTTGCTTGTATGGCTGTACATTATCTCATATCACACTATAGAAGAGTCATGTTATTCAAATCTGTTTCAACACAACTGATATGTTTATAAATGAGCCTATCTCACTACAATGCAGTGAAAGCATACTGTGCATGGGCAGAAACACATCCAAGCATGAGTGCAAGATGTAGTAATCTCACCCCATAATGTTAATAAGAATCAATAATTCAATTGTTCTTGAATAAAAATCAGGTCTTGTTTTATGTCCATTTTGAGCATGACAGGGCAATTCCACAGGCCCTGCACAGACATGGAGACCCATAGATCATGACCATCATTATTGTCACTGGGTTTTGGGCAAGAGTTATTTTTGTTGACTTCATGTATGTGTAATGGATGCCAGCTGGCCTGTGCATGTGGAATGTTAGTAAACCTCCCTTCCAATACCTCAAGAGCCTCCTAGTCAGTTGACATCATTACAGGTCAAAGGTTGATAAAATTAAATCACAAAGATTTCAAAATAACTAAAGCTGTCTTCAAACAATTCCAGTCTAGTTTAAGAGCCAAATCAGTACCAGTATTGAAGATGCACAATAACATGCTTTTCTTTGTTTAATGTGGACCTGTGACTGAAACCATTTTGAGTTGATATATGTCTGATATATATATATATATATATATATATATATATATATAAGAAAAAAGAAAACATCTTGATGTGATGTGTAAAAAAATAAAAATTACAAAACTTTTTAAGATGATAATATGGGAAATAGAGCGAGTTCCACCTATTGACTACCAAGGCTTCACATGAACTTACCAACAATTGTCAGCAGGGGGCAATATTTTACTATCCTATCTCAACACCTTGGCATCATTCTGAAGTTCCTTAAGCTTGCTGAGAAATATGGAGTTTCACTTTCATTACACAGAAACTGAAGTCAGTTATGATGTTCAGATACGGTAAAGTAAAGTTTAGGGAAGTGAAAACTGTGAACCCCCCCTTATTCATCCAATATGAAATTGAAATGTTTCCTAGCAAAGCTTTTTACCAATATGTGGTCCAAGTCGACAATGGTTTATTCTCAAAGCAAAACAGTCACACAATGTCATTTCAATACTCTTTCAATAAATAGTAATAAATAATGATAATAGTGAAGGCTGTCGATTTAACGAATAATTCTAAAGTCTTTGTGGTCTAATGCTTCAATTTTCTTCTCGTTCTTGAACTCAGCTTTGTCAATTTTTGATTTCGGGCTTCCTGTGGTCTTCAACCATTCCTGCATCTGCTTAACTTTGTCAGCTGGTCCTTGAAGCTGACCTTGCACTGTGCCAGCAGCAGTGTTCTGCACCCAGCCAACCAGGCCTAGCTGCTGTCCCTCTTTCTGAAAAACAAGAAAAGAATAGAAATATTATCTTTTTCATATAACATAATTTTTTAGGTATTTTGAAGACATCCCTATTGACAAAGATCAAGCTTTAAAACTTTTTAACCAGTCTCGTAACTGCTTTTTATATACTGCTACATACATCATGAGTGAAAAAAAACAATAATCTTTATGTCTGAGGATTTCTGGTTTAGATTCGCAGTACATCAGCCAATGTCTCAAAATGATGAATTAAAACATTAATCTGTTTGATCGATGATACATGAAGTATGAAAGTTGATACCAATTGACTTCCAGGATGTTCACTTTGAAACAGTTTTGTGATGCATCTAGATATTTTTAACTTTACATTAAGACAGTGGTTCTTTAACTTTTAACTGCCGCATATCCCCTGAGACACTCCTACTGAGGACCCACTGCAGCACCAGCAGCTTGCTATAACAACTGGAATTTTTGGATAATAACTGTACACATATGGTACAGCACAACGTATTGGCAATTTGGTTGTATTGGGAACAGTTTCCACTGTTTGCATCTGAAGTTTATATTTATGCTGGCGAGAGCTAAGAACCCAGTCACAAATTTATTTTGTGTACCCCTTATAATTGATCCAAGTACCCCCAGGCATACTTGTACCCCAGTTTGACAACTACTGCCTTAAGATAAGCAAACTAATATTAGCTATCCTTATTGTTAGCTCTTATATAAGCCTAGTCAGTTCAGTGCTATTATTTCAACTAGAATTCTTACCTGTTTATTTTGGTGCAAGGTGTGTCTAAGACTGTGGATTTATTGTGGCTATGTGCTGTTTGTAACGTCTACATTGTTGGTGTTGTATGTTATATTATCTTGTTTTCTGCAGTCAAAGCCAAATTTTCCTCCCTAGTATCTGTTTAGGGCTGTGGTCTGTCTGTCAGACAAGTTGTATTATTCTCAGACTGTTACAAGGACTTACTGCTTCATCACAATTATTCTGCATCTTTCCTGGAATGTAGCAATATCCCAAATCCAGTTTGGCTCAGAACTCGATTTCTGAACCAGTTTGGCTCATCTTTTTAAAGATCTTTGACCTTTTGTGGTTCCATAACCACCATAACCATGCACTAGCCTATCCTTTACAATGCAAACTGTAGGGAAACAGGCCTATTCCACGAACTCTGTAATTTCAGTTTATGTGATTCAAAGTCATTTGGAAAATATATAAGCTCTATCAAATTGAATTTGAGTCACCTTACTGGTTACAATAGGCTACTCCGGCAAAATCATCATGTCATATTCAGTGTTTTTGGATTCATATCCTACTTGGTTATGTGTTGGGGAGATGAAAACAAGTTGAAAGCCCAAGTCATAGCATACAATTTTAAACATCTTGAAGATCTGATTTCACAAGCAGGAACTTTGTGTCTGAGAGTCACGAGGCAGTATAATTTTCTGGTAGTATTAAGCTTGACTGGGGAAACGGACTAACGTTAGCCTATTAGCAAAAATCAAACGGCTGTATGGCAATTATCGTGAAGTGACAGTCCTCAATAGAATGTTCGAGTAGGTTTCAACATTTTGTGCGTGTGTGATGTTCAGGTGTGTTAGTTGCCTGAATGAGTGTGTTTAGACAAGATAATGCTTTAAACCGGCTCTGCATAGTAGGCTAGTAGCCATATTTGGACGAAGTCTAAGTCTACACGTGCATTCATCACATATTCTGGTTTTAACCTCTATTAGCAGGGACAGGACATACACCCGGCTACTGCACCATCACCAGACAGGCGCATCATTTTTACTGGAGGACATCAAGATCACTATGTCGCATTATGGATGGAGACTTTAGATCTTTGTCAATATATTACGGTTAGAAACAGGTAAAACACTATATTACCACAAGAATTAGGTTTGCACCAAAAAATGGGATTAGATCGACACACTGACATAACTAAAGAACGCTCTGTTAATTTTGGTTTTCTTGCAGTTATTATTAACACTGCACAATGCATTACCTGCGTGTACTTCCGAAAAAACACCCCTTGAACTCTACCGTAGACTTCATAATCCACCGTGAGAAGGTCATTAGCCATGCCGTAGGCCAACTTTACTCCAGCTTCTGATGAGAATTTCCCCAAACGCTTCCCACAGAACTGTAACACTGGCTTCCCCAAGAGATTCATTCACCTCGACAACAACGGGACAACTTCCGGCCAAATTTGGGCAACTTTAAACCAACATAAAAGTCCGTTTTAAAAGGACATACACACATCCCTACTGTCTGTACCTCTCTGCTTGCTGGGTGATAAACTGAAACAAATAACATCTATGTTTAGTTAGCCCTGGATAAAATAATACACGCTTGATTTTAAAGATAAAATGTGTTTTGAGGCTTTATGATTTTACAGACGACATTTGGATGTAGTTATTGAATAGCCATCAAGGCTTCAATCGCAAAGGCCTTTGCCGAATTTTCAATTAAGCTACTTTAAAAAATGAGAGAATAGGCTAACTTTCTGCATGATGAGCTTACATTCTACATACAACATATACGATTCGCATTTCAAAATTTAGTGCATCAACATACAATAAAACTATGCCTAATTTGTTAACCAGAGGATCACATATCTTGGCACATTAAATGAAACTTCAAAAGAGAACTCTGAGATTTTTACCCTGCTTTGGTGGATCAGAGACTTAGAGGACAGAGATAAGTATAAACTCTGATTATATAGTGATTTTTACATTTTCTTTTTTAGCACTTACTGAGATAAGGAAACATAGTTATGACAGTAAAGACCTTCATGTCACCAATTTCTAAACATTTTAAGCCTTTCTGTGGGAAAAAAAAATCGTTTAGTTTTACATAGATGCTATTCTATAGACGCTAAATGGACACTACAGACACTAGAAAATGTACTCCTTGTGGTTTTGGTGTTCTAAATATTATGCTAAATACTGCACTGATTCCCATCACTTTAGACCTAAACCATCTAAAAAGTCTCAGCATTTTGCTTTAAGGCTACAAGTAGATTCCAATACCAAGACAAAGCTCAATATGTTCATGCTGTTGTGTGAAAATAACGTTAACAGAAAACAGTATAAGTGTATATATGTGTTATTTATTAATACCCATAACTTTCTTTGGTTTCATTGTTAAAACAGGTACATGTAACACGAGATTCCAAGACCAAAATCCACTGCCTTGCTAGTCAAGAGTCTAGCACACCGCCATTACATTGTATTAATACTTCTCTCAAGTACCACATTCAGGATCTTTACACAAGACTGAATAAAATAACGTGGTTACATCAGTAGTTGCTCTTGGCCTTGATCCAGGCACTCAAACATAACTGTGACAAAATACATCATAAAACTGAGAAAGGCATGTACAAGTAAACAAAAGTAAACAAAAACATACTTGCTCTCTCAAGTTGGTTCTGTGAAAAGTGAGTCATCTTGTCATTGCACTGTAAATGTCTGTGTGTCAAGAAATAACTTCAAAATGTAATTGTGAATTGTGACAATCTCTTGCTGAGGATCTCTCATAGGCCTGAGCCAGTCTGGAGAACAGCTACACCATCAAAAGATCAACAGGGTTTGAAAACTTTTTTTGACCATACATTGTTAAGTCCATTTTCAGCACTGTAATCTTCAGCTATATGATATAAATATGCTCCACAAGATTACTAGCGGGCATCTAATAAAACAAATATCGATTAATTTTTTAAAAACAATTCAGGATAAAAATCCTTATTTCTTTGGCATAATCCTGTCTACAGTTTATTTGGTAACTATACAACAGTTACCAGTTCGGTGATCAACAGACGTCAAGGTCCTCTTCCCTCCAGTACAATATAAAGTAAGGGTAATTTCTGCAACGTCCCATAGTTTAGCATACAAGATAAAAATGAACTCAAAGTGAACAAAAGAAAACCCATAGTGTATGTCATAAAAATGTTATTACAACATGTGACATGTAATTGCGTCTGCTCATGACATTATGGGCGGTGATAAATGTAGTCATGAACAATGACAATTTCACTAAACTCAAATTGAACTATCAATTCACACATCTGTTTCACATTTCAGGTGCAACAAAACATCTCAAAATGCTCTTCTTACTGAAGGCTATTCCTTTCTCATCACAAGAAAACTGCTGCACTCCCACCAATGTTTGTTGCATTATGGCAACAATTTACTTGAGAGCAACACTGTGACTCCTGAGGAATTTCTTTCCTCATAGACCTTTAAGTCTTACTCAGCCAATTAGCGTGAAGTTCCAAACACATTCTTTTTAAGGCGTGGTTTCAAAAAGTTGTATTGTTTGCTTAAAATAAGCAATAAGCAGTATTGCTGCCAGTATACTCAAACAGCTGTGCTGTTACGAAGAGGCACTGAAAGTGATACACCACAATGTATGCAAATCATCATGAAAAAATACAAGCAATATTAATCATATATAGTGGAAATGGAATGAAACAACCTTCCAAATGAAATGAAAAGGCCAGCCAAAAAAAAAAAAAAAAAAAACTCTTGCCCTTACTGGTAGGTGGTGGACATTTTCCATAGTCACAACTAAGAGGAAATGCCATACTCCTTCCCTACCACTTCCTGAAACCAAGGCAAACAGATCCACAGAGGGAGGAGACTGGACAGCGTCTCTAAATTCCCTCCTGATAGGGTCAAACAGAACTTTCTTGAACTGTGTCTCTGGTACAGGCTTCATCCCTCCTCTTCGTCACAGAACTTTCCTAACTGTCTGTCTCTGGTACAGGCTTCATCCCTCCTCTTCGTCACATTCGTGATGATTTGTTTGTTCATTGACAGAATTGCCGACTGTCATACTTTGAATAGCTCTCCATAATTTTTCATTCTCTTTCTGCTGGTCATTTAACTGCAATATCAAAGGACATGAGGCATCAACTCAGGTGATTCAAATTCATATTTAATTCATTGAGAAACTGATAAGCTTGATGAGATGGTACAAAAACACCCAGTTAAAACATTGAGCAATTGCCTAATTACCGGTAATTATTTAAAAGACACATTACCTGCTTCTGTAACAACTTAATCATTGCCTCTTGCCTGTTAACAATTTCTTTAAGCTGTAAAAGAAGAGTGAGAAAGTATAACACATTTCTTTACTTGGGAGGAAAGAAAATGGTGGGAACCAATTAAAACCACTTTTCCAACAAGAGGCAGGCATTACATAATGACATACAGAGTAGTCCATTGTGCACAACCAATAAGGCATAAGTGAAACTATGGTTGTGTATTTGCCTATAAAACAACTGCATTTAAAACCTCTGTTTACTTGGAAATTGGAGTCTTTTACTAACCTCTGCAAGATCACTGCTAGCCTGGCAGCAGGAGACTCTGAGACCTGGTTGTTGCTGTCCACCGTTCTTCCTGGCTTCACTCTCCTCCTGGCTACAATCCGACAAGCCCATCTGTTGGGCATTGACACAATTATTTATAAACAGCTGTATGGCTTTATTTATAGCCATTTACTAATTATTTATTACCATTTACATTATTATTGTTACTATTAGCATTAGCATTACCGAGTGTCCTTTAGCCTTAGCAGCAGCAGCCTTTAACTTTGACTGAAGTTCATCATAGGGGAGTGTTGCACTCTCAGAATAAGAGGGAACCAAAGGGCTGGATATGGAACTGGAACTTTCTGGCATGGGGATAAATTCTGCATCCTCCAGTTCCTGTTTTGTGAAAGTAAAGAGGGAATTTACACAGATGCATGAAAGCAACCATTTGGCACACACCATTTTCCTAGCCAAAAAATGGCTAACATCAACAGGTATAGCATTAATTTTGACGTTGAGGGAAAAAAAGGTTACCTTACGCAGCCAGACAGGACAAGAGCTGTTCCCCGTTTGGCTACCTATGGACATCATGGAGGTCTCCATGTATCGGTCCTCCATGTCGGCCTCCACCGTCCCTCCTAAAGTTCCTTCACGTAGCTCTGTGTCAGCTGAGCCCTGGTTTACATCGAGGTCCACAGAGGCTGTGGATGCATGACTAACACCTTGATAGAAAAAGTAAAACAACATATTTTTTGTGGTAAAAGTGGGGGTCACTGAACCTTTGTCATACACAACACTTGAGTTAATATTGCCAACATTTTAACATGTCTTTGTGTAGTGATGTGTGCTACAGGGCACCCAGTCTACTGGGTTCCTTATGAGGAGGAAGATGTATATTTATTTTATTTATTTATTTTTTACAGACTCGAGTTTCAATTATACAGAAAAGACATACATACATACACCTAACAGACATGGACACAGACATGGACACATGGGGAGACACACAAAGACACACAGAGACACACACACACACACACACACACACACACACACACACACACACACACACACAATAGATCAGTTGTTTGCAAAATGTTCTTACCGCTTCCAATGGAAACTCCACTGCTGTTGGACCTAATGGTTTTTGAATTGAGAACTTTTTCTAAAAAAACGAAAAGAGTACATACAATCCATTTAAGCAAAGCAGTCAAATGATATCCCTCGTGGCAGCCACACTATAGTCACAACACTGTTTTCGTTTTAACCCTTTTTATTTTCATGTACATCTTTAAAATATAGATTGTCTTCAACTTCCTTGTGGTACTGGCCAAAGGTGGCGGGACAGCATTTCATCATTTTGTGTACACCAGTGCATGAAAAACTGAATGCACTGGTGTGTTGAATGTTTTATAGACCAGTCGTCACATTCAGACTGATCAATAGTTTAGCATGTGAATCGTTCATTTCAATAGGCAGTGAGATCTTCACTGTATTCATGTGACTTCTGGGGGGTATTTCAAGTAGTCGGTTAAGTGGTAAACCTGGCTAAGTTAACCTAGAGAAAGTGGTAAACCTGCTAATAGAGTAGCCTGCTGACTTTGTGTAGTTAAGAGAATGATAACTCCAGGCTCTTCTATTAGCAGGTTTACCACTTCCTCTGGGTCAATTTACTCAGGTTGGCCACTGAACCACGTTCTTGGAATACCCCCTGTTCTACACTGGCCTTCCATGTACCTACCCATAACTAACTCTGAAACTCTCAGTCTACTTTTTACTTATTGCACTGGTGTTACAAAAACAATCAAGTTATAGGCAAGTTGGTGCACCCAGCCAGTGAACACCCACAGTTTAAGATCAACTACTTATGTTCCAAAACTAGTACCAAAGACATTATCTCAAGTAAAAGTTTTAACAGTAAATGTTGATTGATCTGTGTGAACTGTGTCGTTAGGTTTCAGATTCGGACAGAATATCTCACCCATGATTAGAATGGTGTGCCAACCGCGACAGGACAGGTCAGGCACGTGATGGAGAGAGCCAAATATGGGCCGTGGGAGAGCAGGGCACACCTCTGACCCAAAGCCTTTCTCTGGCGGTGGCATCCCAAGCCGGCCATTCCCAGCATTCCCCCAAGCAAATATCTGATTGTCTGCCGGAAGAAAATACACCACAAGATTTTCAGAAAATGAGATGAGACCCAAAAAATCCTAAGACATAATATCCCTCAACTTTCATCTGGACAAATTGAAAAAAAAAAAAAAAATCTAAGAAAATTTTTTTTACTTACCTTCAGTTGCTGCAACAGTGAATCCATCTCCACATGACACCTTAGTGATAACCTTGCCCCCAAAAGGCCCCACAAGTGTTTGGACATCCTGATGCTTCTTGAAATCCTTCACCCCAAGCTGTCCATACTTGTTGCAGCCAAACGTCATCAGACGACCCCTTTCTGCAAAGCAGCATACACAGCACTTAAATGTTAATTTATCTGAAAACATCAGTTAAGCACGTCAGACTGGATTTAACTGAACAAAGAAACCCACTGAAAAGATCAATTCTTAAAACTGAAACAGATTTAACGTAACAGTACCATCTACCGCCGCTGTGTGGGTCTTTCCAGGAGCAATTACATGGATCTTGAAACGAGCTAGCTGTTTCACAAGGGTGGGTGTGATCGTATATGGCACTCCTTGGTAAGCCTATTTGGGGTCACAAGAAGAAAAATTTGAATACGGAAGGATATAATGAGGAAGACAAACAAACTGGCATCCAAAATTATTACTTATTATTTCAAGAGTATTTATTGAATCTTAATTGGCCCAATCTGAAAAATACTTAAAAAAAAAAAAAAAAAGTCCTTTTCATTCCTTATCAACATTAGCTTATACACAATGATAAGGCCTATTTTCTACACTCTAATTCTACAGGTAATTATGCACCTTTTTTACAAAGAGAATTTCTTGCTGGAATACATCATCAATATCAATATCAATATCAATATAAAGCAATGAAGATTAAATAATTTGAGCTTTATCTTAATCTTAATCTAGTGATCATCCCATAAATCTTTGCGGTAGCAAATAGTTTTGCTCAGCAGGTACGTCTAGCTAGGCTTTTCTTTGAAAGTAGAGCAGAAAAAGGGAAGTTACTCGTTTCAAAGAATGCCATATTTGCTGTTTTGCCGACATTACTCTGATTGGTTGTAGCGCTATCCTTTTGCATGCAGAGGCAGTTGAAAGACAACCGGTGATTCCACCCCATGGATCGAGCCCGGTCTATCAGTCATGTGTAATTTAATACATTTCCACTTAGTTTTAAACAGATTACAAAGTAATCAAGTGTCATAAAGCCAGTGTTATAAAATGTTTTGTTGTCGTAAAATAGCCTGGATTTTGCCCTGACTTTGCGGTGCCTACATTTTGCCCATCAAAATGTGTTGTCATTTCAGGAGCGTTTTTGGCATTGGCCCAATTTGTTCTTTTGAAACAGCCTTTTGTGACTAACAAATATAACTTCTCTGAAATGTTCACATTTCCCATTTCCCATTTTCGTAGCAGTGAGCAATTTACTCTCGACCGAACAGGACTATGTCCTTAGAGCTTTCCCGTTAATTTCTCTTTGTTACCTTAGGATAGCTCAACACAGCACATGCTGAAAGCATTATGAACCATGGAATACAACCTCCACACTCAGACAATATAAATATATTCCATAATATAAATATATCCCACCTCCCCTGGGTTACGCTTCAGACCAGTAATACCCTGGTTTAGACCCAGTTTGTTGAACTCATTGTTTCCACAGGCTAAAACCTTCCCAGATTCTGTGAGGAAAAAGGTCCCATCACTACCACAAAACACAGACTCAATGGTGGCACTTTTGGGCACCTCCACCTGGAAAAGGCGTAGAACAGGAGTAGGAGTGGTTAATGACACATACATCTTGCCCTCAAGTATCCAGTACTCTCTTGTGAACAATGACTAAATACTAATTAAGACCTTAAAAAACTTGCCTGTGAGGGTTCAGAGCTTAGAGATGGGAGGGGCATTAATTACCAATAACTGTGGATATAGTTTTACAGTCATTGCTTGTCAACCAATAGTATTGGATTCCACTCACTTGCATTGGGGAGGCAAAGTCATCTTCACAGTCCAGGCCGAGCCGCCCTATAGAGAAAAGAACAGCGAGGCAATCACATAAGGTTTTCAAAACAAGCAAACAACCATAAAGGACACAAAGAAAACGATAAAAGAAGTGTCCTCCTTACCATACTCTCCACAGCCCCAGGAGTAAAT
This sequence comes from Tenualosa ilisha, assembly GCA_015244755.2. Lineage (NCBI taxonomy): Eukaryota > Metazoa > Chordata > Actinopteri > Clupeiformes > Clupeidae > Tenualosa > Tenualosa ilisha. The sequence goes on along the minus strand of PYXC01002823.1, from coordinate 1,458,416 downwards.
GTCTCGGTTCTGGGTAAGCACCACCACATGGTTGTCTCCGCAGGACACCTGCCGCACAGGGCGCTCCTGGAAGAACTCCAGCAGCACAGGCTCCAGTACCTCACTGCCCATCTGGTTCTCCACACCAATGCACCCGTAGTAGTCTGATCCAAACAGGTACAGCTGGTCCTCATCTGAATTCAATCATACAGTTATGCCACATTACCTTTGGAAGGATACATTTACTATGTAGTAGAGAAAGGGCACAGGTGTGTGCACACCAGTTACGCTTTAGAAACCTCCTTTTAAAGCTGCAACATGGTGTTTTCATTAAGAATACTTTATTGAATAGGTTTTCAATCATCTTGATCTCTTAATTGTTCACCAAGAGACCAAAAGGAGAGCTGAGGAAGCTTTCATTCACCTGGCAAGGAGTCATTTCACTATCACAGCGACTATGAGGATGGCAAATCGACTTAAAATTTTTGCTTGGAGTACCATTAATACAGGAGCTACACATGGTAGAACATGACACTACAGGAACACCAGCCTGGCACTAGTTTATTTTCATGCTGGATATATCTGGACAAAATGGTGTTAAGGTGTTTCTGACATTACATCAGAACACTCTGTTGCTGATTCTAGGTCATTTTTCACTTTTAACCTAAAATACTAGACACAGCAGCTTTCAAGGAAAGTCACATCTGAAATTACTCTTTATGACCTAACTCAATAAAGCAAATACTTTGAAGACACTGTAGTAATGACCATCGCTGATTAGGACTGTACTAACCAGTGACACAGGCAGTAAAGTCTACTCCACAGGACACCTGGCGGATGGCCTTCCCCTGCAAGCGCTCCACACGTCGGGGTTGCCGATAAGATGCCTGGTCTCCATGACCTAACTGACCAACCATCTTTGCTCCACCTTGCACACTCTGTTTGGAAGTACAGACACAGACGCAGACAAGACCAGATCAACCTAGAGATGACTTTCTTCTACGTATTTAACTAATTCATATTTAAGACACAGAATGGATGGAACTAAGAGGCTTTTCCGTCTTGTGACAAAAGTCGTGTAAAAGGATATATGTGTGGCTATTTATATTTCTATATATTTGTTTATATTTATATTTCTCTATATTTGTTTTGTTTAAATATTTTGGGGAGATAAAAGGGAGATAAAGAGTATGGCATCACAAGTATACTTCAACCATAAAGAAGTATACTCAACTACATATAGTGGATCACAATGAATCACTGCATCAGATCCTTCTTTTGGTTTGGAGTCAGACATAAACTTTGTCATATAACAGCCTAACAATTTGGACTTTCATGAAATGTATGTTTATATATGAGGGCTTCTCAGCCATCGAAAAAAAAGAAATAGTCTGTCTGCTCACCGCCCAAGTGTATAATTCCTTTTCAACAGTAACAACGGCAAAGTGTGTCTCCCCAGCACAAACATGTTGTGCACTGCTGCCACCCTTGAACGTGTCGAGTTTTTGTGGGGTAAATTTGCCCCCACCCCAGAAGTACACTTCCCTGGAGCGTGTGGTAACCACAGCAACAGGGCTCTCCGACACTGTGCTCAGCCTAGAACACACAGTTCAAACGGCAGAAAAAAATGTTTCAAAGGATAATCACAACTACACAAACTCATCTTTTGGTGGAGTAAGCCCAGTAGTCTTTTCTTTTGTTGGTGAAACAAAGACTCATCTCTACTGAGGTCATCTTGTCATTCATAGTCAGATAAATCATCTTTTCGTGGAAATTTTGGCTGACCAGACACATTTGAGTGGTGAAAAACAAGTGTGAAGAATAGGTGGAGCATTTCTTAAAGTGAGCGCCACATTGACAATAAACAAGCTTCTGGCAGGTTTACTGTTTGAACTTGTGATGACACAAATAATAATAATAAACACAAATAATAAATACCAGTGCAACATGCAATAAAGATCAAGCAAACAAACTTACCTTGGCTTCTTTATATTAGAGTTAAGTGTTACCACTCTTTCCTCCAGTTCCCTGTGAATGCAGCATATGATCAGTTATCTGTCAGAAAACTCACAGCTAAATCATTATTTAATGTCCGTGCAGAACCACGCAGTTTTTTCATATTTAATTCATCAAAACATGTTCCCGTCTTACTGTGTGCTCACACCAAGAGCTGTTAAAGCTTTAGCTAAAATCGCTAAAGTCACTTATAAAGCATCACTGCTAAAATGTCTCTGTCCGCTCGTGTTACAACCACTGACACTGACATACCATTTACAGCTGAAGCTAACAGTCAGTTTGCATTAAGTTTTTACTTTTTTTTTAGTCGCTCTTGTTGCCCAAACTTTGACGCTTGTCGCTGTTGGCACACTTATTGTTTTTGTCAATATAAAGTGAATTACTTCTGGTGATTTTATAGCTTCAGTGGCAGTTAATGACATTATTCTGCTATCTCCACACACTCTTCATGCAGTTACTCACAGCCTGATGCAGGATATGATTGGCTCGTCCAGAATTTGGTTGGCAGTGGGCCTCTTTTCTGGATCCTATTGTACAAAAGTGAAATATTCTGTTCAATATACTAATATTTACAGCACGAGATACAATGAATTCAATTGATTCTTCAGGATATTTTACAATTTGTACAGGTCCTCTTCAAAAAAGGGCAGAAAAGGACCTTCAAAGACCCTTGATTACTGACCGCTTCAGTACTCTTTGGGACCTTAAGTGCTTTGCTAAACCTTGAATGAGGAAAGCTATTTCCTCAAATGAATATGACGCATATAGATGCATGCATACAAGGTGTGTGTCTGTATGAGTATAGGTGTGTGTGTGTGTGTGTGTTTATCTGTGTACATGTTCTCTGTAACTTTACATGCATCCACACCTGATCAAGACATTTGTAGACCAACTGGATGAGATCAGAGGAGTACACATCTGAGCTGACCTCCATTGTCCAGTTTCCCTGGACTATCTTCACACACAGGTTGAGGGGATTCTAAGGAGAGATCCATACATCCTCAATTACCTTCAATGAACTTCAATCACTTCCACAGGAAAAAAAAATGGACTGGGTGCAACACATCATGTATATGACATCATACAATAACTTGCGAGTGTAAAGGAAAAGTTACATCTATATAAAATATGCAATATACACACGTTTGTCTGAAAAAAATGCATAAATTAAGGCATTTTACAACGTAAGTGAATGGCCATAATATTTATTTTGATAAAATCTAAAAATCTCCAGGCACAATTTTATGAAGATGAATCAGAATGATGGCTTACCGTTGCATCAAAGGTCCTGGTAAGGGTCAGTAGCTCAAACAGCACACAGCCCATGGCCCAAATATCTGACTTGAAGTTGTACTTAACCCCTTGGCAAAGCTCAGGAGACATGTAGTATGGTGTTCCTACACACTGGAGAAATGTTTATATTTAGAGGTCAATACCAGTGCAAGTAAATATAATTTACTTTAAACAATTCAGCCACGTCTTATGTCTCAATAGAGATTCCACAATGAGTGGGTGGACATTTTAGCTGCATGGTGGTTTAATGACTATGCTGAAGATTATGATGCAGTGGACGATGTAGAGATTTCTAAATGGCTTATGCAACATTTTCATTAAGCTCCTCCACCTTCATTTGAAGCTTAGTGGTTAAAGTTTTCATACAAACATCAGAACATTGTAATGGAGGATACACTTACTGTTTCAGCCATGGAAAACTCAGAGTCTAATTTCTTGGCCAATCCATAATCACCCAACTTAATAAGGTTTGTCTTGGTGAGGAAGATATTTAATGTTTTGATATCTCTGTAGGTAAAAGCAAAGAACAGAAAACATCAGGGATTTCCTTATGACTTCTACTCAATGTGAAATGCAAGATACATGAAATCACTGATGAGCTGCTCTCTGATCATCCTGAAATTCTTTACCTGTGTAGGATTCCAGCTTTATGTATATGCGCCACTGCTGAGGCAATTTGGTACAAATACCAGATTACAACCTAAAGGTAAACAAAAATGAAGGCAATATAGTCATCAATGCCCCTGAACAAATGAAAGAACAAACAAACAAACCTACATACTTACAAAACAAATGTCAATATAACCTGAGAGTATGTTTGCTATACCTCTTCAGAGAAAAGCTGTCCCCTCTGCTGGATGATTTTGTCATACAGGTTTCCCCCTGCAGGAATACAACTGATTGTCAACTTGAACAGTCCTAATTTAATTTGATACCATTAGTAGAAAGTTTACTTGTTGACACAAAAACACTGAAGATGATTTATGTACAACTTGTAGAATATGATTCTAGGTCACACACTCATGTTCCATTACAAGAAAGGAATGCAATTTTGCCATTTTTGACATAAGCATCTTTGGTCAAAGATATTTCAAAGAACATGCATGTCTATTTCAACCAATGCATGGACCTAATTTAATCTGCATTACAGACAGATCTACTCCCTCCCTAGATTAGGCCTTCTATGAGGATTATCTGGGAAACTTTTAAGCTGAAATGCAGTTCTAGCTGTTAACATTGTGGTGCTGAGGCTGCAGATTGGCTCTATTCCAGACAGATCTGCAGAGCCAAATCAGATTTGCTCACAGGTATTCTGGGATAACTCTGGCAAGATTTTACCACAATTACATCAAGATAGGCTTCTAACAAGATGCATGTGTGTGTGTGTGTGTGTGTGTGTGTGTAAGATTCGCACCATTACAATACTCCATCTCGATAAGCAGTGTATTCTTGTCCATGAAGTGATTAAAATAAGCAATGATATTGTGATGCTGCAAGATGGAGAGGATGCTTATCTCGTTCATGACATCGCGCCGCTTCTTGTCTGAAAGGCAGTTGAGATCTACTTCCTTCCATACCACGAGAGAGTTATCCTAGGAAGAGATTTGGCATTTAAGTTATCCTAGGAAGATATTTGGCATTTAAGAACCATTTAAATGTGAAACCTGTGGAACTTCTGGAAATGTTCTGGTTAATACACTTCCAATGAAAAAAATCGGACAAAATAACCTCATCAAGTGCTAAGATACTATTTTGTGCTGCATATACCTCAGCCAGGAATCAAGCGTGCACCAAAAGCGAAACATACTAGAATCTACCTGTGTGCCAATATTATTACTTGGAAACTGTTATACTGACTGACCTTTAACAACTGTAACACAACACTACAATCCCTCAAGTAGTTCAAATACCAAGGTTAAAAGTAACTGAATATTCAATTACCGTTCTGTTCAAGCCATGTCAGAAGTTAACAAAGCTGACATTTTACTCTCTACTATCTACACTGGATGTTTGAAACAAACTGCAGAAAACCGACAATACTTCTGTAGTTTACTGCTGCACCTTTAGTTTCACACGTGCACATTATCCAACATAACTCACCTCAGTTCGTCTGTACAATGTTGCCTCTCCGAAAGCTCCCTTGCCCAAGATCCTGATAGGGATGTAATGCAATTTCTCCTCCTCTCCACTCAACACTCCGGTCGCCGATCTCCCACTAACGACTGACTCACCGCCGGAATCAGAAGTCAGGGAACCGAAGTGTCGCTCGTGCCCCTCGAGTGACATTTTTCATTGACAGCAAGTCCAAACACGTATGCATAAATCGTTGACTGAGGACAAAAGTGTTTAGCAATGAAAAAAAATTATAATCTTATGGGCCTTTTTAAACACTATAATGTTTTCATCAACGATCTTCAGGGTAAGTTAGGTGCAAACTGTGCGGATAGCTAAGTGATTGGCATGTTCAAAATGATGACTAACGTTGAAGGTAAACGTCACCGCAGTAACACCAAGTTTACATTAATGTCGACATGCAAATTCCGTGTAACGTTGACGTTAGTCAACGAGAAAGAAACAAATGTTACAGAAAACGTTAACCCACAGAGTTGAGCGTGGCTTACTTTAGAAGTTGGTCATGTCACGTCTCACCCAAACAAAAGTTGGCAAACTAACAGCAATTTCCTTGCTAACGCTGGCTTGACACAGCCTAAGCATAACACTAACAACACTTATTCGTCGGCAGACTTATCACGCAGTAAGGCTACTCTAACAAGCCACAGGCATTCCTGTTTTGTATTAGGTTAATGCGTCTGTTGAGTTCTCCTTGATGTGGTCAAGAGATGCACTGAACTCCAATACGAACAACTTTCTGTACTAACGCGAAATTGTTCAGGACCCGGAAACACTTTGGAGGCGAATGAACCAGAGACGCGGAAGTGGATCAGAAATGTTCCGACCAGACCAAACAGAACATTCTCGGACCAGATATATGACTTGAAGAGCGTTTTGCGTAGGGGGAAACTAGTGTACTTACCATTATTTTCATTATATTTAAGGTTGCACACATGTATTCATGCTGATGCTGTCGTATTGAATCGATCTGGCATATCTGTCAAATGATGCTGACATAGCTCAGTGGAGGCCACAAGGGGGACCAGAGATGCTGTTACCATGTACTAAAACAGCATTTTTATGACATTAAAATCTTTCCTCGGATGGCTGAACATAAAAATAGAATACCTCACTCATGTCCTACCTCATACCTCATGTCCACCTACTGCATTATGCTGTAAGGCACAGTATGTTGTGTGAATGCAGTTGTTTTTGTGTCTAAACATCACAGTACTGCACAAGGGCTGATCTATATTTTTGGGTGAGACTGACCAAACTCCACAGGCCTGCAGCTTCCAGCACCAGCAAGCACCTCTTGTGTCTAGATTGTAGTGACATGTTGTTAAGTGTCCAGTAAAATAAATGAAAATAAAGTAGGCCTCTTCAACAGTATTATGCTGATGTAATTACTGCAATAATGGAGACATCTTGTGATCTATCTCAAATTCGAAACAAGCTTTTGGTAAAAACCTGCTATACCTTAGCAGTATGCTATGGATGTAGCTCTGCCAGTTCTAACCCATGCCATTTCTTTCAAAATGGCTGGCTGCTAGAAATTTGTGAAGGCAGACATGTCATTTTGGGCAAGTCTTTGACATGGACTGTTTTTTGATTGTTCAAGAAGAACTATTCTGCTTGTCAATAATGATGTAAGGGCTGAGGTGTATTTGAACAAAGTGATATTGTACAGGTAGGCAAGTTTACAGTATGTCCTCATTTCAATTGTCTTTCATGCCAGGACTGATTTTTTTTATTGATAGTTAAACACACTCCATCCATGCCTTATACGCTGTTTGGTGTCTGTTGGGGTTGTTACACTTATAAAAGCAGATTTTTCTTGGGTCGCATCCTCATGGATTTTTAATAAAGAAACTTAACACTTGAGACACCACCACAAGTGCAGTCTCCAATTGGCAATAACCAGTGGACAACAGGTATGTATATATATCAAGCATCCCTTTTAATAACGGTCACCTGTTTTACCAAAAAAAAGAGAAAAAAAACAAGAAAAAAAACAAAAACAAAACTTGAGCGTTAATTAAATTAGGAACAGTAAAGCAAGTGTTGTATTATAGATTGACAACTCTCTCTTTCTCTCATTCCGTTAGATCAGTTTACACAGAGCATCTAGTCCATTCCCCATCTCACACCCCGATCATTTATGCTGCGATTAATCACCAACAAAAACAACCGTACACAATTGAAATGCATTTCCCCACATTAGCATTATTTAATGACATCTGAAGGACAGTTGATGATACACCATTCCTAAAAGGGACTCAGAAAGAGTCCTCTCAAACATTACAGTTTTAAAATTTAAACTAAAATAGATGCTTTGAAAGAAAACATTCTGATAATCTCCTTGGCTCTATAATCAGCAACTAAAAAAAATTACAACTCTGAGTGAATGTATGAACATGTCAGTACAATTCCAAAGAGATCCCTACCAGTTAATTATTTAAGGGCTGGACACCTACAGTGAGGTAAATAAAAACGGCCACAACTGCAGGTATAGGTAGGCTGATCACCTGGATGCCTGCTTTTTTAAGGTCTCTACTATGGACAATTAATGCAATGAAATGCGAAAATGCGAAGGACCTCAAGGGAACAGGATAGATTTGTTAATTTGTATACTGTAATCAGTGCTCTCTGGTTCAGCTAGTTGCTGAATGATGTCTGTGTGTGCATGTGTGTGTGCGCAACAGAGTTAAATAGAATGAGGCTATCTGTTCTGCAACCACATGACCATGGAAAGAAAGTGCATGAGAAAAAGAAAGAAAACTGGAGTGTGTAATTTGTATTTCAGTGTGAGTACATCTTCTGTGAGCCAGTCCACAGACCCATGTTTATCAAGCCATAAACCCAAGGCATGGCTCCTCTTCAAAGAAAAAAAAGGGACCGCTAACATCCAGATGCTTTTTACATGTGTTGTATGTGTCTGGTTGCGCTATTAACAAACCAAACATGACAGTGACAGCACAGGAAGGGACCATGGAGAAAGTGAATGGGTCTTATCCAAGTTTGAATGACAGGAGTTGGTGTTGAACAAGGCTAGTCTACAATGCCACTTTTCTTCTGTGAATTAGAGCCCAGTCGAGTCTTTGTCCCCTTCCACCTGTAGGACAAACAGAATTTGGGCATCATACACTCTGTTATTAAAAATGAAGCCAACAAACCTAGATCCCTCTGAGAAGTTCAGTGATCAGAATACTTGCTGAACGATGTGAAAGACGTGGATCAGAAGCACAAAACCCATTACTACAGCCAGTGGTCAGTAATTTTTTGCCGTGATTAAGTATCAGCTACAGAGGATCTCTGAATGTTCGAAAGATTATTACAGTTAACAGAAATTTCTCAAGAGGTCTATGAAAAGCAAGGAATACTGTATTGTCTGTCATTATTGAAATAGCAGTCCCAGAAGAGAGAACAGGATAGGAAAAAAAAAAAAATGGACAAAACACCATATGATTGCCTGCCAGCATGCAGTGGTAGTCATACAAAGTCAATGGCCAAGGTTAACACATACTTAACACAATGTTTCTGAAAATGACAGAACCTTGGTGAGACATATTTGCATTGCTTACCCCTAGCTGGCCCTTGGTGAGCTGCTTCTGAACTGAGTGCAGGTGGAGCTGTAGTTCCTTAACCGTTTGTGTCATGCCCGTCAACATCTTCTCCGTGCCCTCCTAATAATCACACACAGAGAGGGAGTTAAAGAGATGTGTCATTACAACTGCAGCGGCTGACAGACCTACTCTAAGGCAAATCTAATTAACGTAGATGGAGTAAACGGAAGCAGGACGTAAACGGAAGGAGGAAGCATTAGCAGGCCAACGTAATTTCCCTACTTTTCTTCTGCCATCAGTGATGGTTTGAAGCTATTTTTCAATGTCTCTTCACAGGCTAAACAATGCTAAAACAACTATTCTGAATTAAAACAAGCTTTTCCATTCCAAACTGTTAGGCTACTGTCAAAAGAGTGCTGTGTTTTTGCTCTGTGTTTTTGGAGCACGCTAATAGATAAACAGTAACATGTATGTGCTGAAATACATTTTCTTTTAATATAGTGTGATACAATCTTTACAAAACGGCCTGTCTCATGCATACTGAGGCCTGCATGACACTGTCAAAAGAAAGGAGCTCAAACGCCTGGAATACTAATGTAGGATGTGAGTAAAGAGACCCTTTCAAATAATCAAATGGTCACTGACAACTCAATCAACCACATTGCTAAAAATGACGCAATAACAAACATACACAATATTTTTTTCACATTGTCTCACCGTTGGTGTTGTCAGGCTGCTGTTCTCTAATACATTATCTTGCCCTGCCTCCTTTAAAATGTCCTGGATGAGCTCCAGAGACTGCTGTGCCTGAAGGAAAACAGACGAAGGGCATACAGCCAGGGTTAAAAAGACAGCCAAGTTCAGATATATTCCATCAACAACTGTTGCACCAATCATGCAACTCTGTGCCAATGCAAATACCCATACTTCAAATTGAAACTTGGCTGATAAACAATTATGATTATAATTTTTTACCGTACACAACACATCATTTAACTAGTGCAGACTTGATAAAACAAAACAAGCAATGGCATGTAGGCAAAATGTCCTATTTTTTGATAGCGAGTACCAGTCAAAAAGGCAGCTATCAACCAAAAGCGATGTTGCACTGATAGGTACTGAATGACTATTGCCATTAATCAGCTAAAAACTATAGTTTGTGTTGTTTTCATAAAGTCCTGCTGACCTTGGAGAGATCCCCAGTCACCTCTTGCCGTTCACTTTCTTCTGCCTCCAGCTTGTTAATGACTTCACTGAGTCGAGTCTTCAACTGTAATAGAAACCCATTTGAGTTTAGAGAGAGCATGAGTGTCAGAGAAAATGGCATATAAATGTCAAAACATTAAATAAGAATTTCTTTATAATGCAGTTAGCCAATGTCACATCTCCTCAGAGGCTGAAGTTTATCAGAAGATCTCCCACACCACTCAAGGACAGCTTGACAAATGTTGCAGTTCAAAACCTTATAAGTGGAACTACTATACAGTATTCACACTGAGTCAGATTTAAAGTTAACAGTGTCAAAAAAAACAAATATTTTTCTGAATTACCATTAAATGTGACAGAGAAAAGGGGGAAAAAAAACTTTGTGGTCTTTACCAACTAATTTTTTGCAAAAGCCTCACCTCTTCGATTTCCGATACATAGGAGGCATTCTCACGCCCAGCTTGCACAACTTCTTCTCCCAAGTGCTGATTCTCTTTCCTTAGCTAAAGAGAGATATCATTTATTATTTTATGCAGTCCATAATGTATATATATATATATATATATATATATACACTCTCTTGAGCCTGTGAGGGAAACTTGGTCTGTGCATTTATTCCGTTTGTGAATCAGTAAAATACACACAGCACACATGAGGTGAAGCTCACACTAACTCAGAGCTGTGGGCTGCCTGCTACAGCAGCACCCAGGGAGCAGTGAGGAGTTAGGCGCCTTGCTCAAGGGCACTACAGCTGTGGTCTACTGGTCGGGGATGTCAACCCTTTGCTTTCAAGCCCGAAGCCCTAACCAGTAGGCCACAGCTGGTTTTAAACATTGATTACTGAAGTACTAAGATCAACACCTAAGAATGAGCAACAGTAGTATAAAAAAAGTTTTCAAATAGAAATGGTTAAAAAAAAAAAACAGTTTAGTTAATAATCGTTTAATAAAATGTTTGAACATTAGAGTACATACAGTATATTCATTCACAGATATCAGGGTATTAAAATAAATTTCATGAGTGTTAAACTACATTTTTAGTGTACACATTCATATCTACTGTACCTCCTTCAGTTCTGTTTGTGACATTTCCAGGTTCATTCTCCATCGAGATTCTTCCTGCTCCACACTCTCCTGTAGTCTCTGGAGAATGCCCTCCTGTTCACAAAAAAAGAAAGAAAAAACATTTCAATATTAAAGTTCCCTAATAGTTTAGTTGAAGAGTCAAATTCTATGAATTGGTAATATCACACCAGAAAGACACTGATTAACATACCGTCTCTGCTAAAACTTTCTTGTATGTCTCACAGTCTTTCTGCAATACTCTCTGGGCCTCTTCTGATTCCTTAAGCTTCTCCAACATGGCCTGTAGAGACACACACACGTTAGCCATGGTCAGTCAACCCTTTAAAGAAAACTACATAATGAAGTCCTATTACACATGTCATTATGGCTAACTCATTTCACAGTAAAATAGGACTGTAAGCAGTAAACACAGTTGTGAATTAGAACGTTTCAAAACTCTAATTCAGAGTGCCTGGGTCTAAAGATACCATCAAGTAGACACAACTCAGCCTTAGGGTCTATGGCATCACTTGACAAAACACACAATTATTGGTTTTATCCTCTAATGTTTTTTTTTTCCCTCAAATTTATTTGAGGTCTCTTTGGACAAAAGGGGTTGTCAAATACAATAAACATGTATGTGTGTATCATTTGCTGAGACAAATGCAGTCAAAATGCATTTGGCCTTGTGGTGGTGAGAGGTAACACCTGGGCATCTCCTCCTGCTAAAACATCAGGAGTGTTCTTGGGTGTAGTGGCCTCAACCTCTGACATCGCCCTTTCAAAGTTCTGAAGCCACTGTTGATGGTTCTAGGGAAAACATAAAGGTAGAAATATCACAAAGTACACAGTAGAACATCAATAACAGACAAAGATCTATTGCCCTGTGGTTAAGTGTCAATGCAAGAGACTTCTATAAATGACAGCTCTGGCTGTTACTTGAGAACCTGGAAATACATCTATGTCCAAAGGTAGAGTATACAGATAGTTCAAATAATCTATAGACCATTAACATTTGAAGCAGAGGTGACACCAATGATTCAATGGTTTGATTTAAGAGGTCGAACTGTATAGCCATCCCTGCAGTTGCCCAGTTTAAAGGGGCCTGAAAGACCTATTGAGTCTGTTTGTAGGCAAATCATCTGATCACGTGATGTATGGTACTAAGTTTAGAGCACTGAAGCCTTAGAGCACTAGAGGGTAAAGCTTAACTTAATCAAGATCATTAGCATAGGTTAAAGTGGTTATGAGGTGGGTGGCAGTCAATGGTATACACACCTGTTCAGTAGGAAGGGGAACCTGTGGGAGGAGCTTATGTAGTGTTGCCCTACATTCTGCTTGTACACACTCCACTGCTGCCTGATGTTCCTGCACAGAACAATAGCACAAAAGAACACTCCAACCCATTACCTACAGCATGTCAACCTCTCTATGCTTTGTGGTCACTAATTGAGGAGTCATCCATGTAGGTCCTGGAGCTGGAGAAATACCCATCTGAAGTTAGTGTGGAAATAAGTTCCTGACTGACTGTATGTCTGTGGTGTGGTTCAGGTTTAGGCTATTTTTACCGTACACGCAAATTTGAAGCTATTTGTTTACTTTTAATCCCAGCAGACTTTTTTGGGTTTGATTTAGAGGGTGAACACGATTGTGATTCTTTGATTAAATCAGGTGGAAATTCTGATTTGTTGTGCATTGTGAAATGGGGTGTGGCGTGCATATTTCAAAATTCAACATCAACACTTCTGCCAAACAGTAAACACCACAACATTGTAAGAAGTGTGGATGGAAGGAGTATCACTAGAACAAAGAGTTTTGCACATCCAAATTACATTTGTGTCATTATGCCCTGATATCTTAAATCGCCAATGTCCATCTTCATTTATTTAAAACTCTTGGATTACGGGTGTCGAGGTACATGAACTCATCAGTATCATTATGGGATGCTTCACCTCATCATATCCATCTTCAGTAATATAAGGTACATAATTCTACACCTACCAGTGTTGAAAATTGTTACATTAGACTTATTCATTCTTTAATTCTGGTTCAACAGCTACAGATTAATTGCAGGTACGAGTATGTATGTAGCTGTACATAAGATGTAGAAATCCAGATAAAAACACAGAAAAACAGACATTTCAGGAGGTCTCTCCAAAAAACTTCAGGAAGAAAGGTTAATAATCTACTAAAGTTATTTGAAATGGTGTCCTTCGCATTGGTGCATTGACAAGAGGGAGCATTGACAAGATTTTGAAAATGTCCCTCCTTTGAACCATACACTTTCTGTGCGCAGATATTTTCTCACACATGAGGGGAAACATCTATCCATTTTGCAGACAGAAGTACGTGGCAGACGGGGTAACAAGGGTGTGGCATGAGTTGGTTCCAAAATTAAGAACCTGTCTGAAAACTTTTAAAGCATCCAGCCAGGCTACACTGGCAACACAACAGAAGAGATGTGCAGAGCGTGTGTTGCAAGACTTAACTTTTCACTAGCCCAGAAAAGAAACGCTGTACACACGGAATGCTTCAGTGGCATGTCCAGTGTAGCCTTGCTGTTTGCCGGAAGATGAAAATTTATAGAGTTTGATTAAATCCACTATGGCAGCCCCAGAAATCCCTGGGCAACTTGTGCTTGTCATGGTAATGGTTGTCATGTCCCATCTTTATGATCGTCTAAGATATCAACAGACACAACAAACACTTTTTGTATGAGAATGGCTATATAGCACATTTCCTTGAGTGGAGATACATTTCCTGTTATTTAAACTCAGTTGTATTTTCATATTTTCATATCAAGTGATTTCTTGCGGTTCACAACCACAGTAATTATGCTTCATACTGTCTTAAGTCTCTTTTTCCTATAAATGTGACACAGAGGAGCTGAGTGTATTTGGCTCGCTCCCTGGTTGCTTTTGTTTTTGATGCAAGACAACAATAAAAGCTGCAAGCAAGGGGCCATGCTGGTTGTGGCGCTAGCTTCGTTTACCATCTTCTACACAAAACACTGCAGAGAGAGCAAACACCTGCTGCACAGTGCCATGCTTTTTTTCTGTTTTGGTGGTGACAAACACTTTGGACTGGCTGTCCTTAGTGGCATGAAACATTTGTGTTAATTAATTCAGCAAAAATATTTTATCACAGAACCAGTTAATACTACTGAGCACTGTTAACATACTGTAAAACTTCCAATAGTGGCCTGGGTGTTTGTTTATTAATGGACAGCAGCTGTTGCTCAATTAAAACTCGGCACTGACATCTATTAATATAGATCATAGGCCTTGTACATTTACACAACTACAAGGGTTTTACAATCTAGGCCACAATTCCACGGGAAAAACAACAAACATAAACTAAGGACAGACTACACACAGACTTGAAATTAACCTTACGACATGCTAATCTACAGATAATTTTTCTTACACTTTATCACAGGATGCCATTGAAGAGAACTTCCTACCTGTTAAAAACCTGCTATCATTGGAAGTTTTACAGTACATACACTAAATTATAAGGAATAAGGTGCCAAATGAGAGGGGGGAAAAATTAAAAGTTCAGCCTGTGGTGAGACAGCTGATGAAGTCTACCATTTCCCTAGCTGATTAGAGATGATCGTATAAAAATATTAGCATGGAACAGAAAGGGAGGTGGGCATATGTTGTCGAACCTGAGTGTTCCGGGTGAGTTTTCCCTGCAGCATGGCCTCTGTGGCTGAGAGTGCCTCCATGGCGCTCCAGTTTTTCTGACGAAGCTCCTGGGCAGTTTCAAAGAGACACTATATTCAGTTCAGTGCCTTCTTGTGTTTGCAACTCCTCTACCTTCAAAACTAAGTATTGCCCACCTTCTAATCTAAACTGCTGCTACACCTCTGACTTTTGACTTGACTTTTGACTAGTGTCTCTCAAATTGTGCCAAAATCATCAGGGGAAAAAAAAGCTGACTTGCTTCACCCTCCCTCCTCTAACTTAATAATTATACCCCAAATCATTACAATGCTCATTTCCACAGAGAATAGGAACTGCACAGCATTGTTTGCTTCTGCAGCATAGTTCCAAGAATACATACATTGCTCTTGGCAAGCACTATTGCAAAACACTGTTAACATCTTGTTCATGCAAGGACTGTGCTGAAAATGATACTTCTAGCCAAAATACATGCACAGTTTTATGCTCCATTAATGTCTTACACATTCAGGCAACTATAATCTAGAAGACAAATTAGATGGAGCTATGGAAAAAAAGAAAATATCAATCCTCTGAAAATGAGGAGCTGATTCTGCCCATAAATGGCTAATCACATTGGAAAAATGCATCACGATCAAGTTCTTTTTTTTTTACTAAAAGTAACAGCTTGGTAGGATTTCTTGACATTTCTTGATGCTTCTTGATTTCTTGATATGCTGAATATACAATTCTAGGCCTACTTCAATGCATTATACTGTATGTGTTGGTATAAATGCAGGTAATTGGATAGCCTCCTACATGATGAGCTTAGTGAATCAGCTAATTCTGTCTGTTACAGTCTCCACATTCCATGGAAGCCCACACACCCTCAAGGAAGCCTACCTTGCATGTATTTAAGCAGTTAAACTTCAGTGCTCACACTGAGCAGCACTATAGCACATTCTTTTGTTTTGCTTTGATTTTGACCACAAGGACTACATACCTCTTTCATATTTCTACACATACTAGGGATTATAGGTGGTTTTATGGGAGTCATCACAACCTGCAATAGAGTCAAGAATTACTTTTGCTTATGCACAGAATTGAAGTAGAATTTATTCCACAACCATGCTGCGTGAACGAAACCTTAATTAATACATTTGATAAATGCCTCCACCTCTCCTCTAAAAATACACCCCCCCAAAAATCTACTCAGATGCAACACATGGGCACAGTGCCGCAGGTCTAAATCAACACACTGATTCCAATGGAAATCAACCCAGCAATAGACAGATGCCAGACAGACAACTGAAGATCACCTAATAAATGGTTCAGGAGTGAACTGGCTTTTGAAAACTGATTGTCTGGCTGTCTATTGAGAATCTTTTCACTATCTTTTCATTATCGTATGGTGCCCCTGGCTAGGGTGTTAAGGGTCCTGTTCAGAGACCAATGGTGCCACACAAGTGCTCCTGCTGCTCCTCAAGCTGTTGCTCTATTGCAAATAACAAAGTTAAGAAGCCATTTGAATCCCTGCTGTCTTCAGCTGGGGGTTTGATCCCTTAAACCCTTGAGCCACAACCACCTCCATTCCAAACCCCAAGCTGGACACATAGATTTGGCTAGGGGATATTCCCTATTTAAGGTAGAATGTCTTCTAAAGCAGCATTATGCCATTCCTGTCTAATTCTAGTACAGTTGCATCCTTAAAAAAAAAAAACATATCATCACAATGTTCAGTCCCAAATCAGGGAACAAAGTGAACCTGGACTGCTTGTGGCATAAACATATATGTATCTGTCCTTTACATGACTCTATACCACCAAGAGATGATATATATGTATGTACAAGCAAGGTTTCAGCACACACACCCGAAGACACCCATCGCAGCCAACAGGCTAAAAAGTCTGAAGTCTGGCAATGCACAGAATAAACTTGAAAGCAGGACAGTGACAGCATGCATGATCACGAGCTGCAGATATCTATGGAACGGCATTTTTACATTTAGTAGCTTCACTTAATACATATTGCAGACATGCATAGTTCAATTCTTTGTAGTCATAGATATCTTTATACAATGGAAGTGTTACTAATCAAAATTTTTAAACCAAAATATAAAATCATGTTAGATGTCCATACTGTTCGCCGGTAACACCAAAACACATCACGACTAGCAACAATGCCATAAGATCCACAATTCCTAATTCAGTTTGTAAAGACGCCATTTCTGAATGCACGTTCAAATTTTCCTGCATAACTACATTCAGTTGGAGGGTACACCTCCATCAAGCATCCCATATTTGTAACAGATCCTCTACTGGACTTGTCATGTTTTCACCCCTATGTTTGTTGGATGGTTTGTTAGAAGAGTTGCACAAAATCTATAGGGCCTAATGCCCATAAAACTTGTTGGAAACATGCGGCACATCAACTAATAGTTAACCCAGTTTTGGAATTGATAAGACCAGGGGTGATCCTCTGCTGTTCTCATGCGTGACACAAGATGGCTACCCACGTGGGGAAAGAAGCCCATACATGTTCACACTGTGCATGGGTGTTGTTACCTCCAGATACCAAAACATTAGAAGATATTTTTAACATTTAACCTGCTTATCACCACATAATGGCTCTGCTTCAACCAGATGGCCCCAGAATGTGTCCTTGACCTGAAGCTATTGTATCCATAAATCCAGTACGGATGTTTTGAATACTTAACAGGATGTGTGTATAAGGAAAATACTGAATGAGGTGGAGACGGAACTCCACAGCGTTTCCTCAGCGAACAGTGCAACAGAGCTTCTGGTTTACATACTGCATATTTACCTCTTCACCAGCATCTGTATATTTGTAGTGTGGGCTGTCAATAAAAGTAGCTGTTGCATCATCATAAGCAAGATACCATAAATAACAAATAGCAGGTAAAACCATAGCCAATAAACACCTCTGAGGGGCTGTTTACAACAGCTATGGACTTTGACTATAAAGACACATTTGAATAGAATTTGACTGAAAGCTACCATTGCTGAAAAGTGCCATCCACATACACGAAAAAAAGACTAAACGTCTTGGAAACCCTCTTATATAGAACCACAACCCTATAGGGACAGCAGAAAAAGATATGCCTACAGGAAGTGCCCATATGCATACAGGAAGTGCCCTCTAAAATGATAGGGTGCACAAAATCTTACGTTATTCTTCTTCTTGTAGAGTTCCACTGCTTCTCTCAGCTCTACAACCTCAGCCTGTAGGGCAGACATCTGTTTGTCTTTCTCCATCAACCTAAGAAAGACAGGAGAATGTTTGACGGGATTTTACGGGTCAAAATCTACTCAGTAATTCAGTGTGATAATGCAATAATGTTGAAGTACTGACAGCAGAAGAGTCCCTCCAAACATCTGTGTCACAATTGCTTAAATTTTTTAAGGAGTCGTCCCAGGCCTGCAATAACCCATTTCCTTTTGTTTATTCTGTCTTTTTATTATCCCAAACACATATCCACCCCACTCCTGACAAATGCTTTCTACCAAAGAATTGCATATGCGCTTTGATAGCTGAGCCTTGCTTCAGAGGAATATCCATCATAATGTTTACTTTTATGCATTTGGCAGGCACTTTTATCCAACGTGACTTACATTTACATTTACTCTTCCATTCAACTATTAATTACTTCAGGGCCAGTCTCTCCAAGGACAACTTAGGGATTTGAACCAAAAATCAAACCCACAACGTTACCACCGCCCCACAACATAACAGAGGAAAATCGTTCATCATCCTATTTCTGTTATCCCCAACCCTACATTTGGGTTCCTACAGGATGGAGTCAAAAGCAGTGGGGGTTAAAAAGCTGTATCTACATTGAACTAAAATATATCGGTGTTTTACTTTTTTTACATGATTTTTGCAAAGGTGCTGTTCCTGTTACACTGCTTCAGTTCCCTAAGCTCTCTGGAAGAATATCTCTTTCAATCTAGCTTGCAAATTAAGACAGGGCTAGACTACTCACGCTGTCAGCAGTTCTGGACTAGCCTCTGCTTGTGTCTGCTGAGGGAAGAGCAAAATCAGTCAGTAACACAAAGCAAGGCAAGTTTGCAATACATGCACTCGTGCAGGCAGGGTTAAATGACTGAGCAACAGCACCATTGCTAGACTACTGCCAAGGCTGCATGCCATTGCTGGAAAGAGAAGACACTCTGCCTGCATTTCATCCGTCAACATTTCATAACATCTATCAGCACTTTTGAAGTGTGTCACTGTGCTACTCTCCCAAGGTAAACAAATGTTTTGTTCATGTTCATGTAGGCTACTATAACGTCAAATGCATACTTTGTAGATTATTATATAACATCAACAAAGCAAATATATTGGTGTAAACCCAACTTTTCTCTCTTGATTTCATTCGGTAAGTAAGTAGATGTTCAAGATTAGTAAACTGGCTAGGGATAACCTGTAAGCGTTTTTTTTTCCCTTTTCCATAAATATCGATTTTCAGAGATGCTAAACAAGTTTAGCCCTTAGTTTTAATCACCTGCTGCTGACTCTCTTCAACCTGTTTTGCTTTCTGTTCCAGGTCCTTCTGAAGTGCCTGCAGCTCCTGATCTTTGTCAGCCAGCCTAAGACATGTTCAATATGTAGTAACTACACATATCAAGCCAGCATTGCCATATGTCATACATAATGCTCAAGTGTAAACATACCGTGCCTGAAGATCCAGCAACTGGGGCTGAAGGTCAGGGACTGTCTCTTGTGATTCTCTTCCTTTGAACTGTTCTACTTCACTCCTGAGGGCTTCCAACTGTTTCTCCAAAGCCTGCAACCAGACATCTCACCCATCATCATTTACCCAATATTATTGGATTTTCAGAATATTTGTTACCAGCTGCTGTCTCTGTAAATTTCTTTTACCAGTACCTGTTACCATTGGATGGTGTATAATGTAAATGTACAGACAGAAAAACCCATTTGTAGCAGTCCTACATTATCTTTGTAGACAGTTAGGCTACTTGGCTTAAGACAGCTAGCCAAGTACATACCTCTATGGTTCCATCTTTGCTTGCTCCATCATCCACTGCTTTCTGTAGACACTCTTCTACAGATTTGATCTTTGTGTCTTTCTCTTGGACCCTTCATAGACAAAAAACAAAAATGAAAAAAAGTTCCTTAAAGTTTTAAAGAGTTATAATTATAAAAAGGTATACAATTCTGATTATTGTTGTTACTATTAGTATTATTGCTACTATTATTATTGTTGCTGTTGTTGTTAAATAAATAGCCTCACTGTTTCTGGAGTTCCTCCAGGGCAGACTCTGATGATGCCTGAACATAGGAACAAATAAAGAAATTCATTTTTTTTTTTAATTGTCTGCATCCCCCTCTTAATCATTCCTGGTGCATATATGGTAGTAACGGCTGGTAGTAGAAACAGACTATGAAACATAATCGAGAACCCTATGGGGATCAAGGGGCATGCTTGCAACATAAAAGACAATGCAGTTTTCTCAATTCCGATTAATTAAAAGATTAGTTTATCTGAAAGGCAACAAATTTGTGGGTATGCACAAGCTTTGTAGCTTGTCTTTCACACATGCTTTAAAAGATCAAGCCCTTCAAACTGACCATTACATAGTTAATCAGATCAGTGTAAAACTCTAGCTTGTTAAAGGAAACAGACTGCAGTCTCTTTGAACTCTGAGGTCAATACATTCAAAACCCCCATAGAGTTAAAAATAAATAAATAAATAAATAAAAATAATATAATCATAATAATAATACTACTAATAATAATAAACAATGGTACCTGTATTGTAGTCTGTTGCTGCAAAGCCTCTACTCTCCATTTCAGAGTTTCATTCTCCTCTCTTACCACCTGCAAAGATTAACTGGTTTAGAGCTCTGTGTTCACAATTTCATGGTCAAATCATAATCTCATAACGGTGGTAGTTTAGGTCAGAAATAAATGTCCTTTGTATGTTCTTACCTTAAGTTCTTCTTCCTTATTGGCCATCTCTATAAGCCCTGCCTCCAAGACAGATTCAACTGTTTTGATCTTTGAATCTTTTTCTTGGAGACTGTGACAATTGCAAGCACATAGTGTTGACAAGAAAAAGGAAAAAAAAAAACATGGAAAAACAACAGTTGTTAAATCCATTTGGATCACGGTGATTTACAAACCTACATCCACCTACATCGCTACTCTAATTACTAGCCAGGGTTTCTGCATGTTTCATCAACTTAAATTTACTTTTTATGACCATTATGACTGAAATTTAAGACCAGCATGACACCTTTCTTGGCAAAAAATTGCATAGGTTTGTGGGATTTGAAACAAAATGTATGGATTATACGTCCATAGGATACAATTTTTTGTCACGCTATCGACTCCAACTACCAACTTCAAAGGTTCACTTCCCTTAAAATAGAAGACACACTTCAAGCAAGTGGCATGGTCTTAAGGAAATGCACCGCACTGGTGCATCTGCAATAGTAATTCACAACTCAGACCAACTAAATGTATTTTAGACCTACTGCACAATATTCCATTCCATATAAGATTTTCAATATCAATACTTTGATATTTTTACACTTTACACTTTTAAGACCCAGCGGAAACCCTGATTATCATGATTTACGTTGGCCTAATTGCCTGATCCAAACTGATATATTAGGAGCTTTTATTGCTTTTAATTACAAGACATAAGTGACATGATTTCTCCTTCCCACTCATGAGAAATGGGGATGGATTGGAAAATGACCCTGGACAAGAGGCCTTAGACTACTGCAGCATGGCACTTTCCAAAAACAAGATTTTTGACTTATGCTGGTGTCTTACATGTTTTTCCAGGCCTAGACATGAAATTCCTTTGACATATTAGACAAACACAGTCCCAATGTGTATGTGCATTATATGCATTGTGTCTTGCTTGTTACCAGGGGGGTATTCCAAGTAGGTAGTTAAGTGGCAAACCTGGGTAAGTTAACCCAAATAGTGTTAAACCTTACAACAGAGCAGCCTCATTTTCTTAAAAACAAAGCGTGCAGGCTACTCTTTTAGGTTTAGGTTTACCACTTCCTCTAATTTACCCAGGTTTATCACTTAACCCCCTACTTGGAATACCTCCAAGGTACTTGGAATGATCACACAAGATGTTGTTCATTCACCTCATCTGGAGCTGTTCTACTGCCAACTGAGACGAGGCCTGTAGAAAAAAAGTTAGAACAGAATTGTGAGACCCGAACAGGAGTGAGCTAAATTAAACATTTACATTTACATTTAAATTTAGGCATTTAGCAGACGCTTTTATCCAAAGCGACTTACAAAAGAGGATAACATTCAAGCTACAACACAATGAAAGAACTAACAAGGAGTGCATATTGCTAACATAGAATTATTTTAAGTTGAAAGTGCAATAGTGTAACACAGTGTAGAGAAATTAAATTATTAAGTGCATTCTCAACAGTTTTTCAGCAAAAGATTCTGAAGGAATAAAAACTTAATGAGCTAACAGCATGTTACCAGTTGTGTAAAACATTATTCTGTGGGATAGATAGATACTTTATTTATCTAGATGGAAATTAAGGAATATACACATGAAACAATACACATACTGGCAATTCCACGTAAAACTGTCACGCCCATAACGCCAACACAATGCCATGGTGTGGTATGATGTGAATGATGATTTCAGCATTCACTCTTCTTGGTTGTTGAACTAATTTCATGAAACTTTTCACATAATCATTTGCATCATACAAATACCATGGCATTTTGTTGGCATTATGGATGTGACAATTTGTGTGGAATTGCCCATAAACACAGCAGAAGTAGTCTGGGAGCCAAACAGAATGTCTAGGTATTGGTTTTGTTTGTACTCATGAAACGGTCTATCACAGACATTTGTTTAAGCATCCCTTTCTCTTACCTGCTCAGAAATCTGCAACTGCATCTTCTGAAGCTCTCCCTTCAGGCTCATGTTCTCATTGTGAATAGCCTAAGGAAAAAAATCCATTGCATATTTATCAAAGAAGTCCTAAAGAGACAGCAAAGATTTCTCCCTGTTTATCTTAATTAGGTTGCAATGACTTATGCAGTGTGTCTTTGGGATTCACTATCCGGTGATGGCTTTGCAGGAGTGGTAGTTGGGTTGCTGGGTTGATCTAACCTGCATGTTAGTTTCTCTGCTGGCCCCACTGGTCCTCTCTGCATTCAGAGAATCCTCCAGACTCTTTCTCTGTTGCTCTTTATCAGCCAGTCTGAATATACACACACACACACACACACACACACACACACACACACACAACAACTCAACTTTGTATGTTCATTTTTTGACTTGTATTGTATTTTTTTTAATATGTGATATCATATCATGTCAAATCTCTTACAGCTTTTGAAGTTCTTCAAAATGAGACATTGTAGTTGCCTACAAGACAAAGTACAAGACCAGGAACAAATTATTCAGCAAGTTCTGACTTGTTCTCTGCCTACGCAAGTTCTTTGCTTTGCAAGACATATAACCCACCTGGGAGGCAATGGTAGATTTGAGACCTTCAATCTGGACCTGTAGAGATTTGTTTTCATTCAAAAGATCCTGGAAAGAAAAAGAAAATGAATCATCACTAAAGAATGATCTGACATACGTTCTCACAAGCATATGCTACTGGCTCGCAAAATAAGACCTCTTATCATACACCCTGTGCAACAAAGCACAATACTACTAATTTGTTTCTATACCAACATGGTTGTCATATTCTTATCTGGCAGACACACTGTTTAAATAGCAAATACATTTTAACTCATGGGTGTGTTGACAGGCTATTTTGAGTCAAGCATGACCGGGCTGACTGACGATGAAACAATTACAGCCTCAACTCAAAGATGCCATATTTCATGATTCTGAATCATGCCTTATCAACAGAGACACTATGGTTCAATTCCCATTTAATAAGAAAGGAAATTATGTGTCATGAGCTAATCTTCTTGCAATGAGCCCTTATGTTTTTTTTATTCACTTGATTTTATTTGTGCCAGGGCCAAAAGAAGATGCCGCTTCCATTTCTTTATTAGACACTTAGTCCAAAACACACCCATGATTCAATACCAAAAACTTCCCTTTTGAGCCATGAATCTGAAGCTACAACCATTTTCACATCTGTTGCAATAACAAAAGTGGATTGGGAAACACCCTAAGTCAGATTTGTAAAGCTTCAGCTTCAGAAAGTAAAAGTTGTACCATGGATTCTCTTTTGCCTTGTGATTTCATAAACCTTCCACAAAAAAGGTTTTTTTCCACCTTCAAATCGACCATTCACTTTCATTCAGAGAACGAGGTATCTAAGCTTCTTACAGGCAGCAGTCCTACTTCTTGTCCACTGGCCCTATTCCGAGCACTTTTCTACAGGCCATAGCTCCTACCATTGTGACAGCAACCACACATGTGGTCAATGCTTTACTAACTAGGGGAACATTTTCCATCACCTTCAAACAAGCTCAGGTAACACCACTGCTCAAAAACCTTCCCTCGCTCTCACTCTAGTGGAGAACTACCAGCCTGTCTGTCTTGTTCCTTTCCTCTCTAAAACTATTGAATAAACCATCTTCAAACAGGTCACAGAATATCTCTCACAGCACAACCTCCTTGATTCCAACCAATCTGGCTTTAAAATGCTTTTCTCTATTCAACACAGGGAAGATCAGGCCGTACCTAAGCAAACATGCAACCCAGCTCCAGGTACAGATCTTGGTTATCTCTCGCCATGCCTATTGCAATGCTATCCAGAATGCAGCTGCATGTCTGGTTTTCAACCAGCCAAAAAGAGCACGTCACATATCTGTTCATCAACCTCCACTAGCTACCCTTAGCTGCTCACATCAAATTTAACGCACTAATGTTGACCTACAGGGTGACTGATGGATCTGCTCCCATCCACCTTAATACCCTCTTAAAGCCCTATGTTATCCACCGGCCACTCTGTTCCTTCAGGGAACGTTGTCTAGCACTGCCAACACCTCACACAGGTCAATCCAGACTATTCTCATCTGTTGTTCCACACTGGTGAAATGACCTTCCAAGTGCTACCAGAGCAACAGCTACTCTCTCCACCTTCAAGAAATTCTTAGACCCAGCTCTTCAAAGAGTATCTCCTGCCTTAACTACCTGGAGTGCACTGACAACACACCCCCACTCTCTTTCTACTGCACTTTCATCTCTTGACAATGTCTTGTTAGCAAGGTTGCACTGTTAGTAGTTAGTAAGGTTTTTAATTGTGTTGTAGCTTGTAGCATTAATCTTCTTTTTGTACGTTGCTTTGGATAAAAGTGTCAGCTAAATGCATAAATATAAAAGCAACTTAGTTTAAGAGGTGTGCCAATTAGAATCAGTTGGTTTAGTGAATGGTTGTAACAAATATGTAATAGGCCATAATTTCACCCCTGTGGCCGAACAGTACTACCCTACAGTGATTTCCTGAATACAAGCTGCACCATGCATAGACCACACTTGTTGAACATTACTTATGATGTATTGAAAGCAGATCATGATTTCTTGAGAAAGTTGAATGAAGAAAAGAAATGTTCCCATGTTCCCAATTCACCTTCCTCTAATGGACGAGGAAATGTTGCTAATTCTCAACTAATAATTGGAAACTAAAAATATAGTACACATAGTACTTACATTGTTGAAACCGAGCCCTTTATGTCTACACAAAAATCTGCTTGGATAAATATAAATTACCATTGACTACTTTTATGTTTTACATGAGAAATAAGAGATTGTATTCTTTGTCTCTGACTTTATCCATAATCACTCTTAAGCTTAATCGTTTAATAGTAGCTTAATCAGTTTCAAGCCTCATATTATTTGATTTATTAATCACTTGCATACGATTACTACCAAGACCAAATGTGTGGGTGGGAGAGTGTGCCAACCTGTGCTTGCTGCTGCAGTGACTCATCAGGCATGCTGTGCTGAGAAACTTCGAGTAAGTGTATGACCTTCTGCTCGACCTGTTCTTTAGAAACAATTGTATCAGTAAGGCTGCTGTGGAGGGTCTGGATCTCCTGGTTCTTGCTATTCACCTCCGTCTCCAATGCCATCAGCTTGTTTTGCAGATCTAGGGGATAGGAGACACAGAGAGAAAAGTGATGTGCAGTCAGATGTTCAGCCTAAAAATTTCAAACTGTTTTCTTTACCATTTTTTTAATGATACACAGGGCACTTTTGAAAATGGATGTTTTATTTTTAAACTTAAGTGTTTTAATTCATGTGAACTGCAGGAACACTGTATGAAACGTGCACTCTGACACACATTTTTGTTAGCAATGAGGGAAATGTTTGAAAAGTTCCATTTTGCATAAAAGACAGTCCACAGAACATTTGAAGAAATTTCCTCAAGGTATTCCTGAGAGATGTAAATGAGTATTTTTGCTTAACGAATGTCCTGAAAAGTGTTAACTGAGATTTCACATTCACAAAATTAATCAATGAGATTGTAGTGACCACCAATAACTTTAAAGTAAAGCATCATTGGGGCCAATGGGATGTTTGTACTAATGTTTGTTCTTTCAATTGTGAAGAAATACTCTCGAGGCATCCAGGACTTGCAACGTTGATGCAACCTTGTGACAGTAGCCTTTGCCTTGACTAACAACATGTTTAATTTAACTTACACTGTAAAAAAGAATAAGTAAAGCTTACTTGAAAAAGCTTTACTATTTCTTTCTTAAAGTGTAGAGAAAAAAGACCATCTAAAGTGCTCCTGCAATCAGTCAACTCTAGGCCTGATAGGCCTGATAAGACCATCACTTTCCCCTTAAGGTACAAACCTTGTTTAGTTGCCTGCAGTTTCTCTCTTTCAGTGTTGACACTGTGAAGGTAGTTCTGAAGCTCTTCCCAGCGACGCTTAGCGTCCTGTAACTGAACCTGAAAACAAAAGAGAAAGAAAAACATAAATCATCTTTAAAAACAAAAAAAGGACAGGACTGAAACTGTGATATTGCTTGCAAACTATCCATTTGTAATGCACACCATCCATTCTTGCAAACCATCTATTTGTAATGCAACTCAAAGTACACAAACAAGGTCTTTGCCTGTTTAAGGCTTAAAAATTGTTTTCAAATATTTACCTCTAGCTGGGAGACATTCTGTTTGTAGCTGACCTCCAGATTCTTCCTTTGAAGCTCCTCTTGCTGTAGCTTGCTAGTGTTCTCACCAAGCTCCTTCATAAGGCTTGCACACTCTGAACGCAGCTTATTAAGCTCGGCAGATTGCCTGTGAAAACATATAAATAACTATCACACACAATAAAGGAAACTATTACACAATGGCTTAAATACACATGGTTATTGATATCTGGGTGGTGGTGGTGGGGTGACAGACAGAGAAACAAAAAGGGAAAATCACTTGGTCTCCATCTGGTTGGTGGCAGAGCTGACAGCATCTCTTAGGATCCCATTCTCCTGCGTTAGGCGAGCTATTTGGGTCTCCAACTGTTCTCTCATTTGGGAGTGCTGTGATTACAAAACATGTATTCACATCTATTCAGGGCCTAAAATTCATATCATGTGGCAAGCAAATATTGTTTCATGGACTGAAATATGAAAGAACCTCTACTCTCTACTGATAAATAAATTATAAAAGAAAAAGTGTCCATTTTTTACCCCCCAGTCAAAAAAGATCAACTTTGCTTCATGAAATCAGTGGCCTCTTCATTATAAGAGATATGTTCCATGGATGGAAATGCTACCAGAGTTAGTAATGGCTGACAATGAATGGTCAATAAATGTATAACAGGTGGTAGAGAAACAGAGCTGGTGAGATGATATGAGGACTAAAACTAATTGTAGTCCACTCTTCATTTCCTTAAATGTGAAGAAAGCTTTGGGCCAAAGATTGAATCTGCTGAAAGCAGAAAGTGAAAGTGGTCCAATCCCCCGGAAGAATTAACATTTAGTTCTGTGAAATTTGATCGTTGACCGTTTCTAAGCCTCTAACAAGCTCTTGTTGGCTGAAATCTTGTTATACTAACAACTAACAATGAGTGAATATTAATGAGAACTTCTTGCAGAGGTGAACTGCAAGATGTAATCAGACCCAGGAAAAGGAGACGTTTGCTTACAATCTCCTGACAAAACTTTTAAGGCAATGGTTCACCGGCCTTTAAGAAAAAAACAGGATCCAGACACACAGGAGACTCTGAGCAGTTGATTCCTTGAAGTGTGTATAAATACAGTATGTGCCAGACAAAGCATTACCTTGATTTGGTAGTTGTTTAGCTCCTGATAGCTGCTCTGTGATTTAGCCTGAATGACATTCAGTTCTTTTTCCATGGCAACCCTCTGCTCTCTCATCATGGCCTCTACACGGCTGTTCTTTTGTTTCTCCATTTGCAGCTCCTGAAACATCCAAGTCTCCATTCAGATCCTATTCCTTTTATTATAATTGCATTTGTGTAAACAACCTACAGAATGTATTTTTAGTGCAAAGCTACATGACTCTCGGACATATGCCATTTCCAGTAATAAGCTTTTAAACATTTGTCAACAGAACACACAGAACAATGTTTTAAATCACATAATGGACCTGTGTCTACTGTACGCTATTGTACCGTCCACTAAGATTTGTATTTCTTAGACCTCGCAGGTGGTAGAGGTCGAGCCCCGCTATGCCTGACCCCACTGAAGTGAGCAAGACACTGAACCCCAAATTGCTCCCGGTGGCAGGTTGGCTTGGTTGTATGGCAGCCTCTGCCTCTGGTGCGTAACTGTACATGGGTGAATGAGAGGCATACTTTGTAAAATGCTTTGAGTGCTTGTAGGAGTACTGCTATATAAATGCAGTCCATGTACCATTTAGCTTAGCAACAATCGTCTGCTAATTGGCATACACATAAGACTAGCAATAAGACACTTCCGGGTGGAAGAACGCTACTGTTTACAAACATTTTAAACACCCCTATTACATAATTATGTGGTATCTGAGAGTATGAAGGAAATAACTCACCTGTGAGAGCTGCTTGACTTTATCTTTGGCAATGGAGGCTTCTTCTTGGAGTGTGTTAAACAGCCTGTCTCTTTCTTGTTGCTGCTGGACTGAAGGATCATTCTTAGTGGTAGTCTTTTTTGTGAGGTTCAGAGTGCAAACAGAGAAGAGAAAAACGCAGGAAATAGATCAAGATTTTTTCAAGCACTGTCCAACTCCTTTAAATAATTTGGGATTAGGATAAGTGCAGCATAAATCAACCCATTTCCATGATGCTTGAGCTCATTGTGTGCTGTTGGTAGGAATAGGAACAAGAAAATTCGGTACAACGCAAGCCGAAATTACGGCCACACTTTCTGAGTTTGAGCAATAGGAATTAGGTGGTATCTGGGTTGATTTGCGTCAGATTTTTCCCTAAGGAAATAATCCTTAAACACACACACACACACACACCTTATACCAGGACTCCAAAGCTCCAGGGCTCCTCTCGTGAAGTATGGACACCACACTAATCACCTCTGTGTCAGACAGAGCCAAGCCACTCAGCCCTGAAAGCAGCTCCTTCAGCTTCACCTCAGAGTTCTCTGCAAGGACCATTGACTGATTACATGTCTTGTCAGCATGTACATCACTTACATATACCAGTACAAACCTAATAGAAAACCATGGCCTGAGCTAATATAAAAAACATGGCCAGAAAAAAAAAAACACTCAGTTTGAAGAAAAAAGCTGATTTTTAAGGGCTGTTCACAAAAACAAATAACAACATACACAAGTTTTCAATCTCGTGTCCTTAGGGTTGTCTTTAAAGTTATTATTTCTAGCGTGAACCACCCTTTAGACTGCGGGAGATTGATAAAAGAGCATCCTCACCCCTGTCTGTCTCATTCTTTTGTTTCTTGCCATGTTTAGTAGATGTGCGAACAGGTCCTGACGTAGGAGAAGGGGCGCTCTCATTTAAACTGCTCTGGTGATTGTCAGGAACCACCGATTCAATGGGAGGAACAGTGGCCTGAACCGGAGCATTATCCACCACTACCACTGAAACCACAATGCAAGAGAAGACAAGACAGATGATGAGGGCAAACAGCAGACACTAAGAGAGGAGTGGGCACAGTAAGGGAAAAACAACCAATATGGAGATTAGCAGCCTGTCGGCAATACCTGCTTCTGTCTTCTGTTTTTTGGAACTTTTTCTCTTTCCACTGCTGGTTCCAGTGGGTGCGGCTACTTGCGGTGGGGTGCTGTTATTAACCGGAGGAGGAACAGGATCCTGGGATTTCGTTTCAGCCACAGCCGTAATTGTCAATTCTTTGGCAACAGGCGGTGGTAGCTGTGACTTAATTTCAATGGCAGGCTCTTCTGCTGAGAATGAAACAAGTTCCATATCGTCTGAATACATTTACACAGGTAGGAGAAAAACCTCAATAGGATTACAAATATCCAGCCTATGCTCAACTGCTACAAAAGGATGAATGCTGACATATCTGTCTAACGTCTGGAGTCCCTGGGAAATTGTATTTGCAGTTACGTGATAAACTAATTGTGCTTGCATTTTTCCCCTCTAAAGGTACAGCTTTTAGGGATAATATCATATTATCTACACCAACTGATTGTGGAGGGGTAGGTTATTACCTCAAATATCCATCTAACAGGATCACACTGTCACAAAATCAACATTTACTGGTAACGCATATGGTGAATACACAAGCCTAACTTATCATACCCATCTCAGTCTTCAGTTTCTTTGCTTTCTTCTTACTTCCAGTCTCAGGTTTGGTTGGAGGGCGGTTCTGCTGTGGGGGAGGATCAAGATGCTTGACAACTGGTGGAGGTGGTTCCATCTTGCTTAAGGGTAACGGCTTGGAGCTGTTGACCTCTGGCTCCTCCAACGGTGGTGTTACGGTGTTTGGAGCTGCCTTCTGCTTTCTCTCCCTCCTCTTTCTGACTCCGGTACCTGGTTCTGCCGAAACAGGTGGAGTTGCAGTCACTGCTGGCGGTGCGCTAGCAACAGCATCCGAGAGCTCCTCCTCCTCAGACACAGCACTGGTGCTGGCTTCAGGGTGTCTGCGTCTCGTATCTCCTCCTCGGAGTCCCCACCGCCACCGCCACCGCCGCCACCCACCCCTCCGCCTCCCTCCTTCTTCTTGCTTTTCTTCTTGTCGTTTTTCTTGCGGACCTCTGGACGTACGCTCGGGTACTTAAATTGAGTTTTGTGGCGCGCCAGAACCTCGTCGTATGATGTTTCTTTCATGAACAGCCAGAAGAACAGGAATATTAGAGCAACCACCAGAGATGGTGCCAGGATCAGCAAATACTGGGAATCATACAGCTCCACAGCCATCCTATATAGGGAGAATGAGAAGACAGAAACAAGGACAAAATACAGGAGTTTATTATTCATGTATTTAATCTCCAACACTGGGTTAAGCATCCTTTCTCCATGGCTGACGCCACAGTGGCAGTGGTCCATGGTTATTGGACCACTTCTGGTGTTTATACTGGAAGTTCCACATTACAATTTTCAAAAAAAATAAAAAAAAGGTTGCTGTCCTGAGTAAACATGTTCATGTTGGAAACATGATGTTTACTGTAATGTTTACTGCAATCAAGTGTAATAAATGTGGTGAATTTCGTGTGCAAGTTTCTAAGACAGGACATGGAAGTGGTCCTAGTACCATTTGAAATATGTAAAAAAAACAACGATAACAGGGCAAGAAAATTTGGTTGCTCACCAATGTTAATGTTAACGTTAACGAGGCCATTGCACCACACAAGTCAAAAAATACTCGGTTCATGTGTCTGGCTGTTAATATCACTGAACTTCAAAAAACTCCAAGTTCCGCCCATTAAAATAACCACAAGGCCAATTTTTAGTGTTGGGCTGGGTTAAGTCTTTCAGTATGGTCATGCCATTACATCAGTCACAACTATGGGCAAAATGGGTCTCCGGTTAATAAACTCTTTTACACTAGTGCAGCAGCCAAACAGGAAGAACCGGCAAGGTTAACATTTGACCGATGACCAACATTTGCTAAAGTATTGGGTTAATTAAGCATAAAGGGAATGACTAATTACAGAAAAGTGACAAAGGTGGCTTAAAATGAGAGTTGAGTTGGTCATTTTTTTAGACATTTCACATAAAATAATGAGGTCATATGGAATTTGTGCACAGACTCTCCCATGCACAGTGTAAAGAAATGAGTAGAAATAACAGTACATCTTGAGCAATGCTGCTGGGAAATGTTGTTCCGGTACACTGCACTGATACTGGATATTAAATTACTTATTTCTTTAAGCATTTAAGCTAGAACATTAAGCATCAACAGGCAAATTTTTATGATCATCCACCAGTTGTGTGGTTGCAGAGCAACACTGCTCAAAAAGTTGCCCCGTGTATTATCATCCTTGAAGTTCCACCTCACCCATCACAGATGCATGGTATCAAGGTAACAAATACATATCTAATTTACCACATGCAGATGTGGGGCACATGGGATTCTATTCTATGCATTGGAGGTAATTGGGTCACATTTATAACAATGTATGTAAAAGTGAAAGCATAGCCTAATTAAAACTCTGAAACTGATGATTCATCCACAAATCAGCTATTTGTGACAGGTGACTGACAGGTGGCCATAGCCAAAGGTAGCCAGACATTTCCGGCTGAGACTCTCAAAAAAGCATTGTCAGACATTGCTAAATGCTGCCAGAAAACCTACGCCATGTGGAAGACAGCTGTATCAGCTCTGATGCAATAACTGTGCACAATATACAATTAGCTATATGCCACACCCTCCAAAAAAGGAAAATTAGGCTACTGAGATCTTCCACTTCTCCAGATAACATGGTCAGTATGCTGATAGCATTGCTATGGAATATTTCAGAATATAGGAACAGATATGAAATTCAAGGATTTACTCAACTGCTCTTGGGTTACACTTAAAATATAATTTCATGTCGTAATTCAGTGACTCTATGCACTGTATTGTGCACAGGTCAGGACTGGGTCTTATTAAGGAGAAATCTTCCTCCACATTTGTATTTCAGCCTGGAGCACGCAAGTTTCTTCTCAATGTGCAACTGATAAAATCTGTAGATGCTAAATTTAGGTGGCTAAATTCAATGGACGTCAAATAGGCAAACAGTCTGTTTTATCTTACGTGTTAATGCGAGGCAGTTAAAATACTGACAACACAACATAGTAGCTGCATCCTAATAATTATTGCTAGCATACCCCACCCACTCCCAGCTCCAGTTTCAGAGCCCCGCCTGCGCAATGACCATTGTAAAATGAAAGCAGTGATGAAAAGTGTAGCCTAAGCCATGCTGCTGGATGATTTAAACAGAAAAAATGTCTTCATTTCCACGTAGTTCTACTAAAGACCTGGCTTGATATACTCAGTCACCAAAGAATGGGTCACGGCTTTACGTATGCTTGCAAAACTTGGCATCACTAAATCATCATTAAATATGTGTCTCATCATATAGTCATCACAGGAAGACATCATACCCACCTGGCCTTATCTCGAGCAAAAACACACATGTGCTTAATGTTCTAACATTATTAACTCTAGGCCTACTCTTTGTAGTGACACACAAGCCTAACAATGAGCAAATGTTTAAAGAGCCCCTTTGGAATACTTTACTCATTGCTACACGCCTGTGTAGACCAACATTATAGCATTACATTTAATTCTATACGGTTCGTTAACGTTCGTTTCATCTTGCTAGGCCTCGACTTCTGACATTAATATGCATTACTTAAAGGTTGTAAAGTAGTTTATGACTATCACTGCGCAAATTTCCGCTTTACGAAACCCAAGATTCAGTGATAAGAATGAGCTATTAGCCAACGCTAGACGAATATCGTCTGAGCCGCTGCAGGGCGAGTGTTGCTAGCGCGAGCCTCGCTAGCTCGTAAGGTTTGCCTTGTTTAGCTTCCTAGCACCGGCATGCATTTCAGTTACGCCTGACACACACCCCAGAGCTATGGCGCTACCTCACCGTGGGGTGTTGAACCGAATGTCATGGCCCATGAAATGAACAGAAAACTCTAGATACAACTATTAACGCTATCAGTTTAAGATTTCATTAGAATATGGAATGCTAATATTCGAGGGCTCAATGAGCTAACATGAGACATCACAGACCGGCTAATGTTAGCTGGCTGTAATCATATGTTCCACAATGACTGTCAGATTATTGAAGCAGTGCGTTAGGCTCTCACAAGGGCCTCACATCAGATTGCCATCCCCATGCCTCCCATAATTTCCCACCTCTCAAGCACGCTAAAGCGCCGGCATGGCAAAGGGTCAAGTGGCAGGCCCGCAAGTTTGCCGACTGACACCAACTTACGATGCGCAAAACCAAGGCTAGCTAACTAGCTAGCTCTGTCTAACGCTTTCCGGATGACAATTGTTATTCACATTTCGGGAGAATAAAACGTCTAGCACACCTGTAATGATTTTGCTGCTGCTATTGGCGTTGAAATGAGGTTACGCTGGTCTATTGTGGTGACTCGGGAACACTGATTCCTTCCCAGCTGCTGGGGCGCATAGGTCCGTCCAATGGGGCAGTCAGGTGCGTCGTCGCAGCGCTAAATCGTTTCTCAGGACAGAGCGCACAATGTAAGGGTTGGAATGACACCCTCGGAAGGAGCATGGGCTCTCGCGATGAGAGGATTTGCCTCTAAAAGGCACAGCCTCAGCTATCGATGTTTTAGTGAGATGGGTGAGCTAATACCTATTAAGCCCCCTTCCGAAAATCAGACCACATAACAGTCACAATAGTTTCTGTATAAACTGAGCGCACAGTGATAGAAATGTCTCAGTTAAAAAGTCATTAGACTTTACAACTAGTTACGTCAAGCATAACTCACTAGGTTTTCTGGTTACTTACTTATTTACTTGGCTACTAACTTTTTTTGTGCGGCTGTACAACAAACCTAAGTGTGCATTTCTATAGTTTCGTGGCCACATGATTCAGTGTGGCAAAAAGATGTAGGTGAGCACAAATTACAGCAGAATGAAAATATTCTCAGCTATCAAAATCTGATAAAGTAGCCTACACATGGTAAAAAAAACATGCAACAAGAAAAAGTCAAACATCATCTTGAGTATTTTAAATAAATATATCAAAATCTAAGATACTGTTTTTTACTAATTTCTTTATACTAATTTTTTCATATGGAATAACATAAAAGGTATAGTTGAAAAAAATAGATGCAATGTGACAGTCACCACTAACACACAGTTGTGTATTTTGTATGATTTTCCAATCTGTAGTAACAAGGGAACAGTGTGTGGAGTCATTCAGTGACAGTGAAGTTGCAAGGGTGGTGTTCAGTAGAAAGTGAGTGAGGGTGTAAGCATAATACTCCCCCCTGCCCCAATCAGTAAATTTCACATCAAAACTTTTAACTTTTAAACTGTTATATTAAAGGTGGCAATGGCAATCACGTGCACCACATATAATCATTTAAAGAATCAACAAAAATCATAAACAAGGGACAGGAATAATGGAAAATACTGGGTGGAAATGCAAAAGTAGACCCATTTCTGTGAAGGACTGCATGGGAAAGAAAAATGAATTGTCTATAAACACTCTCAGATGTTTCACCAACAAATACTGGTTAAAAACTACCATGGGACATCCAAGTTATTAATTCAAAAGTCAGCATCTATCACTCTGTAGGGGAGCAAACAATGTCTCTGTTACTGGGTTTGCACATATGGAATGACACAATTGCTGCCATCTGCAGAATGATACACAGGTTATAAGCCATATGTCATCATCCAGATGTCTTTCAGAAAAAACCCTGAATATCATTTAATGTAAATATAATTGCATTGAACGATGCTTGAGAGGTAATAACCCCTCCACACACACCATTAGCCTGCATAAATGTATGTTTGTTTAAATTTGTCTAATATGCAAATCTTCCTGACATTTGTCTCCGTGAGTACACGGGTATAATATGAAATTGTTCATGCTCACATATCATCTATAGTCACTTCTTATATCAAGAAAGCTCCATAGCTAAATAAAATTATAATTTAAATAAATACATATTATAACAAAGAAAAATAACAACAGATATTTTTGGTTCTACAACAGGACTACCCGACACGACTGTCCACATTTCTGTTTGGTTTGCAGTAGTCTCTCTCTCTCTCTCTCTCTCTCTCTCACGCACACGCACACACACACACACACACACACATACACACACACACACACACACACACACACACACACACTCATTCTTCAGTATATTCTGTGACTGTTTGCATCTCATCCTCATAATGTTTCTTGAGTCCCTGTAAATACAGACGAAGGCTGTCTGGATCCAATTGTGAGTTGCGTGCTGTCTGAATGAGCCGAGTGGCAAGGTGGTAGACTGCTCGCTGACGAACAGTGCCAAGGTCACTTTGTTGCTTGGCCTAAGGTAGAATGTGACAACATGCGTAATAGTTGTCAATCACTTGTCTCAACATCACTTATTATAGAAAAGCCAGAGCAATCATTAGACATATTAACAGAGGCATAAAAGTGAGGGACACGTTGTAAGATGATAACAAGAGCTTTGAAGGAGAGCCCTTCAAGTGTATCAACATAAACAAGTCAAGTGCATCTGACTAAACTAATTTAGTCTGAAAGCAGACTCTACATAATATTTATGAATGAGCAAAAGTGAAGCAGAATGCCGTTCATCAATAAAATAAATTTCTTTCTCCCATGATCCCTTCATCAGTGCACTGTCTGATTATTAGGCCTCAAACTGGGGGGCACTCGCCCTTGATGGGGTACAGATCTAACAAACGGGACCATTATTTCCAAACTAATTCCCGGTCATACCCAAGTGGCTGCACTAGAAAAGTGTATACACCAGACATGGGCTGAATTCCAATGTCCCCACTAAGCCCTAAGCCCTGAACCCTCAATGGCGTAACTAGCATGAATCTGCCTCATGATTGACTGATTAATGCCAGTTAAGTCTTTGAAGGTTCAGGGCTTAGTCGGGGCATTGGGAGTCAGTCATGGAACTGACTTATGTTAATACATTTTCATCTTGTTCATTACACTCTAAAGTCATGCACTAATAGATGTGAAAGATGGCAGTTCATCTTTGAGTCCATTTGAACATATATACCAATTCTGTAGCAAGTGCCTTGAGGCATTCTTGAGATATCACATTCTCAAGATTGTAATAGACAGATGGACAGATGAGTGGACAACCTGAAAACATAATGCCTCCAGCCATGGCTATAACTGGCACAGAAGCATGAAAATTAAGTCAGGATACATACCCATAACTTCTGGCTAACTCTGGCAGAGATGGCTTTGGCCTCTTCAATTATAGTTCTTGGCAAAGAGGTCATTTCAGCTGCCCTGATACCTGTGACACATAACATATAGAAAGTTAAAGTAAAAATCTGAAAACATGTAGACTAGGCCTTGTAAATGAATAGGTGTGTGCGTGTGTGTGTGTGTGTGTTACCGTAGTTTCTCTCCTCAGACTGCCCCCGGCTGAGCAGGTAGGTGTATACCACACGATCAGTGCCCTCTGCATGTGTGTGCTGCACCAGCATGTGCTGGTTCTCCACATTGGGATACAGGTTCTGCAGCTGGCACAACTCCAAGAAATGTGTGGCAAACAAGGTAAAAGCCTGCAAGACATTTAGTATCTGTCAGCAAATCAGTCTAAAAACTGAACTGTTTTTGAGCAGTATTTGCTGATGTTCTTTCACAGTTATGGTATGAGATCTGGTAAAATTATGTCACGCTTTCATAAGCCACAGTAAATCAGCACTAGACATACTATACAGTGGAGCATAATAATATGATGAAGTGGCATATTTACTTTTACAATTATGCATTTAGCTGACACTTTTATCAAAGGGCTAGCTGACACTTTTATTCAGGGCTAGTCTACCTTAGAGCACGTAAGAGTAAATAAGGGAAGGGAGGGGTAGGTAAGTTTACATTTACATTTACATATTTAGCAGACGCTTTTATCCAAATCGACTTACATTTTGTCAACTGTCAATTGTTCAAGGCCAGTCTCCTCTAGAGCAACTTTTGTTAAGTGTCTTGCTCAGGGGCACAACGGTGGCAGCTGGGATTCAAACAACTTCTTTTTTTTTCAGGCTACTTGCACGCTAGCCAGGTTCCTTAACCACTACGCCACCACCCCCCCAGGTAAGTGCCCTGCTCAAGGGCACAGAGGTGTCAAACCCACAATTTTCAGGCAACTGTCATGCTAGCCAGGTTCCTTACACTACCACCACTCAATAAAATGAACAACAATGAACGTTTTGTTCTTTCTGAAATTCAAGGAACTAGTGGGGGGCTCCACAATTATTGGCAGCCAAATAAATTACTTAACATTCAGTGCCAAGTATTTTTGGTTACTGGTACCTTCATGTTCAGCAAGAATTCACAAATTGCATGACAGATTCCAACTCCTTCCTCTGCGCTTGTTCCTCGGCCCAACTCATCAATGATAATGAGTGAACGATTCCTCACGTTGTGGATTATATACGCAATCTGAAAGCAGGTGCAATTGAAATGACTGAAAAATATAATCACACAGCCTCAGTGATGCCTTCAATGAAATGACTCCATGAACGTGAATTAGGGCAGAAATCAGTTTGTATTCTTTAATTCATGTTAAATTAATTACTGATGCAATTACAGTTCCTCTTGATTTTAAATGTGACCTGGCAATTGGAATAGGTCTACCTGTCAAGCAGATAGTATATTTAGCTAAAATCAAATTAATATGAAATGATCCAGCCTTTAAGTTCTTTTCAACTTGCCTCTTTCATCTCCACCATAAACGTGGATGAATTAGTCTCCAGATCGTCATCAACTCCGATTCTTGTGAAGATCTGGTCCGCAATGCGAAATGAGGCATACTCAGCTGGTACAAATGATCCTGTAACACACACATGCACTGCTTTAGCCATCACAGCTATCCTTCCATTGCCACTCAGTGTACTGTTTTTTTTTTCACCAAACTCCGATTCATGTCTCTTGAATACTTCCTAAGCTCGCCTTATGTCAATGAGGCCCACTCTCTGATCTGATCAAGAGCAATTTATCTTTCCTACTGCGAGATTTTGCTTCACTTGAATGGGACTGAGTGAAGACATCAAAAATAATTATGAATTACAAAGATTTACTTACTACAACACTTTCACACAGACACACACACACACACACACACACACAGAGTTAGTCAGTAAAAGTGAAGCACTTATTACCGATCTGGGCCATGATCTGGCAGAGGGCTACTTGCTTCAGGTAAGTGGATTTTCCACTCATGTTAGGGCCTGTGAGGACGATGAAGTTGCTGCCCTCAGAGATGTAGGTGTTATTGGAGACAGGCTCTTGTCTACCAATGCGCTCAAGAATGGGATGGCGGCCATTCTTGATAGCGAGAGTGTCTGTAAACTCAGGCCGCACTAAAATAAGAGAGTGAGAATTTAGGGATCTTTGCCAAGAGCGAAATTTTGACTATACAACTGACATTAAATAATGCACAAACGACTGTAAGCCCTACAGCCCTAAATTTCTACATATCTACAGCCCTACATTTCTGAAAAACAGCATGCCACATCTAAATATGGAGAGAGATGTACAAATACAACCGTAATTGCCTAAATAAACTCCACTATGTCCTTCCCTCATCATCTGTTGGTTATCAGTAACTGTCACTGCATTAGTTGTATTCTATACTCCCATACTGCCATAAATGTATACATGTTTTTTTGAGCACACCTACCGTACTTAGAAACTGTACAGGCATTAGCCAGAGACAACAGCATGTCCAGCATGGACACAGCATCAGACAGCTTGTACAGGCAATGAATGTGATCGTGCACAACAGCCAACAACTTACACACCACCCTACAAAAAAAGAGATTAATAAATAAATAAATAAATAAAATTAATACTAATAATTAAAAAAACAATATTTAAATCTTGAGGAGAGTTATCTGAGAAGTTATTGTTGTAGGCACTCTCATTACTAGAATATCATACTCACACATAAGACATATGGTAGATCTCACGTAAGGCTTCATCACAACGATCATTCATTCTAATCAGATCTGCTGTTGTGAAGCTGTAGTTGTTCTTGTACTTTGTAACCTGTCAGTGATGCATGAAAAGGAGGCAGGCATGTCACCCAACCTGATCCAACTGGACTTGTTTTTTTGTCCTACTGTGAAAGATGGTTACTTGCAACCACAAGGTCAAAGTCTATATTTGTTTCTCTTTCAATGAACGGTTTTAAAAATAATACGGGTAATTTGCAAAGGAGAAAAACTGTATTGAACCCAATTACACTCAGTAAATCCAGTTGGCAAATTACACATTTACAGAGAGCCTCAATAGCTAATACACAATAGTCTGACCTTGATGAATTCTGAAGGCATTTGTCCTCCTGGTAAAGCCACACCCTCGAGCCTCATCTGGATGTAGAAGCCTCGTGTTGTACTGAAGCTGGTACGCAAGGGAAGGCTGTACCTCTCTCCTAGCTGATTCACTAATTCTGTCCATTATCCAATATATTTGAATTAATTTAACATCATCTGATACTTAACTTATAAACTGATCAATATCGTTAAACAGGGGTCATTTTACAAATTTTTAAACAAGCATTTAATCAAATTTTTTAAAAGGCTTAAAATTCACCTGCAATGTCATCAACAATTTCAGTGTAAGCCCTGCGAGCAATATCCAAGAACTCATTGATGTTAGGCCGTACAGCATAGCACTTCTGTGTGCGCATGTTCAGGCTACCACTAATATAGCTGACATCGTCACTGATCACTGTCTTGATCTGCTTCAGCATCAGTTCAAACCTGAGACATCAAAAACAGTGACCTTGAACAACAGGGCTACTGATTTATTCACAACGGACTTATCCTTTAACTGAACATAACTTGTATCATCAGTGATTAACTCTTCAACCCCTTCTAAGTACTGAAAGGAGTTTGTTGTGTCTCTGAAATAAATATGCACTTTACTACAAAAAGAGTATCTAATGTTTAATAATAATTAAATGTTTCCAGTGTTGTGTTCATCAGAAAACTTGAAGCAAATGATAATGTTGCATGCCAAAAGTTTGCATTGCTGGATATATTGATATTAATTTATATTTGAAATTGAGATAAACTAACACATGCTCTCTCACCTGCTATCTTCCAGCATAGAGGAGTAAGCTGTGAGCAGTGCCGTTTTACAGTTCTTCAGGACAGCCTGTTAAACCCATTAATATCTATTAATCAAATTTGTATCTAATATTGTTAGCCTATCAAGTGTAATAAATGCATTACCAAACTCAGTTTTGAGGATCTAAATGGAAATTCATATAATCTTTAGATCTATGCCTATCATTCAAACATCTGTGGGTCAGCACAATCCTTCTCAAAGTCACATACTGGCATTACATCACCCATCATTTCAATAAGGCCCCAAAGTTTTAAAGTGATCAGCCATTTCATAGCTCTGTTGTTCGAGGTTGCCTGTCAAGTCGAAAGCTGTCAGAAGCGAAGAAGAACGAGACAATTTGACAGAATTTGCAAACCAGCAGCAAATTTTCACTGAACAGGGCATAGTAAAAAGAAATTGAAACAGACCCTTGAACACCAGGGTTATGGGTTGATTTACTCCGGACTATTGCCTTAATATTGACCAGCACTCAATAGTATGTACTATGCAGGGTGGGGGACCTCTCTTGAAACAATATGTCTGTACCTAGTGGTCAGTGCTGTGCAGTGC
The DNA here is from genome assembly GCA_015244755.2 of Tenualosa ilisha. Classification (NCBI taxonomy): domain Eukaryota; kingdom Metazoa; phylum Chordata; class Actinopteri; order Clupeiformes; family Clupeidae; genus Tenualosa; species Tenualosa ilisha. The sequence continues at coordinate 1,416,747 of PYXC01002823.1, read as the reverse complement.
AGTGCATCTTTTTTAGGTAACTTACTTAAAACTATAACAAGTAACAGGAAGCTGGCGACTAAAGACATGGGTGGAGCTCCCAAGCTTAGTCCCACAAAATTTTATACCTTGCAATAGGCCTACTTGCTGCACATATAGAAATGCACTGTTCAAATATAGGATCACAATTAAGTCACAGCAAAAAAAGTACTGAAAGTTAAAGGAGAAATCCGGTTTGAATCAATCCATAGCCCTTTCGTTCGAGATCACAAAGAGCTGGGAAAAAGAACAAGAACATTTGACAAAACTTAGACTGCATAGTGAAATGGCAGCTAACACTAACTGATTGGGTCACAGACACTCACTTTCAGTTTCATATTCCTATGCCCCATTCAGTCCACATTAGCTGCCAGTTTGCCAGTTGGTCTATGTTGTATCCAATTTTCCTGTTCTTTTCCCTTCACACAACACTCAGTGGATTGAATGACACCAGATTTCTCCTTAAATACCAATCAATGTCATAGTTGCTGCCCAGCCTTATCAGTATGTCAAAGATACTGGATTTTGGCCTCTTACCCTCAGAGGCCGTATTAATTCCAGTGTGTGCTTTAGCTGAATTACATGGGTGATCTTTGCCTCAGCCACCTGGACCTGCCAAGGACAATACTTCAACCTCAACGTCATTGTATATTATTAACACATTACATATTAACCCAGGGAACCACACACACACACACACACACACACACACAGACACACACACACACACAAACACAGACACAATAAATCCACTTCATGGTATCCTGTTCATCGTCTCCCTAAATAGGTTCTTTCATGCCATGATAGTGGGTGATTTATTTCCCAGGAAGTATTGCATTGTTGATGCAGAAACAATTGTTCTGCAACACAATATAACGGTAAGGGTACCATTATTTTTGCCACAGACTGAATCCTAATATCTCCCCAAGCCCTTTGCCCTGTACCCTCAAAGACTAAGTATGAAAATGCCAGAATTTTTACTGCAGTTTTGCATTAATAAGAGGCCTGCTGCAACGCAATTTCACAATCGGATCTTAACAGTGTTTAAAATCTAAATGTAACAGCATCTCATCTCCAGATGCTTACTGTCTCCTGTTTTGGAATCTGGATGAGTGAAGACAACAGCTGATCTATATCCATAAAATGTGAGATGGCTGCAAAATTGCACAAACATATTAGGTAGTTTCAGAATAAGAGCACACTGAAGACATACAAAAGGCACTGAATTGCTTCTTGTCAATTGTGATTGATGAAGATTGATAAAGATTACGCAATTTACTTCAAGATACACACTAAGAATATTTCAATACTGTAGTTTCTGTTTTGGGGTTTATGTTGATGCATTATGCACTATTGTGTTCAAGTCAGTTCAATGTGGCATCTTACCATTCTTCACACCAAAAAAGAGCTCCTCATCCTCTAAGAATTCCTGCATGGGATAAAACAGACAAAAGAGAGAAGAATGCAAAATGAATCCAATATTTAATGTGTTACAATAAAAAATAGTATGTTTAGTACACAGATTTCACCAATTGTTTCCATAAGACCGGTCATAAAATGGCAAATACATGACAACAAAAACTGACACAACAGAAAAGCATCCCAGAGCACTACAGAAAATTGACAACATTCAAATTCAGCACACAGTGCTGCAATAACTTTATTATTACCTATCCTTTGCTGAACAGGGGACATCTTGAATTAGTGAATGTGCTAAAATGTGTACATTTTACCAGACTATCATACAATTTTGAGCTTTTTTTTTTACTCATGTATTTCTTTAAAACCTGCATAGACATGTCACTATTTATGCTATAAAACCTGTTTTAGAATATTTACCAGTTTGAAAGGCTTAAATTCTCAGAAAATATTAATGAACCTTAAGGTGGCACATAAAGGAGGTGGTTATTTATGGATGAGAATGCAAAAAGCTGCCAGACCTGTAAGGTGTCTAGACGGATATTGATGGTATCCACATCCAGAAGAGGCTCCAGAATGTTGGACCGAAGTCGTCTCTCACCTCCCGGAGTTTTAGTGTAGTTTACCACACCAAGCAAACTATGATCACTCCTTAATATACAGACAGACAACTTGGGTCATATTCCTACCCATTGGTAACATAAGTGTTGAAGGCTATTGAGCAGCTACTAGTGTTAGTTTTAAACAAAAAACCCATCCGTCTTTGGCACACCAACCAACCGGTGATCTCTGCTGTTGACTACAAGCTCCAAGTTGCTGGCAGAGGCTGAGTCTATCATAGCCGTCTGATCACTGCCTTGGAAACTCACTTTTAGGGATCGCGGAGCATAGATTGAATTCTGGACAAATTCAAAGTACTTAAGAAGGGCCGCCGATGCAGCAAGACAGTAATACCTTTGAGAGAAAAGACACAGATGACACAAACATTACATCTAATCAATTGACTAGGCCCCATTCTGATTAACAAATGTTTAAAAAATAATGCCTATGCAGTCACATGGCCAGAACTGAGAGATCCTCAGGGCATCCGAAGCTTAAACACTCACTATATTGACTTTGCACACATTCACTCCTCAACACTCAAAAAGAAAAACATCCTAACACATTGCACCCCCCCCCCAAAACATACACACAGCACATTGCCCCACCCCCACCGTCACCAGTAAGTCCCCTCCCCACGTACACACAGCACATTGCCCCACGTCCCTTGCCACCTCCAGTAAGCCCCCCCACAGCACACACAGCACACACAATACACAGCACACTGCCCCTCCACCAATAACCAGCCCTTCGCCACATTCCTCTTCTCCACCCCATTTATGCACAACACAAGCTGACAAACAGACGCAATTTTGATGCATGTTGTACACCCAGTAACTAACAATAAACTTTCCTTGTATCCTTGTACTATAAAATTGTCATAATCTCAGTCTCTCAAAGAAAATGCAGTGTAACAATACACAGGGCCTAGATTATGAAATGAATGAAGGTCTTCACGGTGTATTGCTTTTAAACACACACTGTTGAGTTCATCTAAGCGTAAACATTGCTCCGTTCCACCACTCAAAATCGGTATGCGCTCAAGCAAGGCAAATTGCATCTCTGTATGGAGTGTGTGCCTGTTCACATGTGTGTGATGAGGCAGGGTAACTTACTTACTTGGTTTGAACTTCCATTAGGACTGTGCTTATTTCTGGAGCACTAAGTTGCTGGATGTACTCAAAACCTTTCCGTTCATTAAAATATTTCCTTTGTACAGTGGTGAGAGTCACATTCTGGACAACAGTGGAAAAAATACTAAATTCAGTAGTATTTATGACTTAACTTCATTAATGAGAATGAGCCACTTACACTGACCATGTGGCCCAATTTAAAGCAACACTATGCAACAGCTGGACTCATCATAAAACTAGTTTTGGTATAGTCCCAAATTCATTTTGATGGTACATGGCCAAGATCAACATCTGTCACTCCAAGTAGAAACACAACAGTAAGCAAGTTGTTTTTCTAGTGTCCACAAATATTGTGTAGGGGAGCAAGTTTGGAAACCTGGAAATTTTCTGTGATTAGGTTGTAGAGCTTTGTGCTCTTGCCCTTATCACTGGCTGTGTCTGGCATCAAAATCTCCAAAGGCATCAAGATGTGGAGTTTGGTTATCACCTGTAATGTGAAGGAAGTCAGTGAGGACTCATGAGCAATGCAATTTCAAGACTTTTGTCCATAAAGTTCAGTTCCAAGCCACCAGAAGAACCCTTAGTAATTGGAGTAAAGGCAAATAAAATGAAAGAAATGCAAAAATGCATAAAAATAATAATAATCTATACTCTTTTGAGTTGGCTGCCCGCTATAGCGGCACCAGAGAAGCAGTGAGAGATTAGGTGTCTTGCTCAAGGGCACTTCAGCCATGGTCCACTGGTTGGGGATCAAACTGCATACAAGCGCGAAACCCTAACCAGTAGGCCATGGCTATCCCACAAATATAACGATACTATGACACCGCCATGGAACCAATGGTAGTTGTTTCTAACTAATAAGAAAGTGCTGAGGAATATGCAAATTCTGTTATGAATCCAGATTTGTTGCAACCAGCTGCACAAAACTGTACTAAAAGCAGCATTTGAACATTAATGTCTTGTAATGTGGTCCTCATATGTGGCTATATGGATGGATATCTCATTTTAAATTTAAATTTAATTAACTTTAAAAAAACAAAAAACTACCTTTAACTTATGAACTTACCTTTGCATAGGTACCAGTATCAGCAAATTGTGATAACATAAGTTCAGGACATTTCAGGTTAATGCTGGCCATGCCAATTTCACCCCTGGCCAACCCCCGCCCTTCTACCACGGCAACTATCACTGATGAGGCATTGGTTGATGTTGCAGATGAGCCAGTTGTCACAGCTATGGAACGAATGAACAAGAGAAAATAAATTTGCAAGAAACCTTTGACAATGCTACAAGATACAGAGGCAGTAACAGTATCAGAGTATGATTTGTTAGTACGGCAATTCTAAGGTGCAACAGACATCTTTGGGTATGTAGTCTGTAACTGTTAAGTAATAACTAAGGTGAAGCAGACATAGAGTTGAAGCTTACTGGTGTGATCTGTCTGAGGCGTCTGTGCTTTTGGTGTTCTCCTTAACCTTGGAGTTCCCGTATTTCGCTTGAAAGGCCTGAAACTATGGTTCAACTGACCAGAGGCTGATCAATTGAAACACTTATTACTTTGACATTTCTTTAACATTGGCGTTATGTTTACACTGACGGGGCAAACTTAACATCACAACTGGACAGATCAGAGGACAATCAATCACTCTCTGAGAAAAGGTAAATCTCAGGGACAGGTACAGGTGGAGAACTAGAACAAGTTAGCTGTGATTCTAACTAAAGTTAACTTCGAAAGGCAAAATGCAAAAATGAACTTTACTTACAGTTATTTGTGTCTGTCTGTGGAGTGTCTGCCTCTGTTGTTGAAAAAAGACATGAACTCTTGGTGTATGGGCCAAGAAGTGATGGGGTTGACTGCCCTTCTTCAGTGGAAAAAAGTGAATGTGATGGTCCATTTGCCTTTATGTTGAAATGGGTAGCGTTAACGTTAATGCTAGTGTTAAAACTAGCACTGCTCAAGCTGTTCTCTGGTGTTAGGGCCTTATTTTCCATTTTGTCGAAACCAGGATCTCACGGTTATTATTTGAAACATAAAATAACTGATCGGTAAAAATGAATTTGTTTCTCAGGTCAAACTACGAGTTTACAGTGTTTACAGTGTCTGCATCAGAAGCGGTAGTGGTACGTCACGCGCAGGGTACCAGGAAGGTGCGTTTGTGTGGTGCCGTGCGGATAGCGAGCACTTGAAGCGGGAATGGCAAACATCATGAGCATGACCTGGAGGCCTGCTGCCAAAGACTCAGAGAATTTGAATATGAGCTAAATTCATAGGCGTTGTAAGTACAGCCAGTAATGTTAAGCCAACCCTGTGTTTTCTGAGATGATAAAGAAGTCTACCAAAAAGTTCATAGGTAGGCCTATCTGTAGGAATACATGGTCACAGTTAGCTCCCTCATAAAATACTGCAGTTGTGTGGGTTTTTTTTAAGTTGTCTAAAATATTATAATATTTCTGCACTTTACTGCACGCAGGCTGTGTTTTCTTGTCTAAAAACATTGCATTTCTTTTAAGAACTGCAGTAAAATTCGGCAGCCTCCACTCCTGAGTGGGGCACAATTAATTCAAAACATCTTGATCTGCCTGCACATGTCAACATGAGAAGCTGAACAGAATGATGATTTTAACAAAAAAAATCACTGATGTACCACCATCCCTGCAAAAGACCTTTAACCTCCACTGTGTGCAGCAGCTCCAGTAGGCACCATTAGCAACATTAGCTCATATATGAGTTTCTTAATATAAGGGAAGTACCCGGGAACATCATGGCAACATGTTAAAATGGAAACATTAATTGTTTGAAAAGGTCATATTTTGAATTGCATATTTTATAGCTGGTACAGTACACCATGCTGCATTTCCTATACTGTAAGAAGGTTTCCAGTCACTACTCTAATACAAATTTCACCAATTTTGTTGACATTTGAGAGAAACAGACAGCATTCTTTTACTCAATTCATGTCACAGAGGCAGAAGAACAAATGCTGTTTATGTGTTGTTTGAGCAAAATTTCATTTTGATAATTAATTTATAAAGCATTGTGGCTAGTCTAAGTCTATATCAGATTCCCAAGGTTCAAATAGTTTTAATAGTGTCAAAACAATTCTTATAATGGAGGGGTTTCAAACATTCAAAATTGGATGATTGTTTTCCTCCTCCACATGCCACAAGAGTCTAACAGCTTCAAAAAATATGCCCGGAATTCGTAGATGTGAAAACACACTGGATATACATCAGTCATCGCTGATTTCATGTGTCAATGAGAAAGAACCGAATAATAATCATTTTAATAACACATGATCTATTTCCACCAATTTCACTATCTATATAGACTGACTTGCTACTGAATGTTGTGGCCCAACGGTTGAGGAATTCCTGATCTTTTCTAGTTTATCTGAAAGCACAGGTCTTTCCTGTGTTATTGGCTAACTCAGACATAATGGAGTTCTCCTCTATTACATATCACATACTGCTTATAACACAAGGCCATCAACATGGCAGCCTAATGCCACATGGACTAGATGTCAAAACACTGTTAGCTAAATCTGAAACTTTGGAGCTGCAGACCAGGGGGGTATACTACGAAGCCCGTAACTGCTGATCTAAAAACATGTTACTTCAGAAACAACTGATGCTCAATGGAGGGTTCTTTTAGAGATCAGTGGTAACTCCCAAAGCTACCTGGGTTAACCAGTAACCTTGCTCAGTAGTACAGGCCCCAGATCTAAATGCAGAGCTAAATTACTTTCCGAACAATTTTTTCCTGCTCATTAATGGAAATTCCACATTTTACAATAAGTACAAATACAAGGGATATCAATATGGGCAGGGATAAACCTAATATGTTAATGTTTGCATGTTTTTTAGATTATGACTGTCTTAGAGTAAGACAGATGTTATAGTGTACAAATTCATAATGTTTATCATGTTGTATGATGCCAATCTCTTCCTAATGAACAGTCCTACCAAAAATCATTAAATACTGACCAAGACAGAGCAACATAATACTTTACAATAGGAGCAAACGTGAATAGTTCCAGTCTGTATAAGTGGGAGTGTTATATAACGCCACAGTATAAACTTTTCATTGATCTTCTGTATCAGTGTATGAAGGCTTGACTCTGGTCTGCATAAAGGGGGATCCCCTCACCTTGTAAAAATAGAACATGGAACTTAAATGTTTGTGCATCTCACTCCGCTTTTACCTTTTACCTCTGGTACTACTCAATGTGCCATACAAAATAAGATGAGTGTCCCCTAAAGTCTTCAACAAAACTTGTGACAGTGAAAAGGCAACAATGCTGTATTTGTTTAGATTTGTGAAGCAATACATATCAATGAGTTACAACACGTCCTCTAGTTGGTGAGACTTTCCATTTGTGATTGCTTGTCTCACACAACCCTTAAACCACCCATAGACAGATACTTAGACTGTTCAACCATACCAACAGAACACTTAAAAAAGAAACAGGACAGAAATCACATAATAAACAAATGATATTGGTCATGCCACAGTAACCATGACGATCAGTGTACTATCAAGCAGATGAATTTAAGACCAATGGAATTTCTCCACTGTCCTGGAAATTATTAGTCCTGGTTATTGGTATAATACAAAATGATACATGAACTTCTCACTGATTTTTAAAATTTCCTTTTACATAGTATTTGTGATGAGTCACATTACATTTGTCATTCCCAGTTTTCTAATTCAGTCATGATTTATAATTTGATGTTAGCCAGGTCAGGCCCTCATAGAGTCCATCACCCGTTGTAGCACATGATGGCTGCACATACCAATTTCTATCCCGAATGCGTGTGAGACCCAGTTTTTCCTGGATTTCATGAGGCTTCATAGCATCCGGAAGGTCTTGCTTATTAGCAAAGATAAGGATAATGGCATCACGCATTTCTCGGTCATTGATGATACGGTGAAGTTCTTGCCTGGCCTCATCAATCCTATCCCTGTCGGCACAATCCACAACAAAGATCAAGCCCTGAGTGCCAGTATAGTAGTGTCGCCACAGGGGACGGATCTTATCCTGTCCACCTACATCCCACACGTTGAACTTCACATTTTTGTATGTGACTGTCTCAACATTGAAACCGACAGTGGGAATTGTGGTAACAGACTGTCCTAATTTCAGTTTGTAGAGGATGGTGGTTTTTCCAGCAGCATCAAGTCCAAGCATCAGTATTCTCATCTCTTTGTTGCCAAATATCTTTGATAGCATTTTCCCCATTTTGTAAGTTGAGCATAGGTATGTCTTCTACAACTTAGAGAGGAATTCTAGCTCAACGGCGTACAATCAACTTTAGTTCAGTTGTCAAGATCTTCTTTGCACAAATTACATTCCATCAGCATTTATGTTTTTAGTGGTTAAAAATCAATATCGTTGCATCAAGTAAATACTACTTTTAACGAGCCTACGTCTTGTTTCTATTCTAAATGGCAAAATGCCTTCAGCAAGGCTACAGGACGTGTTCGCGTATCACTTCCTACAGAGCAAACGTGCATATCATACCAACATCCGGATTGGTGTGAAATCAAAAAGTCACGAGGTAATTACAGATAACGTTGATTTAGCTATAGGATCCTACTGAACATCAACTCTATATTCTTAAATCCCGGCTCTATGTACTGGATTATGATTAGATTTACTGGTGGTCAATAATCCGTATCGGTTGGCTCTGCTACACAAAAGCTCAGATGCTTACAATTTTTACTATATTTACGTTACGTGTCCATCAAAATCCAAAAATAACACTGCGTCCTTCAACTGTCTTGGTCGGCCAAGACGTAGATGAATGTAAAGATTCCGAGAAAAAATAAGAATGCCTCAGGACTTCCTCTGAGCAAATGTGTCTCCTGGGTTCTCTCTCGTCCCCCTTTGCTAGTGTCGAGCAGCCGGGATACTTCGAAGCTCGGTTCCAGTGGAGATATGCTGTCCTTCGACGGGTCACGGGAATTTCAGATGGTTCCCTTATTCACATGAGGATTCTATGGGAAAAAACATTTTGTATAAGTGAGGCAAAACTTCGATGGTAACTCAGTTGATTAGCAGTTAGTTAGCTGGGTAGCATAACTAGCTAACGTTAGCGCTATTAACGGAAACTTACAGATGACAGAACTATTTCACAAAGCTAATGTCACCATTGCTACAACTGTTTGTCAATGTATGTACCGATTAATGCGTTAAAGCAGACATTTCGGTTAATATCCATTACTATGGGGAAAAAACGGTAATATTAATTTTGTCAAAATATTTGCCGCAGCACCTTGTTCCCAATAATGTCCACTGGGCTGATGCGTTGCGTCAGCAACAATCGTCAATCTTCTTTCACTTCCGGGCGAATTTCAATAATGCCAAAATAAAGGTTTCGGATTACTGAATCTATGTATAAAAATGTCACCATAAAAAGATAAATTATGAATATAACGATATATAAGTAAACGAAAATCCATCTTCAAATGAAATTAGGCTAATTTCAGGTTGACTGAATGGTAGGCGGAATATGACACTGTAAGGAAATGAACGAATGAATGTATGAATATTATTTCATATACACACCTACAGTATTTTGTGAGCTTTCAAAAAAAGCAACATAGACTGAGTCTACCAGCTGTACAAAGAGTTAAGACGAAAGCTTGACAACCTAAAAAAATCTTCAACTCAACATTTCCTAAACATAGTGAGTGGTGGTTTGGACTACTGCTGTTGTGTGTGTGTGTGTGTGTGTGTGTGTTTGGATTTGAACGATCTATTATTTTACTATTTCCAGAGGAGCTTCTTCAGGCTTTTTGCTCCCAGATGTTTTAACTTTAGTTCCATCAACCGACAGTAAGAGGCAGCAATGAGCTATAAAGCCCACGGCCTGCCTGACATGACCCAAAAAAAAACAGGAAGAAGAAATTCAGTCCGCGATGTGACACAAGTGATTGGTAAAGAAAACTGTAAACTCTCTGGTAGGAAGGAGCTATGACCAGAGTTTTTAGTAAATGTACTCTGGCATCAAATATTAGGTTAAATATCAGCTGATTCCTCTCCTTGTATTGAAGGTCCAGATCACACAGTAAAATCAGATTACAAATTCAGGTGCTTCTGCAGAAGGCAAGGCTATGTCTGAGGAAAGTAATTATTTTGTTCGAGAACTCCAGAAAAATGACGGCAGTGTTCTAAAAGTTTACCAGTGCTTAAAAGGAGATGTTGGTCATGTGGTATGGGATGCAGCAATTGTTTTAGCCAAATATTTGGAAACGCAAGCATTTTTAAATTCAAGCGCAGGTGTTAGTTCTTGGGCTTCAACAAATGTACTTGAACTGGGGGCAGGCACCGGTATTGTGGGTCTTGTTGCAGCCACGCTAGGGTGAGTGTAACTTAATAAGGTTATCCAGGTATCGGTGTTGATGCAAAGTGCCCTCTAACATTATTTGATGTATCTTGTTGCTTAGTGCCCATGTGATTTTAACTGATCTTGACGACCTACAACATCTTCTGATCAAGAACATCAAGGAAAATCAGGCGCTGATTACAGGTTCTGCCACAGCCAAAGTATTAAGATGGTTCGTATCCCTCAACCTGATTCTTTATGATAAGTCAATAAATAGATGCTCCAAGTCAGTGATGTGTTTGTCCCATGAAGGATATTTGTTTCCCAAGCGTGTCCATAAGTTGTAGTTTCTCAATTTTGTTCAGTTTGTATCAGATTTGCTTTCATTATTGACAGGGGTGAAAGCGTTACGAATTTCAGTCCTCCTGATGTTATTCTACTGGCAGACTGCATCTACTACGAACAGGTATTTTTTATTTTATTTTGGCCAAATAGTTTGCAAAAGTGACCAAGAGTATATTCTGAAATTACTTGGATATTAAAACTCTGTCTTGATTGCATTGGACACTGCACTGTGCTACAATACTAGTCAGGGTCTCTCTCCGAAGGCTCGGTTTCCTCCAGTCGGTTTTTATCACCCAGTCCGCAAACAGAAATTGAAGACAGAACCAATAGGTTAAAGTTCAAACTAAGTGCCTACCGAACATGAAGTAAATATATGCCTATTCAGAGTGTCCAGACTCTTTGGACAAAGCATAGCCATGTGAAAGAGTCTGGTTCACCATGCTACCTGTCTGGAGCTCATTTTGCTTCATGCAGGAAATACAGGAATTGAGAAGCTGGAGCACTGATGTTTTTTACAACACCTGCTGTTCTGCCAAGAACTAGCAGTGTACATGCTTCCTCTAGAGTAGATTTGGAATTAAATATATTAATGTTGTCACAAATGATCTGAACTAGGGAGGATGGACACTCATGGGTCATGAATCAGACTTATTGAACCATAAATCAGAAGAATGTTCAATTTTGTATCACGTCTTTCAGCCGGTTCGACTGGAGAAAAATACTCACGTCAGTTCAATGTGCAAAAAAAACAAAACAAAACATACCTGCTGTTGAACATGGTGGGGCTGGGATGTGTTTTCCAGCTGCTTCGCAGAAGCAAGGATTGGGTGGTCTTAATTGCAGGTGTAGGGCATGAAATAAAATCTGAAATTTCAAGACTGTCAAGGCATTATTGAGTGAACTATACCTGTGTCTGAAAGCCGTCCGTCACAAGTCAGAGGTGTTTTAACAGGATAATGATCCAAAATACAGTTAAATGCCTCCCTGAACAGTTTTCAGAATATGTATTTCTTCCTCATTTTCTTGGCAATAGGTCACCATCAGTTACTATTGAATGGTTATGTATAAATGAGTAAATATAATGACTCGACTGCTCATTGCTATGCTTCCCAAACAGTCTGTTGAGCCTCTTGTGAACACCCTTAAAGCTCTTGCTGGAGTGAAGACCTGTATCATTTGCTGTTATGAACAACGGACTGAAGGGAAAAATCCTGAGATGGAGAGGAAGTTCTTTGAGGTGAGAAGTTATTTTTGTTCATTGAACTGCGGAAATTACCTTCATTTCCAAAACTTCAATTCGGTGAAGAAACAACAAACATTTAATTTCTGGTCTGGATGAGATAAGTTATTCTAAGGAATTCTTCAGAAGTATAATATGAAGCACCAGATGCACAATCGCTGTGCATTGGCATTTCTATTAAGCAAACTGAACAAAGAACAAGAAAAGGTGGATTAACAGAACATTGGTGGATCCTTTTCCCCTCTTATGTTAATGTGATGTACTGTTCCCTCATTTTATCAGCCACACGAGCTTGACTACAATCATATTTATTTTCAGCTGCTTCTGCAATACTTCCACGCTGAGGAGATTCCACCAGACAAACAAGATCCAGAGTTCAACAGTCCTGACATTTGTCTCCTCCATTTACGCCTTAAATGAATGAATGAATGTATGTATGTATAAATGTGTTTCAGTAAGGGAGTGTTGAACTCAATTTGTATGGTGGGGACACCCCGACTATTACAGATGGGTATATACTACACTGAATATGTACAGCAGCTCCAAGTGAGGGAGACACTACTTTGCAATCAGAAGTTTACAAATGTCTCTCTAACATGCGTCTGTTATAAAGGCTAGGCTACTACCATCAAATGTCATAGTACCACCATGAAATTACCATGAAAAGGTCTCTGTAAAGCCATGTGTAGTTTTGGGCATACTGAAATGTGAATTTGTTTATTTAGTTTGTCAATTTGATCAGAAGATGAAATAAGCTTATATGCCCTACTTCACTTAAAGGTTTTAAATTACATCAGCAACAAAAAAGAAGAAAACATTTTATATTACAATAAATATTTCAAATAGTTTATGTTGTATGTTCTTAAAAATCTGTATGTTTTTTTGTTTTGTTTTGTTTTGAGGCCCAACTTATGAGATTAAAATTTGATGTGGCTGTCATTCCATTTGGCCCCCACACCTTATCAAGAATAATTACTTAAGCAGCATTGAGCATATGGATGATCAGTTATCAGAATGTCAGAGAGGTTTGATTTGCTTTGGATATTTCATTGTTTCAGTTCACCAAGACCCATCAGCCCACCATACACAACCTGTCCTTCCTACCTGACCAGATATGTTTCTAGATATCAGACAGGCTGAATGTGGCTACTGTACTTACGCTTTTCATTATGTTAACTTTAAATGTTACTGTTTTAGAAAACATAGGTTTACACTGAATGTTTCTGATTTTGCCCTTGAAAAAAATGTGGAAAGAGGACATGCTTAATGATGTTCATGTTTTATAGAAACACAATGACATAAACTGTTAAGACAGTGTTAAACGGTTAGAACAAATTCATCTACTTAAATCTGCACCATTTCCATCATGCAGTCATTAACTGTAGGCCTACCGAGACAAAGGTCACTTATACCTGGATTCATCATAGAGAAATCATTTTCCTTTGGCATGTAGGCTATCCAACCATATTGTAGCCTGAGGAACAGAGTGCAAAGACTGTCTATGTAGAGCAGTTAGGAATTGTAATAATATGCATAAACAACAGCAGGACTGCCTTGTGTCAGATGGGCATCACTTGCCCTGTTGTCTACCATGTTGTAGCACTATATAGGTCAAGCCTGATAATGAAAGACAAACAACTTTGAACTACTTTTCTAAAAAAAAAAACCAAAAAATCATAATTCCATTATTTCATTTAGTCCCTCTCTTAAATAAACCCAAACATACTGAACATTGTAGAGAGCGCCGGCTTAGTCGGAATTGGCTTCACAACGACATGGGTTGCATGGTAGTCAAGTCTGTGTGGTGAGTTATATATGTCGGCATCAACAGCCATTCCTACAGGGGACGCAATGTCAAAGAAAGCAGAGCGTGGAGCAGTCAAATGCCTTTGCGAGATGTGTCCATGATACTGAAGAGAATAGCACCCGCACAAATCTACATTCTTGTATATCAGGTCCATCTTCAGCGGCGCGCTGTCCACAGTATCTCTATATGTAGGAAAAGAGTTCACGTCGTGCATGCTTTTTTCCACACAATCCGGCACTCGAGGTACTACGCCTCTTGAACTATCAGTTTCTTTACTGGACGGTTTATTTTGGACGAGAGCAGTGGTCAAACTTTGTGGGGGAGATGTAGGTTCTTTCCAGAAAGAAGCTGGAAGTTGGCGATTCCGCATCGGCACATGGTTCTGATCTCCATTTGAGTGATGAGAATGTTCGTGCAGGTCCGTTGCCTCTGATTCACTCTCTCCTCTGAGACTCCACTTACGGATGCCATCAAGGGGATACATAACAGGGTTGTCCTCTAGTACATTAGTCATCCCCAGTTCGGTTCTGTGCGAGCGACAACGCGGTAACCTGTATCTCTTTGAAAAACGTTTCAACTGTTTTTGCAAGTACTTTCTATGGTCCACTGAACGCCTGCAGGGAGCCGATTTGTCAAGCGCTGCTTTGATGTCACTTGATGCCAAATTAACAAAGTTCAGCAGTGTTCTGACCTCGCTGTCTGCATTTGCCATCGTAAAGCCGTGCGCACCCGTAGACTCAGTCCATTTTAGCGCATGCTTGAACCATACTGCACATTTAACTTACAAAACCATAGAAAGTTGACGAAACATAGGCTACACATTTTTTTCCATGCAATGTCCCAAAATCGCGTGCGTTTTGTAAAAAACAAGTTTCCTGTGCCGATGTCTCATCCCTGGTGATGACCCCATCTATTGAAGTTGGAGTTGTCTGGCCCGTTACTCTCTCACAGAAACAGTTTAAGCACTTGAACACGCTGAATGACTAACTCCATGTAGTTGTGCTGCTTTCTTTGGGCCAATCAGCGACCTCACTTTCTTCACTATTCACCCCAATGAGCAACCAAGCTCCCCGAAATCCAATTCTTTGTCACAGCAAATTGTTGTCATGGAGATTGTCCTAGATGCACCGCTAATTGATGCAGAATTCCTTTGAGACTCAGTGCTTTCCTGTGACCAGACCCCAAGCAGGCCTTACATACCCTTATTTTAGCCTACCTGAGTATTTGATGTAGTGGACATGACTTGTATATATTTTTTTCTATTAATTGAAGAAATGCACAGGACAGAGAGGGCCACAAGGCTACAAACAAAAAGCATTGGCTATATAAGAAAGCTAGGCTATAGCAAAAGGGACTAGTGAAATGCTAATGCATTCATTTTAATCCGGTTACGTTTGTTTGTGTGTATGTGTGTGTGTGTTTTATTTGTGTTTTGCCAAATGCTATGGAAACTGTGACAGCATGCAACTGAATCACCGAAGCTCTGCAAGTGAATGAATCTCAAACATAAAACTACAGTGACTATTAAACCTATTCTGCAACATTGCACATGCACATCAAGAGCTTTTGACAGCCCATCATTTTCCCCAGGTGAAAACACAGTTTCACCCTCTACCAACAACACCTATCTATCTAAAGATAGTAGTTCTGCATCAGCAACTCCCAGAAATTAGGTCTAATGACAATGCAGGCTGATGTAGTTGCTTAGACCAACTTGAATTTGTATGAAAGGGTGTGTATAGTTAGGAGTTATTCCACAAAACTTGCGTTGGCCACCTGTGCTACATGATGAAAATCAAAGGGAACAAGACAAACAACAAAAATCTCTTCAGAAAGGGGGAAAAATCTGACTGACTCCATGGTCATAGTGGTGGTCATTATTCCACAAAAATGGCTTTGGTCCTTCTATTGTGCATGATGAAAATTGAAAGAAACAAATCATACAATAAAAATCTTTTTAGAAAGGAAAAAATCAGAATGACTCCATGGTCATGGTGGCGGTCATGATTAATCTTTGTCTTGGCCAGATTTATCAGGAGGTGGTTCCCACACAACACCACACAAGTGATAAACCAGTTCTCTTCCCTCTATATCTTAGTGGAACAGTATGCATCCCTTTAGGTGCCCCTGTACCTCTAACCCCAACTAAACATACAGTCATATGTGGACTCCGCTGCGGAAATTATTCAAGAGGATGTGAAGGTGTCTTCCTGCGTCTCAGCAGAAGACACTGGAGAAATTAAAGAACATAATCTGTGTTGCCAGCCTAATCCATGTGAGAGTGTACAGACAGTTAAGGGGAAAACAAGTTAAGCAAACTTTACAGTATAGGATTTATTATTTTGTCAGAGTCAAAAACCTCTGTGTTGAGCTATAGAAATTGTGCATTGTGAAGCGAAGTGGTATATACAGAACAGACAAAGGTTGCTTATGGTTTCACCCCGGTCAAAGTTAAACATTTTCTTAGTCATTTTTGTCTAAATTCAGGGCTCGATAAAGTAACTGATACATTGCTGCTCTTTATTTATGGTTTTACATAAATAACACTACAATTAAATTTGGTGGTTGTGTTTTTACAGGGGCAGTTATGTGTATGTGTATTAAGGCATCTACATCAGATTCTGTTCTGATATGAGGGTATCCTCTTGTCCTGAGAATGATGTCAGAAGAGGTAGGGGGTAGGGGGACCACTGAGATGCACATATTTCCATGGAAAGGGGGCTTGAGCGCTCAAGAATCTTGTCTTTCTGTTTGCCCCCTCAATTGAGAAACACAAAGGCTGAATTACTCATTCAAACCTCACAAGACAAAAGAGAGGGAGCTGGATAGCACTCTTGCATTTGTAGTTTAACATTTAGAGACTTAAATCGAGTCGTCATGAAGGAGAAAGAGTCGGACAAAGCCCATAGAATTGCCATCAGCAAACATTTTCCTGTGTCACATTAGTGGGGTCTCCATGGCTTCTCCTGGCCTTGGGACAATAGCACAAGTTTGCACACTCGAATACTGTCACCCTGCCAACGCTGACAAGGGCCAGAAGCAGGGCAATACACACAAAAAGCATGGTCTCTGCAGGGAAGGTAGCAATTGAAAGGCGAAAAGGGACTAGTGAAATGCTAATTGAGCCCCATCTGCTTATTGAGGGGAAAAAAGTGGAGGGCTGCCTATCGTTGCATTGAGATACTTCTTCTTGAAAGCAGGGAGGTAGATGGTAACTGACACTACATGTCAGAGCCCTGTGGCAGATCATGAACCACTACAACACATATAGGCACCTGTTTAAGAGGAAGTGCCAGAGCTGATTAGGCAAAATAGAAAATACCTCCAGTCCTTCCACCAGGAGCATTATACATTTTAATGAGTGAGGGTGGGTTTTCTTTTTTTCTTTTTTGTTATTTGATAAAAAATGAGCCATGCAGTGAAAATGACAGTGACCATATGCCTACAAAATAATTAGTAATGTTTACTGGGCACTAATGAATAATAACATGCAGTATGATTACTACAATCCATTTTTTTGTTTACTTTGCACTCATACATGCTCCTTCCTGGAATCTTCCTTTGCATTTCTGTTTATTTCAGGAAGTGTGAAAAATATACAAATGAGAAATATACAAATATATTATCAGAGAGACAAAAAAGATTATATAAGAAAATTAGTGAATATCGCACAAATAATTTTCTCCTCTTTGCTCTCCATGTTCTCTGGAGAGCTTAGAGCTTGAATGGATATGGAAGACAAGGATTTTTTGTCAAATGCATAGAGATATGTGTGTCAAATATGCAGTGAAATTGCAGAGTAGGGGCCACTAGGTTCTCACTCAGTTTGGCATTACACCTCATCTACAAGCAATTGGCTCAGGGCTAGTCTATGTAATATGCAAGTATACGCCGCATAACCACTTAAAAGGTTCTTAGGTTTGCGTATATCCAGTAGGCTACAATACTGACAACCCTTTAATAGCAGTAGCTGTGGCAGTGCCTCCACAGACAGTATACCTACTACAGCAAACTAGACTACAGCACTGAATTGGCTATGCCATGGCCTCCCTCCATGAAACACCTGAAGCATGCAGACTATGTAAGTTACACTTCAACACAAATGTTCTTCAGTTGGCCTACTGTGGGGTCAAAAGTTCCGCAAGCACAAATATCTGTGATATTTTCATGTAAAGAGGGAAATCATCAGGATTTGATCATTTACAAGCCCTAAAAGACCAGTGAAGTAAATAGAATGCCCTCACAAATGAGTCACAAATTCACTAGAAAAGTTGTGGCTCTGACCATGCAGCTCCTTTGGGCTGAGGTCAGATGTCTGCTCTCCTGAGGCCTGTCCAAATAAGATATTTTATGGGCTCTTTGGTTCAAGCTGGATTGAGTATTGCATGATATCAAGAACCTCTTTAGAAAAGCTAACAGGTTGTAGGCCTAAACTTATAGATTTCCCTTGTGAAAAAAGATAATCTCACTGCTTCAAGTGAGGAATTATTTGCAGTTCATACGCATGAAGTGTTGGCCTAATCTTTTGGACGTGAAAAAAACTGCACTGGACATGAAATTGTTGTTACTTTATTACAGGCCTACTTTCAGAAAAAATGCAATGCAGCTAACCTAAAAGCAATAGCCACCCAAAAATATAGGCCACACTTGTGGTTTCACTCACTCTCGGACATTCGTATGTCTCAGGCACATGAAGGTTAGAAACGAACGGACTAAAACTTTGGATCTTCTCGAACAACGCGGTAGGTGGCAGTACAACATTAGGCATATTCAGTGCCCTGGAACTAGAACAGTGAAGAAGTACACCTGACAGGAAGTTTACAAGTTAACAATTTTTCTGCAATGATTTTCCCGCGCGCATGAAGCTGTTGCCCCTAGTAAATTTCAGCCAACCGTACTAGCAAGAATGGACGACCTATATTTAGACAACATAGATGAATACATAAACGACCACAATAAAATAGTAAGTTCATGCATTTTCAGTTCTGTTGGAATGTTTCAAGGAAAGTGGTATTCACTATATTTCTTTGGTGGATGTAACCCTTCTGCGTTAACGTTACTAGCTTGAAGGCTGACAGGCGTCCCTGCTTTTTTCTGTTGTTTTTAGCCGTCCTAGTATTTATCAGATCGTCATAAGGATCTTCTGTGGTATAGGATCTTCAATAAAATGACATTATCCACAGCTTGTTTCGTCACACACATTGCATACCTAACGTTAACTGGAGTGCAGCAATGTATTGTTAATAGCCATCTAATCATGTGATGTAACCTATTAGCTCATGATTTAGCTGTACTTCTCAGACGAAGGTGCCGAACTGTAGATGAAATGTATTTTTGTCAGAACTGTAATTGTACACGCTAGATGGTTGTTAACGGCAAGGCAGTTTTGCTTGGTCTGTTGTTGGCTAATATGATGTTTTTATAGTTACTGATCAGTGAATATTGGCTTGTAAACAGGTGACGTATAAATGGCTGAGTCTCGCCCTAGGAGTCCATGTCAACATTGCCAAACAGTAAGTAACGAAAGTAACATCAGCACAATGTTTAATAATGTTAACTGTTAGAGGTTTAATTCATCAGTGTGTGATTTGAAGACATGCAACCAGATCACAGTTATTGTCATTAATGCATTGTATGACAGGATGCTTTACCATTACTTGGATCGGTGTCGGAAGGATGGGTCAAAAAATCAGCTTCACGCCACCTACCTGGTCTCTGGAAAGTGTGTTGAGAATGGTAGCATGGTGAGTGTGCACTTCAACTTGACCTTCCCTGCTCAGACTTTTAGGCTTTTGAGTTCTGTGGCTGCCTATGCAGCTGAACATGAGAAGTTCACTTAAATTACAGTAGGTCATGCATATTGACATGCAGACTCTTACAGAGTGGCTCAAGAGCTACTTGACATATTAAGGCTTCTTTACCAGACCATACATAAGTAACACTAACATTTCTGTCCTGTTACTATTAAGTGACATTACCCCAAAAGAGCATTTCATTTTTAATAGGCTAAATATTCAGTCAAGCGTCCAGAGGCCATTGATCAGGCCTGATGTCATTTTTTGCTCACAATCCTAGAAGCACTAGACTATGTTTTTAAAATGGATTACATAGTTTTTTGTCTTTTTATAGTGCCACAAGGTATCTGTTGTGCGTGAAGACAAACTTGAAGGTGAGTGTGTTGTTTTAAAATTTAACATTTCCTGAACTTTTCTTTTTTTAGTCGCAGAATTGTCTTGACATCTCTTGACAATTAGATGCTTGTAAAGGAGCTGCTGTTTGCACTGGGATATCATACATATGTTACATTCATTGCTCATATGATGGGAAATGAATACTGTATTCAAATTTGTGGGTATGACGA
This sequence comes from Tenualosa ilisha, assembly GCA_015244755.2. Lineage (NCBI taxonomy): Eukaryota > Metazoa > Chordata > Actinopteri > Clupeiformes > Clupeidae > Tenualosa > Tenualosa ilisha. The sequence goes on along the minus strand of PYXC01002823.1, from coordinate 1,396,495 downwards.
TGAATCAGTGTTTCCACAATTGCAGATATGAAGTCGAGAATGGAGCCAGCAATCAGCATACACGTGTACAGCCTTCAGAAAGCTGAGATTAAGGACAGCAGCACTCTTTACAGCATAGACTATGATGCCGTGAGAGACAATCTGAAAAACTGTAACAAGTAGGTGCAAATTTTAATGCTAAAACAAGGTTGATTTTTCTGTTGTGTGCTGTGCTGTTGAAGGATTTGACTTTATTTGTCTGACTTCATTGATTTGATTTGTTTGAATGCATCTTTAGTTGTAAAATCCTGTGCAATGCTTAATCTGTGTTGCATTAAACAGGCTCTAAGATTCTAAAACTACATGGGATACTTCTTTGTCAGTATTCAAAGCTCAGTGCTTGTGTTGACGTAATAATGTTGACATGTTGGCATTTTCTGGTTATTGTGCTCTTCTTTTTGAAAGTTGTGTCAACATGATCTTATAAATGAGAATCAAGCAGTCATAATGTCTTAGAAATGTTGGCTTGTGAATTAGCTATGAGAAATCTTGTGTTATTAAAAAACACTTTGGTGAATTCTTTCCTTTTGTAGGTACAGTGCAATCCATTGTGCAGCAGCTGTACCCCTGACCACTGCAGAATTGGAATTGATTCAAGAAATACAGCGAGCCTCATCCCCAGAGAAAGCCACAAAATCTGTATCAAATGGTCAAGCTTCAGTTGCCAAACCAAATGTAAAAACCGCTAAAGGCATCATGGGAATGTTTGCAAACAAAAACACTATAAAGAATCAGGGTTCCAACATAGAAGTCAAAGTGGAAAAGAAAGAAGATGCACCATCGGTATTTGTTTTATTCTGAATGTTTGTTTATATTATTTTAGTATGTGACCATTCAAAAAGTTTGAGGTCACTTCATTTGAATAAGAAATGCGCCCTTTGCCAAAGCTAGCAATAATAATGTATGATGGCAATAATAAATGTGTCCTTAAAAATTTCCCTTATTTGCTGCATGTGTATGTTTACTGATGCAGGTTGAGACTTCAGAAGCTAAACCTGCCGGAATGACTACAGCTGTAAACAATTTTTTTGGAAAGCAAACAAGTAAGTAAATTCTTTTTATCGTGTGTGTGTGTGTGTGTGATTGTGTGAAAGATTGCACTTGCTTGTGTATGTCACTTTCTGGAAAATGTATTGTGTTTTTGTTTTCTGTAACATTTTTATTGAATAGAAAAACAGGACACATGCATCAAGGAAGAATCTGAGCCATCTACACAGTCATCCCCAGAGGAGAAAAAACATCCAGAGTTGCCTTCCAAATCAGAAGATGTGAAGGAGAAAGAACCTGCAGACTGTAAAGCTGTGAAAGAGAACAAGGATGGTAGGAGGTGAGTCTGGTTTTATTAAGCAACATTCTGAAGTGCACAGAGACAGCACCTGTCATCAGGAATGTATGACCTATTCTGTGTAATATTGGTATTGGCAGATAGCAGTTAAAGAATGGGCAGATATGAATAATCCTGGCAGATAAATCTTCAAGATTATTGTCAGCGTAACCTTGTAGGTTTTCAGAGGAATTATGATGGATATTTATTAAAAAAGGACAAAGTCAAATATTTTTAGAAAGTCATAGGAAATGATAATAGTAATAGGACCAGCACTTTTATGTCTTTGTGAAAGTCACTCAGTCAATTAATTTTTTAATAACTGGTGTGAAATACCTTTTTTTTTTTAGTTGTATGTCAGCCTTTTCAGTAACCATTCTCTCACCTGATCTGTTTTCCGTTTCATTAGTAAAACTAAGAGGATTGACAACAGTGATAGTGAGGACGAGAGGACTGAGGCCAGCACTCAGAAGAAGAAGAGGAGAAGAATAAGGAAGCCAAAGTCGGATAGCAGTGACGATGAAGGTATGGAAAAACACGTAAACAAAAACACGTCTACTGTGGGGTAGAATTGGGTGTTCAATAAACAGATTGTTTGTCTACCATGACAGACACACCGGCTAAGCCCAGTGAGGTCACAATGGAAAGCCCAGAACGCCAAACAGAAAGACAATCCATGACCACTTCAGAAGTAAGAATTTGCTTTCTGTTTTGTAACTCTTTATTTGTAGGATAAATTAAAATATTTCATCAACATTCTAGAGACATATTTCAAACATTCCCCTTCCCTTTCCATGATCCCTGTGGATTTTGAAATGTCTTGGGTTTGTAATATCTGTATTTTACCTTGTTACAAAAGTGTGGGCCTTATTGTCATGTTTTATTCAGGTTGTTACAGAAAACAAGACAAGGAAAAGAAGACGTGTTTTAAAGCATAAGACATTTCTTGATGAAGAAGGTTGTATGGGTAAGAAAATTTTCATTCATGTCATTTTGCAATGCTGACTGGTGAAAATGACTCTTGGGTCTAGATCTTTCTAAACTAGCAAAACAAATCTTTAGTGGGCCGATTGCTGACATTGATTTACAATGTTATGAGGTTACAACACTTCTCAAATGGGAGGCGTATATCTTTGGTTTTGTGGTGAAGCAAATCTACTGTAAATCCTTTGTTTGATGCACTGCTGTATGCAAACAGTTTAAAGATGAAATGAAGAGTTTGTAACGCTGGTTGTGTTGAGCCAGTGGTGAAATAGAATTGTGATAACGTGTTAATGGAATTTCATCAATTATTCTTGTTATTAGTTAGCCCGACAAGCCAGACTATAACATTAAAATGTATAGTCTGGCTATGACTGATAGACCGGGGTCAATCAAAAGGGCGGAATCAGCTGTTGTTTTTGAAACTGCCTCTGCACGCAATAGGTAACCTGATAGGCCTTCTCTAGGGGACATCTAGGTGACTCCCTACAATGACAGGTTGATGTGATTGATCCAGGGTTCCCCACTGACTTTCACTTTCCCCACTGAGTTTATACGGTGACATTTATACATTTATACATTTAAATGTGAACAGGAACTGTTCACATTTGCTCCCATTGTAACATATTATGTTGTTTTATGTACTGCTCTATGATTAGTATTCAATGATCTTTGTTTTTTTGCCGCTAGGTTATGTCTAGATTTCTAGGCTAGGTATTAATGATAGTTTCAACAGTATTCATTCATATGAGTGTTTGTGAGCATGTTTTTTAATTAAAGTGCAATGTCACTTTTTTAGTGACAGAGAAAGTCTATGAAAGTGAGTCATACTCTGAGGATGAAGAGGAGACTAACCAGCCGAAAACCTCTGCCCTGCCAGCCTTCCCTGCAAAGAAAGAGGAAGGAAAGAAAACTGCAAAGAAAGCTCCCGCCGTTACAAATAAAGGCTCAAAACAATCCTCCATCATGGGATTTTTCCAGAAGAAATGAATTTTGTATTATTGGCTCCATTGTCTGTTTACTGAATCTTGTATTGTACTGAATCACTCTAGTATATGGGATCACTCAATAAAGAGTTGCTGATCAAGATATTCTGCTTGCGTATTGTGCGTATTGAGAGATTACGTGATGTTTTGGCTATTTAAGCTTCTGAAGGGTACATGGCAGTCATCAGTGTGGCTTCACTTTACTTACCGTAATTTCTGGATTATTAACCCGAGGTTAATAGATTGATTTTGTAAAATTTCTTCATCTATGAGGTTAATACATGGGTGAGGGCTATATACAGGATTGCATTTCTTTTCATCATTATACTTGATCTTATCAGATTGTGATATAATAGGCAATGTTTTGTAAACTGAGGTTAATACATGGGTGAGGTTAATACAAGGGTGAAGTCAATACAGGTTTGTACATGGTGCGGCTTATATTTGGGAAATTATTGTAAACGCAGCGTGTCCATAAAGCCTGAAATGCATTCATGTTAGTTTCTGTAATGCAGCAGAAAATACATAACTATTTATGATTGTGTTTATTGTAATCTGAATAAATCATAATAAGTATTAAGTATTACCCCCCCCCCCCCCCCCCCCAATGCACAGGATAGACCAACAAACAGATGCAATATCACTACACCTTCGAACTACTTTTTCTGTGTATTTGAGAAAAATGAAAATCTACAGGCACAGTAGTCTGTTAACGTTGACTAACTTAATTTAACTATCATCGATGTTGATGGAGACACAAAGATAGGCTAAGCATTGTAATGTTCTATATTTACATAAGTATCCCTTCCTGCCCAAAGGACTTTACATTGACAGGAACAGCCCCCTTTCAACCCCCGTCACTGCTGGAGTGAGCAGCTCTACATGGCTGTTGTTTTGTGCCAGAATGCTCACCACAGAGCAGCACGAGAATCAGTCAATTACAATGGCTTTGTCTAGGTGGCCAGAATATTTACATATCCTAAATATTAGCTATTATATTGACTGCCATCAAATCCTATATTTCCAAATATGCCATTATTCTTCTATTAGTTTTCTAAGTTTTCCCAACAGGTCATCCATTGATATAGGCCTACTAACTGTCACCACCTGCTGTTTCGAGCATTCAGATGAGATACATGTTCATACAATTACCTGTCCACGCATACAGTAAGTACCAAAACAAATACTTGTTAGCAAATGCAACATTTGAATCCAGAAACTGTATATGGATGGAGTATTGTCAGACTTTATTTTCTTGACAGTCAGAAATGAATGGAATAAGCTTGGCAAATGAAGACCTGTTTATATTCTTTTTAAACCATTACAAGAAACACTGAAATGTGATAAAAATCATTTGTACCCTGAACATAGGGTGTAGAGGCAACGGTGGCTGAGACTACCCAGGTAGCTGAAAAGCTTCAGTGAATACGATATATCCAATAATATCACTTTCTCTTGATACTTAAGAGTGTAGTCATAGTTGTATTTTCCATAGACATATGAAACGCGTGATATTATTAGTGCTGATTTAATTTCAGATAAGCCCTTGTGAACTGAGAAATGCTATGTAAATATACTGAATGGAACTGTCTGAAAACATAGGTAGCCTACTGAAGTTTTTACATCACTTTTCAATTGGGGTATTGTCACAATCAGGGTAACCACTTAGTTTCTATCATTTTTCAATGATTTAGTTTAATATACATCTGTTAAAAGTAAATCTGATAAAAGTATCGGATAAAATCGGATAAAAGTAAATCAATCCGAGGGTGAAACGTTTAATTTTGTGCCACCATATTTTTTTGTTTTTCTCCCTAATTTCCAAGGTGCTGCTAATTCTTGTCATTAACAACATACAAACAATTAGCCAAAATAGTCACATATTATAGGGTACATATACACACTGTACATGGTTATCCTGACTGTGATATTACCCAAGGGTACTTTGGGCACTTTTGTTTGTAGATAATTTGACGGCATCACAAAACTTCAGGTGCTGCCATTGGTTGAAATTACATCTTAGAAGGTGCTGCCATTGGTTAAAATTACATTTCTGCTCCACAGGGCAGGATACAAACAATTTCTCTTGTACAGTGTAAACCACTTTCTCAGATATAAAAGATATAAAAATCATTTTGTACATATAATAAATCTACAAAGATCAGAGGCAATGGGTATTGTTCTGTTGTCTTTTTCTCATTTTATGTATAAAAACTTGGTGTTTTCTATAATTGTAACTGGATAATAACAATAATCAATTAATACACTGACCTATATCTGTACAATGTAACAAAAAGTCTCAAACAAGTTTCAGAGTTGCATGGAAAGGAATGTGTTATGGGTGATTTTGAAAAAAAAAAAAAAAAAAAAACTAAAAAACAACCAAACCAAACAAAAACTTACTTGGAAACCAAACCAAATACCTAAGCAATACAAAAGTCAAATTACATTTTTTGTGTCTGAAGGTGAGTGTCGTTATGGTTTAATACAGAACACACTTTCTGGGGAAAAAAAAAATCTCTGAAGTCTCCTCAAGATAAATAAAATACAAACAAAATCAAAACAACTTGTACGATCATTCTGACAAACATACAGTATGGTTTGGGACTTCTCAAGGGACATATTTTCTTTTAGGGTCATTCTAGCTCAGTTTCTGATCTAATACTTTCTGCTCTCTGCTTGACCATCTAAGATTTGCCTTCTTCTTTACAAATATAACCATGTAATATGCAAAATATCGGATCAGTATGACAAAACGTTTTTGATCAGTGCACAGACATCTGTGAACATGCAGACTTACAACACTAATTAACAAGAGAGCACCACAACTTTTAAATGTTGTGTCCCATAATACTGTGGTTACACTCACATAGCAATTTACCAGTAACATTCGCATTAGCTTTTAGCAGAGCCCAAATATAGATAGATGCCTGTAATATAACATGTGTGAATAAAGCTTGATAAACAATGTGTCATATAGCTTATCTGAATCATGGATAGCTTATTTGGTTTCTTTGGAATATGTAAATATGCACAATATACATTTCAATGTCATGTAATATATAATACCTGTATTTTAGGCACTTTACCAACTAGATGGATATGAGCTTATGTGGAGGAATTATTCCAATACACCTTTGACTTTGATCCTTTGTACTGGATGACAGGCCTGGACTCTAACTTTATGCCTTAATGTAACAAATGCTATGTGAAATTTGTCCTCAAACTGAATGTAGCCTACTATGTTCTCACATAAAGTGCACTTTATCTAGTCCTTTGTGAAAGCAATAGTTAGGAGTAATTCCAATCATAACCTTATTGCATGAGGAGAAAGAATGAATCTGGAACAACATAGACCAAATGGTAAACCGGGACCTAATGCTAACTGAATGGTACCGTGGGTAATGAAAGTGAAGTGAGCTTATGATGCCATTCAGTTGGTGATGCTTCACTTACTGTAGTGGCGCATTCACTATTCGGTCTATATTGTGGAAAATTCTCTCCTTCTCCCCTCTACCGACAAGCTCATACAACATGGCTATGATTGGAATTACTCTAAACTATCACTTTAACACAAGTTTAAACACTAACACTGTAACTGATCCGATATATTGCATATGGAATATAGTCATAGATCTTTATTATAAAAAATCTGAAATGGTATGCGTTAACATTTTAGCATATTTCAGAGATAGAATGACCCTTTAACAGTCCTTGTGTCTTTTCTGATATGTTATCTATTTGAGCATTATACTTGTATATCCAATGAAGGTGAATATTTCTGAATAGTTGCATGTGTGTTTGTATGTGTATGGTCACTCTAATTTCCTTGGGTAACAATTGTCCCTGGTTCTACATCTATTATATTCTATGAGAGATATAAAGTACCCTTGCCAGTCATTCCAGTGCTTAATCCTGTGATGTAATTTACATGTATGCTTCCAGATTGATTCCAATGGAAATCAAATGAATGTTATTGCATGTGAGTTTGTTCTGAATGAAATCAGAGGCTTCAGCATTGAAATAAGGCTGAATAACTCAATGTCTCTTGTACAAGAAAATAAATGTAGGGCGAGGCATGACAGTTACCTGAGGAAATCTGAGAGACCATGTATGTATGTACATGAAATGGGACATGGCTTTATGGACAGGCCTTACTGTAGGACCTTTGGAGAAAACAGACATGAGTATTCAAAGACTGAAAGGGGAAAGGAAAGAGTGAAGGAGAGTCGTTACATCTTGTCCCCAACAGGAGGTGACGTCTGGGTCTCTGGAATGCACTCATGGGGTCTGCTGGAAGAAATGAATCCTGGCAGGCAGTCGCACTTGTAGGAGCCCTCTGTGTTAATGCATACTCCATTCTTACAGAGTGCCACCTTGTCATTGATATCTTCACACTCATTTATGTCTATTTGGTTAAAAAAGAGAAATGCAAAGTGTGTTTAGCAGTGGTAGGTAGTTTTAGATGATGGTGTATTATGTAATGTTCACACGACATGGATATCTATCCCAGTCAAAAATGAGTTTAGCTGTGACCCCCCTGGACCAGATGGGTTCACGTGTGAACAGAACATCGTTTATAAAACAGTGAGATATGTTTTAAAAATACAAACAACAAGCGTCTTACCCATACAGACCATCTTCGTGAGGTCAAGTTCATAACCATCGAAACAGTCACATGTGTAGCCCTCCCGCACACGTACACAGCGGCCATTTTCACAGCCATTCAGTATACCACATTCCTCTGCTCTCAGACCCTCAAAGCTGTCATAGCGGTCTGTGAAGAAACATGCACAATGGGCATTTTCCAAAGAGCTTTTGCCCCAACTCTGGTGCATCTAGCTGTCTCATAACACAATAATTTAATGTATAATGTTTGGTGGTAAGTTTCTGATCCAAACAATGTGAATATATCAATCAAAATGTGATCATAATGGCATTGTGACGTTTTGACATGCAGAATGCACTTGCTTACATGTCGGCCATGTTCAGTGTGCTTGTGACTTACCCCTGTAGTCATCCACATGAACAGGAGGTGGGTTTTCCCTGGGCCGGTGAACGGGCCCATGGACTGTCTCACTAGAGCTGTAATCACTGGATGGGTCTGTGAACAGAGGGACTGACTGGGGCTCCTCAGGCTCAAAGTATGTCCCTGCACCTCCCAGAGTCCCGTAGTTACTCCAGTAAGGGTCGTATGGGCCTTGTGGTGGCGACAGATCAGGGTCATATTCATAACCAGGTCTCTCGCGTAGACTGTCTGAGCCTCTGCTTGGCAGGTTACACAGTGTGGCAAAGTCATCTACACACACACACATACACACAGATAAAAAAAAAAAAACATTTGTGCATGTAATCGTGGGGCAGATATTTTTATCCATGCAGGAGCCACACAAATGAAGTGAAAACGTGTGAGAGGGCTCGGTTGCAGCCTTTCTGAGACGTTTCCTGAAGGAAATTACCCACAGTTCCTGGCGCTGTGGTGTGAAACACTGGAGAAGCACAGTAACATCATGGTAACGCCTGCAACCAACTGCCATAAAATAGACACACGTTTGCACTGTGACTTCAGTGTTGTTAACTGCGCAATTTGCCCCATCATGTAAGTAGCACTCACAGCCTCACAACTCATTCACTCAATAAAGTCAGTAAAGTTCATGAGGGCTAAAGGCTTAGGGCTCAGGGAGAACACTGAGATTATTTCTCTCTCCTTTTTGCTCACTTTCAATATCTACCTAAAACTTCAACCTACTGTAGTTCAACCCACACAATTTGGCCCAATTTGAACCATGCCGAGACACACAAGATACTTACCAGTCGATCTAACAGGGCAGAAGGCACATAGTTTTCCCCAGGCAATACCATGGAGACAGCAACACTCAGTGTAAGTGGTCCTGATGCCAAACAAAGGGCTAGAACATGTGTCATCATCTGTGAGCTGTGTCCAGCAAATGTCCATGTGGATGTCATCTTCCAGGTACGCCCCATCTGTGTCACAGGAAAAAAATGGGAAAAAAAATCAAAATCAAAGTCATAGTCAAATTTTATTATCAATTCTGCTATGACAGACATAAAAGGGATCAAAGCTCTCACAGATTCACAGTATAAAAACACACTGTAGGAAAAGTGAGGGGGGATAGAGGTTTAGATATCTGAGAAACATGGAGGAGGGACATCATATCACCCCATCAAGTTAGACTATAGGGTCTACTGTATGAGATACAACCACAACTTCATTTGCAATATCAAGTCTGGTAACTGGAAAGTAAAAGTCCTATCATGTATTGGCTCTGCTCGTGCACTAAACACAGCCAGTTGTACCTATTTACTGATTTACCTGGCTTAAGAGTTGTGCTTATTGGGATCAACTTGTTTTCTAAATGGTACACTAACAAATGTGATCAAACTTTTATCTTCCACCTGTGCCAATTATATACTGCATGAGATACTATCACAGTTTAATTTGTGTGTGTGCCGATGTCTTGACAATCACAGAACTCAACACAGGAACGTAGGACTCACCGTCCGTGCCATTCACAGAGATGCACCGGCGGCGTGTGCTGTCCAGGATGAGAGGGGGGCTACAGAAGCAGTTGAAAGACCCTGGTATATTCACACACGCCCCTCCCTCACATGTGCCCTCATCCAGACATTCATCGTGATCTTCAACAGATACAGAAGCAACTACATAAACTAAGGATACACAATGTTCTTAATTTATGTATATCTAAAGATTGAAGTACTCACCCACACATTCAAGACGGATATTATCATAATAGTAGCCATTTGGACAATAGCATGAGTATGATGAGAAATGGTTGGTGCAGATACCATTCTTGCAAATCTCAGGTCCAAACATTGAGCATTCATCTGCATCTGAAGAGAAAAAATAACAGGGTGAAATGTGTATGAAATCACAAAGTTATACTGCACAATGCTCCATATCATAAGTATAACTGCAATATGATGACCTCTCCAGCATTCCAGTATCTCTATCAAAGCTTTTTGGTTGGGAAAACAGTCTGGCTAATAAAAATTGGTACTGTATGACAAGTATGAATGGCATGAGGCAAAGAAGAAATGTTCTATGCTGGTGGAATGACCTTCCGAGTGATACCATATCAACAGATAACCTCTCCACCTTCAAGAACCTCTTGAAGACCCAGCTCTTCCAAGAATATCTCCTAGCTTGAATTCTGAGAGTGCACTTAACCTCTTATACTTAATCTCTCTGTTATTCTGCACTTTTATTATACTACTGCACTTTCTTAAAAACTTAAAATACTGCAATTTTTATGTTAGCAATATGCACTCTTTGTTAGTTTCTTTCACTGAGTTGTAGCTTGAATGTTATCCTCTTTTGTAAGTCGATAAGTCTGCTAAATGCATAAATGTGATGTAAATGTAAGAAGAAGCAGACAACTTTACACCCACTGCTGTGAGTCGGTGTCACTTTGGATAAATCTTTGCTAAATATCCATCGATTTACTTTACTTCACATTTACACTTACCTTTGAAAAGCTGCTGTCCAAAGCCTGCGCTCACAGGCAGCACACCATTGCCCTTAGGACATAACTTGTCATATTCAGCTGGAACAACAGGGAAAGAAAACAGTTCAGGTCAGTTTGTCTTGTTCCAACTCTCTCCTATCACCTCACCTGAGCTCAGTTTTGACGTTTCAATAGTAGGAGTGTGTCTGTATTTGAAATAAGATAGAACTGATATGATTGATCTATTAGCCAACTATTAAACTAGCTATTAAATTAGCTGACATATATTTTGTAACAATTAATCAGTCTGAGAAAGCACTTAAAAATGCTCTGAATGCTGCAATGTGCAGCTTCATTTATTCTGCCATGACAGTGAAGTGAACATCTTTGCTGTGATGACACCGCAAGAAATTTAAGATGATGATTAAACATGAATTTGGGTTTTGGGGACAGACAGACTCACCATTTTCACATATTTTATGAATCAAACAACCAGTAGATGACTAATTGAGAAAATAATCTCTAATTATTATTTATAAGTAATCAACTATGTAAATAATTGTTAATGGCAGTCTTAAGAACAGAAACCTCAGTAGTGCTGTTAAAGGCATTCTTTACCTCTCCCGGTTGGAGGGCAAGGGTGGATCTCACAGTTGTCCCCCCAGCCGGCACCAACAGTGCAGCAGCACTCCTCGATGGTGGTGTTGTGTGAAAGCACGTTTTGGCAGAAGTTGGCATCATTAAGATTGTAGTAGCACTCCTTCCTCTCCTGGTCATGGGGGGCATCAGCGAGGGGGGTGGAACACCCATGGTTTCTGATAAGTCAGAGTTAGAATAGAATACCAGGTTAGTTTGATAGAAAGATAGTTTGATATACAGATAGATCCCAAGAATCCTTCAATCCTTGGTTAGTGAACACACATACATACACACACACAGTGACCACAGCCGGAATAGTTAGGTGCCTTTCCCTGCCAGACAAGGATCAAATTGGCTGCCATACATATAATTAAATATGTGTTCATGTTATTTAAGTAAAGAGTTTAGTGTGACTGTTATCAACCTGCAATGCAGAATCCAAACACTGTTGTGCCATGCAACTAAATTAGTTACAGGGTGCCCTCTGTTGACTAAACTATGCAAAGACACCCCTAGTGATATAGTAATGCAGTATAGGGCCATCTCTTGATTTGTTTATTTTATAAATTCAGCCATTATAAATGGTTTATAAATGTATTATAAATCATTATACATATATCTGAAATTGGCTTATTTCAGCTGATAAAATCATCACATTGATTACTTGGCCAGGCTCTATGAGGACAATGTAACAATTTCAAAATTTGATCTAATTAGAAATGTGATGCTCAATTGTGTGATTAAACTGCAGTTGCTTGCCAAACACTGGCAGGTGAATGTGGACATCACACATTTTCTGTTGAATTTTTATGTTGAATTTAACTGCCCTATCCAAATAGTCCACCCAGGCATGGCATCCTGGTAACATAACAGTGACTGATTTGAGACTAATGTTTAAGTTTGGGTCTCCATACAACTAGAGAAAACCTTCGACGTGTGCACCAAGTCAGTGGCATACCCGTCTCCAAGGCCGAGCGAGAATTGCGGCATTGATTGCTGATGGGATCGAATTCCTCGTCCTCATTGGTGCAGATACACAGGAAGCTTCCCTCCACATTCTCACACAGGGCCTCCCCACAGTAATCTGTGCTTGTTTCACATTCATTTATGTCTGCAGGGAGGAAACAGGGCATCAGACACATTCTTGACCAGACGCACACACTCATCACCACTTTAACTTTTGCACAATGAAACTATAAGGTCAAGGTCAAGGTGTACTTTAAAGTCCCCAGGGGGCAATTTGTTATGCAGCCAGCAGAATTGCACTCACCAACATTAAAAACAGAAATAAATAACAACAATACAATACACTAAAACTTGGACATAAACATATAACACATCCTCTGATAGTCTTGTGTTTTTTGTATAATACCTTGATATAGTCACTTACAGTTTCCTGAACAATATAGTTTGAATGTTAATCCTCACTTTGTAAGTTGCTTCTTAATGAATTAACATAAAAGTGACATACCCACACACCCTTGGCTGTCCGGTGCATTAGCGTATCCACGGTAACACTGGCAGCGATAGGAGCCGTCTGTGTTCTCACAGAATCCATGCTCTCCACATATTGTCTCATTCACACATTCATCAATATCTAGAAAGAAGAAAAGGAAAAGGGCAAAGACAAATCTGTTAATTACAGTCATTTATAATTCATTATACTAACGTTAATGAACACTGCAAATATAATCAAGCAGCTTGGGTTGTCTTTATTGGACTCAAATTCTATGGTAGACTGGTTCTCACACATACTGATCTGCTATGTTTACCAGGAGGCCTATCGCCACTTCTTCCCGCTCGCCTGAGATACGGAACCAATCAAAAACGGCTAATAGCCCAACACAGTTGTGATGCATCCCACTCTTTTCTCTGCAATCATTGGGAGGAATTTTGATCTATGTCCATTAGTCCCGCCTCATGGAAGCTGAAGATCACATGTAATTGGCCAGACTGCATAGCACTATATGCATAGCAGGTCAGTATGTGTGAGGACCAGACTAATTCCATGGTACAACATTGAGACTAATATAAGCTGAGTTAGATGAGATGATTATTGTTCAGTTCAAGGGTTATGGGATACTCCACACTAGGGTCTATTATTAAACTATTTACAATACACAAAATATCTTTGCACTTTTGTACTAGCAAACAAATAAATGTTGTACTCTGGAGTGGGCCTATGGCTTGAACTGCAGCCAATATGCCATGACTATAACAAGTGTATAAAGAGTTAAATGTTTTGAGGTCATTTTTTAAACAGACATGCTTAAACATGCAAAACATTAGAATTTTCTATTCAAGACACTATAATTCTGATGTTCTGCTTTTGACCAGAAGGGGGCAGCCAACTAACACAAACCAACAAAACCTTGACTCTTAAGACACTCTTGTTGCCAGACATAAAGCTCCTTGGCTGTCTCAACAATATTTGTGGCACACACTTTTCTGTCTAATATTCAGAAAAACAAAGGGGTTTTAAGAGTCAAAAGGGGTCCCAGTGATGTTAAAGGGTGGTTTGATTGAATGCATTTTATCACTGTGTATTTTACTAGTACTCTCTATCCAGCTTGGGGAAGGTTGGCTACAAATTCTGCTCTGTCAAGTACGGCGCACATCTGGAAAACTTCTGTAGAGGCCCTGCCTCCACAAAATGAAAAGAGACTTGGGGTCCCTCAACACATCAGCTAGATCTGATTACATAACAGCAATGACTGGCTCTCAATCCATGATGGACAACGGGAGGGGTCACTGCCTGACGTTGGAAAGCTATAGTCTAAAGGGAGACTGTTAAACACCAAACTCTTCTAAGCATGAAAGCCAATCCAGCGGTCGGCATTCAGCGGAATTATTTCAAATCTGTCAGATCTGCTATATTATTCCATTTACTAATACAGTCCACAGGTAGCCCACGGTATGTTACTGTGACAGGATTTCCATAACCCATGTTCTGCTGTTCCATTTTGTCTCAAGTGTTATCAATGTGTCCATGCTTTGGTTTTCTTGATCTTAACCTTCGATATCAGTTGATAATACTTAACTTGATAACACATTTTTGTCTGAATTGCAAACATCTGTAAGTAATTGACTCTTTTGTTGAACGCAAAAATGTCTTTTTCTGGCATAAAAATAATACAGATTTGTGGTCCACGAAGACAGACGTGCATGGAAATTCATTACGAAGACACAGTTGGAGCGGAAAGAAAAAAATGAAGGTTGTCTCCACGTGTGATTAATTTTTAATGTCACATTCATTCAAAAAACGAAAGCAGACGAAATGCTTCTCAGTGTTAAGCTTGAGCCTTCCTGTGTCTGCTAAGATGTCAAAATGTTAAATGTGAGGTGAAAATATTGATAAAATACTCCAACCCTGTTGAATTTTGTCATCGGTATGTGAGAATGTGTGTGGCATAAATCTGCATAAAGCACTTTGGAGACACTGATGCCATACAAATGCAGGCCAGCCATCCAAGATCCTGGTATTTATCAACATTAGTAAATTATTCTTTTGGCACCTTGCATGGCAGCCTGCATCATCAGTGTGTGAATGTGTGTGCGAAAGGCTGAATGTGAGGCATAGAAATATGAAGCACTTTGAGTACTCAGAGGAGTAGAGAAGCAGATCAAAAACACAGCCCATTTACCATTTTTCACTATATTCTACAACAAAATGTAAATAGAGAAGCCAGCCATTTTTCATGGTAGTGTTTTTTTTCAGGGGCCTCACTAACAACACTGGGTGTTATTGGGTAAACATTCTAATCTCACACATCTCTTACAATATAAATTGTGTGTGTCAGAGCAAAAATGGGACCAGACCAGATAAAAACTTCAAATTTTGTTGCCAGGCTAACCCTGGCCAGGAGGATTCCTGTATTGCTAAGCTGCTCCTGTATTGCTATGCATTTTAACTAAATCACATCTCAATATGCCAGAGAGCATCATTTTCAGCGAGGTTATGCCAAACAATCAACATCAGCATCTGGAAAGCACTTGACTGACTTGCCTGAGGACTCAGCATAATGTACACTGCTGTGTGGTACCAAACTTTTACCAAATGCCTGAAAACCTCCTGATGGCAAGCTGCCCTGCTTGTAGGTTCCCAGAGAACAGTTGACACTTGTGACACTTGGGCACTTGTGCGTTTGCATGTGTTTATGTCTCGCTACGCAATGTGATGCACATTAATGAGTAAAATATTTCTCTTTTTTTTTTTTTTTTACTACAATCTAGTAAAAAAGGCATAAGGTGCTAATATGTGTTTGTCACTGTGTAATTACATACTACTGTAAATACGGAATCAGTCTGTCTAAGCAATGTGTTAGAATGTGTGAAAACAGAACAGAGGTTAATCTGTTAAGATGTTAATCAGCTGACAGTTGTAAGAGCTGTGTAGACATGAAACCAGTAAACTGCCATTACTCAGCAAGTCCCTTGTCTCTGTACACATCAATGTTTATAACACTGACATCAGTCAGAGGTCGGCTTGGAAATGCTGAAGACAAGGTCCTGTAACACTCAGTGGCTCTCAGACAGCTCTATATGACTCGATAATAACACAGCCCTCTTATCTGGAGGTTATCTAATACAAGGGGTAGTTTCAAGGAAGTTGTGGGAATAGTAAACAGAAGAGATTGGTGACTGGCTCGCCACAAAAATCCATTGACAATGATATGTTTTGTTAGGGTAATGAGCACTAACTGGAAAAGAGGAGCTGACTGCATACACACTTATTTTACACAATTTCTTCACATTTCTAGATGTAAATAGACACATGTGCATCTCTGTTGAGATCTTCATGCTATCTGACCCTTTTAATAACATTCTGTGTCTTGGCAGTTGTGAAAACAAGTGCCCCATGTGCTTCCAATGTATCGCCTCTTTAAGGTTGACAGATTTAGCACTGTAACACAATTCTGGACCAATTTTATTTGTTTATGTCTGAAGCCAAAACCCCAAAAGGTTTTCTAAAAATAGGGCCAAGATTGAAAAATACCGGAGTTCCCCTTTAAGAACAGTGGAATCTGGACACACACACCCACATATAGGCAAGCAGACACAGAAACATTTGTTTTATGGCAGCCGCTGCCATTCTATTCTTTTTGTGACGTAACTAATGTCTGAGTGCGCTTTGGACCAGCCTGAGACAGCCACCACCTCTGACAGAGGTCCTGTCATGCTCATAAAAAGTAACACCCTTCACAGCAGTGTAATTACAATGTCTGGATTTGCCCAAGGCCTAAATAGCGAATGATTGCTGGAAGCTTTTCTTTTGGAAATTTAGCTAAATAAAGGCTGAAATTGGGCAGTTTCTTCCCTGCCAAGACTTCAAGGAATGGTGAAAGTACCTCCCTGCCCTCTCTGCCATGATTCTACAAAACAAGAGACCATTGTGCGAGATGTTTCTGTGTCCTTCTGCTGTTGTATATGCTTGTATATATATGTTTGCTATATGGTTATTCTGACTCTGAAAGAAATTGCGAGCATTTCAGCTAATGTCTATACTACTGTGAACCGAGTTTAGTTCAGATGTGCAGTGTTTAGGTAGCTTTGCATTTGATGAGTGGAACTCCCTGCCCCCATCCCCCGTCCCAAACATGTTCTTCTCCTCCTCCCACGAGACCCATAAAGGCTATGCTTGGAAAGACATCTGAATAGTTTTTCATCAGCGAAATATGCGCGCAAGTCACCCACTCGCACTAGACCAAAAGTCAGTTTGGGTTGGAACTACGCAACTTCAACAGTACCAATTAACTTAAATTAAGAAAAAATACTGTTAAAGACATAAAATTAAGATGCTATGCAGATGCCTCATGTTAAATGTCAGAAACCATAACTGTGAGGGCAGCAGCTGCATGAAATTACGTTACTTCACAAGTCTGCTATTTTTGTTCCAGATATTGAACAGTAAAGTGCTGTAATACTTCATGCTGACATCCATATTGATTGCTTAGCATACAGGGCCGTGTCCAGATCTGTTAACATTGCATAGGAAAATGCTGGACAACTCAACAGCTTTCATTAAAACCACATTAGTTACGTGAACCACCATTGCCAACAATAAAACTGTGAAAGTTTTCTCAGAAAAAGAAAATGATGTTCTATTCAATCTATCATCTCTTTCACCCGTGATACATTTCCCACCGTATCTGTTACCTCTGAAAAAAACAGCACACATGCCAGCCATTAATGTCATACACACATATCAATAAGACGTAGAGACTGGCAAGAACATGAAACAACACTCATGTCTCTGTCACCTTGAAGCAGCTCTTCAGTTGCTCTGCTGAAATGCCTGTGCTACTATACAACACACACATCTACAGGAGATTTTGCACTCTCAACAAAGAAGGCACTGTTTTGTGATGAGGGCCTGATGCAGCAAAGGCAGATGGGAGAGTCAGGTGTTTATGATGCTTCCTACTGAGTGCTCTAAGGTCATTACTCAGTATTCCCTCATTTACTGTAATACTTGACTTTTACTGTTAAGTGGTGGCATAGTGAAACCTGGCTAACTATGCTAGTAGCCTGGAAAATGAGTGTTTGAATCCCGGCTGCCACCATTGTGCCCTATGGGGGACAGTATTGGGCACAATGGATGCTTTATAGGGGAGACTAGCTCGGAAGCAACTGACAAATGTAAGTTGCTTTGGGTAAAAGTGTTTGCTAAATGCAGAAATGTAAATGAAAGTGAGAAGGTATTTGAATTCTTCCTATTCACTATTCTCCTTTGATTACTACAATGCTTGGCAATATCATTTCAATGACCTAGAACTGCCTAATGAGCCGTCGTCCATTTCCCAGAAGCATAGTTGCTAACCAGTTAACAGCTAAGTTGGTTGGCAATGGGCAATTGCACTGCAACCAACAAGTCTTTGGGAAACAGATCCTTGTTTCATAGTGTAATGCTCCCTTATAATGACATTAGATAGAGTTGCTTACCACAGTCTCCATTGTCCTCGCCAGAGAAACCAGGCAGGCAGCCCATAAAGCACCGGTAAGAACCCAAGGTGTTCTCACAATGCCAAGTTCCGCACACATTACTACCATATTCTTTACACTCGTCCAGATCTGGGGATAACACACACACACACACACACACACACACATACACATACACACACACACACACACACACACACACACGTACACACACGCACAGGGATTACAGGGATTTTATTTTTAAAAATAAATAAATAAATAGATAATTTCTATGAAACCAGAATCTAACAGTAATTGTAGAGCAATCTGTGAATTTGTAAATTGTAAAGCAAATTACTAAAACCTGAAAATACTTGACATAAATTATATGGTATGATTTTTTTATACATAGTAATGACTGCACTCAAAAAGCATTATACAGATGTGAAAGAACCGGTTAAAGAACCTGGCTAACCCTAAGTTGCTCTAGGGGAGACTGGCCCTGAGTGATTAATTGATGGTTGACAAATGTAAGTCGCTTTGAATGAAAGCATCTGCCACATGCATAAATATAAATGTAATGTAAATGTACGAATGTCCGTGATACTTTACAATAATTTAAAAACTTTGGGGATATTTGAGTGCATCACTCTTTTTAAATAGTTGATTCTGAATCTACTGTTAGTAAACTGTTACCATCTGACAACACAACAACAGATAGACTGCATAGTAATAAAACGTTTCTTCAACTGAACCCTTCCAAACATTCAATTCCTTCCCTGGTACGCATATAAATTACTGAGATTTTACCTCATTGTGTTAGAGCAGATTGACAACATTTCTGTCTTTGTTATATATATTCAATGCAATATTTAGTGCTAAGGAATCAAGTTAGTCCAAAAGGATCACAATCCAAAACCATCACCTTGTCTATGTTCAAATTAATCCTGCCATCAGAATAAGTCTGAAGCTTAAAGAACTGTATGAGTTTTGAAGGTAAAAGGACTACATATTGTGACATTAAAGGTATACCAGGCCTCATTTTATGCAGGTTTTAGCTTAATTAACCAGCTTCATAGTCATTTTGATGGTTAAATGGCCCATTACAGGGTGAATGAATGCTCACTCAGCTCTTCTAATGGCTTCTTCACAGACTTACAGCACTTGCCAGATGATAGCGGTGCCCCGATGTAAAATGAAACGGAAACATGGCTCACAAGCCTAATAAAAGTCCTGTTTATTACCTTATCAGTCAAAATAATTATTTGAAAATGATCATTCTTTGGTTTCATTTTATGGTTTGATTTCATATTCTTTGATTTGCGAACAAATCCATGCGCCTTTACTGTAATATGACCTATGCAGTGTACTTGAGGTCGCGCTCAGCGAGATGCTGCTCACTGTGTGAGCAAACACATACACAGTGTGTGCAATACCTTCACAATCCGCCGTCTGTGCAGAGAACTTGTAGCCAGCCTCACACACACACTGAAAGGAGCCATCCGTATTGAGACACTGGCCCTGAAAGCACACGTTGCCCTTCTCACACTCGTCCACATCTGAGGGAGGAAACGGAAGACCAAAAGGAAGCACAGGATCATGATAGCCATTAAAGAGATTGGGCAGCATTCATTTTTATACAGAAATAAAGAACTCTGGGATTATTCAGCCCATAAACCCCCTGTTTCTTAGAGCTCTGGAAAGCTTTAAATGGAAACCACAGAGCAGCAGTACAGTGGAATATTATAGGTCAAGCGTGCAGAGAACTACTTGCTTTCCCACTGACATGATGAGATGATGTTTTACTGATAGCCAGTGCCACACACACGCACACACACACACACACACACACACACACAGACACTGTTCCCACTGACATGATGAGATGAGACATGATGGCTTTGGTTTTACTAATGGCCAATGTCACTGAAAAAGGTAAAACAACAACCTTTTTCATTTAAAATTGCAGCTTAAAAAGCTGAATGCAAACACCCTACTGAGTGTTTTTATTTATTTATTTTTGCTATGACTCACGCACATCTTTTCTTCTCTCTATTGTCCCCTCATTGTCTTTGTATTTCTCATTCGTTTGTAATAATTCCCCTCTCCTCTCCATTCTCTCATCATCCCCTTTTTTATCATTTTCCTGTTTTAGACACAATATGATGAGAGAGAGAGAGAAAAAGAGAGAGAGAGGAGAGACGAGAGAGATGAGAGAGGTGATGAAGGGAGCGGGGAGAAGATCAAAGCAAGAGAGAAGAAAATGTTTGTCTCCAGGCGTGTCTGCCCATGCTGACAGGAGAAAGGAGAGAAGAGAAGAGAAGAGAAGTGGAAAGGAAAGGAAAGGAGAGGAGAGGAAAGGAGGGGAGAGCAAAGGAAACGAAAGGAGAGGAGAGGAGTTAAGTGGAGGGAGGGGAGAGTGGAAGAGAGGAGGAGTGAAGGGTAGAGGATAGGAGAAATGGCTTGGATGGCCTCCATAGTCAAGGTCACCACGTTCAGCAGGGTGGAGCATGAAGAGATGCATCTCCACAGGCCTGGATGAGATAACTAGCCGACTTTAACGCCAGAGTTTCTGCATGGACAGCAATCTTTACTTTGGCAATTGCAGCGCAAAGACCAATCTTATTTGGTCTGGATCTTCGAGGAGGGCTCCAGTTCTGAGGTCCAAGCCAAGCTGTCTAACATTGCATTGGTTACAAGAAGAACACTTAAGCCTGTTCACAACCAGCCCAGTTCACAGACTAAATGGAACACTCCCAGGGAAAACGGGCACCGCTATCTTATCAATTGTTTTCCCTTTCCTTTTGGTGAACAGATGGATGTGAGGGAGCTGGAATGATAGCCAAGATCGATGTCTACACATTTGAAGCAAATTCCTCACCATGACAACCAAGTCCATCTTTGGTCTGGGCATATCCCACGGGGCAGAGGCAGAGGAAAGAGCCGTCAGTGTTCAGACATTCTCCATCACCACACACCCCAACTGCCAAACACTCATCCACATCTGTGGGTTAAAGCAGTAAACACACAAACACACACACACACACACACAGACACACATACACACACACACACATACACACACAAACACACACACACACACAGACACACACACACACACATACACACACAAACACACACACACACACACACACACACACACACACAGAGGGAGAGAGAGAAAATGTTCACTGCTAACAGATGCACCAGGATATTTATTGTCATTATTTATTGGTCTTCTCATCTTGTGTACTTCACATCACATTACATCACACACACACACACACACACACACACACACACACACACACACACACACACACACACACACAGTCACACACACACACACACACACACAGACACACATAGCATACCTGTGCAACCATTCTCGTGGTGTTCAAATCCTTCAGGGCAGGAGCAGCTGTAGGAGCCAGGTGTGTTGGTGCACTCCCTATCCATGCAGACCCCAACATCTTCACATTCATCCACATCTAAGGGTGTAAAAAAGGCCAGTGAAACAGGGGCAGTAAAAACAGCTTCGTGAACCCAATGGAACGTAGAAATGAAGAACAAACAAATGCTATCCTCCAATACTAGAGTCTTTACCTTCACAGGTACTTTTGTCAGAAGAGAGTTTGTAGCCTATGTCACAGGCCATACAGGAGAATGAGCCAGGAGTGTTAGTGCATAAACCAAGGGGGCAAACTCCAGGGGAAAAACATTCATCAATATCTACAACACAGGAAGAACAACAGAGTAAAACATCAACAATGAGCTCTGAGAACAATGGAAAGAGAGGCAGTGTTATGGCCAACTGTTTTCATTTTGCATTTCTCAGGACCTCTTGATATATTTATCCTTGGGGTTTTCCCAGTGTCCACTGGCAACCTATCTAGATATCAGATTATTTGTTCTTGACTGTTTGAAAGAAGTTCTGGGTGGCAGGATAATCTACAGTAAGTCGGGAGGCCTGATATTTATGAAGACGTGTTGAGCGAGACCGATGAGGAGGTATAAAGTGATAGGTATGACCACCCAGTCACAAGAACAACTCAATGTCACATGCACCTTGTTGCAGGAATGTTACAGGAACGCTTGCTGATAAAGCTGTCAAGACTCTCTTTCTTTCTTTCTTTCTTTTATTCTTCCTGTCACTGCCAGTACAGGGCTGTGCACTCTGACTGATACTCATCACTGCTGTGTGCATGGCTGACAAATAGTGGAAGGGGAAACAGAGGGGACAGAGGGACAAAACTGAATGATTATCTGTTGAACCACAAAGTCTGCAGGCCTACAAGAGTTTGTCACAATCATTAGATCTCTGGTGGTTATTAATCATCTATTAGAGAGGTGTAGCAAGTTGCATATGACTACATTTGCATTACATATGTGGTCTTGACAAACCCAGTATTGGTGGTCTAAGGTAACTGGTACTACTTTAGTGCATATCAACTTTGTTTGTTAACCCAGGCTTTATGCTTCAGACTTTGTGTGTGGTCCCATGAGAGGGCCAGTGTCAAGCATTACTATAATCCCTTATACATCTCAAAAGCTGTAGGCTAGCTGGTTAAACCGACCTCTCATGATTATGTAAAGGATAATACATTGTATGCTGGTCATTATGTGAACATAAACCCAAACAGGATCCCTGACACAAAGCAGAGGACAATACATTATTGGATAAACAAATACAGGTAGTTTGTGATGCAACTTGAACTTCAAACATTCTTTAGAATGCAGATGATCAACTGTCTCTACTTTCACTTTCAATAAAATTCCATTGTGATACGTGAATGGTCTCTCCTTGCGGAATGATATGAGGACGTCAATCTGAAGCACAAAATCTGTTGCCATAGACAACGTTAATAACATTTTTGCAGTGTCATTATACAGGCATAACCTTTCAAAGTGAATGGACCATCCCAAAGCATTCTGGAGAGCCAAATAATAATGTAATATAATATGATAAGATAACACTACTAAACTGGGTATTACAGATACAAAGAAGAGAAGTTCTGTATATCTCTTCGTACTCAACTCTGGGGTGCAAATAAGCAGTCAAAATAAAGTGTGTGTGCTCAACATGATTTGAAAGTCACTGCATTCTGTCTTTAATTTACATTTTATACAGTTTCCCAACATTCTTGGAAATATGCTGCTAAAATTGGTGAGATAATCAGGCAGCTCAATGTGCTTAGGAAACAAAACAGTGTAGCATCTCTGTGGTATTTTTACAGTTATTGCATTTACATCCAAGGCAGTCAAAGCATTCTATATAGAAAGAGATCATTGGAGAACGCAGAATATGTCCCTCTCAGCGTATGAACAGTTTTCTTCATTGACTACTAAGTTCCTTTGAAGATGTGATAGAGGAAGTCTTTCAAAGAATTTAAAAGATGCAGCACTTGGCAAGCACACACAAGACCAGAAGTGACAGATGCTAGGGGGCCAGAGGGTAGCTAAATAGAGAACATTGCTTCTTTTTGATCAGTTACTTCAGAACAGCTTTAAAGGGGGGATGCTTGTCTGTGGTTATTGAGAGATACAGCCTGATTCTTGGCCATCATGAAACATCTCTTGCCATTAGGCAAAGTCATTTTATAAGTTGTCCCATAAGGAACTACATACATCTGCTTGTATCTGCAAGTTACTGAGTCCATAAACAATATGTTGAATTACACATCTTATGACATCAAGCAGAACAACAAGCGGTCTCTGGAGACTGCCATGTGGTTCCAGAGAGAGAAAATAACGTTCTTGGAAGTTCTTGCCTTAGTCATTCAGAATATGATGAAAATGCAGAACATGTCAGAAATAGTCTGAAGATTGACACTGACCAGGCCTCAGTACAGAGGAAAAAATAACCTTTGTGATTAGATATATGTTGGGAAATAAATGATGGGAAGTCATGATGGTTGCTTCCACAGCAATTAATTTTTTTATGATGACTCCACTTTTGAAAAAGCCCCAAACTGTATAATTTTAATGCATGAATAAAGATGTGTTACCAAGAATTTAGCACATCACCTGGACTAGAAGGATTCATGCCATCTAACACTGTTGTAATGTGAAATTAAATGTTCCGTGATAATAAAAAAAAAATCTTGACATGTTGAATATTTATTTCCATCACTGTAGCTGAGTGACTGGTCTTAAGTTGGCAACTCACTGTGTGCTAACACTGAGTGATGGTTTGTGTGTGTGTGCCCAAAATCTCATCTGCAACAGGGGAAGGATCCAACAGTGTTTTTGCACAGCTGCTCTTGACGTACGTGTTCAAGTCTTTGTGTGTTTGTGTGTGCGTTTACGAGAACAATTTTCAAATGCCAGGTTGGAAAACACACAACGTTGAAAACAAAAGACTCAAACAGCCTCCAAAACAGCATTGGTAATTTGAAATGTGTGGACACTGGAAAGACATTTGCCTGAATGAAAATATCAGCTGTTGCCAAAAACTGTTAGCTAAGAAAATATAACTGATGAACAAATGTAATTGTAAGGCAAATGTAATTTGAAAAATTACAAACAATCTTATGCTGGGGTGCAGTGGTGCAACTAGTTACAGCACACATACTATAAACTTGTCAGGTGCCCACAAGGACCCAGATATTTACAGGATCCTGTTACTGAAAACTTTGACATTTGCAACAAAACAGACTGCTAGTTTTGTGCTCTCAGTTTACAAGAGAGCAAACCTCCATGTTGAACCATTTTGCAATTTGTGCTGCTTGCAATTTGTGCCGTTTGATTGTGGATTGTGGTGACATCAAGGATGACTTTATAGAGGAAGAATCTTGTCATAAATAGCAGTTCACATGTTAAAAAAGGAATTAGTTTGAGGTCTGTTGATACATGTTGCCTTTTTTAGTATTGACTGAGCACTGTCAAAGTTAAGTGCTAGCATCAGAAAAGTGTACCAACCTTCACAGAGTTCACCATCCGATGACACAGCATAGCCAGAGGGACAAGGTGTACAGGAGTAGGAACCATCTGTGTTCAGACAGATGCCGTTGTTGCAGATGGATGCATTGAGACACTCATCAATATCTGAAAAAGACATTTCCACACAGCATGAGAGAAAGACTTTTTTGTAAAATTTACTGAATTTCTTGTCATTGTTAAATCTGTGTGAACCAAAATAATATGTGATTATATTCAAATGCTGGCTCTTCAAATAGGGGAACAAAGTAACCATGACCAAGTATAATTCACTATTGGTGGTTGTTTACAAATAACAACATTCTTTCTCCTGAAACTTGACAACTACACCTTTAAATACAATAAGCTCTTAAACCTATTGTAAAAGATTAGTATTCACCAAGTTTTCTTATCTTACATGCATTCATAGGTAAACAATCCTTGAGCAGTCAAAAGCATTTTCATGAATTTTGCAGTTGTAAAATATTACCTAATATGACCTTAACATTTTAATGGGCGCTAAAAAAACAAATTTAGGAAGACATTGGTGAATGAGCCCAATGATCTGTTTAATCTGAAATCAAATTGATGTATGTGCCTATACAGAAACGCTACCACAAGATACAGACTAGCTTAGCAAACAGGGCTGGCCAACAGAACTCGACTTACCCTCACAGTGCTGTCTGTCTATGGATACGCGGTAGCCAGTGTGGCATAAGGTGCAGGTATAAGAGCCTTCGGTGTTTGTACACACTCCACCCGAACACACAGCATCGGCACACTCATCAATGTCTACAGCAGAGGAGACAACATTAGATCCCCAGAGGTAGAGCAACATTCAAAATGCCTGCCCTGTGTCTCCTACACCCTCTTTAGATGAAATACGGAGCGATAAAACAGACAGAGAGGAAACAAAGAGTATTTCGAGACCTCAAGTTGAACTTAGATTGGACAAAGGCTGAGACGAGAGGAGGATTTTTCACAGATGAGAGACCAAGTTCAGCTTATGAAACGAGTCAGTTCTCAAGAAGAGCTCAAAAAAGAGTTGACTTATTTCTTGTGAGACAACAAAAGGATTTTCAAGAAAATAATTTTTACTTGGGTCTGTTTGTTAAATACAGTAATCAATCAGCAAATACATGCACACACACGTGCACACAAAGCATACCAAACAGCTATTATCTAACTTGTCTGAGAGTCTAGTGTAGCTGCAAAATAATTCAGTACATTTGCATTTCCGTCCGTCTACTGATTTGACAAAACCAGGCTGACAATTTGTGCAGAAGTAGTAATCTTCTGTGTCGGTGCATATTCCAATGGATTCCAATTTTTTTTTTACAGTACAGCTACCCTCATGTCAAACTCTGATTTGTTCTTTCTCTAGTTGTACTTTACAGCTGAAACTCCAGTATAACTTATCAATATGTGCACCCCCCCCCAACTAGAACATTGGTGAAAATAGCAAAAAACAGCAGAGTACAGAACAAGTGAAAGTTCTACATACACACCCTCACAGGCCTTGCTATTCAGAGTTGCTTGGTAACCAAGGTTACAAGTGCAGCTGTAAGACCCTTCCAGATTGATGCACTCTCCATGAAGACAGGTTCCAGGGAGAGGACACTCATCCACATCTGCACAAAACCACAGCAGTACAGTAAGATGAAGTGATTAGAAATGTCTCCTGAAATAAACATACAGATTTTGGATGCAGTTGTGCAAGTGTGTGTGTGTGTGTGTGTGTGTGTGTGTGTATGTGTGTGAGTGTGTGTGGGAGACATACCCTGACAACTGCTTTGGTCTGGATCAGTCTGGTAGCCAGAGTTGCAGGTGCACTTGTAAGAGCCTTTTGTGTTTGTACAGTGACCATGGGCACATACAGTTGAAGTCAAACATTCATTTACATCTGAAATATAGAAAGGAGACAATGAGTAGGTGTATTTGTATGTGTGTGTGTGTGTGTGTGTGTGTGTGTGTGTGTGTGTGTGCGTGTGTGTGTGTGTGTGTGTGTGAGTGAGTGTATGTGTGTGTGTGTGTGTGTGTGTTGTGGTGGAGTGGGACAGAATAATACAGCACTTTAATGTGACACTCAACCATAATGACTTAACTTTTCAACAAGTATAATATTAATATTAATCTCCAAAAGAGCTCAATAAGAACTGATACATTTATAAATAAACCACAAACTAAGGCTTACTTTCTAAGTTTATGTTAAAACTACTTTCTATGTTACTTTATACATGCTATGCCACCAGTATCACCATATAAGGCATAAAACATTCAGTGTCAATATTGTCATTTCCTGGCCAGCAAATCACTCCCAAAATGTGTCCCTCCTTGTAGATTTTGGCATGAACACAATTGCGTTTCTTCTTTGCCAGTTAGTGCTATCATCAGAGTGCTTGAAAAACAGTAGCCATGGAGAGCCATTGTAAACTAGACTACATGACACGGCTCTCTTCATAAGCCCCCACACTCATGAGCAGACAATAACATCTACCACAGCTGCTACCTAACAGGACACTAGCCATAAAAGCCATGATCGTGTAATCCCATAAATTTCGGCTAGTCTCCGTCTCCTCCTCAATCTCCCTGTCACTGGGCCTGACTGAGCGGCCATGACAAACACACTATTCCTCTGGTCCCTGCCGATAAGGCCAGAGCCATCCAAAAATAATACAATGTTAGTTCAAGACCACTGCCAAGATAAAATATTTTGACTCTCCCAAATTGAAGAATTGCAAACAATATTTAACGGCAACAGACGAAATGAAAAAGTTCTCGAAAACACGGCGATGTTTAAACAATGCAAGAAAGTCTCTGCATGGGGCCTGACTAGGTGGGGACTGGATTTACAGATCCCATCTCAGAACAGCAGACAGGCAAAAAGCAGAAAGCAGACGTCTGGGCCAACATGAGAACAATACCAGAACAAGACACAGGTATTTCAGGGCAATGAAAATCGAGAGCTGTAAAACTGACTGGCTCCCACTGCGATGCTGATGAAGAGGAAGCTGGATAATATCACAGTCTTGTCGGTGGGCGGGAGCGTATATTCCCTTTGCCCATGCCTGTTTAAATCACACCTCTTCTGTTCCAGCGCTAGGGCACCATGATAGGCAGACCATGCCATGAAACCCAGGCAACACTGCCAGTCATACCATGCCCAGTGCTGGACTGAAAGTCAGGGGTTGTGAAAAAAAAATGTTTCTGCGTGGTTCCAACAACATGGAACTGTTATATGAACTGGCCTGAACTCTCTGCTTGCCAATTGTCTGCTGGCTTGTGATTATGACAAGTCTTACTTTCCAGCAAGACAGGGGGAGAGAGAGAGAGAGGGGAGAGAGAGAGAGAGAGAGAAAGAGAGACAGATAGAGAGATAGAAAGAGTGACGGGTCATATGACTTGGGGAGAGATAAAAATGGAGAAATTATTAAAGTTTTTACTACACCCATTGATATTGCATGATGTAAAAACGTGGTAAATGAAATAGAATAGTGTGTTCATGTAGAAATGTGGTAAAGCAAAAATAAGTTGAGAAAGTTGAGTATACTGCATTCATTTACGAGAGCAAGATGAGACATTAAACGAAAACCAAAGATCTTTTGGCACCAGCCACCATGTGGTAGCTGTGATAACACAGAAACACACTCATTCATAGATATTGTGTGTACCTTCACATTGGCCTCTCCAATTCTTGGTAAAGCCAGTCCTGCATTCACAAGTGTAGGACCCCTCTGTGTTCAAACAATGGCCATCTGGACACTTATTGGGCATGTCACACTCATTCACATCTATTAGAAAGAGACAGAGCATCACTGTAGAGGAACATCAGGGCAGTTGGGTAGGATATAGAGAATTATGTAACAAGAGAATAAAATGTAAGTGCATTGATTGTGTTGATGTGTTTTATGTTGATTGGGGTCTGCATCTGCACTGATGTATAGAAGTTAAGACACACACAAGGACACCTACAAACACACACATGTATGAAACAACAGAACCATGCCCATGTTACCCCTGGTACACCAACCTTGGCAGAACTTCCTGTTCTGAGTGATGACCTGGCTGAAACCACTCAGGCAGTGGCAGGTGTAGGAGCCGTAGGTGTTGACACAGCGGGCATTCTCTCCACAGGGACTGTCTTCACACTCATTGATATCTGTACAGAAGAACTGCGTTCAACCTACGCCCAACAACTCCATCTTTGTAACTATTGAGACAGCTAATTCCCTGAGTTCAAACTGCAGGACAGCCTTTCACACACACCCAAAACAGCCTTTCACACACACAAAAAAACTTATTTTGACCACACCCGTGTGATAACTGCACACTGGTGCACATACCGATGCAATGCGTCTGTAAGGCATTATGTTGATAGCCAGGGTAACAGCGGCATGTGTATCCGGTCTGCACTGCCACACACTGGCCTGGTCCACAGATAGTAGGTGTCAGGGTGCATCGGTCAGTGTCTAGATAGAGGCAGAAAGAGCAAGCCAACAGAACAACGAAGAATGAAGATAGAGCGTTCAAAGAAACAACTTTCTAACCAAATCCAGTGGATTTCACAATATTTTTCCAACAAGAAATTCCCTACAACCAGCCAATTCAGTAATTGCTCACCAAAGTCTCATTACTTTTAAGACTGGTTGCAGTCTAGTCCAAAACCCATTCAGATCCTCGGCTATGCTGGTAATTGGAGACGAATCCTATTTCACAATACTTTGTGTACCCATCATTGTTCCCATACTTTGTGCAGCCATGTTTTTAAATCAAGCAGAACGTGACAATCAAGCAGTACATTCTTTATATGTCCAAATACCAGCACGCTTGTAGAAACTGTTGACTGATGGGAATATAAATGCATTGCTTTCTGTGTTTTGTGCACTCTAGGCACAAGGGATCTCCTTCGATGTCCTTGGCTTACCTGTCACCTTTTTGGAGTCATTTATGGAAGTAGTGGTCCTGTCTTTGGTATCGCTAGTCAAGTCTGGCTGCAGCACAGTAGTACTGGGAGGGGTAGAAATTTCTACTAGAGCTGTGGGAGGGTAATTGTTACCAAACCATTAGCAAGTCTAATAATAACAAGACATACCACACAACAGTATGTAATACAACCACCACCTTTAACAAAGAGATTAAAACAAATTACCAGGAATAAACACTGTCCTAACAGACTGTCCACAATTATTGCTACTGAGACTAATGTTTTAAATAAAATTATAGTTTTACTAACATAGGCCAAGACATTTTTTCATAAAAGCCCTTAAAAAGGCCTTATAAGCCCTGAAGAATAACATAATGATGAATAAAAACAACTACTCATTGCTATTCTTATGCATTGGTTGTGAAATGAAAAGTGGAAATTGAGTGACAAATCACAGTGATTGATGAGGAGGTTGGAGAGACAGCACCACACAAATCATGACTGTTTTCTTTGGCAAGATTTCTCAGTGACCAAATTTGTTTTCACTGGTTTATTTTGTGATTATGACAAATGTCAAATAGTAAATATCAAATGTCAAATGTCAAATATCGTGGCAACCAATACAGCATAAATCTTCATTAGAAGAAAGCTGAATGGGCTTGACATTACCTGGATGATCTGATGGTGGTTCAGTTGGAGGGATCTGTGGGGAGTGGACACAGTAACATACTTTTATACACACTCATATACTAAACATTTTTGTATGATTTCCCAGTGATGAGAAACCAACTCACCCCTTCCACTGTGTCGCTATCTGTGAGGAGATAAGACAGAAGATAAGCACAGAAAAACAAAAACAAAAAGAGTTAAAGCTCGTCTCACAAACTAATACTAAAAACCTGGCCTATGTGATGCCACTGGTTTCAGCTTTATCTTAAAGTCTTTGCTTCTAATAAAACAAAGCTTATGCTTCACTCGACACTTAAGCTTCACCAAAGGACATTCAATTATGAGATGCAACCGTAGAAAATAGGACAGAAAACATTTTACAGAAAAATACAATGACATAGACAGTCAAGCACAAGCACTTAGAAGGGAAGGGAGATATTCTGGTTTGAGACCTTTAATGTCTACAAACCTATTTGACATTTGTTAAGTACATATTTCTAGATGCATTACATAGTTTTATTAAGAAACTGACCATTTCCTAACACCCTTTACTCATCATTAGTTTTCTAGTATCATCTCAAATGAACAAGTACAAATACAATCAGATGATGAGCGGGAATATAACCAAATATAGCCTTCTATTGTGGTTGTGATATTATGTCAAGCCCTGTTTTATTTTATTATTTTATTTTATTATTTATTCCCTCACCGTCTGGAGTCAGTTGTAACGGGACTTTGTCTGTCTGGTGTGGGTCCAGGGAAGGGTGATGAGGTTGCGGTGGAACCCGAGAGGGTCTGGGCTGCGTGGGCACCTGTGGAAAGGTAGGCACCTGTGGAAAGGTAGGCACGTGTGGGCCCTGGGAGTCATAGGTAGGAAGCTGCGGCCTAGAAGGCGTCTGAGGATGGGAGGGTATGTGAGGCCTGTGGTAAGGGATTTGGGGAAGATGTGCCTGATGAGGGTGAAATGGCCCAGGGGTGGCAGAAGAGAATTGCTCAACGCCTTGCATCTCCACCTCGTCCATCTTCCTGAGAGATATCTGGATGTCAGAGTGTGAGTATGTGTAGCCATGGCCTGCAGGACAGATCTCCCTGAAGTGTTCTGTAAGAAAGACAGTTAAAAAAGACAAAAAGAGAATGATGGTGAAGCATTTACATTATGTATTTAGTACACACCTTTTAGTATCCAAAGCGACTTTGTCAACTCTCAATTACTTCAGGTATAGTCTCAGCTAGTGCAACTCAGTTAAGTGCCTTGCTCAAGGGCACCACGGTGGCAGCTGGAATTCAAAGCTTCTATTTCCAGGCTACTAGCATGCAAGCCAAGTTCCTTGACCACTACGCTACCGCTGCCCAAGCAGAGACACAGTATAACTGTATGTGCTGATCTTTGCGTAATTGTGTAACTGCCAAAGACAAAGGCAGTAGCTCACGAGGTATTTGTTTTGAAGTTCCTTTTGTCATTTCTCATTTATGCGACTGAAACAAAACACCTGTAGTGTCCCGGACACTGCTCCCTTTTGCTGTAAATCAACTCTAAAAAATACCTTGGCACTCCTTTTAAGTGGGTAAATGTAGATGGACTGTGAACAATGGTCTAATGGGATTAAACTGAACAGATCTCAACAATTGTTAGTCTACATTTCTTTAATCACTTTCCATGATTCATACATTGACAAATAAATAAATAAATCAGTAGCATAAAATAATCTCTGTCGACTGTGATAGTGTGGTATAGGTGTGAACACCACTTAGCTTTACAAACATTTGAATTTTGCTCACAGGATTGTCTGACAGTTCACTACATGCCTTACAACTAGCATTTCTGTGTCTGTGAGAGTAAAAATCCTTGAATCCTAGGGTAATATTTGGAGATCTGGAGGTGAAGGCGGATGGGCTCTGAAGTACCTGTGTCTGGGAGAGGGCATCTCTGACAGCCGGATCCCCAGGCCTTTCCCACCCGACTACAGCAACAGATCTGCTTGGTGATCTGCTGGGGGAGGGGCAGGGAACAGGTGCCGTCTGAAGTCGAGCGGTAGCACACGTCCCTCACTACAGACACTGCTTTATCCGCTAGGTTGAGACAAGGGGACAGATAGTGAGATCAGACTGGAAAACTCATCAATTAGGCTATACAAGAAATACATTCAAAACAAAAACCCATACATACATAAATATATATACTGTGTGTGTGTCTGTACATATATATATATAGATAGATAGATAGTTTGATAATATATTATATTCCCAGGTATGTATGGCAGTGGGTAGGACAATCATTAAATGCAAACCAAGGAAACAATGAAATCACCCAAGATGCATCCAAGACGATAGGAAACTGATCATACTGATCATATCATATTCACAGACAGCAATCTGTTCAGGTCAGTATGCTTTACAGACATACTTACAGACACAATGACTACGTGAAGGGTCCAGCATGTATCCTGGTTTGCAAGTGCATCTGTAGCTTCCTTTGGTATTGAGACATTCTGCATGCTTACAAATCCCAGGCATCAGACACTCATTTATATCTGTTAAAAAAAAAACAGTCAGTTTGCCTTTTCTCATAACAATATAAATAGGCCTCAGATACAGTCATCATAGGACAAAGAGCAACAAAGGGGAAAACACTGGACAAGTCTACAAGCACCACTTTATTGTGATCACTCTCTTAATCTGATTCAAAATATCTCATGTTTCCACCTTCTGTTTCCACCAGATTCAGCTCGATCGGAATAAAGTTGGAATCGGATTGAGAGAGGTGGTGTACACCTTTTGATAATCTGATCGTGGCTCGTATGAACACACAAATTGATAGAAGTAATCAACTACCTTTAAGTACCTTTAAACCTGACCACCAATCCATAATCTGTTTACGTTTGTGTGAAACGTAGCCATGTTTGAACAACCCAAATTGGCAAGAGTGCCAAATTGGCAAGAGAAGAGACTGAACTGGCTTAGCTGGAACTAAATAAGTGTGCCAACATTAAGAAAGCACCCCTTTTACGAAATGTTCTCACCCTGCACCTAACTCTATGTCACCAGAAGCCACCTAGAGTTCCAAATGAGAACCTTATGAACACTGTGTGTGGAATCAGGGGGTGGTGTGGCACAGTTGGCCGATTCCAGCCCAAGGTTATTTCCCAATCTATCCCAATCTCTCTCATTCAGTCACTTCTTGTTATACCTCTACTGTCCCATCCCATTAAAAGGCAATAAAATCCTTAAAAATATGCAAAACTAAAAAATCACTTGGAGACCAAGGCAATATAGGGTCACTGACCCAATACAAATTCCAGACAATGTTCCGGATCACCACCAAAATTTAATCATCCATTCCTTGGCCTAATACCCACGTTGTCCGAAAATTTCATCCAAATCCGTGCAGTACTTGTCGAGTTATCTTGCTCACAGACAGACAGACAGAAACGGAACGGACAGACAGTCAAATGCTGGCAAAAACATAACCTCCTTGGTGGAGGTAAAAATAGATCACGGGAGACAAAACAAGATAAAAAGAAAGACAGTCAAATTTTAACATAGTAAAACAACTCGAAACTACTAAAGCCTCTCTGAAAGGGAATGTCTAGCCTGGAAGGGATAAGCATGTCTTGAACTTAGAGGACAGAAGCATGTATTAATGGTAAATAATGCAAAAAACAACGATAAATCTAGCCAATAAATAGTCTGTCTGTGCTGCACTGAGTGCTGCAGAAATGTGGATTTCAGTAAATTCAGCCTTAAAACAGACACAGTTGGATAAACACCATTTCATTTAACATCATTCCAAATTCATTTAATTGACTAATACTTATTCCATACACACAGCTAGGTAACAAAATAAACCAGTTTACTGATACGTCAGTATTTCCCTCAACAGCTAACAGCTGGGATGGTTATGGTTATATATATCTCATAAATCAGACACACAGAAAGACGAATAAGCAAGTGTGCAATAAATGAGTGTTTCACATTAGCACCAGCATTCACGCCTGTGGAGTATCATTTCCCCGCCACTTACCCTCCAAGGTCAGAGACTCATGAGAGAGCTTACGTAAAGGGCTGACGTGGGCCTTGTTTTTCTGCCCTCTAAAAATGGTGCATGGTACCATACAAAAACAGCATTGACTGGTTCTGTTTTTCCCCCACTCTCTCTTCCTGAGTCATTGGACAGAGAGCAGATGGCATTTTTCTGCTACTGAATCACATTGCTGTTTCAGGGCCCCCAAGTGTCTCTCATCCATTAAGCAATTAGTGAATCATTAGGTCCTGTCCAGAAGCCTTGCCTTGCCATAAGGCCTGGAGTTACAGAGGCATCCATTGCTCATGGTTAGTCACAACTATTAATCTGAGTCATGTGATTTGTTTTGGTTCTGTGCCTTCTGATGGAAACGGTGAGCTGGGGTGAGTCATGTTGGGGTCAGGCTCATTTATGGTAGGTGCTGTTCTAGTAGATCTGCTCTGGTTTTCCTTGGTAGTGGTAACACATTAGGCTACTTGGAGAGTCCAACTACAGAGATCCTGGCAAATCCATTAAGAATGAAGTTGACTGTGTAATATGAATGATTACTGTACGTCACCTTAACCAAATGCATCTTGTAAGCTTAACATTTAGCATCAAGAGCAATTAACAGAGAAAGTCTACAGTTTGTTGAAAATACGAGCAGCTGTATATCCGGTTAAAGTGAGACCACTCGTGCTATGTAAAGTGGAAACATTAATTTATGGTAATTTGTGGCAGTTCAAAACAGATCATTTGTACAGGTGGACAGGCAATGTCTGACTGTGATCAGTTTATATATATATATATATATATACGGCACTTTTGAGTGCAACTTTGAAAATATCTAAAGTAATTGTAATTTAATGCACCGGTGGGATTTTTCTAGCCTGATGTGACCCAAATTCATTTAGCTCCTTACATGATGGCTCATGCATTAGGCTCTTCCCAATTTCTGCTGGCAGTAAAGCAACAATGTATTTGCTCTACATGAGTAATCATGAAGAAACTGGATCATGTAGGTTCAAAGGGTTTTTTCTGTTCTGCTCTGGTTAGGGGTACATGGCCACATCTTGAAATGATCAGACAAAGCAAACTAAGCCAAAGTAGCATTTCTAGTTTCTTGCTTTGCTGGAAGCTTTTGACACTATTTTCGAGCATGTCCCCTAGTGAGCACTTGTCCTTATGAAGACATGATTCAATGCTGAACAGCAATAAACTATTATGGCACCACTATGAATTGAAAGAGAATGAATATGATTCATGACATACGCTTTTGGAATCTGTTTTAAAAATCCAAATTTTTGCATACAATCAGTAATTGACAATTTGAGACATTAATATCATTTCTGATTATATTTCAATACAAAAGACTCTAGTAAGATGCTGCCCAGGGGCATGTTTCCCAAAACCACTTAACAACGTTATCTAATGGTTGCAATGCAATTTCCCATTGACAACCAACTAAGTTGCTAATTGGTTAGCAACTGTGGTTTTGGGAAATGTATCCCACAATGCTAAAAAGAATATAATCAAGTGAAGCAAGAATGTCAGACAGAGGACTCTGACCATATACAGAAACAGCTCATTTGCCATGCTCTTTTGTGAGGAAAAATTTGTTCTCAGAATCAGATAATAATCTGTAAATTCTGTATCTTTTCCCAACACACAGGCTTGCAAGTAACCACAAAACTCCACTTTAAAATGCACATCCACTCC
This sequence comes from Tenualosa ilisha, assembly GCA_015244755.2. NCBI lineage: Eukaryota > Metazoa > Chordata > Actinopteri > Clupeiformes > Clupeidae > Tenualosa > Tenualosa ilisha. The sequence continues at coordinate 1,359,888 of PYXC01002823.1, read as the reverse complement.
ACTCCAAGTAAACCACAAAACAGCTATTATCATGGCCTATCAGCTTCCATTTAGATCTCTCTGTACCCACTAGGATGTGAAGGGCTGTTGAAAGCAAAATTGACCTTCAACGAATGTAAAATTGACAAAAAAATGTGGTAAAATATTAAATAATAAAATACACACAGGGAAATGGCAGACAAGAACAGACACCCAGAAGTTTGGAGAAACACTTTGGTGGAGACTGGGCTTATAGGTCAAACTTTTGATTTTCATATATCCAGATGTGGCTCTTGCTGGCAAATAGACCTGCACAAGAATTACTGCAACGTAGCGGAGGGGGACATGGGAATTCCAACAGGACTGGAGTCAGATGCTTCACTGGTCAGATAAGGACACTGTGGTGTGCAGGCTGCTGGGTTACTTGTGAGGTGAGGGAGGCGACTCTTGCAACTGCAAGCATGTGAATTCAACTAAGCTGTGTGTACACTGATATAGCATTAGTAAACTGTTAGTCTATGAACTAACAGAGATCACAAAACCCAGCATCAGCTGCATCAATTGCTTATTTTTTCAGTAAACCTATTTCCAATCAGGCGGCTGACATAGAATTTTGATGAGACTTTTAGTAATCTAAAAGTAGTTAAATGTTAATTATGCCTACTATCTGTGCACAGTAACATCAGCTCAATTACTACATACTGGGCCACAAATTGTTTTCTTAAAAGTGTTGCAAAAGAAGATATCATAAAGGGTAAAAGCAGAGAGACCTTCTCCCAAGACCTTTGCAACCTTATTTTTGCAATGCATATCAATGTAACAGTTTACAGACATATTGCATTTCAAAATTTCCGACTCTGCCAGCAACCATCACTGAGGCCATTATCTGCAAGTGGAAGGATTATCACATTGTCATCAACCCGACACAGACGCAAGCTCCTTGCGGGATCTCTGACCTGTGAGTCTGAGGGATTGCTGGAGGAGCAGCGGAGGAGCCAAGGCCACTCAGAAACAGCTCCACAACTTGGAGGCTGCAGGTCCATTTGTTTGAGAGGAAACAATAAGCAAGGCTGCCATGTTTCGTCAAAGATTGTGTGTACTATGTCTCCCAGCATCTCATAACTACGGTAGTCCAAATGTTGTGTAGCAATCTCTGGAAGAGTTTAAAAATTTCTTTTCGACAAAAAATCGAGCGTTTAGAGGTGATGGCGATGAAGTGATTTATTGTAAATATATTTACTGAAAACATGCACTTATTTCCCCCGCTGCATGAAGCCAACACTGAAAAACTGTTTCCGATTTGGACTTGTATAAAACAAATCTATGAATTGGCAAAGAGCACCTTCACTGCATTCCTCGCAACATTATGGATGAACCTTAGCATACTTACCCTGACAGTGAGTAATGTTCAGTCGCTTGAATCCTTTTGGACATTCCACTTGGCCATTGGCAATGACTGCATAGGCTAGAGAGAAAAGAGCAATATGTGATTTGTTAGTGTTTTGGGAGGGGATACCATTACCTGAGTTTTGATCCTTCACAGCTATGAAAAGAAATATTGTCTAACTTGGCCCATAGGAGCCATGGACCTTTGGTGATGGTGACTTCAAAAAAACAAGAGTTGAGATCCGCCTTTCTTTCAAATGCATGTAAACCAGTCAAATCTATAATAGTGTGCTACTAAAGTGACCTTAGTTCTATAATTTCTTTAATTTTCATTAAGAAAAAAGACTGGCTATTGAACATTACATTCCTGTCCACGGTATATGTGTGATCCTTTTGACAGTTAACTAACATTTCCTTACATCATTAGGGAAAGCCATGACCTACTGGTTAGGGCTTCCGTCTTGTAACCGAAGAGTTGCCCAGGGACTATGGGTGAAATGACCTTGAGTAAGACATCTAACCCCTCACTGCCACTATAGCAGGCAGCCAACTGCTTCTGGTTAGTGTGTACTCCACTTCACTGTGTGCCGTGACCAAGTTTCCCTCACAGGAGTGTATGGATTATTATTATTATTATTATTATTATGCAATATGTAATAATATACAGTAAGTATATACTGTGTGAAGATCCAAGACATCTGACCTCTGCAAAGACATTTGTAGTGGTTAAAACAATCCTGTTTGGAATTCCTGATAAATCATGGCACATGAGTTGGTCACATGTGAGAAACCCCTGTGTCAGGAGGTTACAGGTCAGGACTAATCATGTCAAAATATGCTATGCTAGTCACCCACCAGAAATTCCCCAGACTCATTTCAATGGAGTGACATGCTGTTTTGAAGTGCCAGACAAAGCCTCACAACTAGAATCTGATTTCAACGAAAACAATCTTGAGTGTAACTGAGTGTCTTGGCCCTGATGTTGAAGCTCTAAACACATATTTACACAGGCACAAATACTGTAATAACTGGCAGTAAAGTGATTTATATGTGGATAAATTTGTTTACAATCTCTCATATTCTTCAACTTAGCCAAACTAATAAAAAGCTGAAGCAGACAATGTTTGAAAATGTGCATATTGGGCCTTGTTTAGAGTTTAAACATGGAAAGATCACCATTGCCCATCTTTGGTTATTGACAACATGATCATCCTATACATTGGCTGAACAGTAATATATATTTAAGTCTAAAAAATCTGTGAATTGCATTTCATTAAGCTACACATTATGACATTAATACACTTATGAACATACACAACCATCTTTACCCACACAACTAATTTAGTGTAAGGCAGTTGAATTGTGTTGGATCTGCACACACCAGACTGAGGCAGATCTACCCAGCACAGACCACAAAGTGTGTAAACTAAGATTTTTTTTCCAGTAGCACAGGACAGCATCCTCTGCAACAAGCTGATATATGACACTTGGTTTTGATGTGGTTTGCTTTATATTATGTATGTGGTCTCTCACTGTAGTTTTTCAATTATCCTTACCACATAGCATACCGTCGCTGTAAGCTCAATTTCTCCTATCCCAGAAGCACAATTGAATTGTGTGCAATTATCAAATAAGCATCAGGAAACGATCCAGATGATAACACCCTCTCTCCCCAGCCGAGGATTTTCTCGAAAAAGAAAAAGTGAAGGGCTGGGGACTGTGGGATAAGTGATAAAAGGGTGACTGAGATCATTCTGACCCCATTTGCTCAGGGGAGTAGTAACCAACTTGTGAGCAATTGCTTCAGTGAGACCTGATTTATAGTGACTTATGGAGGATCAGTAACATTGCCCCAGGACGCCTCCCAGTGTCCCTGAACCACAGACAGCTTCAGGCAGAGGATTGCCTCGGTGTTACTGACTGAGAAATATGTCCCTGGGCGCACAAGTGGGTTGTCTTATGAGTGCTCGGAAATGGCTGTGAAGGGCCAGTCAGGGAGCACATGTTCCGACCAGACAGAATCATGACGTATTTGGTTAACCCTTGAAATCAAGACATAAGAGACAAATAGTAACAGATAAAATGGGAATAGGTGACTGGTGTAGATGAGTCCACTAATTTAGATTTGTTCCTTTTGAATCTACTTAGAGTTTCCTGCACAAAACTATAATGTCAAATCTGTGTGTGTAATAATGTCTTAGTTTTGAAGGTGCACATAATCTCTTACTCCTGATCCGCCAGTGCTGCAGTCAGAGAGAGATGTTTCTGCAACTGTGTCTGTCTGTTGGATGATTTTGTTTAGTCTGGTTGTGTGTACTGCAGCTAGGCTACAGTATAAACACCTGCTGCTTCTGCAGGCCATGATAATGGAAGCATTTCTATGTAATAAGGAGCAATCTCTGGTGAGTAACACACAGGAAACATACAGTGAATAAGGTCAAATTGCATGACAGCAAGACAGCAAGAATTTTAAATTTGTAACATTACGTAACTTTCAGAGGGTACAATTCAGGGGTACCATCACATGTTTCAAGGTAGTATTGGCAAACATTCTCAGCAATTACAATGTGTTGCACATATTAGAGATGTTGGTCATACAATCAGAAGTGAGGGCAACACATGTAATAGCCTACACAACAATACAGGCTGCTCCAGCACTTGTGGATTAATACCGGAGACATATTTAATGTGTTTGTACACAGGTATTGGGGGGGGTTGGGGATTGTCCCTCAGGAAATTTTAGATGCAATGTCCTGCATTCTGGCGCAACAGGTTGTTTAATTAATTCAATGTTAGCTTACCCAATGTTTCTTTATGCCTTCCTGTCTATACAGAAAACAGTGAATAATGACATGCAATGGCACAATTAACTAACAAAAAGAGTAATCTCATGGTCTAAGCATAAACTGTCTTTTGGTTTTGTCCAGTTCAAAACATATTTATATCCTAACAAAATCCAGTATATTTGATGATACCTCTTACTCAAATGTTGTTACTATGTTACTGTAAACACAATAATAAGTATTGAGAAGATAAAGATTCCTGCTTTGCCAGTTATTCTCTTTGTAAACAGAGGATATGTGGTCTATATCAAACAGCTCTTCACTCAGTCCAAAGAGAAGTGGATCAAGGAAGCAAGGCCTTCTCCTGTCTATTCGGTCTGGATCTGATTAAACTAAAGGATTCTATGGAATCTGAAGGAATGATGTGTTCTATCCTTCAGCCATCAGTCGTCATGGGCGACACAGGACTGACAAGCTTTCATTATAGTCATCATCTCTATTCTATCAACCATGTGACAAACACCATTCCATTCTTCTGAGATGTACTAGCAAAACCTGCTTAAAATAGTGAATTGGCTGTGGTTTGTAGCTTTTTTTTTTTTTTTTTAACAGATGCAGGCTGGGTATCAAACTCTAAAAGTCCCCTAGTGTTCTTTTTACGTAAGACTTTGGAAAACTTCCGATGTGGTTTGACTGGTCATAAGAATGACTTCTTTCACTAAACTGAAGTGATACAAACAAACGCTTTTTTGCATTTTGATAGATCACTTCCTCCACTCTTGAGCATTTTTAGAAAACTCAGGGCAGATCATCGCCAGAGAGCACTGACAACAAATTCAGATCTCCCATATTGTGTACAAGCACAACCGCCCAAAGGGTAAACTTTGGTTTAAAAAGAACCACAAAGTTAAAGAAACATAGGCACCCTGATTGCTTTGCTATTAAAACAAGATTGTCAAAGTCCATGTGCTCCCAGCAAGCTGTTATTTATGGAAAACATATGTTTTTATTTGGTGCCTTATTTGGTTCCGTACACGTACCCCAACGTCTCCACGCCCTGGCTATTGCAGGGCCCCAAGAGCGGCTGGATTAGGAGAGGAGTACATCTAAAAGCTCTAATCTAAATATACAGTGGGCGGAATGCATAATAATCAAATGTGGTATGCTGTTTACTTACACTCTACTTATCCTTTCACTCAACATTCAATCAGATCTGGGATGAGAACCAGCTTTACATGGGTTATGTTAAATATCTGTGTGTTTGTGTGTGTGTGTGTGTGTGTGTGTGTGTCTGTGGGCTGAATGAAATGATAGCAGGTAGAAGAAGACATAAGTCATACTCAGATTCTGGGCATTGTCTGCATAGGCTGCCTGGCTGTGTGTGTGCATGTGTGTATGTGTGTGTGTGTGCGTGTGTGTGTTTATCTTGTTACCTGGTTTAACTGGGCAATCAGTGCACTTGTTAAGACCCCATGAAGCACCCACACTTCCACAGCAGTCATCTTGTTTTGTCAGACCAGGTAGGGGCTTTCCACACTGAAACAAACATCACAAGACAACATCAACTGACATCAACTCAAAACACTTTATCAACTGATGAACCAATACAGCTGCCCCCCCCCCGACACACACACACACACACACACACACACGTGTGTGTACATTTCACAACTGCTTTCAAAAGCTATGCCTTCCCTTGCATTTCAACACTTTGAAACATCATCATCTGGGACATCACTATCATCTGGGACGAGGATAGAGCATTTTTACGGATTTGTGTGGTCAGTCACAATCATTTTCTTTGCATGCAGTATTTTGTGTAATAAAAATTGACATCAGAAAGTGAAACTTTTTTCTTTCCCCAAAGACACTGATGTTTTGTCAGTCAGTGCAAAAAACTACACACAAAAAATTTTTTCTTGTATCTTGGCTGCATACAGCAAAATTGTGTGGCCAGCCTATTCCCACTTTTCTGAGGTAAAGAGAACACAGAACTTCCATTCAAGAATTAAATGCTTTGACTTGCAAAAAGGAAGTATCTGTTGGCTGATGATAAAATATACAGTTGTCAATGTTTTTGAAGAATTACAGATGATTCATTCTGTGAAATTTCTAAAAGTACTGGGAGAAAATGGGAAAATGTCTTGTTTGGTGGTACTTGGGTTGCACCTGATTCTATCCAAGACAATGTAATCAGATGAAAAATAGCCAAAGTCCAAAAGAAAACGTGCTTTAAATGAGTATATAGATAGTGAAATATCTGTCTTTGACAACTGACGGGCAATTTTCCACACCTCGACTTCCTTGTGATTTATGATGCAAGAGTGATTGTGTGTCAGTAAATGTTTCAAAATTAAGCTGCAGCATCTGGGTCTCTGCCTTCCCCATTCATAAAAATCCAATCAAAATCACAAATCACTCAGGGGTTAAACATCCACATTAGTCACTACTCTCCTTTTTGCCATAATTGAGCTGTAGGGTAAGCTGTGTGCACCATTAAAACCAGGCTGCAGAAGCAAGGACTATGCTCTGTTTATGCATGCAGAGCATCTGAGTCTAATTAGGATGGACGAAAGCAGTCTTTGGCAAAGATCAATCCACCGCTGGCATGGGCACTTGGGGCTCTGGACTATTTGGGTGAAGATTATTGTCAGACATCTCTGCTGAAACATTCCAAGCAACCAAGTTGTAATTTATGGAACTTTGGATGGCAATTCGATATATATATGTGTGTGTGTGTGTGTGTGTGTGTGTGTGTGTGTGTGTGTGTGTGTGTGTGTGTTTTCTGACACGAAACTAGGACACTGGTGCTTACTGTTGACACTGCAAGCATTTTCTCTGATTGAACACAAAGAGAACAATTAAAAGCCACAAGTCTCTGGACACCCCTGGTCTGTGACAGTGATTGTTGAAGCCTTAAGTATAGTTGATGCTATCTTTTGGAGTTGAGGTATGAACAGAACAGAACTGGGCAAAGACACTGGTATATTTTATCCAAGCCTTAAATATCCCTCCACTGGCTATACTTATATACTCACTGAGCCACAAAATGGATTATGGTGATCAGGTATTACTGCAGTAAAGTGTTTGTTTTTTAAATCTTTTTTGTTAGTGTCTTGTTCTTGTTTTATTGTCCACTCTCCCCTCTCTCTGACCAGTCTCTACTTGTGCAGAGGGACCTTTTCTTGCTCTGTGTAGTGGTGCGTGACACCCCCCCCGGCTCTAACTTCTGACACATTTCACATCAAGCACCGGAACAGCAGACAGCAGGGGTGCACAGGGGCTCGTAAATACCAAACTAAAGTCTAAATCGAAGGCAAAGACAGGCTTCCGGTGAGAGGTATACCCCTTTCTTAAAACAACCAAGGGTTCTCTGGGCTTCCATGCAATGAGAGACTGGGAAAACATGTACAGCTATGAGTTGTGGTTACTGTCAATCATCTGTCAACCAATGTAGTAGACTACACTCACTGCTGCCTGCAGACTTATTGAGTATTTATGCTGTCCTTGTCTTACCTATATGTTACCTGTGTGTTAAGCGCTTTGTGAGCCCACTGTACTTGAAAATGGACTACATAAATACTTACTCATTCACTCTCTTACTTACTTGAGGTCCACAGTGGCAATAAAGTCTGACATGCTTCTACATTATAGTTTACAAGAGTGTAGCTCTCTTAAAATGCATGCCATCTATACATCATCAATAGAACAATCTTATAAAAGTCATAGCAAAACCATAAAGAAATTCCCAGCAAACCGAAGTCCAATGTAAAAGATTCCCAGAGCATACATAATTACAGTAATGCACAGTAACTGTAAAGCTCTCGACAGCTCATTTATTATCAGTAATTTGGTAGGTTTCATGTTTTTAGATAACAATGCTGGTTGTTAAAAAGCAGTTACAAAACTGTTGTGTTTATGCTGTAGACCTTGGCTTGGCATTATTTGAGCCTGAAGAGTTGAAGGCAAAGGTAATGCTCAGTCTGCAAGCCCAAAGTGATGTTTAGGACATCCAAATATCATCTACAGAAGACTGACTTTTTTTCATAGAATTAACAGCACAAACCACTTAAAATGTTATTTGGAGATTTGAAATGTGATCCAGACTGCAATTTTGATGCTGCTCAGTATGAATGATCTGGTCACATATTCAACAAGAATTTCTGTGTGCCTTTTCCATCCCTCACAACACAACACACCCAACTTGAAATTCAGAGTGACTGATGTGCTGGAGTGCCAAAAATCCTTAGAGCCAAGAGTCTAGATAATCAGAGCACTGCCAGTGTAAAATCTTTGTTCGAGCTCTGCTCCCTGAGTTGAAAGCAAGAGTATTTGAGAAGACAGACGATTAACAGTACTTGTCTCCCACCAAGTTTGAAAGCTCCACATTACCCAGGTACCAACCCATACATTTAGGTGGTGATCAAATCCAATTCACAAACTCTTGTAAATAACAGTCTGTCAAAAGACTGAAAGAGATGTGATCAATAGATGGGATGTGAGATGATCCTATCTGTCATTGGGTATCTTTTTGAGATGGACCAACCTAGCTGACGTTTTGGAAAAAATGCTATGGTATCCAGCTTATAACATGAACCACATTTCAAATGAGCCTCTTGATTTTCAACCAACCTAAACGAGTACATGCTACCCCTTGCTTATTGACCTCCACCCCATACTCCTTGTTGACCATAACATTCATTATGTTATGGGGTGCTTCATTAGTAGACACGTCTTTTCTTCTTTCTACTAGCATCTGGTTCTACTAGTACTTTCTACCTGGATCTTCTGGTTTTATTTTTCAAATTTTCAAGACTTAGACTTAGATCATATTATCTTGTGTGTTTTTTTGTACATTTTTTTAACTATTAGGCCTCCAGTTGCTCTGTGGATTGAGTGCTGTTCAACATAATGTAATTCGCTTATGATAAGAGTTTTTGCTGAAATGCAAACACTGTTTACCTGGCCATCAACTGTCTCCTGAAAGCATCTCCCAACATGTCCATTCTGCCTGTTGATGGGTCTGGAAGGACTGATGTTGTGACCATTGCCATGGTTGTGGTTGTGGTTGTGGTTGTGGCCATTGGTGGGTTGAGAGCGTTGCTGCACAGAGTGTGATGACCCATCTCTGCCATGACCCTGCACGCCCTGACCTGGCTTGACACGAGCCACTTGATGCACCTGTACTTCGGCCTCTGGTGGGTGCTGGATGTGTACATTCACCATTGATGCATGCACAGAGGCTGTCACACACACACACACAAACGAACACACACACAGTGGGAGAGAGAGAAAATGTTCACTGCGAACAGATGCACAAGGATATTTATTGTTCTTATTTATTGGTGTTCTCATGTTATGTACTTCACATCACATTACATCACACACACACACACACACACACACACACACACACACACACACAAACCACGCACACAAGTAGGAGAGAGAACCACAGAAAAAGGGACTGAAGGTGAAGATAAGCCATCAACTGTAAGAAAATAAGCAAGCAGTAGTCAGTTTGCCAGTTGGACCAAAGATGTCTTGAGTTGTATATTTGTGATTTGTCTGAATGGGTAAAAAATTGGATCAGCCTGTCACGGAAAACAATGTTGTATGTTTTCCCCATGTGCATCCAGACAAATGTATCATGAAAAGCTTGTAAATGAAGGGAAATAAGTGGCAAATCCTCAAACTTGTACCGCCATTGGTATCAGGTATTAGAATGTGGTATCATGTCAGCCCAAGGAGTAATGTCCAAATGTTGGAAACATTAATGTGAAAACAAATGACTGTACAAAAGTAATCTTTTAAACTCAATGTGGCTGCAAAGTATATTTGTCAGTATTTGTTGCTTGGCTGCAACTAATGCAAAAAAAATCTTGTTGGAGCCGCCTTTATGGGAATATATGGATTCAACTCATGTAGTCAGTATTATAGCACTTATATACTGTGTTACTATTTTACGATATGTTACTTATGTTCACTTGACACATGAGGTTGGTAAAGGATTTCCTCACAGCTGCGAATGCCTTGGACTCTGGCCTTGGGCATACAGCTGAATCATAGTCATGAGGATATCCTTTTGTATGGAGCCAAAATAGAGTTTGGCACTGTAAAAAGGTTGTCTCTTTGAAGGGAGTCTGAATGACTTTCTAAATAAGTCTAAATAAATAAGTAAGCCTAATATAATTTTCTAAAGTTTGCCTTACTGGAAATTTCTGATTTGATATTTGAATCAATGATGACTTGGTGGAGGTCCGAGAGCCTTGAATGTAAGCTTATGAGATCGGCCCACCCTGACATTGGTAAAGTTGTTGAGAGATTGTTCCAAGAATTTCTGCATGAAATTTCTTTGTCTGCAGATCATACAATGCACTAATTGATATTCCATTTCTTTCCTGGCAATTATGAAGCATTAGGTCAGTTTTAGATTTCTTGGTCTTGAAGTCTTGAATTCAGTCTTGGAGTTTTAGTAAGGAAATAAGCCATTACTATAGATGGTTTGCTTGTCTCAGACAACTGAGCTGCAAATCAGCTGCACCAACAAATGATTTTCATTATTCACCATCAGAAGTAAAGTTCATCATGACAATTGTAACTGGAATAATTACCTTCCTGGTTGGAAAGAGGCAATGTGTAGATCGAGTGAGAGGAGGTATTCTGCTTTTCATTGCCATTGGATCCCTGGGTGGTTCTGCTGGGAGGCGGAACTGGCAGGTGGCAGAACTTCCCAGTGGAGTTGGAGGGGCACCAACACTGGTTCTGGCCGATACACTTGCCACCATTCAGACAGGGTATTTGACAGAAAACTAGATAAAAGAGTGACACACACACACACACACACACACACACACACACACACAAGATGATCAATATGGGACTAATTTATTGCCACCATTTGCCAAATCCATCAAAAAATCTGCCAAACAGCCTAAAATGAATATTTATTGTACCACAAACAGCATATCACATCACATTTAGGCAGAAGAATGAAAAAGCATCACGTAAACCCTGAGCAAACCTAACACATGTTTGGCCTGTTTACAAAAAATGTGTTGAAGGTGTGGAGATTCATATTTCTGTGCAGTACTTCAACAAACAACAGCCATGTTATGTACCTTACAAGTAAATGTTCATTACTGTTATAAAATAAGCAGGACAAATGAAACACCTTGCCACCAATTACTGTGACATGTGCATGACAGGGACTCTATAAAGTGTCCCAGATGCAGAGACAAACAGGTCACTAATGACTTCAATGAGGACCAGGAAAGAACATGGATTCTTGCCCAGACTTCACTTTCTTACACTCCTAATGATTTCCTACCGAATCACTGATGACTTCCCATGGACTTCCACACCACATTCCCTCACAATAGATTATGAAATTGGACCTTCCTGAATCACAGTCTACGCCTTCAAGTACGCCTACTCACAGACAATTGTTATGACATTAGTGTTATATTAGCATGGTATATTAGGTATATTAGGTATTGATCAGTGCTGTGAGCACACTTGGCATTCTTTTTATTTTTCACATCAAAAACCTATTAGATAGAATCTGTAGTCTACACCAGAGGTCTTCAACATTTTACAGTGCAAAGACCCTAGTCTGAGAGAGAGACTGAGCACGGACCCACACCCCTGCCTCACACCAAATGTAGTACTAATAGGTCTCTTCATTTTATATTTAGACTGTCAGTCATGGGCGTCCGCAATCTCTCTCTCTCGCTCTCTCTTTCTCTCTCTCTCTCTGTCACACACACACACACACACACACATACTCCACATGCAGAAACAGGATTATACATTATCTGTAATGGGGTCCTTTATACAAGTCGTTTCAATTTATTCTGTTTATTATTGATTTTCTTCTATACCTAACAGTTGCAACAATTCACCCCAGAGATTCTAAATATTTATGAGTCTTCTTTGTTTGTGTTGCTGGCTATTCATGGAAGGGGTGTTGGCATTCTCTGAAGGTGGGTCACCAAAACTGCGATCAGTCGTGTTTCCAAGAAATTACAAATCACTCATTCAGATTTTATGTTTTTTGCGTGTTTTCTAACAGGATAGCTAAATGTAGCACATGGGGATCACATGATCACATACATGATTCATGGGTTGCCTACTATATGTTAATATAAACGAATAGGAAGCATTTTGCTTTTCTATATTCTGTTTGCCTTATTTTTATTTTGTATTTTTGGAAGAGGAAAAAAATGCTTCAAACTGAATAATTTGAAGTACCCCCCCCCCTCCGCAGTACCTCCATAGATCCCCCTGGTTGAAGACCGATGGTCTAGACATATTTCTGGAAAATTTCTGAAATTACATTTGGTTGAGAACTTAACGGGGACATAGAATTGATGAATAAAGTATTGTAACCCTATCTTGTTCATTGATATAAAAATATAATATATTCAAATTTAATTTATCAAAATAAGTTTCAGTGCAATTTTACAAGCCCAATTAAAACCCTATGTTTAGGCTGGGTACTGAAATGGTCCCTCTGGCTGAAATGGTCCCTGTGGCTTTGGCAACCACAATTGAACTACAATTGCTTTGCGCTATCTGACATCACATGTGGGCTTTGTTCTAATTTGCCTATGTATTTGTGGACATTTCTAAGTTCAAGATTTTCAAATGAAGGAGGGCACAACCATTTTGAGTATCTTCTTTTATCTTACTTTTTCATGAAAATATCTATTAGTTAAATCTGCTACTATGTTACCCTATTGCTTTTAGAGCCTTTAGCAGGCCTAAAACAAAAAAAAAATCTTGGGAAAGGGCTGGTAAAATTCAGCATACCCTAATCATTAAATGCTGGGCAAAGAACTATTTTGTAAATGCCAAACTGAGAATTGTTCCTTTCAAAAATGTAAACAAATTTATACACCACAGTTATACAAAAATGTGTGAGGTTGAAGTGAGGTTGAAGAACAAGGGTCTGACTAAGAGCCCACCCAAGCCTTGAATTGAGCCTGAACTCTGCCTTAACAATGCTGCTGGTGTCTCAAGTGGGTGTGAGCTTTACAGAACATCATTCAGAGAAACCTGTTCCCTGAACCAAATGTGAAATATTTTTTTTTTTCGTCTAAAGTATGCAGCATGTCTATGTAGCAAGACAATAAAAATCTTTTCTACAGTCACAAAACCACAGGAAAGCCAGGGAATTTAGATTGTTCATATTGGCAAGGTTTTTTGAGAGGTCATGGTGTGTGTTAGTGGGGGGGCTAAAACTATGTGATGTGACCCTAAAATGTTCATGTGTGAGTAGCCAATGCGTGAGTGTGTGTGTGTGTGTGTGTGTGGTGTGTGTGTGTGTGTGTGTACACATACTGTGCATGTAAAGGGTTCTCAATGTCAGTGAAACTTCTCTCACACTGAGAGAGAGAGAGAGCAGAGCGGGTAAGGGAAGGGCACCAGGAAACATGCCAGTGAATACACATGGTGACTTAATCATGCCTACAAAGGCCATTAAGCCTTTCATATCTGTTTCCCAGTCCTGAACTGCCTTGTCTCGCCCCCTCTGCTCCTTAGTGTGGATCAGACACTATTCTTAGACAATAGCCTCACTCACTACCAATTCTAACTAAACTACATGCACAATGTGTTATGAGTCAGAAACTCTCTAAGCACAACAAACAAAACATGATATAACTATAGACAAACACCAAAATATGTATGCGCACTGCACTCCGCTCGGAGGCCTTACAATGCCACCACATCCCACTGTGCTTTTTCAATTTATACAGTCCAAACCACAAAACTGGCCCATGTCCTAGAAGGGGGGCACATTGTCTTAAAACACAACTGGGTTAAAGTGTGTGTGTGTGTGCGTGTGTGTGTGTGTGAGGGAGGGAGGGAGAAAAAAAGCGAGGGAGAAAGACCGACAGAGAGAGAAAGAGTGTATGTGTGTGTGTGTGTGTGTGTGCGCGCGCGTGTGTGTGCGTGTGTGAGAGAGAGGGAGAGAAAGAAAGAAAGAGAGTGTATGTCTGTGTGTGTGAGAGAGAGACAGACAAAAAAAGAGTGTGTGTGTGTGTGTGTGTGTGTGAGAGAGAGAGAGAGAGAGAGAGAGAGAGAACCAAATACAGCAGCTATGTTATTCAACCAGGTTTTACTGCTTCTGTCTGAGGGCATAGCTAAGGCATGAGAGAATTGTTTACTGTCCTCCACACATTCCTCCAGGAGCAAGAGTCACAGAAACACACACACACACACGCACACACACACACACACACACACACACACACGGATAAAGTAACATATCTTTTATGCCTTCCAACACTGTCAAGCAGGAGAAGTGTTTACCTTGCATATTGGAGTCTGTTCCAGAATGCTATCAACCCTTTGGAAAATGGCATCAATTTTGTCGTGAATCTCACTGCAACCTCAATGCCACTTAATCTCACTAACATAATACCACTGACATAAACCTTACAGCTTTCCCCTCCGATAAATCCACAGAAAAATAAAATGCAATAAAGCCGTGCACATTTCTCAGACTAAGCACTGTTAAGGTAATGCAAGCACTTCAACAGCATTTCAACAGTTGTTACAATCAAATAGAGATGTTTAGATTTTTTGGTTGGAGTGAAGTAAAACTAAACATTACACTAAAACTGAACATAACACTAAAACAACAACAAAAAAAAGTTGCAAATTAATCATAGCATAATTGCAAGCATAATTCATTTATTTTCAGATAAAGCATCAGTTTTGGGAGCTGTAAGAAGATGTAACATCACTTTTGTCCTTAACGTGGACACTTTTGTCCCTAATGTATTATCAGGAGAGTTGAAAGCCCTATTGCCAGATGTTTACATTCAGGCTGGGGTTGGCAACCCCTGACACTGGCTTTGGCACACAGAGGGATTCTCACTGGCACACGAGCAATGGCGCGCAGCCCTTGTCTTTACACATTAGAATAAGCTTGAAAGTCTCATCTGCTGTTGAACAGCCATTGGTTGTTGTAGGCAGCAGTTACCGATGGCAACAATTCAGACATATCCCTCTTGGGCATTATGGGTAGAAGTGCTGTGTGTGCTTGTTGAAAGTTTTATTGTATTTGTCCAACATCCACTGTCATTTTGAGACAGAGAACAACAAGACAAGTCAATCAAAATTCAATGCTTTGAAACGGTTCATGGAACAAAAGCAAACCAAATGAGTGATTGTGCTTCCCGTTATGAGTGATTGTGCTTCCTGTTATGCAAGTCTGCCTGTAGTGCGCATCTTCATGTAGCCCATGAAATTTAAATTATTAAATTGGAATGATGGAATGTTTCATGTATTTTCTAATTTTTTTTTTAAATGACATCAACATGTTGCTAAAGTGCTCCTTGCATCCAGACAGAACGGATTCAACATATTTTCATGTTGGAAATGTGGCACCATAATGATTCATTGTAAAAAACAACTGGTCTGTTGTTTGGCACGCAACGGAGCAAGACTGTTTCTAGTGGCACTGTCAAAAGGGTTGCCGCCCCCCTTTCTAAGGACAATGAAACATACTGTAGTATGTACTGTGTTGTCAGGGCGTGGAAACTAATGTTTACATTTGGTAGAATATTAAACACACATTCACAGGTTCGAAAAGTAATGGTCCTGCACTCTCTGTGTGGCATAGCCATGAACACAGTAGTCACACATATTATTTTATATTTTTATATATTAATATATCCATTAATGTTTATGTAAGTATAATAATCAATGATGAGAATAATGCTTCTTGGTCCATAAGTTAACATTTGAGACTATTGATTTAATTAAGCTTTTACCCATCTTCCAAATTAGGGCCTGACCAGAGATGTATACTACGTAAAAATACTTCACTACAGAACTTAAGTATGTTTTGGGAGTATCTATACTTTACTTGAGTTGCTAAAAAACTTTTACTTTCACTACATTTCCTGAGTTAATTGCATACTTTTACTCCACAGCTTTTTCAATCGGCAGCATAGTTACAGATGAAAAAGTATCAGATGAAATAGAATTTTGTTGTCAATTGAGTGACTGCAACAAAGTTTTGGGGAAGCCGACTTGTTATTAGACGAGCGCAAACAACAAATTCTACATTAAACCTGTAGATGTGATATAGACACTATTTTCCATTCTGAGTGTGTGTGTGTGTGTGTGTGTGTGTGTGAATTTTTTCAGGCTTTTTTTTTACATTTTCTGAAGTTTTTTGTAAGCCACATGTTTTAAACAGACTTTTCTTAGCCTAATTGTATTTTTACTTTCATTACATAATTTATTTAAAGACTTCTTGTACCTAAGTACAGTAAATACGAGATGCTTTATGACTTTTACTTGAGTAACATGCTAGTGGGTGACTTGAACTTCTACCAGTAATTCTTTGGTAGGGCATCTGTACTTTTACTCAAGGGGGACTTTCGGATACTTTATACAACACTGGGCCTGACTGGACCCTGCTGAGTTTGGCACCACCATGACAGTTTGCCCTGCACACACATCACCTGAGACTCCCTAGCACAGAGCAGTGTGTTAGCGCCTCAACTTCTCTTTTGATTTGAGATGGCGCTGTAAATAGTTATTTTCTCTTGACTACCCTTCGTCACCTGCTTATTTGTAAACTTTTTGTGTCTTTGTTGTGGCACCACATAGCAAAGAAATGATATACCAGCATTGTAAGAACATGCTATTAAAGCTGACTCATGATTCACTGGGAATGCTGGACTGAGCCCATTACAAAACAACTTGGTTGTTTTAAGATAGGATGCTGCATTAGTAATGGCATATACTTGCAATGGCCATTCCTAAATTTATACCAATATTCCCATTTCATTTTCACATGATTAGTATTTTTAATCATCACTGAATGATTATGATCATTATTATATGATTATGAACTCCATCAGAGACTTTCCTTCATTAAATCAAGATAAACAGCCCATACAACATCTCCATTGTCCAATCATTTTCCTGTAATAGAATAAAATTGGTATATGCAGTGCGCAACATGTGTTCTGAAAACACAGATGTTGAAGTTACTTTGAAGCAAAGACTTTATGAGCCACTGAACAGAGGAAGAAGAAAAAGAAGAAGAAAGAGAAGAAGAAAAAGAATGAACAAGGAGGAGAGGAAGAAGAAAAAAGAAGTAAAAAGAGGAGGAGGAGGAAGAGGAGGAGGAAGAAAAGGTCATTTTGCACACTCACATAGACGGAAGCCTTGGCTTTTTGGTGGCTGGTTCTGGTTCTCACTATAGATAGTGGTCTTCTCTCCCCTCTCACAGCTGTTGTAGCAGCGTCCTCCCGAGCATGTCCTGCGGCACACCATGGGTGTGAAAACAATCTTGATGCGGTCGACACCAGAAGTGAGGTTAGCCCCTGGGACAGAGCAGAGAAACGCAGGGGCCTGTGTGAGCAGCAGCAGTAAGATGGGTAACATTACTCCTGAGACCAGCTGCATTGTCATGACACACATACACGCGCCCACATACACACATACATACACACACAAATGACTAGACGCCTTGCATGGCCACAATACCAAAGAAGTGGTTTGCCAGAGCGTGTTTGCAATTCTGCGTGTGTGTGTTTGTGTGTGTGTGTGTGTGCCTATGAGTGCCAATGCCTGGATACTGGCACGCTGCAGCTGGAGAGAGGATGCATCAGTGCATAAGCTTTCCAAAGGAGGAGAGAACACAGAGAAGGAGAGAGAGAGAAAGAGACAGAGAGAGAAAGGGGGTGGGAAGAAGAGAGAGAGAAAGAGAAGGAAAAAGGGAAAGAGAAAGAGAGAGAGAGAATGTTCACCATCTGGCTTGTCTCCAAAAAGTCTTCATTTGCAATGAAATTAAATGAGCGTGTACATTTGATGTGTGCACGTGCAAAAACTGGACTTAGGGACCTGTTTAATGCTAAACATCTTAAGTAATGAGGGGTAAAAAAAACTATATGACTCTCATGAGTCAGAGCACACTAGGTAGTATGAATTTGTGTGTGTGAACAAGGGAGAGAGAGAGACAGAAAGAGAGAGAGAGAGAGAGAGAGAGAGAGAGTGTCTGTTTTACAACTTAACAACTTATAACAAGGCAGTAGGTTTGAGAGAAAAAGAGACACGAACAACAGCATGTTATTGTATATTTACCAGATGGTGACAGCGCGCTGTTCAGGGGCCCCAGACCACTAGTGTCTTGTAATCGTGGGTGGTTGTTCAAATACCCAGGACCAAGCTCATTGCCATATTTATTCCCAGTGGGCAATGCATTAGAATTAAGATGTGCAATGGATTCTGGGTAACGCTTAACTGTCCTGGATGTGCCCGTCTGCCTGGAAGAGGAACTTGCAGAGTCTTGTCTCGCCTGAGCGCTCCTGGACACAAAGAACAAACAGCAAACGGTGTGCAAACTCCTCAACAGCACCATACTAATAGAGAAGTTGTTTTTTTTTTCTAAAGCACATTTGGCTTTGATCAAGAGGCAGCAAAAGACATCATAAGGATCTTGATCTATTTAGTCACACTTCAGCGTTACCATCCTGAAGAATTTCATAATTAGTTGGTCAGACAAAATTAACCGTTTATTATCTTAGACTATTTCTACCACTACAGCTACATCTTCTCCATAAAATATAGAGAGGCATCCTGAACATTCAGAGCATGAGGGTAAAAGGGTTCTGTCATGCAATGCATTTGCTAGAGGGATGTGTGCGTAATGGACCAGCTGTGTCCAATTTTTTTGCAAAAAAGCACATTGTACATCTTCACAGAACAACTTCGGTGACGTACTTTCAGGAATCATATAAAGGCCTAAGTTGTAAAAGAATCAGCATTTCCACTGTACAATTTTGAGAGAGAAAGAGAGACAGAGGAGAAAGAGGGAGAGAGAGAGAGAGAGCGAGAGAGAGAGAGAACATAATAAAGCACCCCATCTTAGGTCATAGAAATATTAAATTGATTTTATGGATGACATGCCATCATTTTGACATAATCTACCCTCGCTGAATTCAGAGCATCCTTCCCTTTCTTGTTAAGCCCTCTTGCCATGATTCACTGACATCTGGAGTCAGTCAGTGTGCACCATGTCTTGCTAATCAACTGTGGATTCAGATCAAAATGCATGCTTGTCTGTAATACAATACCATTTTTCGCTGATTGAATCGTTTTAAAAAGAAAACTTCAGATCTGCTAAAAGTTTAGTTGACACCAGTTTGGCCCCTTGAGGTTTGATGCGGAGTAGACTAAAAGTCCAACCCCCTTAGAGGAAAATTAAGAAAGAATACATGACATAAATTCTTCAAAATGCTCTAGGCAACTCTGATTCTGTTTCAAAACACCTATTGCCCCCAATGTCTAACGTCATCATGACTGTCTGCTAACATATTGGTATCATATATTTCCATTCTGTCTACTATTCTAGGAATATCTTTACCTTAGGTGTAGCATGTTCTTTTGATGCGCAAGACTGTCTGACTTGGGTCTATGAGGGTTCAGAGCTCAGGATAAGAGTGGACACTGGGATTCGGTCTATGCCTGACCTTCCCAAATCTCCACAGTTTTCCAAATGCCTCCACTGTTGTTTACTCCTTTTTAGACAGATAGCGGAAAAGGCTATTTATGCTATCTACCACCACACACATCACACACAACTCAACACAATCATGTACCAAGAGATACATCCGGTTACAATGTAACATTGGAGGACCTTGATGAATTTGTGGAAAGATGGCTCATTTATTTCACATTATAATACCAATATCTCTCAACCAACAATTGTGCTGGTTTATGTTAGATCGTGGACACAGTGAATAAAAGGACAAACTGGTTTGATTGAAAGACAAAGTGAACCAAAGAACAAATCTGGTTTGGCTCAAAGACAGTAATCCAGTTCCAATATGGAAAAGCTTCCACCCTATAAATGACAAAACAAAATCAACATATCTGACCTTGTCCCTTCACAGAGAAAGTCACTTTTGTCAGTTTCACAAAACAGATTCCTGACTTTAATGTTGTATCAAAACTAGGACATAACATTAAATCTAGGAAATACGACTCAACAGAAAGGCAATGTCATGGCACGAGCCCAACATTAATTCCAGCACTTGCTTATCGTGAAGGAGAGATGGCATACATATGTAACTGGGAGACAACTCAATGTTACAAAGTTATCGTACATACTGTAGCAAAAATACAAATACCATATCTGGTATTACCAAGATAATATAAAATATTTTACCTCCCACTCAGTGATGAGGGCAGCATTTAAGCTCACCTTCAACACTGTTGTTTTAAATTTAAAAAAACATTGTTGTAGTTGAAGGTGGACGTTCCTCCGATGCTCTCAAATAAGAAAGTACTTCTTAGAAAGTACTTATGACTGTTGACTAGTCAATAATGTATAAAACAGAGTCCCTCTAAGTCAGAGCCTAATCTTATTATCTATATCTTATCAATATCTCACTATGCTGTCAAAAGTTTTTGTGATTGCCAACATTATCAAAGCTTCAAATCATTTGAAAACTGGGGAAACATTTGTTGACAAGTTATATGGAGCTGGGCCTCTACTAACCTTGTCTGTTCTTGGTCTTCTTATGCACCCAACAATGCTGATTTAATTTTGCAAGATTACATGCTTGTCATCATTTGCAATATTACATTCCCCATGGATATGAAAAGCTCTGTTCTCAAAAGCTTTCAACATGACTGATTGCAATCTCAGTTTTTAAGCAATCATGTAAAAGCAATAACTAAACCTTCTGTTTTTCAACAAGATAGTCAAAGCTAGAAGTTTTGTGTCATAACACACTTAAGAAAAAGTCATACATGCTTTTTACCAGCAAAGTTGGCCACAGTGGTCTTTTAATGCCTTTTTTTAAAAAAGAAAGATATCACACAGCCAAGTACAAAATGCAGCTGCTAGAGTTCACGTTTACAGTACATTATCATTTTTGCCTATGTAACACACTATGTAACACAATATCTCTCTGGGAGCCAGACCAAACACGTGTGGAGTACTTTTTTTTTTTAGTTCTGTGTTGCATTCTGAATTAGCTGGCAAATGTCAAATGATTAGACTCTGCCCCTGACTATGTTTTTGAGGAGCCTAAATACAGATTTAGCTATAGTGAAATTTCTGGTGCTCACTGAAACTAAGGTCTCCATCCATGAGTGTTACAGGATTTTTGACTTTAGTTATAGCAACTACATTTCACATGAGCACAGGGTTTCAATGCTGCTTCTTTGTTCTCAAACAAAACTTTAAGCCTACCCTGCATAACTACGACAAGCCAGCTTGTGCTCTTGAAAGATTTGGCCAAGACAAAGCATATAAAAGTTAAACAAACAGAGCCCAAGAATAGATCCCTGTGGGACTCCATGTGCTATGGTGGTTTTCCCTAATCCATACGTGGACAAACAAAGCAATTTGCTGAGTTTAATGTCGGACTTAGGTCTATCTAAGGACAAGATACTTCCTGACAGCCTGTCATAGCTATCTAATCAACCAGGTATTTTGTACTTTATAATCAACAGTACCATAGGCTACCTAGAAACACCAGGACAGTTATGTTACCTGAGTCATATGGCATCTTTGCTACAGTAAAGTGACTGGAGGTTGTCATACCAGCTGTAGATGAATAGTTATTGATTTTGATTTAAAACTACCTTCTCAACAGTCTTATGAGGAAGAGCTCTGAAATAGGCCTGCAACTGTTCACCTCAGAGGAATCCAAGTTTCTCTTTTTCAGCAGTGACTTGATAGTCTTACGTGATTCTGGGAAAAGGCAGAAGGGAACAGAACCATTCACAATTCACCCCAGCTGAAATGCCAAACAGCTGAAAATACTTTTAAAGAAGCTTGCGGGCAGAGTGTCAAAACAGCAAGTCAATGGGTTAATATGCTCTGTTTTATTTCAAGGGTTTGGCCATCTATTGCAGTAAATCCAGTCATGGAGGCCCTGTTATGTTTGTGTAGAAGAATGATTCGATGAAGTTCTATAGGCTTCCTAAACCTAAATTTATATGATTTAAGACAACCTTACGACCATTATGAATGAAATAAAAAAACTAAACTACAAAATGAATACAAGCTGTTAAGTTTGTATTTCTCATAGACTCCATGTTGATCTGGTTATCTAGTTGATCTTGTTTATTACATTGTAATATTTCTCTAGCAGTGTTAAATGAGCATTAACAGGCGTACCTAAATATTTGAAACTTAGTACATGATATTTTTATGTATTTATTAAGACTTTTTAAACCACTCCACAGTGGCAAACACAGTGTGTATGAGTGCTATTTAGCAAAGGCAATTTTTCATATTGTTTAAAAATGACCTAAGGATACACATCTAATATCCTGGGGCAGTTGGCTGCAGACAACTACAAAAACAGCCATGTATTTTCCCCTTGACTCTTTAAACATAGTTGTCTGTTATCAGACGTACATCTTTGGCAATGCTGCTCCAATCTGGGCTTCACAACACAGCAGTTTGGGAGGGTTATGATAACAGAAACGACATAAAAGAAGGTTATGTTCATCCGATACACAACTGTCGGAATTTAAGGCATACAAAACATAATATACTCAGGCATTGCGACATGCTAACACAGAAACATATACAGTATATTTAGTCAGCGTTCTTTAATGAAACCCTATATGGTGCCATTCAAATCTCAACCAAAATGCAGTTGTTGAGTAAGACCGTGGCTCAGTGAGAATCAATACAGCTACTGAAAACCAATAGTGGTGCAAGCCATCAAGTAGTACATGGTTTTCCATTATCTCAGAGCTCTCAACACAAAATAAAAATGATGTCCCCCCACCCCCCCCATCACTCCTCTGTGGGTAAAACAAAGGACTACAGAGACAATAGACAGTCTGTGCAGTGTTGTTTCCATTCATTTAGAACAGTTGCATACTGTGCAAGTCAAACGCTGATGATGTTCAGGAAAATTTGACTGAATCCACCTCTACTCCATCAAAGAAGTCTTTGAAATGCATATAAGACAACATCTGAAGAGCACAGACCATTGTCTTTGAAAAATGATTTAGGCTTATTTCCACTGAAACGTCTTTTTCCTTGGTGCCTGACCACAACAGGCTGCCATTCCCACAGTTAAGCTATTACTTCAGAATCGGAACAGAGTGTGAGAGATTATTGTCTTAGTCCTGTTGGTCTGTCATCTTTATAAACTTTATAAACATCAAATTTTGCTGAAAGTTTAAAATACTTAAAATACTTTGTTTAAAAAATACTTCCCTTCAACTTCTGTGTGTCTTTCTGAGACTGATTTAAGATGTGACGGCTCATCTCCTATGACAACAGGACAATTTCATAGGGCTTTAGGGAAGTATTACATTCATTGAGGCAGTAAATATATAAATAAGAATAAAACAAGTCTGGAGCTCTCTGTCACATCAAAGCCTGACCATAAATTGCAGGCCATGAGTATGTTTAATCTCTCGTGGTCACTCGTATAAGCAGAGTCACTGCTTTGCGGCATGAGAGTTTTCAGACTTTTCTTTTCACTGCCAAGCCCTGAGCCGCTGCAAAGGCTTGTGTGTCAACCAAACATTACATCTGCATCTGAAAATGTCATTAAAGCCTATCAAAGTTACACAGGAAGAGGTTTTTTTCAAGATGCCTTTACTGACATATGTCTCTCTTCTGGTGTGACAAATGAACAGTAACAATGTCCTTCCTCCCACTATATACAAATTTATATGCCTAGTTACAAACTATATATACGTTTAATCAGTAGATTGGTGATCATAGGTTGGGTTTTGGACATTTAGAGGAAATGTAGGTTAAAAAATGATCCAGCTGCAGTTTCTAACACAGGTTCATCTATCGTACACATCTTTCACAGTCTGCACACATATGAATAAAGGAAGGTACAATATCTGTCAGTTTTATCCTCCTCCATCAGATTTATTCATGAACTAACATTTTGGTCAAACAGTAAGGCATAAGGCAAATGTTATTGAATGTTTATGACTGAATGCTTCTGCCAGTTTGAGATGTGTTCAGATGAAAAATGAAACCTGCGACATTCATTCCGGGCACTGGGTGTTATGAAATACGCTATTGTTCACTGTTATGCCTTACTGTGCAGAACAACATATTACTCACTTTCTTCATTGACATATACCCTGGAGATGATAGGCCACATGTGGGCCAGACCTCTAAGCTAATCTTCCTAAACCAAAGTCTTACTGAAAATGAAAAAAAGAAAAAAAAAAAAAACTGTTGTTTCCCCCTGAGACACATTATGTCATGTTTGCCAGCCCATCAATTTCCCCCTCAGCACTTGGAAGTGAGGAGTGATACTGAGTGAGCACAAAAAGGCCAGGGACCAGTGACAGGGGATTGGGAAGAGAGCAATCTTGTGGTTCTGTGGTCACGGGCAGGGGCCCAAAGCTGCTTTGGGACATTCAGAGCTGAAAAAGGGTTTACAAAACATCTTTGCAAAATTACAGAGGCCTTTTCACAAAAATTAATTTGCCAAATTAGAGCAGGGGAAGTCAAGAGGGAAACAGCATGGAAGGATGCCAAGTCCTACACAGCCTGTCCAGGCTTTAGTGTTGTCAGATGGCTGTAAGTGTGAAACTCCGGGACCAGACAGGTGCAGCACACATTCCCAAATTGCCTTACTTACGCAGGCTAGCTGAGACAAGCACTTAGGCTTCATTAGCACCAAAAGTATTTAATACAAGAATTAAACTTGAGGCTTGTACGCACTCATCATGAATGAGGGATAGTGCTGATTAACATCTGTGAAAAAAAAACACTTCATGACAGCTTTAGGAAAGTCCCTACATTTAGCCCGCGCCACAACAGTTAGAGTGCTCATTAAGTCTTATGTCTGAGTAAAAGGTCAGCTCTGTTTCACAAACACAAGCCTCACTGAGCCAGACATACAGCACACTATACATTATTAATGCACAGACTATGTCTAAACCATCCTTGACCAATACAGGGCCTCATGAAGGCTTTTTCTTGGCCCCTAAACCCCTGTATTACTGGGATTTGTAGATTATTATCTGTGGGTTTTCTCAAACCATTCGTCAGACTGACTTCACACTTGCCGTGTCTGCCGTGATAATTGAGTGAAGTGTCAAATTAGTCATTTTTGTAAAAAAAAAAAAGGCAAAAGACATTGAATGAATCATTTAGAGGTCCAACCCTTCACACTCACTTCACATTTACAGAAAGCACAAGTGAATGCAGTGTGTAAACATGTCTGATATCAAGTCAATGTGGAGTATGTTCAGATGTGAAACACAAACCTTAACAGACAACTTGTCTGACCTCAACAGTATAAACACTGCCTCGAGTTGCAGTTTGCCTACAGACAGGGAAATATTCAGCAGATCTTAACCTCAACAACAAGATGGCCAACAACAGAATCCAGTCAGCTCAAAACAAGATAAAAATATTGCATATGTAAACTGTCACTTATAGCTCTGCAAACATATTGTGGCACTGTGAATAAATGAGGAACCACCAGAACCTCTAATTTATCAACAGTGTCAGAATATCACATTTTTCAAGTGCCAATGTGTGTCAGTCTAATCTGGTATTACATTGGGTATTACAGTATTATATTATAGTATGTTACCCATTATAGTGGGTGTTATAACAGCGCATCATCCATGTGTAACACAGGTCATCGTGTGCAGTCCAGCCCAGGGCTTGAACTCGTGACCTAAGAACGCCAACACACCCTAGACAGTCCACTGCAAAGCCCAGACTCAACTTAAAGACCACAAACTGAAAACTTTACTTGTGATTCTGCAGTGTGTAACATGTTATGACAGGCTTTTCCTTAACTTTCTATTTAATTTTAGTACCTACTACAGTATTATGCCAATATGTCATTATTTTGTGTTACAATAAAATTTAGTTCCAGCTGTTTTTTAAGGGGACAGAAACAGTTTTGGGGAGATAATCAAACTGAGGGTGAAAAACACAACGGTGATCATGTTGCCAAAACCCTGGCCTTCCCACTTCCTGATCTCACTCCTAAAATGCTGCCTGGTGTGTCCTTTCCTTCTGGACACACCGGTCTCCTCCACTGATACCATGGCCTATGCATTTAGCCTCTCAGGAAAAGTGCTGGGTGTATTCTAATTCTCTACCACATGCTTTCTATCAGTGTTTCCCACACATTGCCTAGACTATGGCAGCCTACCATAGTCTAATTTCCCCCCAAAAAAGTCTACATATGGACCCAACTATTTATGCAATGTCTCATGCATGCATATTGATGTTTCAGTCTCTTTCATTTGCCAGTTATTTCCAATTTCTTCATCAGCTCATTTTGCTGTAACAATGAACATAAAGTTGTAGTCAAACCAGCAGGAGTGCACTACACGCTTTTTAGAGACGCCCGCCCCCACACACACACCATGGTCTCATAAAATCCTGTGGGAAACACTGTTTCTACTGAATTTTTCAAGTCCAGTGCAAGTTCCCTGCTCTATCCCAAAGCAGATATTTTTAATGCTGTCACATCATCAGCTCTTCAAGCCAGTCAGTCTGTGTAGTGTGGTGTAGTGGGCCAAAAGACTAAAGCAGATTTGCCATACCGCAAAGCTTATTATTGTTAACATGTATTAACATTTATTTTGGTCAACTCTGACTGGCTGTGTCAAACAAATTTGTCAACATGGCACCAGCAGAGTGTAGCTGCATCAGAAAACATTCTCGATGGGGGGGAGCTATGATGCAAGTGGCTGCTTGTCTGTACCACATTTGGGTCCAAGTGCCCACGGGAAATGAGTGACCTGCTCATTTCCTGTTCCCAACCCATCATCTCTTCCCTCACTTCCTGCCACTCCTCACTGTCCTATCTCAATAAAGGCAAAATGTCCAAAAAAGTCAAAAATCCCTAAAATGAAACCACTCTTTATGAAATCAGAGTGGATGTGGGAAAAGACGACAAGGAGGCGTTCAACACATCCTCTGGAGCCTTGAAGAGCAGTTGCCTCTCCGGATGTGGAGTGACGATGTTGCATCATAGCGATGCAGTCTACCATGGGACCCCATCACAGACGAGGGAGGTTTTTTGACCATCATAGCAACCTTAAGCATCTTCCATTGGGAGATTGAACATATCCTGCTTTTTATTTGGCTGCTGTTTGATAGACCAGACAGATGCTAAATTCCTGTGAGCATCAAGAAGAGAGAAGAATCTCTCCCTAGATGAGGTCTCAGATGAAATCCGGTTGGCTGATGACTGAGCGGCCAAGGCAGAAGTCTGGGAAGATCTGTTAAGGGGTTGCTAGACAGACAGGGTTATATTTTGATATACTGGATTATCATGAGACAATGCAGTGGAAATGTTAAAGAGGCCTAAACAAAAAATGTTGATTGCCTTTAGTGACCACAGATCAAACTGCAGGTTAGGTGTTGAGTTGGAGAAGGACCAAGAAAGAGTGCAGAAATGTGTACTTGATCGATGTCCTCTATTGTACTACACAGCAGCACAAAGAGTGACGCTGGCATAAATATAGATCCAACAGCAACTTCAAGAGGAACACTCATAGCCCTTTTCCAGGGTCAGAAAACAAGCTCTGTGTAAGTTCAGCCGTTGCTAGAAGAAAACAAGAAGACTAGTTAAGTGGCATTATGTTGCTCTAAGGGAGACTGGCCTTTATGTAATTGATAGTTGACAAATTTAATGTCGCTTTGGATAAAATGCATATATATATATTTGGATACATGCATAAATGTAAATGTAGATGGTACCAAGGTTCATAGAATTCTGAACAGGAACAGTTCAAGAACACATTCTCTGTTGGCTGAAAAGTGCTACCAGTAAAATCTCACCTTGAAGAAAGTTCATTGAGTATATTTTGGCAAGCAAAAGTACCACAATCTCATGAGTTCACCCCTGGTGTTCCTCAGGGATCAGTACTCGGAGGCCTCTTTTAATCTACCAATTTATTTATAATCTATTACACAACTTCCTTGGGTGAGAATATAATGCACTCTCATGGATTCGCCTGACATTGATATCCACTGGTGAACTTTACCTTGTCACCCTTTATGTTCACTGGTTGTTTGATTGATTTGTTTTATACCCAACACACCACAGTTCCATGGCAGTAAACATACACAATACACATGACCCAGAGAAGAAAAAAAACTGCGCCGCTATTCTGTCCATATTCTCCTGCACAAAACTCTCTCATTCAATTGCAGACTTATCAGGTGCTCGCAAGAAATGAAACGCAAGAAAAAAAAAAAAACTTGTGTGCCAACACCATCCCCTTTGCCAGTGGCAGTGCCGTTTACAGAGTGCTCACAATAACACCCAAGATAAAAAAACAATTCACTTTAGGAGGCTTTAAGGATCTTTGTAGATGCAGGCTATTGCAGGGAAAAGGTCATGTTTGCAGCTTGTGAGAACAAGTTTCCTTAATAGGAACATTAGCTCAAGATAGAGACACATTAAAATCACTGTCAGGTGTTTAAGCCAACATTAGGATGAAGATCAAAAGCAATTAGAGCCAAGGTGCAATAATACACTCAGCTCTAAATTCAAAGCAATCGTGTCCCACTTGTATCTAGTGCATACACTAAACAGTAACACTAACTGGGAACACTTATTTGACAAAAGGAGTAAACATACTACTCTTAATGTTATAGGTTCAAGAGATATACAAATTATCATTGTGGCTTATCAGGGGACTGAGGTGCACTTACAAAGAGGCGTATGGTAGCCTGGTGGTGGATGGTCTTTGTGGCTGTGTACTGAGGTTGGTCTCATCGGGTCGTTTGTCCACTGACTCTCTGCGAACTGGCTGCTGTTGCTGACGTTGCTGCTGCTCACCGCGTGGTTGGATTGGGGTAAAAGCCCTTGTGTTCCCAGCACGAATATACACCTGTTCAGGTGCTACCTCCTCACAACGAGCTCCCTGGAATCCAGAGCGGCACACACAAGTGTGGGGTCGGCTGCAGGAACCACGGTTCTGACAAGGGGGCTGGCAGTCAGCTGTAGAGGAACAAGAAGACAGAAATGTAAAGAGAAAGAGAAAAAAAGTTTTGTTTTTTTTTAACATAGAGAACACAGCTTGAGAACATTTCAAATTTTGAAAATGTCAACCAGTTCCGGAATCTGTTTTGTTAACAGATTAACAGAACAAAAACATTGCAGAAAAACATATGACATTAAGAGCTATGAGAATGAATGAAATCCCATACAATTTCAGCATGGTGAAAAGTTGAATGGATGTTGGAGTCAATGAAATCGAATTGATGTGACCACATTACGTTTTCAGGTGTCAATTTCCTCTTGATTCTCACCTATGACTGAATAGCGGCACCACAAGATGGCAGTGCCAAATCGCTCATGATTTGTCTACATCTAATCTAAACAGCTGCATTACTCTCCAAATGACCCCTTACACACATACCATATAATATACACATGCCAGACAGACACTCTAGAGAGAAATCTTAAGTGCTATGTAGGTCAAACACATCTATTCTCATGGACTAGTTTCCATAGACAATAATAATGATTTCGCAGTTGTGGTGGTCTGGAACTAAAGGCAATGTCACCCGCTGTTTGTGGTTCAGTTCTGGGGACAGAGAGATGGAAGATACAGTTGCAGTAGGTTAAGGAAAGACTGAGGTATGACATGTCAAGCTACATTCCTCTTCCTGTAGCCATTCATTATTTTGACGTGTGACTATATAAACAAATTACAAGGACACAAGGACACAATCCCACCCCCCACCCCAAGTCCACTTTCTGAACCTAAGATACAGCTGCATAACATCAGTTGGTAGCTCAATCTGCCTCTTGGCTAACTAATTGCAATCATTTGGCTTTAACAGCATAAAAGGCTTGTGTATTTCATTACATTTCAAATTTCCATTGGAATAATAATCTATCTATCTATCTATCTATCTATCTATCTATCTATCTATCTATCTATCTATCTATCTATCTATCTCTCTAACGCTCATATAGACACATTAGACAGCTATGTGGGAATTTTGGGGTTACTTAGAACCTCTGCTTCTCTCAAATTAATGACTAATTCCCATATATATGGGGTACAAACAGCAAAAATAGGTGGTTGTTTAGAGAACGCAACAGGTAAGATTCATCACTTATCTACTTAAATCAAGTAAATTGCTATTATGACAATTGAAAGAAGTCTGCACCAACGCATTGCTGATGAAATTACCTTAATTAATGCACATGCATTTACACCACTCCCACATACATATGCACACACACAATCACAAAACTTGCCCCAAATTGCACCATGATCCACAGGAAACAGTGTTCATTGTCTGACATGACTTCATTTCAGGCTTCCACTAATGACTTATGACTCCATCGTGGCATCAGGTCATTACTCGCCAGTGTGTTAAATAAACACAAGCACTTTGTCTATAGGCACAAGAGCACTGTTGACACAGATGTGGCCAACATCTACTAACAATAGGCACAACAGCTATTTCCAAATTGGCCTCTTGGCCTACTTTGCTAGTGACCTGCTTTGTAAGCAGAGCTAGCTATGTTCCATATTACAAGTTCATCCTTATACATACACATACAGTATACACAAAACCAATCATGAGGCGAGTAAAAATGTACTGCATCCTACGGCACTGTATACACAGTTATGAGACTACTACAAGACACTTCAGAAT
Source organism: Tenualosa ilisha (assembly GCA_015244755.2). Taxonomy (NCBI): domain Eukaryota; kingdom Metazoa; phylum Chordata; class Actinopteri; order Clupeiformes; family Clupeidae; genus Tenualosa; species Tenualosa ilisha. The sequence goes on along the minus strand of PYXC01002823.1, from coordinate 1,329,096 downwards.
GCTGCAGAATGCCCAATTGACTTAGAACGAGCCTTCTCAACATTTGGAGATCTGATATTTATTATGAAAGAAATCACTTCAGGATGGAGCCTCCACTTCGCTTCAGGATCTTGTTCAAGGTCCTGTCTGGATAGCCTACTGATCAGCAGACTTTAATGTGTTATCCTTTACTTAACAGATGTTAATAAGGTTCAGTCATTACCTCTATCACAGTCATGCTTCTTCTTAGTAATCACCTATTAAATGTCAGTCATGCTCTAGCTACACAGCTAAAAACAAATATGAATGATGATAGTTTTCGGGAAGTAGCTGGACAAAATGTGGTTGTATGTGAGTGTATTTGAGAGGGAAGTTTTCAATCAAAGTTTTTAAATAAAAAAAGTCTGGTTGTGTTTTCTATAACACGTCCAAAACATAAGTGTTGACAGATAGTACGGCTCTATTGCACTGCAAGGACTGTTCAGATTTAAAGTTGCTTTACTTGCTGGGCATAATCAAACAACTAGTCTTTCATAGACAAATGTATAGTGTGCCTGGAACAGACAATATTATCAGAGAAAGAACAGCTAATGAGAGGGCATAGACATGCCATGTTTCCCTCAAATGCCAGCGTTCTGAAGTACCCATGCCTTGTCATGGTATATATGGAAAACTGATGACTCTCCTGAACTTGAGCGACCTACATATGTGGGCTCTGGAGCAGATCCATGTATCCAGGAGCACTTTTCTGTGCTAACAATAAGAGTCTCTGTGCTCTGACTGCGTGCCCTTTTGAAACGATGTGGGGGTATGGGGTAACAGCAAGCAGAGTGGGTTACAGCAGTGTCACTGGCTCTTGACTGGGACTCTGCTCTCTGCTCAGCCTGACACTATTGTATTAATTGCTGTCGTGCAGAACCGTGTTTGCACATCATTAAAACTAATTGCTCGACATTCCATCCATTTGACAAATATGTGCTTTAATTGTTGCATCAGGGAATGATAAAATAACAAGAAAATATGTTGAAGAAAGAATAAATGGATGAAAACATTCTTCACATAGTCCTTTCCGTACTAATTATCGGACACTGATGGCAGAGAGGGCAAACAAAGTCAGTGGTCCAGAGAGTCCTTTTTTGCCGACCTAGACATAGTTTCACTTGAACTGGAAAATGGGGCCCAAAGGGGAATAGGGGGGGTGGCTTTGGACAAGAGTCACAGCATTAGGTATGCTTGCATCTATTGACAGGTTTTTCTGAATGAACCCAGTTTACTGACAATGGAACGATTGCTTACGGCCAGTTTCCCAATGTCTGAGCTCAACTATATAAAAACAGATCGTATCATATTATCAGATTAATGGGCTGAAAGCTTTGCGATTTCAGGCACTTATGGACTTTTCTCCTAATCCCTACAGTGTCATTTGAGGACAAAGTCTGAGGAGGAAGCCATGGGCATATCAGTCCTACCGTAATTGCCATTAGCAAGATCTGAGGAAACTGAAGTCAAAATTGCTCTTGTTTAAGTATGTCCTGAAAAGACCCAGTTCATAATCTATTTAGGAAAAGTATGAATGGTCCCAATGGATAATATGACAAAACTGTCTTAGCAATCAAGAAAAACTGTAATATCAAGAGGTTAAAAGGGAGAGGCATTCCGTATTTTAACCATGGCCAAAACAAAATATACCTCTCACAAGTCTATTATTGCCACATGAGATGAAGGCTAATTTTACTCCAATGTGATCTACCTCTTTCACTCAGATGTGCTCTACCTCTGGACCATGGTGTTCCATCAAAGGAAGCTGAGTGCCATGTCTCTGCGCTAAGAGATTAACATGTAATGTGACATTCAGTAGAAAAGCTTACACTGGGAGTCATTCACAGTAATTGTGCTATAACAGCTAGCGTGCAAGGATAACTACAAAGATTACGTAAGATACAATGAGATAAGGATGGTGAGAACTTCAAGAGCAATAGTGACTGGTATGAAGGTTAAGAGGCTCTTAGAATTTCAGTGGAAATATTCAGCCATTACCAAATATCAACAACTCTGCATATTCCCCTGAGCAAATACTTGCTTGGGCAAATATGGAGATTATTAGAATCATACTGTCATCTGGAAAATGTTTGCACAACACAAAGTAAATAGGATGTGTTGCAAGCAAGGGTTGAGATTCTTTCCAAACAAGAAAGTTTTTCTTGGTACAGTTTTTGTGTTAGCATGGTACTTATTTTACATAGTTCCACACATTCCATAATATGGCCCAAAACAACAAACAGACAAAGAAAGAAAAAAATAATGTACTATGAACTGTTAAAACTGCAAAACAAATTTGATCTTTCATCTATTCTTACATGTCGTTTTGACTCAATGGTGACTCATGATGACCAGTGTCTATCCTTAGCTTAATGCCTTTTTGGAGACCTTTTAAGCTCTTTAAAAGTGACACATATACTGCAAGCGTGTGAGCTTGACTGTGTGCACGCGCTCGTGTGCTTGTGAGTGATGCTTGTGTGAGCATGTGAGTGTGTGTGTGTGTGTGTGGAGGAACTCGCTCTCTCCCTCAATGAATATAAACCTTGAGACTGATGGCTTTTTCACTCGATGGCCTCACTTTCCCTGCTCTCGGGTTATACTGGCTGTGCAGGTCAGCACAGCACACAGGATTTGTTTATACTTATCGCACCGTTCAAGATTTGTGCCTTTTCTCTTTCCCCACCGCAGGGGAATATTTTCTCAAGCACCAGTGTGTTTGTATCTCTGCCTTTAACAGTCCCTGTGAGGACATATATGTGTGTGTGTGTGTGTGTATGTGTGTGTGTGTGTGTGTGTGTGTGTGTGTGTGTGTGTGTTTTGGGGGGTTCTATGAGAAGGACTGTGTTTGTTTCTGATGTCTGCTGGTCCTGGGGTGTGTTTTTCACATGATGAAGGACACTATGACACTACGGTATGAACTACCCACTAACTCACTACTTTTTCGCAAAGCTGTGGCAATGAATGTCACAATGTTAATGATGTAACTCAGCATGTAGATGATTAAAACTAGTACTAAAATTTTACCTAAGCAGATAGAAAAATAACTTAATAAGCGTAAAAACAGTTTTATGTTGTTCCAACACTACATTTCACTAGTTTGACCATGGGTTAAGGATCCTAAGGAGACGGTCTGACTTGTGAAACTAACATTATTAAAACATGGAAAGTAGGAGCTTTTCAAGAGGCATTATCTATGGATCTTGCTCAACAGTTCCAACCAGTCAACTCTGCGAACATATTAATTCATTGTGTGGCGGGTTTTAGAAATAAATAAATAAATAAATAAATAAAATGATGAACTATGGTGTAATGACAGGGACAGCAGCGGTGATCAGAGAATGTTGCTTCCAAGGAATGTATCCCAAAAAACAGACTTTCTTTTGTTTAAAACGGCAGAGACAAAGGGTCAAAGACAAAGTCTGTTTCAGAATGATGACGTACAGTGTACATCTGGTTAGAGACAGGCAAAAAACAGCCAAATGTGTTTTGGTGTTTACCCACTTGTGGGCGTATGTGTTCTGTTTACCCCCACTTTCATTTAAATACAATGAAAGGATAACACAGGGAGTGTAAGAAAAATATTCCATCTAGGTGAAGGTAACAATCTGCTAAGCAGACGCCTCAGTAAGAGACACAGTACATTATTCAAACTTTTCCGTATACTTTTAACCATTCTGCTTTTAAATACGTTCCAATTAAGGTATCCAATATTGCAGTGGTCAAATAAAACACTATTCTGCTGCTACACCCATAATTAGAAATGTGTTTTCCAGTAAAGCCATGTGAAAGGTTTCTTTTCTGGGAACCTACACACAGACTATTCATGAGAACGAAATGTGGTAACTATGTTGATAGTTACGGTGACAATAACATTTCAGAATTTAAAAAAAAAAACTTCACAGCAATCACGCACTTTGCCACCGAACCCCCGATGCAATGTTGTGTTTCATTCACACAAGTGTAAATGTGTACAGATGCAGGTCTAAGCCCTCCTTTCTTGTTGTAAGTGTGCCTGTTAATTGGACTCAGATGACTAAATTCAATTCACAAGGAAGTCACAAACTTGTTGAATAGGCACACACAGTGCCATTACTGTTAAGGTTAACATATGTGGTTGAAAATGGTGAGCACCAACTGCAGTTGGTCCTGAGGCTAAATAACCGTTTGATAATATGCTGAGCTCTTTTCTTTAGTATCTCCCAGTGGACACCGTTTCAATCAACTTTTTTGCCTCCGAATAAAAGTGCATGGATACTGTTTGTATTTTTATGTTCTGAAAATACTTACGTTTAATGCAGCGGTTGGTTCCTGGAGCAACAGCCCATCCTGAGCAGCACTGCTGGCCACACACATGTGGTCTTGGGTCATAAAGGAGAGGAACAAACTGTAAGTGCTTACATATATAACCACAAGCTGACATAATCACACACACACACACATACACACACACACACAGAAGTCTTTTCTTGATCAGCTCCAGAGGGACAGAGACAGAAACATTCCGGTTAAAAAGAGAGTCTATCTGTACTTAAAGGAGAAATCAAGCGTAAATCAATCCATAGCCCTGTTGTTAAAGGTCACTGAGTGCTGTTGGTAGGAAAAAGAATGAGAAAACTTGACACAGCATAGACGCTCTGCTATTCGGTCTTTCGGTCTGTTGTTTTTAAATTTTCTCGTTTCGCTTTTTCCTACAGACAGCACTCAGTGACCTCAAACAAAAGGCCTAGATAGATTTACACTTTACTTCTCCTTTCATTGGCTCCTTTTCAAGTATGGCAGGTTTCTTTAAAAATAAGTCTACTTCTTGCTTCTTGCTAATATATTGCCAGCTGTTGATGATGTCGTTGCGATGTTGTGCTGTGAAAGCTAGTCTTACAGTCTCATTGGATGTTCCAACCTGAACAATAGAACTGCACAGTACAAGCGAGACTAAGAGGTGGATGCTCTGTCCTGTCTGACAGTGGTTAATATAAATAAGATGGGCAATATAGACTTTAAACTATATGATGTATCATGGTATTTATGGTGATTATATAAGGATAATGAACTATTTATAAGACCTTATAAATATTGAAGTTGGTATGAACACTCAAATGTAGTGTGTTTTCTAGTGTTTTCTAAGGTAAGCTTAAGGCTAGCCTGAGTGTATAACAATGCTTTATAACACACACACACTGTTATCATAACCATTTTTTAATGATTAAAACCACTAATGTCAGCCATTATAAGACATTATGGCTACTTTATAACTGTTTATGAATGCATATATGATGCTTTATACAGAGTTTAATTGTTACCGAACTCTTCCCACCTGAGTCTGAATTCTGCATTCAGCCAAGCTTCTTTCCATTTTACCTGTGATCTGCCCACCTTGCAGCACATACTGTTCACACATCTGCAAAGTAACTCTTGTGTTTCACTCAAGAAGCTCCTTGGAGGCACACATTTTCACAATTAAGTACATTAGCCTTGGAACCAGATGAATTCTAGACTGCATTTCATTTGCTCTGGCAGAACGGCCTGTTCCCCTTTCTCATTCAAACAGTTCATCCATCCACACATCAGTCAAGTCCATCAAAATAATTAATCTGATATGGGATGGGCTTTGTATGATGGCAGACAGAGAAGCAAATGTAGTGACGCCTTTGTGAACAACCAATAGCCACTGGTGATCCTGTCTGAATAAAACCACCTGGACGTGAACATAAACATGAAAAGCCTTCACTGACAAGTCTTGATACAATTAGGTCCAAAAGAATTTAAACAGTGAGACAACTTTTGTCATGTTGCCATTGTATGCCATCAGAATGGATCTAAAAAAAAATTATCAAAATATGACAGAAGTCTAGACCTTCAGCTTTTATTCAAGAAAAATATTGCATAACCATTTAGGAGCCATTTTATATATTGTCGCCCCAATTCTTGAGGTTTGAAAGTAATTAAACAGTTCACTTACAAGCAGTTTGATAGCCATCTGTGGCCTGAAAATAAAGCACAGAAGTAAATAAAGGTCTGGAGTTCATTCCAAGTGTTGGCGATTGCTTTGCCTTTTCCTTTCTGACATCCTGCGTACCACTGAATGATATGCATTCACTATCATGTGTTAGTCACATGACACGGGTGGCCAAACTATGACCCGGGAGCCAATTGCAGCTCTCTGCTCTCCTTCATAAATGAAAAAAATAAAATGTGTACAGTGGCCCATTCTTACATTAATCTAATAATATATCCATCACAGTTTCAGTATAGGTGTAACGTTTTGTTAATCGTATCATTAAACAGTGTTAATGATGATGTTAATGTTAGACAGACTGCGGGTTTCTGATCTAAAACGCAGTCGCTATTTGATGTTATGACCTTATATCACTGTGACTGTATAGACGTATGAATGTAGGAATATGAAGTCCTGGGAAGGATGTTTGCTTTTTGAACAATATAGTAATTTAATAAAAATCTCTTAAAACATGTCCTTCCTCAGGCTCATCCATCTTGGAGTGCCTGTTAGAATATTTTTTTTTCTAATTTCGATATCATTACCAAGGTCTACAATCCACAGATGCCTACTTGAGTCGAAATAATGAGTTTACAACAAGACCCAAACCACTGGTATCACTCAAGAACAAGAAGGCCCAGATTCTTTGGATGGACAAAACCCAGATTAATTTATAACAGAATGACGGGAAGAGAAAAGTATGGAGAATGAAGAGAACAGTTCATGACCACATCATCTGTCAAACATGGTGGACCATGGAGGTCATTATAGCAGGAGAGTGCGTGGCTGCCAGTGGAACACGGTCACTGGTGTTTATTGATGTTATATCTGCTGACTGAAGTATTAGGATGAACTCTGATGTGAACAAGGCTACAATCTCTGCTCAGACTCCGTCAAATGCTGCAAAACTGATAGTACTACACTTAACAGTGCAGAAGGATAACGACTCAAAACATACCACAAAAGAAACACAAGACTTTCTTGAGGCAAAGAAGTGGAATATTCTTCAATAGCTAGCCAGTCACCTGACCTCAACCCAACCGAGCATGCTTTCCACTTACTGAAGACAAAATTGCAAGCTGAGCGACCCACAAACAAGCAGCATCAGAGGGAGGCTAAAAGCTTGGCAAGGCATCTCACGAGAGTGAACCCAGTGTTTGATGATGTCTATGGTTTCCAGGCTTCATGCAGTTATTGACTGCGAAAGGATTTTCAGACTATTAACGATTCAGTTATTAAATATAATCACCATAATTATTTGTTTGTTTGTCAAAGTACTTTTGAGCTTTGAAAACAGAGTGACAACATAAAAATGCACTTAAGAGTACTCTGAGTATGTACTTTGAGATTCTAAATGTAATATTTTTGTTCAAACCTTGATTAAAAGCTTAGGGTCTACACTCGATTACCCTGTTTCAGATCCAGTCTAATGTGTACAGAGGTGAAAAAAATGACAACTGTACAATGGCTATGGCAATGGCAATGCCTATGGCCCAAACTGTGTGCTTAATAAGATAAATCTGATGTATTTTGTTGGTCACACCATTATGACAGTGATGGCCTACTGGTCAGGCATGAGACCAAAGAGTGGCTAGTTTTAGTTTTAGTTTTTAATACACTATTTATTTATACATTGTGCTGTGTGCAATCTCACTTGAAGAGACTACTGTAGTGGTTAGTGAAAAATGTTACTTACTATAAGTATGTTACTTGCCACACTTAGGATAGGTAAAAACACCAATACCCTACACTACTCTATTTTGTGTTGCCTGGCACTTTAATGTTTGTGAAACGGTTAATGTTTAACTCAGTTGTCTTAAATGTTCAATGTTCAGTGTCTGTCTTTGTTAAGCATTGGATCGTTAGAAACGTAATTTCGATTTCAATTTCAATTCCTTGTATGTTTTGTAAATGTGAAGAATCGACAATAAAGCTGACTTGACTTTACCATTATTCTCCCTTGTCCAAATCCATGGTCCTTAAGCATGCTACCTAACTTCCAACTTCCAACTACTGACTGTGCTCACTGCTCACTATGTGATTGTAATGTGTGCTTTCTATAAATGGGTAAAGCACAGTCCTATCTTACACCTCATGCAATGTGATGTGGCACAGTGCATGTAAATGTGCTAGTTTGAGACCAGTATACAGTATATCACAAAAGTGAGTACACCCTTCACATTTTTGCAAATATTCTGTTGATCTAGGTCTCATGTGCTGAAGAGAAGCAGTTCAAGAACATAGATTACTGGAACCATGTCCTGTGGTCTGATGAGACCAAGATAAACTTGCTCAGATGATGTTCAGTGTGTGTGGTGGCACCCTGGTAAGCACCAAGACAACCGTCCCTTGCCTAAAGTCAAGCATGGTGGTGGTAGCATCATGGCCTAGGGCTGCATGAGTGCTGCTGACTGACACACAGCTCTGTGACGTCATCATGAAGGAGTGAGAGTGGAATCCAATAGAAACCTGTGCAGCTCTGGTGAATTTCAAGCTCGTTGGGGCTAAAGCAGTGCATGACAATGGTACACACACAAAATATTGACAGTTTGGGCACAATATAGACATGTTCGCTGTGAGATGTAATCACTTTTGTTGCCAGCTGTTTAGATGTTAATGGCTGTATGTTTAGTTATTTTCAGAGGACAATAAATTTATACTGCTATACAAGCTGTACACTGTCTACTTTAGATTATATCAAAGTTTCATTTCTAGAGTGTTGTCCCATGAAAATATATAACAATATTTGCAAAAATATGAAAGTTGTACTCACTTTTCTGATATACTGTAGTCATTACTTTCCCAGACAGAATTCATTACAAAAACAACAAATACACCTGTCTGCCCATGGTGTGTCGGCTAATTACCCAGGCACGGCACATTAGGCTCATGTTTCTTTTGAGGTAGTGAAAAATTATTCCACTGTTGACCAAGAAAAACCTGGTGCCAAGTCAATTTAACAACTATTTTACTGTTAGGGGGCAGAGTAATTTTCATGTTAAATGTTACTATAGTGTTATGTTGTGTCCACAACTTTGGTGTCAATGCACCTTAGTCACATTAGTCAAGCAAAAACCCTCTCTTCTGCTGGAAAATTTTCAATCTTTTGAGGTTAAAGATTACAGGTATTTAGCAGATACTTTTCTTTAAAGCAACATGAACTAACAGTGTGGGCTTCATGAATCCAGCCCTGGTTTCCCACTTGTCTGTGAGTAACAGGACAAACTCCATGTTCTCTTGTGATGTGCTTATTTTAGGTGGGGTATGGGGAATAAGTGTTTTGTGTGTGTGTGTGTGTGTTGGGGTGGGGGGGCGGTTACATGTTACATGTTGTGGGAGTGGGGTTGTGCATGTAAGGAAATCATGTTTTACATGCTGTACCATTTTCTATTATGTTGACGTTGCCTTTTTGTGTGACTGTACAACCACTTTCTTTTGTTAAGGAATATAGAGTGATCTGTGTTATGCCTCTAAAGACATCAAAGATCAGCCAGTCTGTTTGTCTCTCTCTCTATCTATCTATCTATCTATCTATCTATCTATCTATCTATCTATCTATCTAGGCTATCTACAGGGTCCAGTACTGTAAATCCTATGATAACTGGCAATACTGCCTATACTCAGATGTTTGAACATTTAGTAAAAACTGAACGCAACATCTGACCCAGTCAAAGTCTCCTTGAAAACTATTAAATGTAAAAAAAATGTAATAAAATTCAGAGAAACAGGAAATTTGACCGAAATCTATATCTGACTTTGAATCTAACTGTTTGCAAATACAGTATGACGAGACAGGCTAACAAAATCTCTTGTGGGATTTGGCCATGGGAGTACCTTTACGCCCATTCACATAAAGGTAACAAGCCCCTCGCTCTCAGGCCACAGAACACAACCCGCTCTCATCATGATGTCAGAGAAACACTATGGCGCAAAGCTGTCTGCCACAGCCTATTTCACGTCTTTATCTTCAGAGAACGCATTAGGTTACGCAAGGTAACTGCCTATTCGAAGCCAACATCACCTCCATCTAGTCTAAAGCGCCGACGCTGTATCTGTGAACCACTGAAAGATCAACTTAGTTATGTAGGACATATGCAATCAAAAATGACTGAGCCTCCATTCATTCGGTTTCGCGCCAATGCTGTAAAACACTGTAATTTCAGGCCTAACAGAAGGCTATGTTTAAATTGGCCTACTTAAATGTTCATAGGGAACAATCTGACAAGTAGTCTTTAGGTCAAGGACAGCCTGGATGGACGGACAATCCGTTTCAGAATAAAATAAAAACGGGCCCTTAATCTTTCATATTTGTTTAAGCATTAACACTGCGAAGCCACTTTCCACTTGCAGTTAAGTTATTTACAGGACCACAGTTGATGGTTACTGTTTAAGGCAGAAATCTTACCCAACCAGCCGCTTGGATGTAGCCGGCTTTCCAGTACTGGAGGTGGCATTGCCCCCGGTCACAGTCCGCGTTCTGTGTCTAGTTGAGCTGCTTCTGCTCAGTTGCCTGGGAGTTCTGCGTAACCTGCCTTCTCGGAGAGAGGAGTCTGTGAGCTGATGTTTGGACTCATCCTTGAATCCATCCTTTCTATCAGTCAATTCAAAAGGCAACTGACTGTTGTGATGTGACATATTTAAGTTGGATTGTGAAGAAAGTTTTTGGTTTGCGCTAATATTTGTCGTCTGAAGCCTCGAAAGATCTGTTGCATTCTGTCTGCCACCTGCGCGGGTTCCATGACCATCACACCTCTGTATCAGTCCAATTGTTAACGCGGCCAAGACAAAAATCCACGAACCGTCCATGTTCAGAGAAAGAACAGCCAACAAGTGAGCCGAGTATCCCTGTGTCAGAGTATGCAGCTGCTAACAGCTCGAGTCACGAAATTTAGTGTCCTTCAAGTGTTACCCTATTCAAACAATCCAAGGACTGACGAACAACAGTCAACATGGGTTCACCCTTTCCAAAACCAGATGAACCCTGTGATATCTTTTCATAATTGTTTATGGAATGTTACGCAAAGTCGCTGTCCAGTCTCGTCCTCAAGTGTATAGGCTACCACCACCGTCTACATCACAATTTCGTACTTTCTAAATATTTAACTTTCCCGGATGACTCTACTGAAATGTGTTTTAGAACTTCTGAAACCTTTCATCATGAATATTTACATAACAGTAAGCGTAATTACAAAAAAGAAGACAATGTAGCGGCACGGTCGAAGTCGCCTAGAACTCTGGAGTTTACATCGTCTTTCCTCACATCTGACCACCTCCTTATTCTGAAGTCATCGGTGAAGTTTAGAAGTTTGCATAGACTCTCAGTTGGAAACTCCCCCATAGCTGGTATGGACAACATACCTCTCATTAATCCTGAATGGATTGCGCAGCCTAAATCTTTTTCTGTATGGATTAAGACATATCAGACATTCCGATTGACAAAATACGCATTTTCACAAAGAATAGTTGCAGCCTGAAGATACAGTAGCCTACTGGCATCTTTGATTTAATGTTTAAAATTCATGATGATCATTGCCTGCAGCAGTGGCATTACTGAGACATGTGTTTCTCTCCTGTATGTGGCTAAATTATTCACAGACACCATGGCTGCCAAGTGAGGTTAGTTACAGGAATCTAACCAAGCCCATCAACTTTTAAGAACATTTAAGCATTTAAACATTTAAGAAGACTGATTGTAAGGTAACAAAAGCACAAACATATTTATTATTACAAAATAGTTGTTTTATGGCCAAAGTCTTCCTTAGTGTGCTGGATGCTTATGTATAAGTAGCACCAACGCTACAATGCCTTAAAGGTAAAATGAGCAATTAATGCATTTCTAACCTCACAGCCATTTTTTTTGTCACATTCACTAAATGCATACATAGATAAAAGTCTTCACACCCCTGGCTGTGGTTTGGAAGCAAGGAGGAGTGAGCCAATCATGTCCCACACAAAACTAAACATTGTAGAGCTTCTGGGCTGAGCACGGAAGGGAGGGGTATGTGCCCTCTGTTGTCTTGTTTGGTGTTTGATGTACCCCAAACTAAACAATCTAAAAATCATAATCATAAACATCAATAAATCTGACATCATATTGCTTGCATCTCCTGCAGTATAGGATATGGGGGTATCTAGTGGTGTGGCTGCAGACTGCAGCCAATTAAATACCCCTCTCTGCCCAAGTGTGCAGGAGAAGCCACAAAGGCAGTCAAGGGACAGAACATATAGTATTTTTGTTTGTTTATTATAGACCACTGTAGAAAAACAACATTGCAACATGGACAGAGATCATCTGAAAGTTCTCATTTAATGTTATGTTTTATGTTTTAAAAGAATACCTGACAAGATTTTTTGGTAAATTTACCAACTTCGTAGTCACTTTTATGACGACTTATTATAGGGTCTCTTGGCGAATTTACCACACTTGCAAGCTACCTGCCATTGATCCTCACCCAGGCAAAACTGAAAGTAACTCACATATAAGCCTTATGAGAGAACACCTCAAAAATTAGCATCCTATTCTTTGGTTTGAAAACAAATCCACATGCATTTGTTAGAATTTAAGATGATGCTGTAAATGACAAAAATAAAAATCAGTGACTGTAGTGGGAGCTCTGTTGTTAAGAAAAATCACAGACTTGCCTGGTATGCCTTTAAGTCATGAATTTGGTTTTATGTTTTGTCATGTCTCGTCAATATGGACATCTGTAGTTTATATGGCTATAGGAATCAGTGAACCAAGAAAAGTAAAGCAAATATCAACTCAAAGACTGGCTGGAGCAGAGTCCCTCTGGGCACAGCTGCCACTGGCGGGCAAATAGGTTGGCTTTTTTTTTTTCTTTTCCAAACATTATGGTTCTTTCTCTACTGTGAAACTGACAGTCACAGGGTTGAGATGTCATTTTAACATAGTTTTAGGGGGGGGGGAAAGTGTATAACTGGGCCATTAAGTGAGATACAAGATTGTGCAGCCTGTCAGACAGTATAATATATCTATGGAAAATAATAATGGGCCAATAAAGGAATATAAAGTTATTGATGCCAAAGTAAAGCCTAAATGAACAGTAAGGAATATAAATCCTTAGAATTTATAGGTCGTCCCATGAGTTGAATACTTTCTGAAAGGTCGCTTGCTCAGTGGTTGCAATGGCTGCTATAGAACGCCACTAGGGTGGGGACTTAAACGTAGACCCCAACCCAGTGGGGACCGGGCAATAGTGGATAAAGATGCTGAGAGGCCTATACAAGGAAAACAATAATATTGCATTTTCACATTACACTGCCACTCCTAAATGCCAAGAAGTATCCTATGCAAGTCTGGGATTTTAGTTTACCTTTGTAGCTCCCTCTACAGTCATTGGGTTTTTTGTAACTTACAACAATGTCCTACATTCTCACCAGTGCATGTGGATTTGTTTACAATGTAAAGGATAGGAATGGTGATCATTTTCGAAGAGTTACAGTATGTTGACTGATGAGGTAACAGACATGACTTTGTAAGGCTTTTACGTGAGTTGCTTTCAGGTTCGTTGTTCAGCCATCTGCCAATGGCATCTTGCAAGCCCAGTAAATTCGCCAAGAGACTTTACCGGGAGCCTAGATAGCCTTCTCGCCCTATTAGTCATTAAGCCATAAAAGTGACTATGAAGCTGATAGATTAACAGTGTAACATCAAAGATGGAGCCAAGTTCATTCTGAATTCCAACATTCAGCTCCAATCAACATTAACATGGAAGATACTGAATCTTTGTATACATACACAAAATCTTTATATAACAAAGATTGTGTTTTTCAGACACAAACACAATTCATCTGCATATTACCATGTTTATTAGGTTTATTAATCTTTTCATTTGTATTCTATATAGATTTTAGTTTTCTTAGTGCCAGATCTTGGGACAGTCCATATGTAAACCTGGAAACCACATGGACACCATCCGTGTGTCCCTGTTTCTAGGTCATAACTCTCAAATGAACCCTCAAATTTTTAGAGAACTACACCCACCAAATAAATTTGGACGCAGTCCCTTTTCAAAAGTGCAGTCTTCACCCAGAGTGATAGCCCACTGCCCTTTGACAAGAAGTAGAGTTGAGAACATGTCTTACGCAAAGACCTTTATTCCCCATCATCCCATACAAGATGAATTTTCCAGTTCCATTCAGGGGTTATAGAGAGACATTCCAAAATTTACAAGGAACAGTATCTTAGCTTACCTATACATAAATCAGATTTTTATTTGTGTAAATGTATATATATTGGACAAGAACTACAAATGACGATGAGTTTAAATGTATTTGTTCTCCCCCTCAATGTAGTGTGTAGTGTTCCCACAGAGCTATAACCTCCTGTGTCAGTGTCCACCTCAGACTGCTTCTCTTCCTCTCTCCCGTCAGCCTCCCTGATTCCCAACCCAAACACGCACAGCCCGTGTGGAGACAAGCTGGGCTTAGCTTATTAACATTGCACCCCTCCCCTCTCACCCAAGGGAAATCTAATTAGACAGGGAGGCTGCAGTCATCTTATGACTGCCCTGCTCTGCAATACTCCGTCCAATCACCCGCTTAGTTAACCCTGGTGTCAGAATGGAAACCATGGCGATGCACAGCTGTAGGTATACTGTTGCTTCCCCACAGAACCAACTCACAAGAATCTCCTGAGAAATTGCTACTGAGTAGGTTTCAATACCCTACACATAATGCATATCAGCCTCTGCACCAGTAAATGTTAAATGAAGGTAGCTTGACAAATGCCAAGGGGTTTCCTCAGGCTTATACTGAACAAGTTTTATCAAACAAGTTCTGGTACATTGCTCTGTGTTTGCTTATGTTTATACATGGAATCAGCCTGGAGGCCTATGTCAGACACTGACACAGCAGCCTCATTAAGAAAAAAAATAAAAGTGAGGGATACCCTGCAGTGCAGCCAACCTGCCGGCTGCTGTTTTTTAAAAAGCAGCCCCTTTGGATGTTTACTGCGGGCATGTTGTGTGTGTTTAGAGGATGCTTTAGGGTAGTCCCTGCTGTCATGAAAGCAGAGCAGTAATTCAACCCAATTTCACACAATTTGTGGCATCTGGAGAGACCAGGTAATGAATACCAGGCTGCAAGCGAACTCATTGCACAAAGGGGCCTAGGAAATGTTTGGCTGACTAAAGAACAAGGCCTCTGCTTTCTTTTTCGCGCAGAAATCTCACAGGAATTGGGACAAAGTGGACAGACAAGGGGTGAATAAATTGCTTGTAAAGTTTATGTTTAGTGCCTTGTTGTTTGAAGCATGTCATTTACCAGTTTGAAGGTAATCTAACCACCTCCCACCTATCTTTATCTCACTATTAGAGGGATATTCAAATTACTCAACTCAGAAATCGTAATTTCATACCACAGACTGTAGAAAAAATTGTCTTTTTTTCTGTAAAAGGTAGGTTGCATAGTTCCACCAGGCAGTAATGGAAGTCTGTTTGATTGAGATTCCAGTCAATTGGTATGAATGCATATATCCATATGGGTGATGGATCTAGACCACCATATCAGAGGTCAGACCAGGACCATCTTTGCAACTCACCCATGACTTCTGTGGTCAAGCAGACATACATACAAAGACATCACATAGTCCATTTCTTTATCCTTAGGCTCTGATACTGCAGTCTTGTTATGAAAATACTTTTCAATATAAAAGTATATAATATAAAGAAATAGGTTTCATGGAATGACAAAATATGTTAATGTCGCTGTTTTCTGCAGATACAGCTATAATTAACACTTCTACTGTACTATGACAAATGTTACTGTACTTTTACAATGAGTGCAACGCCAGGATTCCTCTGTGAAAATGGTCAAGGCACCACCCCATACTTGATCTCGTTTTACTGTAAAGCAAACTCTCATGGACGCTGCTCTGCATGAAGTCATAGCCTTTCATGATGTCACTGGAATGGGTTCAAAGGGTGTAGGAGCATAGCTACACTTTGATTTGTAAACAGAACAATGACCATAGCTTTTTTGTATATGCTCTGGAATGTTGCCCCACTCCTATCCATCCAATAAAGAATACTGCAACCCTTGCCGCTACTTACAATAGCAGAGCCTCCTCTGCTCATATTAACTGTCTAAAACATAGCCATGCCAGTGATATATTGACTGACTAACGAGACAGCAACTTTTGTTTTTATTTGTCTGTAATTGTTATGTAATTATTATAAATTTTCCCATTGTCTTCTTAATGTTGATGATGACTTTATTATGGATTAAAACCATGATGGACACCCTTCTTTATTTCTCCTTAGGGATATATCTCCTCTATAACATGGCATACTCACATACCGAACACACTCCCTGCCTCCCAAGGGAACACTTTTCTGGGTCTTTCCCTCTGACCTGGTGAACAATTCCTCTCTCCACGCTGTTCCTTCCTCTCTCTCTCTCCCTTCTGCTTCCACTTAACGCCTGTCCTCTCCGCTGCGTCTGATGAGATGGATCACGGCCATGCCCTGCTTTCAGGCCTGCAGCACGATGACTCCACCAATAGAGCATGGAAAATCAAGGTCAAACTTTTTTCCACATTAACCAGTTTACTGCCCAGGAGAACCGAAATGGATATCTGAAGCCCGAACAGCAGCGAAAGTAACAGGGAAAGCCAGAAAGTGAGGAAAGAAAGAGAGAAAGAGAGAGGGGAGAGAGAGAGAGAGAGAGTATGTGGGTTTACCACACTGCCTGCATGATGGCTTTCTCTGTATACTATGATCATTGATAAGTATGCAGAATTAGTATTACAATGTATTAGTTGTCCTATATGTTTTTGGGGGTCAGTTGTTCTTTGCTTGTATTTGTTTTACCCATTTCATGAAATGCACTCAACTTCTGTTCACTGAGATTCAACTTCTGACACATACGAGGTTTAAATGTCAGTATGAATCAGGTAAGAGAGATGTGTTCAGAGAGATAATGAAAAGTGGATACTGAAACAGTCTGTTGCATTAAAAGCTACATGACACAAATGTAATGTCATCCTCCATCCTCCATTGCTGCATGACAAGTACAACATAGAACTGGCATAAGCACTGAAATATCAACACCAACACTACAAGTCAAGAGTAGATGTGGTCATGTGTCTGATTATATGTACAAAAAGGGTCCAAGAAAACAGCAGTGGGTTCACAAAGGACACTGCATTGTCATCCCTAACATGAGGATACAATAATGTAACAATAATAACAATAATATTGAATAATATTGAAATAGTACACAATAGTACAATAAAAATCTTGTTATCAGAATGTCAAAGGTATTTTTAGAAATAAAAGCTGTTTATGGTCTATGAAAATGTAAATATCTTTTGCACGGGAACAAACATCTTAATTCAAGCCAACACCAAAAACTACAAAGTTACAGTATAAAGTAAATCTGAAAGGGAATTTCAACAATAAATTCTATGTACACTGCTGGAAGCTATATGAATGTTGTGGATTCCTTAGAAACTAGGTCCATTCTCTTTTCCTCTGTGCGTAGGCACATGCTCAATTAGTTATGTGGTCTTCTTGGTCATGTGCTCTCTACAGTGGTTGCTGGACACGTATTGCAGAACAATCCTCCCCATTGACTCTAATTATCCACAAGGATCTAGCCCCAGGAGGTTCAGATAAGATTGAACCCATCCTACTAAGTCAATTTGACCTCAATAGATTCCATTTTTTCCCAACTTCACAATTCATGGTTCAGTTATTTTGTTCATTCATACTCTTTATTTAGCAGGCCTACAAAAGATCAGTGTGAAGAAAATTGCCAGGCATGGGCTAACCTTGAACAGTCAAAGAGCTATTAATCTGTCCTGTTGCTGCTGAACTTGATCCTTCATCTTTATTTTGCTTTTATATTCACTTTTCAGAGGCATTCTAAGTCACAGAATTGCTTGCATTTGAGAGGATTCAGGTTACCATGGTGACAGTGAATCTTGGATCGGTGTTTTTCTGCTCTTTGATGTAGAGACCCTTCACTGACTTTGGTAGTCAGCCATGCCTCAAACAGATGTATAGGGAGAGGAAGAAAAAAAAACCCATCTCCCATCCATCACAGGACCCTGACATCACCACTCTTTGAACTCACGTCCTTTCCAACAGCTTTTTTAAGGCCTCGCAGCAACACGCCTGTCAAACAATGTAGTGAGTCACACTTTGGCAAATCAACCATAAGGATCCACCTTGGCTGTAGAAATCCTATTCCAGTAGTGTTTTCAGAAGAATATAAACTATAATATGGTATCAAATTCAGCAGCAGTTTTATGTTGTTGACCCATGTAAGCTGTATAATGTTTACCACTGTAGTGACGGAACCCAACCACTGTATTGTAAGTTTGTACTGTAACTTCACTAGCCAAAAGGAAATGTAGCTTTAGGCCTGGTTGCCTCACCCTGAAATGAAGTATATTTTCCCAATAGTGTGTGACCAGCTGTCTTTAGCTCACTTTGTAATTTTTCTTTCTTTTCTGCACAGCCCTCAACGTTCTTGAACAAGAACCCTGGCAATGTTAGTCTTCCCTCTTGCTAACAGGGGATCTGTGTATGTAATTATCCTAAGTCAGAAAATGAAAAGACTACCTGTCAAATAAGTGTGGCCAAGTAAACTGCTTAAGTGTCATCATTACGTAACATAGTTTTTGAGTTCTATATGCCTTGCACTTGTTAATTATACCTTGAGTGCATTTACAGATTTTGTATCCGCTTTGATGTATATTGGCTGAAATAACTCACCTCCACCTCCAATAAAACCGTCTTAATAACATGCTGTGTTTAATAGGAACAGCTGTACGCATCAGAACTACTGCAAACTCAGCCTGGTCACCTTGTTGTAAATATCCTAGAGTAGATCCCATCCTATCTGGTGATGAAAGAGAGAACAAACAGTCTGACTTTTTGACTGGAAGCAGCTGTTTTACACTGTTTACTTCGGCAAAAAAATATTGATCAGACACACACAAACACACAAAGACAGACGCTGCTCTCCCAGAGTCTATTCTCCCTGGATAAACAGACAGACAGATGCCTATGTGCTTCAGCACACTTCCCTGTCCGTTTCTGTTGGCAACCTGCAGCCTCACCGGGGCCAGCGCTCATTAGGCAGTCTGAGTTGCAATAAGCCTGTAGACAGACATGCTGACACCGGACTCAGGTGCCAGGAATGGTTCTCAGGGATAGGGGTCAGGCTCACTCAACTTCACAGCATTCTGTTGAAAAAGAAAAAAGAAAAAAAAAAAGGTGTGGGGTGGGGGGAGTTGTGCTGATTTATCAGAAGAAATGAGCTGAGAGATGTTGTGTGTGTTGTCAAGTTTGCTTTGTTGCTCATTTATTTTCAACCCTGGAGTAGAAAGTTTTGTTTTCATGTAACTGAGAATGCCAGGAAAAGACATGATATTGTACAGACGCTTCATGCACACCAAACAGGTCCCAGGTCCTCTGCGCAACTCTGAATGCTTTTCTGACACAACCAGCCTGACAGTCTACAGTAGTGTTTACAGCAGAATAATACGATTTCTCACATACCTCATCATTCCTGGCTGTTAAAAGGAACATGATGTAAGACTGGTATAAACCCCTTGGTGTTCATTTTCAACATAATGGACACACTTTTGTTATCATTTTCATTGTACAGGGTTGGTGTTCCATGAAAGCCTATCAGACTCTCATGCACATCAGAAATGACAGATTTCCGATCAAACTCAAGAGAAATAAAGAATAATACCAGAGTAACTATTAACCAGAGTTACCAAATCTAGTTAATAGAACACCAGATATTTTGTGCTGTGGGATCACTGTTATTAAACTGATACATAATCAAGGTCAATTTGGTCTCTTGAACTACTAAAAATCAACCTTAATGCACCCAAATTGCTGTGTGGGAGAGGTGTGGAGAATTTACTTGACACTGTCATGATTTAGTAGCAACTAATGTCACCATATTTACAGCCTAGGACAGGATACACACTAAAACACTCTGCTTTGTAGATGACAGTGCAAAGAGGACATCCCAAAAGGAACTCTTATGGACAACAGGCAGAGAGAACAGAACAGGAAATGACCCAGCAAACAGGAACAATGTTCTCACTGCTCAGCAGTTTCCAGGTGTGGTGCCTCACTTGACCCCATAACATCAGAGCTTCCTGTGCCTCTATTTTATCACCGCCAAGCCACTGTCACTGTCTCTCTTCATTTTCTCAACCTATCTACCTCACACACACTTTTCTGCTCTGTTAGAGTTGATGCCATAGCACACAAGAGTGTGTAATGCACAAGTTCTCCAAATTTCCAACCAGTTTTCCTGCTTTTGTTAGTGTATGAGAATAATTGAGCTGGAGATTGAAATGGCTTGGTTGGACATTGAAAAAAAGGAAACATCTACTGCAATGAGACTCAATTCAAAATAGCCTAAACAACAATCAACTGGTTTGCAGCACCCCCAGTAGACTAAATTCATGAAATTGTGCACACATCCAGAGAATGTTCTAGTGATCCTACATTTCAGATTCTCTGAGGTTTATATTATATTTATGCATTTAGCAGATTATTTTATCCAAAGTGACTAACTTACTTTAATTTCTTTCTTACTTACATTTAATTTCTTTCAGAGCCAGAGCCAGAGCCAGTCTTCCCTAGAGCAACTTAGGGTTAAGTGCCTTGCTCAAGTGCCAAATGGTGACAGATGAGATTTGAACCCATGCTACCCAGGTTCCTTAACAACTATGCTACCAACACCCCACATTCTCCACAGGTTTACACCTTTTCCCCACAACACTGGTAATAGAGATGACAGTTTTTCATTTCAATAGGTGATGCGATACTACTGGAATGCACTGGGGCGATGGTACCCCTTGTGGCCAACATGCCAAAAAAAAAATTAAAATGGAATCTTGGGCTAAGCGGTTGTTGAGTTATTCCACAACAACTGTTTTCAGTCGACCCAGCTTTTGGGTGGCGGGTGGGTGGTGGTGATGGGTGGCTTCCAGTGGGAGGGGTGGCCCATGGGAATCAAAAGCCTCTACTCCTTATAAGCCTGGTGGGACTACATAGATGCCAAGTTTCATGGGCTTCAGTGTTCCAGTGTTCTGGAATCGTTGACCAAATATCAGCAAACAGACAGACTAGGACAATCATAACAATGAATGGCCAGTTGGGGTCTATCTGGGAATAAATGACTGAATGTAACCATCACGTTCTGGACAGTACAACAACAATTTACAATACGACTGTGACAGTACATAGTTGTTGCAGTCTTTGGACAAAACACACACAAAGTCAGAGCAATGATGAATATCTGTACTTGGCCTTCGTTGACTGTCTGGACTATGCTCTGAAGCCCCTAGGCAGCTGTGGTTGGAAACCGGAATAACATTCCTGGTCACTGCCAGGCCTTTGGCTTTGGTCAGAGGCTTTAGTAATCATATCATAGCCAGTATCATAGTCAGATGCCTCCTTGTCTTTCATTCTTCAAGGGAGCCACTGCGTCATAATTTCATAAGATCTTTGGGATGGGAATGTATTGAGCGATGAATTCTGGCACAGCTGACGAAAAACATGTCTGGGGCGAAAACTAAAGTAAGTCTTTGATTGAGCATGCTTTACAACATTTGGCTCTGTCTGAGACAACAACAAAAAGTGATGTTCACAACAGAAGATGAGAACACAGAGGAATTCTGTTGCAGCTTGTTTTGTTAGCTCATGCCACAGGAAAATAAAAATAAGAAAACAGGAAAATACAGGCTTTCCACTTGAGGATTACGACCTCCATGAACACGGGGGCCTTTCAACACAGTGTAACATCAGCAGAATAAGGAACACGCCTATATCATACACTGATCTGTTTTGATTTCACACACATACACACACAAACTCTCGTCATCTCACCTAAAAAGAGAAGAAGCAACCATTCTTAGACTATCTTTGGCTTAGACTTTTTCTTCCACACGTGTTCCACACCTCTGATTTTACTGCTTTTCAACAACATAGCCTACCCATACTTTACCATAAAGACACAGTTGAGTGGTGACAGCTCCCGGACCTACAACCTTTGACCTTCTGTCACACACACACACCCACACATGCACACACATATGCACACACACACACACACACACACACACACACACACACACACACACAGGACAACACTGCTAGTGCTTATCACCCAGAGAAATGAAATACTGTTTTCTGATTGGCTGACAGGATGTCCGTTATGTTAGGGGTAATAATGGTAATAATGGAAGAGGCGGGGGGGAAGAGGTGTCCTGTTCCTTACTGTCCCGTGATTAAAAAAACTGTATTCCAATGATCTGTGGGCAACAGAGAGAGTCTATGGGGCTACAAATGAATTCTGAGGTGACATGGAGAAAAAGTATGGATAGCTTACCTGATCTTCAAGAGCAATGCAATAGCGCTGCCATTTGAGTGTCATTCTGCTATTGAAATATGAGGAGAAGAGACAAAGAACTTTAAAGAATATTCTAGAAAACTGTGAACTAAGAAATGTCTTAGACATACATGTAAGGAGCTGAATATACGTGTCATGTTATGGAGCAACATTCAAACAAATTGTTGTTTTTTTTATAAAATGATAGGCCACCAGTGCCACCATAACAGTGGATCTCATGCATGGAAGCTAATAAAGCACTTCCATGGTTTTGCGGTGTGCAATGGCTGTTGAAACACTCGTGCATGAATATTGCATTGGCCACAGTGTGCTTTCTTTGCCCCACAGAGAAGCTCAGTGTGTCACATATCAAAGGATTATTTCAAAGAGGCACTGCGGAGATTAGACAAATACCTCTAGTGTACAGCAGGGTGTTTGTGTGTGTATGGGTGGGTGGGTGGGGGTTTGGGGGGCAGAACTTGTGGACTATAAAAATCGACCCTTAGTGACATAAACACAGTGGATGCCTCAGCGGCTCATTTCAAGGGTGCTGGTACTGCCTTCTTTTTTCCTCGGACATTCCAGCAGGGAATTTGAGAAAGGGATCATTATGCAAACAAACAGGTCAATGCCAGGAGAGCGACTCCCTTGACCTTTATGATTCTGAAAGCCTCTGTCTCAGTAACAAAGAACTAGGATGTACTGGCAGGGAGAAGGGTAAATGACAGTCTAGTGTAGGTTTATAGGTGTCCACTCAAGTGGGTTTAAAACAAAACACCTAGATCCCTTTTGTATAGGAAATCCAGCTGCTAATGACCCCAAGCTGCAATCCAGCAAGAAAGGTCAAGGTCAAAAGGGCAAGGTCACCACTGACCTTACCAATTCACATCTAAAGAATGCATGTAGAGATGAGGCCTTTCCCTGTGACCTAGTTGCAGCTCAGCATGCTTTTTAGATGCAATGCATAGTGTAAAATGTTTTCTATGTAAAATAAAATATTTCCAGACATAGGTCTACTTTATTATTTGAAGGGGTCTACACAAGGGTGACACAACATGACATGACAATTTCATTTGGTCCTGAAGTAAAGAATTGATTGGCTGGAAAATGACTCAGGCTGATGTTTGTTTGAGGGGGAATTCGCCTGAATTTGACAAAAAAAATGTATTGGATTGCAATGTGCATATCTGTAAATGAGATCAGTCAGACATTTTATTGCCATGAGAAGCGTAGCATTTGTCAAGGCACTGAAAGAAAATTGGTCAAAGATGATGATTTACTCCTGTTCATTTCCAGAGCAAGTAACAAGAGTCAAATGGTGGAGATTCCTGTTAGTTATTTGTGTATTCCTTCCAGGTCGAAAGGAAGCGGTGAGTTACTGTTTAAGTATTTGGATACACAAAGGGGCGAAGGAAGGAGAGGAGGCTAACATAACCACTGTTGACATGGCCCTCTGAGCACGGTGGGTTTTTGTGCATTCCTTTCGAGACATTTTTTCCTGGGTTGGTTTTCATGTTATAAAGAGACAATGAATCACGGCAGTGATTCAGTGATGATAGCATTTTGGGAAAGCATCCCATCTTCGACTCTAAATCTTGGTCTTGGAGTAAAAATAAACATCCCCATGAAGTGGCATCGGAAATTGAATTAACTGAAGAGCCTGGTCATATGATGTGGGTGAGGGGGAGACTCTAATAACAGACTAGCTACACTCTCAAGGATTTTGGCAATATGCATATTTACCCTGATCACAAGGCCCTGTAAAAGGTTCAAAATCATAACAAAGGTCTTACTACAGAACTACAAAGTTATGGCGTTTAAAGCATCAAGACACTTTAAACTGATCCTTAGGCAACAGAACTGGCCTCTTTAGCATTTAGACTGGTTTGTTTAAGCTGGGAGTCTCATTTCAGGGTCATAAGATGACGTAAAAGGGGGCTAATTGTTAGAACTACAAAGGCAGGATGCCTTTAATGCAACTAAACTGCCCTCTTGTGGTTGCATCTAACAGGAAATATGACAGTCCAAAATATTACAGCGACTTTAAATCAGCATCAGCAGCAGGGTAATTAAAATAGGAAGGAAGAAAGATTATTAAAATATTAGTCTGAAAGTTCTCTTAAAGGTGCTGATGTTCCTGACCTGACATAACTGTATTGTTCCCATTAGTGGAACATCCTGGTCATGCTCCAAGTTCAACCTCAACCTAAACATAAGGGAAATGTTTCTGTAGACAGACTCCATGTGAGGATTGAGTGGGGTGTCTAGTCAGGTAACCAAGTCCATTCACTGTGCTCACCCTCAAAATAAACAGAGGCAGAGATGTTCTGTCCATGATGGAAGACTCCCTTTTTGCCTGATTTTCCATTCCAACCGTGTCGTTCAGCATTATTGAATCCCTACACAATATCTAAACTCTTAACTACAAATATGGATGTCACTGTTATGCTTTAGCCTTCAACGCTACTTAAAACAACCTCTCAGTCTTCCTACATGATGTTCTGCAGCCAGATCTGGACATCATTCCTGCCCCCCCACCTTCACAGAGTAAAAAGTAGGCCATCACCGAACTTTGTTTTGTTTTTTTTGTAATCTAAAGATGAAAGAACCATCATTTTGCATGGGCACAAAAGTTCAAGCACTGTAACATTCTAACACTATAAAAAGGGCGCATCTGCAGTGATTGATTTTTTATTATTATTTATTCAACGAACCAGAGTATTGATGGCGTCATCATAGCTTAGAACAGTGAAGAGAAAAACAAACTAACATTCGTGAATTCAGTGAATGACTTTGAACAGTCTTCAAACAATATAAGAAAAGAAGTTGAACAAACAAATTTTAAACAGCTCACATCAAGCCTGCAAACAACCATCACACAATATTCAGAAGAATTTAAAATGTCAAAATTTTGACTCAAGAAATTCGGAGCATTATATCACTCATAACAAAAGATGGCATGGAGCCAATGAGAAAGACGCCTTTCAATGTCACTGAAGTATTGGCTTTCTACATCTTCAACAAGCGCTGAACATCTTCAATAAGCTTTGCTGCAGCTGGTGTCATTTTTTTCTTATTTCACTGAACGGCTGGATAATCATGGCCTTCTTAAATTTAGTGTTTGGGTGAATTCCAACTCTTCCCTCCAACAAATTAAAAGAGCAGGCGACTGCTTTTGATGGTGAAAACACTCCCAAGGTGTAGATTACACACACAGAAGGCCTCTTGAATTAACTGGCTTCTGCTACTGAACCTGTCAATCAATCAACTTCAACATTTATTTTCCGATAACACTTGATGAAAAGTGTGATTTCATTACTGGACCATTTTTAACACTGCAGTCCAGATGGCATCGGTGAAATTATTTATACAGGCCAAATGAGTAAACGCAACATAGTTTGTTGAAGTGACAAGGGCAATAGTTTAAAGGAAAAGTAATAAGTCTAACTTTAGCATTACAAGAAATCTCATAGTGGCCAATTCCTTTGGGTTACTATATCACAGAAACCGTGTTTGATCGCTCTGTTCTCAAATCTGAAGTTTCATCTTAAGCAAACTGAAAAAAAACCCTGACATTTAAGTACAGCTGAACAGATACTAAAACACTCCTACTGTAGAGTGTAAATATAGTACTTTTGGACTGTTGCATTTTTTTTCGGTCTAAATAATTAATTCATAAATAAGCCATTTGCCCTTTTGAACCTTTGAATGAAATAAAACACCATCTCAAATGGAGAACCACAAAATACCACAGTAAGTACTTAAATAAAGTAAGTAAAGCAGGTACATAAAAGGAGACAAAACAACACACATTCAGTAGGCTTTAAGCTCACCATGTCAACATGGATGAGGTATAGATGGATTAACAAACACTGGTGTATTCCCAACCAACAGTTTGGTCGCGCCATAAATATGCCCTCCCAAAACACAACAAAAAACAAACAAACAATCAATGCAGTAGAAAAAGCAATTCACAGAAGACCCTTTGAATCCTATGCAGTCATCTTGCTGACGTTTGGTAAAGTCCTGCGACAATTCCAGTAGCCAAACTCTAATTTTGCCGTAATAGGCAGCCATCTGAAAAAGACAGCTGGGTCCCTAGCGGAGCTGCATAGATGCTCATCACAGACCTGGAGACAGACCAGGGGGGTACTCCAAGGACGAGGTTAAGTGGCAAAATGGGTAAATTCAGCTGGAGGTAAACCAGATAAGAGAGAGAGAGGACTCCAGGCTCTTCTATTACCTAAACAAAGCTAGCAGGCGACTCTCTAGCTTTAACTTACCCAGGTTTATCACCTAACTACCCAGTTAGAACAGTCTCCTGGAGTTATCAGCCATTTCCCCCATTGTCCTCCACTCAGTCTTAGTTAGCCATCTCAACTCAGATTTGTGCAATACACTTTTATGCCTTAAGAGAAACGCGAAACATGATCGTGACAAACAACAAACAAGACCATGTTCAAATCAAATAAGGCAGACCACTATAACATAACGGTCAATAAAAAATTTAAAATAAAAAAAGACCACACAGAACTGCATCCTCACGGATGTAAGCAACAGAAGCTGTATTTAGCCATCGGTTTGACAGCTGCTCTCTACAGCAATGCTCGGCAGCTTCCATAATCCACCCGAAGGAAATGTGGTTGGTTGTGCAAGTCACCATTAAGAGCAAAATCAAAAAACAAATCAAAACAAGGTACATCCCTCACTGAGAGCACAGACACAAAAAAATCACAGATTCCTCCAAGATATTGACATGACACATACAAGAAATACAATGGATTTACACAATAATGTACATGTGCTCGCACACAGACACACACGTCCTCATTCTCGCTCTCACACACCCTTACCTGATCAGTTAAGGCAAAAGTGCTATGGATGTGTGGCATCGCCACACCTTTGGAGACTGCTACTCTGTATTAAAAGTCTCCAGCGTTACAATGGCTAACTCTTAGCACTAGTCTCTAGCTAAGCAGCTGCAAAATGAATCCTACCCTTTCCTTAAGCACCTACAATAAAACTCTAGTTGGGCCGCTGTTTCTAGTTTTTTTTTTGTCATAGTAAGTATAAAAAGGAAGAAAACAGCATTTTCAGTATTATCTTTTTACATTATACACACATTATATATTTTTGTTTTGTTGGCATGGCCACAAAGCTTCTTCCACATACACTGCAACCTCTTCTGATACAAGTACTCAGGGCTCATTTAAATACAGGAGCCATATTGTCTATTGGTTACGTGAGTGGAGTTTGTCCTTTTTCCTCCAGGATTCACTCGGTCACTCCCTGGTTAGCATGAGAGAAAGTGTGTGCGCATGTGTATGTGTGGGTGTGTTGGGGGGGGGGGGGGGTTCACAGCATGCCAAAGCCTTCGCTCCCCTCACTGATGGCCAGCTTCAGTAGCTTGTGCAACTCCTCATAGGAATCATACGAAGGGAGGCACAGCTGGTTAAAACTAGGCAAAGACAAAAAAAAGACAGAGGCAAAAGGTAAGGAAGTAGCTCACCAGAGAATAATGACTAATTATAGTGTAGCATGGTAACAAAAGACTCACTACTCTACTTGGTAGAATCTGCAGGTTAATCATTAGGCAATAAATCATATAACACAAAATATCTTAATCATATCATATCATATATATACATATATATATATATATATATCATATCATAATTTCCAGTCATTATACTATACTGCTTTTACACTGATGTCTGTGTGAAGGAATGTGTGTATGCAAGCAAGAGAGAGATAAAGTGAGTGAGTGAGTATATGTGTGTGTGTGTGTGTGTGTGTGTGTGTGTGTGTGTGTGTGACTACATGAGTGTCAGAGAACTCACCAGGTGTGTGCTGTGGGCAGTGTGCTGTGTGTGGGCGCTGCGATGATCTGGAAGGACGGGCAGAGAGTGTTGAATCCACCCGGAGGCAGCTGGGACGAACCGGTGGTGAACTGCAGTAGCCTTGCCAACTCCTCCTGTGTGAAGGAGGACACCACCGCCCAGAACCACTTCATCACCTGAACAAACACAAAACAAAATGCCGTCTCACTTTAGAATGGCATCACTATCACACACTTCGCACAATACTTACAAAAAATAACTAAAAAAACATCCACAAAAAATGAAAAATCCTCATCACTAGCTGCTAATATGAAGCACTAACACTACAAACATACTATGAGCAATCTATAGTCAAAAAAACCAAATTCTGCCTATAGCTATGTTCATGCTATATTCTGCAGCTATCACTCATTTCTGAAGTTTTTTTGTCATTTTTGTAACGGATGAAAGTACATGAAGCCAACTAGCAACAGAACTAGAAGCTGAATTCACCCAGGTTCTCCTTTAAGTAGAAGTTGAATACACCCAGGTTCTCCTTTAAGTAGTTTGTCAAAACCATTGTTTGTAGGAATATTGTAAAAACACCAGCTTTTCCATAAAGGAATGCTATACGAGCATGTTTTGGAAAAACCAAGCATTTGTAGAGAATATGCCTAAGTGCACGATCCATTGTTTTTGAAAAACCTGGACTTGATGTTATATATTTGTTGTAAGAGAGGAACAACTGTGTCACCTACCTTCTCTCTGAAGTGCCATGAGCCTCCAACAATCACTGCATGGGCTTTGAAATCCTGAACATTAATGTCACCTGTACCACACATCAACAACTACACACACACACACACACACACACACACAATGTTGAATAGTACCTTCATATTTGGAAAAATAATTTTAATGAGATCAACGTATTAATTACAAGTTAACATACCTCCAACTCATTTTCATCAAATATGGCTAGAAGGTTCTCAGGGACCAATTCATTTAAACCTGTGAAAAATAAGTTCTTCTTTTAGACTACTGAGCATGGACCAGTAACAGTTCCCAAGACCATAGTTAGCAACCTAATTGGTTCTTAGTTGGCAGTTGCATTGCAACCAACACAACACAATATCTACATTAAGTAGAAACTGTGTTTCGGGAAATGACCCACGATCAGTGAGTTTATTTAAAGGCTGTGCCACTAGTACTCACCCTTGAGAAAGTGCTCCACTTCATCCCTCACCTGACTTGCCAATCTGTATTGCGCCAGCAAGTTCAGGTAATGGATCTTGTTCTCATTGGTGACCGCAATCTGTGCCCCACCTGAAATCAGTTCTACCACCTGAAGTGCACATCAGAAAAGCCAGACCAGTAAAAGTCAACAACAACCACAACAACAATGACGACAACAACAACAATAAAAGTAAAACACATTATGACTCATTGGTAGAGCGTGTGAGTGGGCGCACGTGTGCACACAGACACAGATTAGCAACAGCCTCACCGTTTCTAACATCCATTAATACACCATTAAACTGGGTGACAGTTTTTTACTACAACAGAGCCGGCGCTTTGGCTGGCTCTGTGCACTTTAAAAGTGATGTCAGAGATGAGAGTTGTTACCTTCTCCAGCTGGCCCGACTTGTTGTACCTCTCTTCGGCAAACACCAGGTCCATCTCACTCACGTCATTGTTTAGAATGAAGCAGACCTTTGTCTTGTAGAACTCTTGGTCATCCGTTTCAAAATACTGCACAAGCACACGTGGGTCAGAGGTTTGAAAACAAGCTGTCAAAATGTTTTAAAATGGCTTGTCAAAAAAACTCATCATGACAAGAGAGGGTAGAAAATATTACACAACTGCTGTGTTTGTGTATGCTTGTGTGTAAGCAGGAGGCGGCACCTTGTAGTTCATCCGCAGGCCAATGATCTGCGCGAGGAAGGAGCGTGTGAAACGAGCGCGCACCAGCTGCTTATAGGCTCCGCCCAGCGCTGACTCATACAAGCATTTCCCAACCACACGTCCCGCAAACTCGTACACCTTCAGACGGAGGTGAGGGGGGCGCTCGGCATTCGGATGGACCTAGCAGGGTTAAAGTTAGGAGAGGTTTATTCATTCACCTTCAAGATTTCTATAGAACTGATGGATCTTCCTTAATAGATTGTACTTTTTTTCTTTTTTAAAGTTAGCCAAAATAGATAGAAATAGATAGGAAATAAAAATTAAATCATACCAGTCCCTGGTTGTTATCACTGAAGCGGGTGAAAAGCTGATTGTTGGTGTCAAAGAGACTTTTGCAGATCAGCTCAAACCATTCCCGCCGAGGACCTCCCCAGTCAAGGGCTGTCAGAGTGACCACACACACAGGCACGGACACATACACACAGACACACACGCACAGAAAATTACCCAAAGACAGAGAGCAAGTGATAAACAGTGAAGTAAGAGCAGAGAGGGTAAAATGGAGTGAGAAGCACAAACATTTGTTTAGTTCTGTGTTTTATTTTCGCTGGGGGAGGTGGGGGTGGGGGATCTCCCTTTATGCAGATATAGAAAAGATAATTGAAAAGTTTATATTGTGACGTAACGTGACACTCTGACTTATACGGACCGGAATTATTTGCGTTTGCTCCCATTACAACGTATTATGTTGCTCTATCTTGGTCAGTATTCAATGACTTTGGTAAGAGAGATGTTAACAAACCTTCTTCATCCAGGAAAACAACCTCAAAGTTCTTACTCCAGTCAGACACTGAGAAGTTCCTCGTGGCCTTCAGAGACTGCAGAGGAGAGACAGGACACTCGCACGTTAAGAATTTCTTTAGTTCTGTAGTTATTGTCAGTTACCACCATTCATACTGAAATCCACAATAAGTCCAGCTTACAGAATCAAGGATGGATGGCCGTGCTATCTTCAGGCAGGTCTTTGTGCGAGGTCGTTTGGAGTGCAGGTGTCTAAGCTCTCGCTGGAAGAAGCTCACCTTATCTTGAAAAGTCTCTGAGCCACCTAGGGCACATTTTTAGAGGAAAAATTGTATCTCTATTAAATATATGCATGCAAACAAGCCTGATGTACATATATACTGCATTATATTATAATGTGTGTTTAAAAATGATCTGCACTTAAAAAATATGGAGAGGATATAGCTATGTGGTCTGTATTTTAGACAGTGTTGTTGCCAATTCCTGTACAATTACATTCAATAGCCTAACTATCAAGACAGATGGAGTCTTACCCCTGAATGGTAGCTGGTTTGCTCAAACTCAAATCATCAAGTAACAAGCATGTTTGCTACAAAGCTAACAAATGCATAGTGTAGATTTTCTCTGCAGGCCTCTCAGCTCTACCTATACCACCTATACACTGATCCTCACCAATGTTCTTGTGCAGGAAACGGATGAAGGTGGCAGCCATAATGTTCCTGTCTTTACAGCTGAGCTCCACAGGGGGCTGGATGCCATCGTCCACCACCAATGTCAAGTATTTGTGGATGGGGTCAGGGCCATGATAGGTGAACTAATTGGATTGACATGAAGCAACAAAACCAAACAAACAAACAAAAAAAAAATCATAAAAATTCCCCTCCACACTACACTCCATTATAAGTTACTATTAGTTACTATTAGTTAGTCCTTAAATGTAGCTACTTTCTTAATTTTATTACGAAAATAAATTAGTATTTGATTTTGCCATCAATGGAAGTCCATGATGAAATTACCTTTGTTCCTGGGCACACTCGGAATGTGAAAAGGCGCCATGGAATAATCTTCAGGTAGAATTCCTTTACTGAGAGTTGCTGCAATGGAAAAAGAAAACTGAATGTGAAATCCATACTTATTTATATACAGTACACTGTATGGATCTATGTCTATAGTGGAATCTTTTCTTATACATTTTGTGTAACCTGTCTAGAAAAAGTGACCCAATTAAAAAAAAAAAAAAAAAAATTCAGGGCGGTCGTGGTGTAGAGGTTAGGGAACCTGACTAAGCTGGAAATTGTGGGTTTGAAGCCTGGCTGCCAGCGTTGTGCCCTTGACCAAGGCACTTAACCCAAAATTGCTCTACAGAGACTGGCCCAGTTAATTAATAGTTGACAGATGTACGCTGTTTTGGATAAAAGCGTCTGCAAAATGCATAAATGTAAATGTAAAATGTGTACCCAATTTCAATCTGTGGTCTTTTCCTAATCCCACAAACTTCCTGTCCATCCTATCAAATTAAAGTAAAAAAAAATATACAGTATGTATAAAAAAATGTGTGTACCTTTGGCGATATGTAGCAGTAAACCTTTTTTGGTTTCTTGAACTTCTCAGGCTGGCCCTCTACCGGTGAGTCGTGGTCGTCATCCTCGTCTCCCATGGAGGGCCGCCTCTGAGGTGCCAGCAGGGCGGACGCAGGAAACTGGCAGTGGGAGCTGCTGTAGTTTCCTGTGCCATACAGGTAGGCCTCAAAGTAGATACTAATGCCTGGGGTGGACACGTTCTTCTCCA
This sequence comes from Tenualosa ilisha, assembly GCA_015244755.2. Lineage (NCBI taxonomy): Eukaryota > Metazoa > Chordata > Actinopteri > Clupeiformes > Clupeidae > Tenualosa > Tenualosa ilisha. The sequence continues at coordinate 1,296,381 of PYXC01002823.1, read as the reverse complement.
CACAGTTCTTCTCATTTTCTGTATGAGTGTGACAATGGGAATAAGAGATAGCGGTAACAAAATAGATGTATTTTCAGTTTGTCTTGTTAATAAATTTAGAACTGATGCTCAAAAATGCTCATATGCTCAACCCATAATCATTAAGGTTACATCCTCCGCACAGAGAGAAAGTCATCATTTACTGCGTAAAAACACACTGTACAAAATACAAAACATTTCATACAAACACATAATAACCCAATAAGACCAATCATACCAACGAGGGTATCAGGGTTTTTTTTTTTCAGAGGGTAACCTCGTCAGAAACTTACCACTGAGTACAATGATGTCAAATTCTCCGTTGCTGAGTGGTTGGTCTTTGTATGAGATGCGTGCCCGGAAGCAGCCCAGCTTCCTTAGAGTGAGACGCAGAAGTACCTGACAAAGCTGCTTATTGGACGAGACTGACTTGCTGTAGTACTCTTCATCACTGCTGTCATCTGTTGTTCCCAACTACACAGATGTGAAAAGGGAGGAATAGAGACAAATGCAAGAGCAAAAAAGGACATGAAAATGAGAACTAGAGATGCACCGATCCAGCCTTTTTTGATTACTATACCGGTTCCGATATCTGGGTTTTGCATATAGGTTGATATCCGATACCGATCCGATATCACCACTGACTTAATAAACCTCAGTCGCCTTTTTTAGTTAGCTAACTCTCCTGACTGGCCATCACCTTCATAACTAATACATACACCTAATAGGCTATAAAGTAATAACACAAAGACATAAATATAATAATTTTTTATTCATACTACATAGTTAAAAAAATAAGCTCCAGAAATGCTCTTTCGTTGTATTTGCTGTTAGTAGGACTACGTGTCTGTCCTTTTAATTCTGTCACCATGGATCTAAGTGACAGAGGACTTACGGTGTAACTTTGTTTCTATGCAAGGTGCTTGTGGAAATCAGTGCTGGAGATAAATGCATCTGATTATGTTTTCTATGGCATCAGTGAAAATAAATATTCATAACCTTAATTTAGGGAAAATGTTTTGAACGTTTTAATAATGATTTCAGTGAGTAACATCAGTGAGCTGCTCTTACAGGACAGACAAGCAGACACAAAGTGAGCTAGTTGGACAGTATGCTATGCTAAATGGATAATACAGACGTAGTTGACTATTCATTTAAACCTGCAGTAGCCTAAACTACCTTAATTTCATACCCTGTCTTTGTAAACAACACTAAAACTGTGCTGCACCTTAAGCTTGTCAATTCTTTGCAGTCTACTTGCAGTATTCATGCACGGTAGTCTAGCATACAAAGCTAAAACCTCAGCTGCCAAGGGTCAATTTTACCAATTTAAAGTGAAAGAGCAACTCCGTTTTAGATTATAGAACCCCCAGGGCCGTAGTTTGGCCACCCCTGGGCTGTGGGAAATGAAACTCAAAGTGGACTTATTGTCCCATTTAGTTAGCTGCTAGATTGCTACTTGGTCTACCTTATACCAAACTATCTTGCTACTCCTGCAATTGACAGCACCCAGCAAGATTGAACAACAGGGCTACGGTTGGAAATACTCTTTTCTATCACTTTAAGATAACTGTGCCTTTGAAAAAAAAAAAAAAAAGCACATTCTGTTTGACATTTTCATCAGGTATGATTGGTTTCATAGCAACAGTGTGTGTCATCTTCATTGTTTGTCTTACTGGGTGCATGTGGACACTATAGTTGGCTTCATCAACAAGAGAGGCAGAGTTGCTGGTAGGGTTGCCATATTCATCTCGGGGCTCGATCTGCAGAGTGTGTTGCTGGCCATACGTTAGCACCAGTGTAGAGAAGTGGTAGGCAATCTTTGTTTTGGACGGCACCACATTTCCTAAAAAAACACTTGTTAATGTTGGACTTCAAACAATCTTCCACGCAACACAATTGTTCCTGAGGTTTGTCTTTATGTGATAGAATGTGATGACACTGGAGGGTCAGCCCGATGCTTAATATGGACAATTACTGACATTACAACAATTAAATAATTTTCACAGTTAAGACTAATGTAGGTAACCGAGGAACCAGAATGGCCTCACCTGGTTGAAAGATCTTGTAGTAAGGGCTATATGCCACGTTAAGGCCACCCAGCTTCACAGCAATCTCATAGCGGCCAGCTTTGCGTACAGTGAACGCCACCTTAACAACGTTGGCCTCAGGCTCCTGCAACACTTCCTGGGTGACCGGAATGTCTAGTGCTAATTCCATGTGGGTGATGTTGACCCGTAAACCAACCGGCCGGTGAGCAGGAAATGGCTGTCCATTTTTATAAAACAGCTAAAGGAGAGTGGACAATACATCTTAATGTCCTTCATTTCCAAGCTCTGTCTAAACCGTTGTAAGATGCAATGTCTCGTTACAAGTCTTGAATAAAACATATCACCTTAACTAGATATTATACTGGAAATAAATAAAATGATAGCTGAATGAAATAGATCAAGATTGCTCTCTAATGCATGTCTGGCCCCTCTTGGAACATAGGAAACCGCATCCTTACTGAAATGAGACAAAACATAACACAGAAAAACTCCCACCTGCACGCGGAAAGTCATGGTCTGACCCACTTCCTGTGGCTCCTTCCAGTCCCATGACACCTTGCAGGAGCGTGGGTCGAGGTAGTTGCCCCGTACGTAATCATAGATACTACGATCACCACGTCGCCCTGGGTCCTCATTTTGGAGAAAGCTGACGACCCGTGCAGCAAGCTCGCACAGGAATTTTATGGTGAAGACGAATGCGATGATGGACACAGTTATTCCACCTAGGAAGGAGGGAGAAAAGGGTTCAAGCACTATGAAGAACCACCAAATGAGTTTGCTGAGGTGCAGCTGGCTATGGCTCCCATACCAACGGCAAGACTTGGGCCTACAGGGACCGGGTTTTATACCGACCTGCAGCCATTTCCGGATTCCATCCCACCTCTCTCTCATATTTCCTATTGCCTCAGAATAAAGGTAAAAAGCCAAAAAATATATACTAGGCCTACTTAGACATGACAGATATCTAAGACAGGAGATATGACCAAGTTATTAGTCGATGCACAACACAAAGCTTGTGGACTCACCAATCACGTAAAACATGAGGTCTCGGATAAGAAAACACAGAGCAACAGTACAGCCAAATATAACTGCTCCTGCTGCAAAAGAAAGAAAAAATATGCATCACCTGACTTAATTCTCAGTTCATTATGTTATTTCCAAACGCCCACAGTAAGACATGTTACATTTTATCAGTAAGCTCTAAGTAAACCATATTTCCATAAATCTACAATGTAAAGAACTAAAGAGCAAGTTAAGATTGTGTAAAATAAGGTACACTTACCAAAGGACCACTTTTCGTTAAGGCGCCTTTCAGCAAGGCTGCGGACAAGCTGAAACTCGTAATCCTGATCACGGTGACTCCTGCTGGCTTGGAGGACTTTCACTCCGGTGGACAGCTTGATGTAGTCCTCGTAATAGTAGCCCCACGCAGCCAAAGACAGCTGAAGCTGGCTGTCAAACTGGGCCAAATCATCCAAATTGGTGCAGCCCAGTGTTTTCAGTCTAAACAAACATACAAGACATACATAAGAGGATTCAACAATTACAGAGGAGCAATGCAAAATACCCATGACTAATTCATGATTACGTTTTTATTGTTAAAAAATATAGCAAATGATGAGAGAGAATTACAAGAACGACTACAGTTACATAGATACTGGGAAAGTCCAAGTGGGCTACAAGAGCTTAGCTTCAGAGCAACTTTTCAAAACGGAAATGCATGGTCTCTGACATAAACCATAATGCAGAAGTGACATATCTGCTTACCAAATATGCTATTTAAAGACATTCAGTCTGTATCAAACTCTCAATCTTTTTCGTACTGACAGCATTCTGTGACCTCAAACAACAGGGCTATGGATCGATTCACACTGGATTGATTTCTCCTTTCAATGCAATCACCAATTTGGGGTATTGGTGGCAGTGTGCCATTTCAATTCCTTCTCAAATCGTCAGCAATGTCATACTGTTAAAGCTTTTTTTTCTTTATTGTGATGCTACAGCCCTGAACACAGAACTACACAGTGCATGTCCGAATGACTGGAGGAAATGAAACAAGCTTATGTCCTTCACATGACCAACAACCATCTAAATCAATTCGATATAAAATGATGTCAAAGCTATCTGACTGACAAAAACACTAACATTCTCTTTGGACAACAATGAAAGCAGCTTAATTCAAAGAGAAAAAGCTTGGCATCATTTTAACTTAAATAAAACTGATTCTGACCTCTCTACAATTGTGTTTACATAATCATATTAGAGGACATATCAGAGCTGTATAGAGCATCTCCTAAATGCCTGGAGGACTTGAAACAAGCTTCCTTTCTCTTGGGCAGATACCTTCTGTGACCTTTTAAAATATTGGGCCTGCCAGGGATCTCTGTTCACTGAGAGGCCAGACAAAAATTTGCCAAAGGAAACTTAAACTTTGTCAAGAGATCCCTGACTGTGCTGTAGCAAAATGTGAAATTGAGTGGAAGCAATAGGTGTCACTAGTCTGGCTATAAGCTGCCTGTCCCCTCCCGCCCCACCAAAACGCTGAATGTACACGCAGCTATGTAGTTGGCAACAGTTGAAGCGGTGTGTCTCAATGCTACTCTTTAGCCTAACGGGGAAGATGAGAGGCAACAGAGTGGTTGGCTGCTGGTTTGAGTCTGGGCGGTGTGTGGGCTGCTTAAGTCTGTCTTTGTTTTGTGGGTAACATGTTATGTGTGTGTGCGTGTGTGTGTGTATGGGTGTGTGGGTGCATGCGTGCAGAATGCGAGAGAGAATGAGTGAGTGAGTGTGAGTACGTGTGCATTTGTGCGTAAGTAGTGTATGTTTGTGTGTGTGTGAGAGAGACAGCCAGAGATGAAGACAGTGTGCAGGTGACTTATTTTGTGTGTGTGTGTGTGTGTGTGTGTGTGTGTTTGTGTGAGTAAGAGCAAGTCTGTCTGTTTTATCAGTGGTCACTGGAAACAGCATTTTTTTGTGTTTAAGCCTCTGTGTGTGTGTGTGTGTGTGTGTGTGTATATATATATATATATGTGTATTCCAGTGAGGATGTGTGAAGTCGTGACACTGGTGAGTTCACATACACCTAATCTGAACTGATGAACAACCTCAGAAAATCCAAACAGAACTAAAAAAAAATGTGCATGTGAAGTGCCTTTACAAAGGGCCGAGTTTGTGAGAAAAATAATAATAATTCTTCGAAATCCAACAGGGATTCGCACTTCCTGGTCAATCTGGTGCTCGGGCCCCAACCAGTGTAAACAGTGACCTTGTGGTGCCAACATTTATGCCTTTTAAAAACTGATTCTCCATGAACCCTGTTATTTTTCCCTGGAGTCAGGCTACTACAGTAGGGGTACAGTCAGGGACACAGGTAATGAAAGAAGCCAGAGGAAGAATGAGGTAGCTATAGGTGACTATAGGCTATGTGCCAATGCAGCACTGCAGTGCACATTGCTCTACACTATGACACCCCTCCTCCAAAGAATGCTCACGACAGCAATGACCCCCACAGTGCTGCAACCATTACTGCTCAAAGTCATTGGACCAACATCAAGCAGAAAGGCCTGAGGCCCCCTCTAGTGGTGGACCAAAGACACAACAACATCTCCTGCAGCCATGCTGTCAATATTGGCAACAGAAACCCATTGCCTGAATGAAACACAAATATTGACACAATATGTTACCCATACATGGACTGTTTCTCCACAAGCTTAAGTCAATAGTTGTACTGCAGGTGTGATCTGAAACTACTACACTGAATTGAAATACAATTTAAGCTTTCACTCAGTTTAAGTTATTAGTGCAATAAGAACTCATATTTTGGCTGAAATGTAGAATAGGCCTCTAGTCACTTTCTCTATGAAAGAAATGGAAGACAATACATATATAGGAAACATAGCAAACAGTACGCTTACATGCCTGGGTAATAATTTTGTCCAAACAGACTTTCACGCTGCCTTACATATATCACTTTTACACCACTAGATATTAACACTACCTTACACATACAACACAAAGCATACACCATATGTGTATGTGTAGGCATACACCATATGGTGCAGTTGGGAAATAAGCATAAATATAACAGTCACACCTAAACATCCTTTCATAAGAAATTATTACAACAGGCTACATACCTAGGCTAACTGCAGTTGTCAGATGCCCAAATATTCCTGTGGCTCAACATCACACTGAGATCATTGTTCATTTCTCATGGTCTTGTTCAATGCCAAACCTGTCCCTAGGCTATTTACAGAACAAAATGATTTGATTGAGTATTCTCCAGATCCAGCCATTTTTTGTTTTCGTTATTTGCCACCACTGCCCTAAGTACTCATAGGGAGAGGTCTTGGGCTATGTGGCTAAGTGTCTACATAACCGGTTCCAACTCTTCTGCCTGGACGATCATGATAAAATTGTGAAAAAAAAGTGTGCCCAGCACTAGACTTAAATTCATCTAGCACAAGAGAGTCTAGCCTAAGTGAGTACTAGATGACTGTTACAAAAACTAAACCACAAGAAGTGAAAAGACCTACAGAACATTAGTCCAGCAATGGACCTATTATTTCTAGTCAACTTGAAATGATAAAGAAAGAAGATAGCTATACGCTTATCAGTAGCTTGTGAAACTAGTGTGTTGCATCTTGAACAAAGTGAGGCCCAGGGACGTACTCCAAGTATGCGGTTAAGTGATAGACCTGGGTATGTTAACCTACAAAAAGTGATAAACAGAGTAGCTGGTTGGCTTTATTTAGTTTAGAGTGTGAGGATTTTTTTCACGTTTACCACCACCTTTGGGTTAACTTTTACCAAGGTTCACTACTTAACCACCTCCCTGGAATACCCCCCTGGAATACCCCCCTGGAATACCTTCCTGGAATACCTCCCTGGAAACCACCCCTGGTTTCGTCAAGGACTGTACTCACGTGTGGTAGTAATGCTCCAAGCTCTGGGAGCTTAGCCACTCCTGAAAAGCAAAGTCTCTGACCAGCTGGATGTGGGCTTCAGAGATATCCCGCCAGTGTCGCTGTTCGTGCACGACCTCCTCTAGCCTTGCTAATACACTCAGACTCAGCTCCTCCAGTGTCTGCACATCTACACACACACACACACACACACACACACACACAAAGACAGAGACACAGACAGAGAGACAGAGACACACACACATAATACACAGACAAAGACAGAGACAGAGACACAAACACAGTGATACAGATAAGTAACAAATGAAAAAAAAAAAAACTTAAGATAATATTCAAATGTGTAGCTTAAAAAACAAACAAAAAACAGGTTCTATGAGTTCACAGTGGCTTAAACTGGAACGTACTTTCAACAGAATCACTAATATAGCCCTTGTGAATCATTCACTGTATCACTGAATCACAAAAATGTCCTTGTTACTATGGTAGCATAAAGCCTTTTATGAGTTCAATGTTTAAAACAACAGCTCAGAGCAGTGCATGGATAATTTTGCAGTCAAGGACTTACACAAAGAGTATAAAGACGATCTAGAACACAACTGTAAATAAACGTTGCTGTAGAAACAGTATAAATGAGAGCAACATGGCTAGAAAACTGAAGCAAAAGTCCCCTGGTTTCTCATCCAAATATTTATATTTTCATCACAAAACCAAATCTAAAAAATGACTCTGTACTACACCATTCTACTCTGAACTCAAAAAATTACAACATGCTGCACATTGAACTACAACATGCATGTTCAACACAATTACCTAGGGCTGCCTGATATAATGCGCATATTATAGGTAATTTAATTTCCAAAAATCCAAATATGTGGCATTTTTTTGAGAACATACTGAATAAATAGCTCATGTAGCTAGCTAACTAACTCACTAATGAAGCAACCATATGGAAAAGTCTATTTTGCATTACATAAAGATCTATGTGTACTTGATAGGGAAGGCCTAAAATGCGCAGAGGATCCCACAGGTTCTGGAGAAAACCACTGACCAAAAAAAGTTAGCTTGGTCAACGACACCTGGGGCTACTCTGCTCTGCCAAAACCCAAACAGGAAATAGCACAGTGGGCAGCTGGGGGTCAATCAAAGAATTACATAATGTTATCAGTCTACTTTCATTATGTGGTGATGGAAGTTAAGTGGGTCTATGCCACTGCCAAGTTACCGTCTGGGGGCTAGAGTTGGGGACCCTGCACAAATGTAGTATCCTCATGCAACTGTGCCATCTATGGCGATTTAGGCCAAGAGGGAATTTGAATGGTGTGTGAGTATCACTATACACATTAATAGATGGCAATATGCCATCTCATCATCACTAAAGTTACTATCAAACCATGTTCATACTTACCATCGAATAAGTGCTTGTACTCTGACAAGCGATGTTTTTGGAGCCATTCTTCAGTCTGAGTTTCCTTTGTTTTCTTCCAGCGCACTTCCCAGAAGAACACCCAGGACACAGAGCAGAAGATGAAGGTCAGCACAAAACGTCGGTCCATGAGACCATCTTCAGTCTGAACTCTGACCTCCAGTCTTCACAACCCACAACCCACTTGACTTCTCAAACAAGATCAACGTATGTTAACTAAAATTCCCAGATGTTTTTCCTGGTCATGTTTCCTGGCTTCGCGTGTGTTTGGTGACGGTCGAATCTGATAAAGAAGAACACAGTGTTAAATTTTAGATCTAAAGAATTAGGCTAGCTAATATAAAACTCTATCACTAGAGACGAGGGCTGAACGTCTATGACAACATTAGACAATCTCTAGGGGAAACCGCAGGCACGTACCGATTCAACCACAATGGCTGACACAACCTACTCCACAAATCACCTAACGTTATGCAAATGGCTTCACTAACATATTCTCTGTGCAAGGAAGACTGCTAACGATATCAATAACGTTTCTCACCACTAACACTGACACATAACGTTACATATTTTGCAGGCATTCATCGCTGCCAAACGTTAGCTAAACGATAAGGTGAAGACTCAACAAAAAATTACCCCGGAAAAAGCTAACATTAGAAACACAGCAATAAGACATTTAGTTATCGCCATTACCAAAACAGCAATTTCACCCCAATTAGATCGCAATGTCTGTATTCGTTTTGAAGAGTATAAGCCACCATTAACAGAAGCTATCAATGTCAATGTTGTTGGCTAGGACGCTAACATTGACTGCATTTTGGGGTTAATGTTAACATTAGCTGAATACCGTTATGAATGCGGCATGCATCGATCAGACACTCTCCTCTCATGCACAATGCCACACATTTAGAAAAGATAAAATAGAATACTTCTAAGGAATCTTTAAGAGAAAGTTACGGTTACCAAGGCATTATTTACTCGTTACTTACCTTGTGTTATTGACAATCGAAGCAGAGCAGAGCACGTCAGATCACAAATTTCTCCTTCTACACTTCCGGCAAAGTGAGCCGTCTAAGCTGTATTGCTGCCACCCACAGTTCAAGATGTGTGGCCGTCCTTATGAGGGCTATTTTCAATTCATCCTAATACTTTCTAACAATTAACGGATATGGAGCAGAAAACAGCATTAATGACCTCTTAGCCTGCACAGCTTGTTTTATAATGCACCACAGGGAAGTCTAAAGACAGGTGGACAAAGCTCAGTTTAGATGTAGGCCTAATTATGGCTATGATTATGAAACTCAGCTATCACAGCCATCAGCATCTGCAGACAAAGGCCTTGGGAATGAGAGAGGTTAGTAAACAGACCCCCCTTCTCTCACACACACACAAATGTGTGCAACATTTCCCAGATGTCCATGTGGTAAAGCACACCTGTTCCCACTAACAACCTACAACAGGGGGCGGAAACTTTTTTGACATCTAGTGCCAATAAGAAATGCTCTTGTTCCTTGTGTGTCAATCAACAGATCAATTGTTTTTTACTATGTATAACAGACATTTCCAGCATGAAAAAATGTTGAATCCTCTCTGGCTAGATGCAAAGCAGCACTTTAGGAACACGTTGATGTCATTTTTTGAAAATAAAAAAATAAATGAATCACTTCATCATTCCAAATGAATAATTAAAAAATGTTATATATGAAAATGCGCGCTACGGGCTGACTTTCAACAGGAAGCGCACTTATTTAAGGTTTGTAAGGATAAAGAGCCAAGTAACAAAACTAACATTCTCACTGAGTTATCATCGTGCCTCTCTCATGTAGTTATAACAGTCAGGAATCAGGTACCTTGCTCTTAGGCCTACGTGGTCTCTGTCCTTAAAAATTATTGCAGAAAAGAGACTTTCCTGACGGTGGCGGTTCTGTTCATATAGCCTATATATAGCTACAGTTAGCAAAATGTAAATCATTTGGTTCGTTTTTGCTCCATGAACCTGGGCTCCATGACCGTTGAAGACCCCTAACCTTGATCAAAGAGAAGTATTGGCCTACCCACAATGACAAAAGATGGTTAACATCAGATTTTATGTCAGCTGTTGGTTATACTGTTGGGATGTGGGTGCATCTGTGGAGTTAGGCTCCGCTTGTCATAAAGTAGGGCCTAGTATTTTCTTCGATACAATAATCTGGATTATATAAAAGTGTAGAAATGTGCCGTCAAGCATTTTACATTGCCATATCTATAGTATTTTAAAACATATAGCCTAGGCTTATTTGCTGCAGGACAAATTTGCAGGAAGCCACTATTTACTTCCCCTAAATTCCCTGCTGAAGGTATTAAACCGCTAAATTTGCATATAATGCAACCCTGAAGTCAAGAAAATGAAGAGTATTTTTTACATTTATATTTGAAACAATAGACCCATGTGCTGCAAGTGAGACTTAAGTTACTGTGCCAAAATGGTTTTGTCAAAAATATTTGTATCTTCTCTCCCTCTCTCTCTCTCTCAGGATGAATAAAATATGATCAATTATTCACTAAATCATTCACACCAAAACCTACCAATGATTTTAACACTCCAGACCAGTGGGTGACAGTAAGCAGACTCATGCATGTCGCTAGTGGATGACGCGTAAAGAAGGCGACCGTAGTCCACTCAACACGCCGGCGGAACACGCAATAAGCAACTCAGTAATAAAATGGTAATTTTCTATTATTTTTGCAGTATTTAACCATTTCTGGAATATTCCACGTTTATTGGTTACATGCCGTGTTTGACCTCATCTACACACACGGATTTTAAACTACTGAATGAAAGAACGTTGCCCAATTTGTAGAACTCGGCTAGTCAGCTATCGCGTTAACGTCACCTTCTTAACTTAACTTATATGCTGGCAGGTAGTATTTACGTACCTTATTAGTATACAGGTGTTAAAACATGTTTCACATATACGCAGAGCCGATATGTTTTGGGTTCATATAAATTAATCTAGCTTTTAGCCTAAGTCACCACCTGGGAGAGGAGCAACCTTAGCAAAACCTTAGCACATAAATAATAGTAGGGTGGTGTAAAACTCGTTTTAAAGTCGCTTAACGTTAGATAACCACGGTTAACCCAATAAAAAAACAACAGGAAGAAAACCTGTTTCAGGCCTTGGTGTCAAAATGCCATGAGTGACTTTGTTTTAACTGACACAAAACCAACTTTACTTGTTGTTCATGGTAGGGTAAACAGAAGAAGACAAAGAAGTTTGCCACAATGAAGAGAATGATCAGTCTGAAAGATGCACGGTTGTAAGTATAGCCTTACTTGGTTATAGTGTTAACTGTATTTGAGTATATATTTACTGTATATTGTCCAGTGATTACTATTAAGCCCAGCCTGCACCAAGCCAACAGTCAGACCTCTGATAATGTTGGGATGTTCCATGAGTGTCTGAGGCCCAGATTGGTTCAGTGTGTGCTGTACTGTTGACACCCACTGACCTCCTTTGGCTAGTCTGCAGCAGTATGAAATGTTGATAGGAGGGCCGACACGATTGGATGTTTAACTTTCCTTGCTGCTGCAAGTGTGGTGTAATGATCAGATATTTTTCTATGGAGATTCAGTTCCGTAGTTTGTGTTTTTGGCTCTGGCTGACTAGTTATTATATGCAGATTTTTATTTTTACTCTTCCGACCTTCACCTCTTTCTTTCTTCCACAGCCAAGACAACTATACTGACAGCAGTGCCATTTGCAGTTTATTACCAAACATTTTGATTAAAAGAAGAAATATTATGAAGCTGTGGTTGAACTGCAGTATTGCAAGCACTGCTTTGTTTACTTTTTACAATACTGCATTTTGCACACCCACAGAATGTACATGCAAGTTGACCTGGGGTCCGTTTGCTAACTGGTTAGCAACTATGTTGTTGGGAAACAGATGCCAGATTAGTAGTCTTTGCAGTTTGTTCCACAGTGCGGCTTTTTTTTTCCCCAGTCAGTTCAAGGTGACTCAGTTAGTTGGCGCTGTAGCAAGTTCTTTCAGGATTGCTTGGTGTGAGCTGGCCATTAGTCAACAGATCACTTGGCCAACACTTGGCAACACTCTAATATCTTTGAGTCATTCTGGAAATAAAAGGCAGTTACCAGGGGCAGAACAAAGATGATGTGGCCATTTTTTCAGGGTTTAACAAGTATTATTTAGACTAATATAGGCAGCGTAACTTATGCATAGGTTGTGAAGGGTTCAGATGGAGCCTGCATTGCAATCTTGGATTTGCATTTAGCTTAGCTAATCAACTTAGGTAATGGTTTGGAGATTACTCCATCTACACCGTGCCAACTCAACAGATGAGGAAAACAAGTAGGGGAGAGAACTGCTATAATTGTGTCACTGTTTGGCAAGCCTCTGTGCTGGAATAGTTTGTGTAAAGACAAAAGATTACCAGTCACGTAGTCCTGCTGACAGGATATAAACATTATCAATGCATATACTGGTATGCTTGCAAACAAAAAAAAAAACATCTAATTCAAGAATAAAGTGTTATTTAGGTTCCCTTTCTAACAAAATAAAACTATAAATAGACCTAATGGTCGGTAACAATGAGTCCCTTCTAATATGAAATAAAAACAGCATATTTACTCTATTGTGAAAACTGATCTGTTGGTTAGCTGATATTGTCTTCAGTATTTTTATATTTTGCCAAAAAGTTGATGCATTCCAAACTTTTCTGCTCTTCAGAAAAGATAAGGATCGATCAAAAAAGCCTGAGAAAAAGAAGGAGGACCCGTCCGAAATGAAACAAACGGAAGTGTAAGTGAAAGAAAGTGAAAAAGAATTGGGTATATAAAAGAGAAAAAATAGTGGTGAACTCATGATTTATTTTTTTCCACAGGCCAAAGTATCCATCCTGCCTTTTCTTCCAGTACAACACACAACTAGGTCCCCCCTATCACATTCTTGTGGACACAAACTTCATAAACTTTTCCATCAAGGCCAAGTTGGATGTAGTGCAATCAATGATGGATTGTCTATATGCAAAGTGTAAGTACCTGAGTAAAATGTAAATGTACCTGGAATGGTAAAAATGTGCACTTCTTATTGTATATACCTAAAGGTCTGTCTGCATCAAGAAGTATAAATATAAAGGCAACTCTTGCAATAATGATGTAAATGTCCATACTGAAATATAGTAAAGGAACACACACCCACATAGAGCTGCTAGAAAAGTATTGGTCAAAGAAAGGAGTAGTAGTCGCAAACTCTGAACTCTCTCACTATGTATTAACCAGTGTTTTGGAAGAAAATTGAAACCAGATCTGCCTAAGCGTTTTTTTTGACAACTCATGTTTATTGTACTGTTTTTTTATATATATTGTCTGATTTGTAATTTGCTGTGTATTTTCTTTGTTTATTAGGTATCCCTTGCATTACAGATTGCGTTTTAGCAGAATTGGAAAAGCTGGGAATGAAGTATAGAGTGGCATTAAGGTACAAAAATCCAACAAGCATCTATGCATCCTGAATTTGTTAGCGCTGTAGCAAGTTCTTTCAGGATTGCTGGCTGCAGAGGGGCTTTCTGCAGAGGGATGGTGAGATAAAGTTGGATGTCATCGGCGTAGCAGTGGAAATGAAGACCATATTTATGGATAATTTGGCCAATGGGCAGGATGTATATAAGGAAGAGAAGGGGACCAAGTACAGAACCCTGAGGGACAACAAAAGTGACAGGGAAGGTGGATGGTCTATGCGGGCCTAATGTGACAAACTGTTGCTTGTTGGAGAGGTATGAGTGGAACCAGTGAGACACCAATAGCTGACAGACAGGAGTATGTTATGGTTAATAGAGTCAAAAGCAGTGGATGAGTATGTTATGGTTGATGGTGTCAAAAGCAGCACTTAAGTGTAGTAGAATGAAGGTGTTGAGTGAGCCATTATTGACAGACAGAAGGAGGTTATTGACTACGCACAGGGGGGCAGTCTCAGCGCTATTAAGAGTGCGGAAACCAGATTGGAAGGGCTCATACAGGTTGTGGTTGGCAAGGAAGGAGTGAAATTGTGTAGCGACAACTTGTTCCAGTAGTTTTGACAGGAAGGGGAGGTTAGAGATGGGACGATGGAGAGATTAGATGGATCTGAGTCAGGCTTCTTTAAGAAGGAGGTGATGGCTGCTGTTTTAAGAGCTGAGGGAACAAGACCAGAGTTTAGGGAGGAGTTGACCAGTAGCGTAACTGGTTCACAGATGGTGATAGAGCAGGCCTTGAGTAAAGAAGTGGGAATCGGATCAAGCTGGCATGAGGAGTTAGACTTAGTGATGATGTTTGACACAGAGACAGTCCACCATAGTAAAGTGAGTAAGCTTAGGAACAAGAGGAACAGAGTGGGTTGAAAAGAGTGGTTTGATTAATTTTGTCATGAAAATAATCCAGAAATGCCTGACACTGTTTGGCTGTCTCGGGGCAGTCAGTAGTGTGGGGTTTAAGGAATCTGTCTGCAGTCCTGAAGAGTGTTTTGGGCCTAGTCTGTGAGTTATGAACGATAGAGGACTAGAAGGCCAGTGGCCTTCATTACTCTAAGCTCTGGGATATACCATGGACATGAGTGGGTGTCAGGGATATGCCTCATCTTTACATGGGCTAAGTCATCCAGTAAACTAGAGAGGGAGTTATTATAAATAGCCACAAGACTGTCGGGGTGGGGTGGGGTGGGGTTGGGTGCGGGGGATCATTATGTGGGTCGAACAGTGGCAATGCCTGTATGGAAGCAGCAACAAGGTTATAGTCAATAGACCTAATGTCACAGTAAGTGACAGTTTCTTACTAAAGGGAGGGGAAGGTAGTAGTATAGAAAGTGCATTCAATAAGTTTGTGATCAGAGATGCCAGAGACAGAGCCAGTGATAGAGATTTCATTTAGACCAGTAGAACAGAGCAGGTAACCTTGAGGGAGCGAGGGTGCCTTGATTGTGGGTGGGATGATTAGTATCAACACCGATGTTAAAATCACCAAGTATAATAAAGAGTTGGGCATTTACACAGCATTGAATGAAGTTCATTCTATTAATTCAGGCAGAAAGTTGGCATTTGGTTCGGGAGGGCGCTAAACAAACAGTAGCATTAGGGGAGGGCTTGACACGTAGCTGGTCATGATTAATTCCTCTGGTGGCTTTTTTCCAAGGTCGATGAGCATAGTGGGTGTAGAGGGCAAGAATTTAAGAAGTTTAGATTCGCCATCGTAAACAGTGACTGCATTGCCATAGGCACAAATGCACAGCAAAGTTCTAGACAAGGAACAGCAGTAGGCAGCGATCGGTTTAATCCGTATGCTAACCTATACCGATTGTAGCTATTATGATTGATGGGCAACGGTAGCAGCACAATACATCCAGACATAAATGTCTTGTTTGTCATAAACATTTTATTTTGAAAGAAGTTTATATGACAGAAAGATAACTATGTGTTGTAACAACTCCTAATTAAAATGGGTATGTTTGCACTTTGAAGTGCATCATTTTATAAGATTTTTTTTGCTAATTTACACCTTCATGTAGCGCAGAGTATTAACACAACCGTTTGCTTAAATTTATCGCTTTGCAGGATAGCCAAGGACCCACGCTTTGAGCGTTTGCCGTGCACACACAAAGGAACATATGCGGATGACTGCCTTGTTCAAAGAGTGACACAGGTACCTTTCTTCAGTGTGTACCTCATATTCACTTTGCATGTGTCATAATGCATTGAAAGAGGGTGATATTTTAGTAAATGTGTTTTGTCCTGCACTAGCACAAATGTTACATTGTGGCAACAGTGGACAGAGACCTGAAAAGAAGGATCCGGAAGATACCTGGTGTTCCAATAATGTACATCTCCAATCACAAGTAAGTGATCATTTTACCTTACGCTAAACAATTAGATGATGTGTGTGTGTATATATATAGAATATTTTTATTGTTATCATTATTTTTGAGAAGTCTTTGGACAGATGCAAACTTCTACTACAAGCTCAAATTAATCAAATTAATCAGCCAGCTACAAATCTTCTGAACTTCTGGAAGTTGTTGGACTTGACATGATATAACTGCATGATTTGATCATTTGTAAACTTGAGAATTCAATTGACTCTTCTACTTTATTGTCATCTTTTGTTCAGGTACAACATAGAGCGAATGCCAGATGATTATGGAGCACCAAGATTCTAAATTCTAAAGAGGTTAAAAGCAGATGGAAATCATGTTAAACTGTGTTATTTTGAACTGTTTACACACTTTTCTTCCATTTTCTGTAAGCAATCTCAAATGATATTGACCACAATTGCTATTGTAAATAGAGCTACTTTTTTCTGTTTGAAAAAACATTTTGTTTGAATAAAAAATACTACATGTGTGTAGTGGTATTGATCATGAATGATAAATCTTTGAAATGCAAGATGTGTGCTCCCCCATGAGGGGCTCAGGTAGTTAATAGTTTAGTTTCGGTCACTGCATAGTTTAAATACAGCCCAGGAAGTTAGAACTAGATGAATGAAACTCATTTGCACTTGCACTAAGTAGGTTTGGGCACAATTGTTTTGTGTGTGCTTAAAAACCTTGTCAATTCTAATCTTCAAGTCCTCAAGGAATTTAGTTTTGACAATTACTGATTAGCAGTATTGAAGAATAAGCACAGTAGGTCTACATACCACAAAAGACAGGACTTTGGACAATGTAGAACAGAATGTTTTTTCTTCTCCCAATGCATCCCATAGGCATTTTGCATTAATCAGGAGTTTTGAATACTCAGCCACAGGGTGGCCAACATCATCGCCTTTCACCGGGCATGCGCACATGTAGGAAATATGTAATGCGTAAAGCTTGGCCAAAAAGTCTGGATTGGCTGATAACCGGCGGAGTTGGGTGTCACAAGACGATAATCTGAGCTAACATTAGGAGAGGGCGTTACGGAGAAAATGCAAGGAAATTGAATTTGTGATTATAACGGACCATTCACTCACTGGTAACGTTAGGCATTTCAGCCAGCTATTTTGTGTAGTGAAAGAAGTTAACGTTAGCTGATAGATGCCGGGTGTCGGTGATCTGTGTCATTCGGTCATTGTTTTGTCTGGGCAGTGGCCAACATTGTCGTTTCATCGAGCACAGCATCTATCGACTGGAGGTTTTTATGTGGCAAGGGACATTGCCTTAGTGAAACGGAGATATGCTTAGTTGTGAAAAGTGTTTTCTATAGTGAGTTGTTGAGCTAGCTGCTAACTAACGTGCTGTAACCTGAATGCTTGTGTAGTTGACTGTGTACGAAAAGGACATTTAACGTTAACGTTACGACGGACTGAAATGATTATACTGGGAGTCAACAGTTAATGCTTGCTCGATGAGCATATGAACTAGTGTACTTTTTTGTTTAACGTTATAAAACTGCTTTCTAGCTTTAGTCTAGAATTCACATTAACGCTATATCCACACGTTACACTAACGGTACTCAACCAGCGTTCACGTTATGTGGATGTCAACTAACGTTAACATTATGCGATTCCTCCGCTTCTAGCTAACGTCAAAAGAAAACAACAGAGTAATGTTCAGTTGAGATCGAGGTGGTACGAAGTCAGAAAGCTTCATTAACATGTCCCAATCCTGCTAGGCCAACAAATAAAGGCGTTGTGCGGTGCGTGGTCAACCAGACTTCACCAGCTAGGCGACTTCAACTCTGTGCGTCGCTTTGTCGTCGCATCTTCGGGAAAACAAAACTGGCTGAAGTGATTCCAGGTTGACCGACATCGATAATGTCATGAACTGTCGGTGTCTGTCACCTGCTGCGAGTGTGCCTACCAGAGTTCAGCAGTCTAACGTTAAGTAGCAAACCGCACGACGTTTGTGCGTGCCAAATACCAAGACAACAGCTCAACAACAGCAGTAGGAACAATGCTGCGGTCTTCGGCAAGCTTGGGATGTGATGAGGAGAGAGGGGAAGAGCAAGAGGATGAAGGAGACGAAGATTTACGGGATGGAGGTGTTCCTTTTTTCGTGAACCGGAGTGGACTGCCTGTTAATGAGGAGACTTGGGAGCGAATGTGGCGGCACGTTACTCGTATACATCCGGAGGGCGATGCAGTGGCAAAGGGGATACGTGGTGCCATTGACCTGCCTAAGGTAAGTTATTTGTTTACATTAACAATGCAGTAATATTACAGTTGATATAATCAACAGGCTTTGCTATGGAATTAAACAAACTAGGCCAATTGCATGGTGAGCTTTTACCAAGCAAAAATATAGGCAGCACTGCGTGAAAAACCTTCGGCTTGTGGCACCCTGATTTTACAAATCCACGTTTTTTGAGAGTGAGGAAGTAGAGGGTCCATTTTTAACAGTGTTAACAGTGTGTGCCAAGGTCTGTAATCTTTTAAAAGCAGTGGCTTAAAGGATTATATCTGACACAGATTTCTTATTCTGTGAGCCTTGCTAAAATTGTCTAGTTGCATTTCAATATGAACATTGTGCAGTCATAACCTCTGTTTGTAAATAACTATTATGCACTGTTAGGCCACATCCAGTGTGCATCTGACCCCTTAGTGACTTGATTTCAAAAGGTCATAGGGCTATTCATGTGAAGAATTCTGAGACAACTCTTCAGCCGTATGTTTTTCTGCTCACTTGGCAGATTCCAATACCATGCGTGCCTACATACCAGCCAACCAACAGCATCCCCCAACGCCTGGAAGCCATACAGAGATACATCAGGGACTTGCAGTATCCTTCCCACTAAATGGAATGTTAGCCTACAAAGAACAGCTGTACAATCTAACAGGCTCATTTGCAGGCACCGTGTCATTTCTTTTATGAAGGGTCATGGAGTCTCAGTGACCAGCTATTTTAAATAGCCTATTTACGATAATCTGCGGCAGATGATAACTTGCATTTTGTTCCTAGAAGTTTTTTTTTATCCCTCTAAAGATTGTTTTAGCTTTTGTAGTACTAAAGGCTAGAAAATAAGCCACTGAGATGTGAAGATGTTACTTCACTACCAGTGACCACTGAAATATTTACTGAATATGAATCTTTCATGACATACATGCATGAAGTATGTATACTACCAGTCCCTTTGGTAGGAATTGTAAATCGGTGGATATTTCCTACAAAGTTACTGTTGGTAGAATCTGGGTCACTGGGTCACATTACTATACTACTATACTTTTTTTTTTTATACTTTATTTTAGTGATGGTGCATCTTCATTTCTGAAAAAAATCAAGTAAACCATGCAGATATCTGTCACAAAAAAGCCTTTTGTTGTACACTTAACAGGGTTTTTCAGGTACAATCACACTGGAACACAGTTTTTTGAAATCAAGAAAAGCAGGCCTCTAACAGCGTAAGTGTATATTGTTTTGTCAAACTTTGTCCATTTCCTTCTCTTCTGCTTTTGTTATTTGCTATGGTTTTCAGCCTGTTTAAAATATACAGAATCCCATGTATAAAATGCCTTTATGGACTCTGGGAATGTGAATATAACAATTCCACTAACAGCAAGGTGAACGTTTTTAAGACAAGACATGGGGAGTTTTGCAGATGTTTACTTAGCTACTTAGCTTTTTGTAACACTGATAGTAAGAACATCATAAGACAGAACTTTGTGTCAGAGTTACCAGCTGTTCTAGGAAGTACATTGGTTAAAGCTGTAAGTGGTGTGTGGTCTTTGGCACATAGTAAATGAATGTGTAAATACAAAACAAGAATATCTGAGGGGTATTCCATGGGGGGAATATTATGGGAAATCCCAAGTCTTATTTTGGTGAGTTCTGTTGGGAGTTAAGTGAGAGTTCTGTTTCATTGTTGTGAGTCCCTGCCTAGCAACTGGGGTCATTTGCATTGTTCAGATAGCCTGCTCCATGTCGTATGTAACAGGCTGACATTGTCAAAAGGTATACTCTTGAAAAAGTGGTCAGGATCATTTTCACATTAGGGGTGGTAGTACAGAAGGGAGCCTAGCATCGCTGCTGATATTTGACACTTAATTGTTATTTGACGTGTCTGCCTGATAATATTACAGGACAAAGCAAAAGTATTATCAGTCAAGTTAGAAAAGAACAAAGGTTAAATGGAGGTTGCTGTCTGTCATCTAAATGCTTGGTGATGCCAGTTGACCCTCTAGATTTAATCACATTCATAGAGGTTAACTACACCTCTGTATGGAAGTTAATGAATGCTCTTGACTCTCAAATTAATGTGTACGTTGAAGCCAAGATGAGATTTAAAATGAAATTCGTTAGTCTGATGAGTGCTTGGCATTGTGGTATATTTAACCAATATTATTAAGATATTTACTCTGTACATGAGTTTCCTGACTTTCTTTTTGGCTTGCTGAAATCAGGGTTTCAGTGTGGGTAATTCTACACAGGGCAAGTGAAATCACCATGACCAGTATCTGGCATTACATTGGCACTTTTAATCATTCTTTGCTAGAGATGGCCCAGAATGTTGATGGAGTATCAGAACCAACCAACAGTTTTTAAATCTAGAACCATACTCCCGGAGGTAAATTGCAAAGCAATGGTGTTGTGTGTGTTTTTCAGGTTGATGGATATCGCAAAGGAGATGACCAGAGAAGCTCTACCAATCAAATGTCTTGAAGCTGTGATCCTTGGAATGTATCCTTATTATCATAAGTTTAGGGTAATCATTAATCACATTGATTGAGAATTATGTTTGGTCTGCAACTAAATAGTGATGAGCAGATTACTGTGGGTGCTGGTTGACCATTAGGTTTTGGTCTCAGAAACATTCAATCAGATGAAGCAAAGCTGTTAAATACTACCTGTCAGCACTGGGATATTGGTGAATGTTTATTTCTAAAACTAAAATGCTACATAAGGAAAACTACACAAGCTACATCATGAAGTCAGTCCACTTTGTCAGTTTAATGATACATGGTCTTATAAAGGCCAATCATACAGAAAAACACACTAGTAGTTCTGTCTAGCCAAGAGGTAAATCAGATATAATAAGAGGGACATGAGAAATGGCCACTAAGTTCCAAGAAAATCATTTCATAGCTTATTGTCATTTTTGGCAAAAAAAAAAAAAAAAATTTAAATCAAGATATAAAAATATAAAATATATTTTTTTTGCCTAAATCATCTCACTTAGGCGAATATTTTAGGGAAGGTGATGTTATTGAAAAAGAGTCCAGGATGCCGAAGCTGGTGAAAAGAGTGCATGGCCATCAATGTGACTGTCAAGCAGTGTTTTCCTGTCAGCGCTAGGTGTAGGAGTTTACCAGGATGTCCTGTCTGCAGATCGCCACACTTCCGTAGAAGGACAAATCTATCACCACCGTCTTAAACAAGTAGGATCATGGTGCCGCTGTTGTCATGAGGCAGCTGCAAAAAACAAGGTTTTTGCTAGGGATGGAAATCGAGAACCGGGAATTGAGTAGAATGGAGAATGAAATGCTTCAATTCACTGGTATTGCATCCCCCTGACATTACTAATTCCAACATGTTTTTTTGACCATCATCAATGGGTCTTTCAAATACAAAATTGAAATAGATAACACAGCTCTACATGGTTTTCCTCATTCTAATAAGCTGCTATTGTCACATAATCAATACTCTTTTTTATTTGACTGAAGTGCCGTAATTGTAGTTTTGTTGACAGATTGTGCCAGTAAAATACAGCACCCTGACAATGTTGGGATTGGGAAAGGGGATTAATTCCTCCGGGGGAAAGCAGAAAAACAAAGTATTAACTGATCAGACAGACTTGGGGTTATGGTGTTGAACGTCGCTGAAAATAGGTCATCTGGTGTGAGTGACAAGAACAGGAATGGAGAGTATGTTGTCATCATTAGTTAGACTTAAGCTTTCTGATGGTATGTGCACAGACAGATCGCTGGGAAATGACTTTTCACATCACATCCAAACCCAGCTGACAGACACAATCACTTCACCTTCGGCACATCACACCAGTGCACCCAGATGTGAAATCTAGTGGATGAACAAAGAAAAGACACGTAAAGAACAAACGGATTGACACATGGATACACAAAACTTTTTTTGCTTTACCTCCTTGCTTGCTTTACTGCATGGTCACAAAATCTCTGATGTTTTAGATATTTTAGTCTTAAGACCACAAAATGCTTTAGTAAAACAGTAGGAGTATGCCCAATATAATTGATTTATTGGTATAATTGGTTAAGACAAGACATAATTTAATGAATAGAATCAGATCTTTCTGCTTGGAATGACAGCCATGATCTACGTAAACATTCTACTTAACCCAATTCTTTCTCAGTTACCTCACCAACAGTATGCCCACCGTGGAACGCTTTCCGCTCAGCTTTAAGACTCAGTTCTCAGGGAGCCACTTCCGCCACATTGTGCTTGGCATCCACAGTGGTGGACGCTTTGGGGCGCTCGGCATCAGCCGCCGGGAGGACCTCATGTATAAACCACTGGAGTTCCGTACACTTGCTGACCTAGTGCAGGAATTCCAGGGCGCGTATCAAGGCTACTGGCATACGTTGCGCAAGGTGAAGATTGGTCAGTACGTCTCACATGACCTCCACAGCGTGGAGCAGATTGAGTGGAAGCATTCCGTCCTGGATGTGGACAAGCTGTCCAAGGAGGAGCTAAGAAGGGAGTTGGAGAGACACACGCGTGATATGAGGCTAAAGGTGAGCATGATCAGGAACTTGAACTGTCTTCTGTCGCCCAGCATTTTGGAGTAAAATAATAGGAGCTCTTTATTTGAAGGCGTCTACGTAAGGGTGTCATAAGAGAGCTGCTATAAACATGACATGCATCATGAACACTATTGACATTTCATTAATGTTATGACTGTTGTCAGTAAATGTCATTCGGTAATGTAAAATTGACACTGTTTGGGATGCAGACGTTACAAAAACTGGGTGTCACTTAATGACAGCAGCCATAATAGGCTCATAAAACTCTTCTGCAGACACCTTCAAATAAAATGTTACCAAATAATAACTCTGATCTTGCCTGATATTTTAAAAGTGAAGTAATCCCTGACAATTGTTTCATATTATTTCCTTGACATTATTTACCTGATTCATGTTGTATCATAGGGCTGATTTTGCTGTTCTCAGGCTGTTTGGCCTAGGGAGTTTTAACCTGAGGAGTACTTCAGAACAGGGTAATGTGAGGGCAGGAGGCTATTTTTGAGTTTGAAGTTCCTCAGAAAATGTGTGAGGCATCTTTTTGTGCTTCACTATGCAGGTCAGCCAAAGACACTGAAAGATCTAAGGGGATTTTTTTTCTCTTTAGTCCAGTGTTGGCAAGTCACTTTGGGAATTTGCACTTCTGGAGTGGTTTCTGACAGGAAGAACTCATGAGTCTTTCTAAGGGGCTTGAACTCTGAGGAAAGAAAAACTTTCCTGTTTTGTGGTAGCATTTATCAGTTTGCAGAGACGTAGAAAAAAATAAATAAATAAATATTCTTGGTCAGTTGGTATTGTTTTACCTCTTGAATCAGCCAACAAAAGTAACATAGCAAATTTGGCATTTTTGACACAATTGGTTCAGTAAAACGTGTCCTTTGTTAACCGCCGGCACAGGAAACAGTAGATGGGGCCATCTGTTGGCCACATTAAGTAACTCACATGTTAGAACTCGTGGGATTAAATGCTAAAGACCCTTTCTAACATGCCCAGTTCTTTTTGTGACACTATAGTGAAATTTGTAAGCCACAGGTAGCTATATTCATAGAAATGTATTTAAATGTACTTAAGGTGTATGTTAATGAGTTTGACATATATTTAGCAAGACTACTTATTAAGTATTCTATGCAAACTGAAAAATGGAAGAATACTCTATACTGAAGCTATTCACCAAGGGGAGAATGTTGGGATAGAACAATTTACTAACATGTTTTAGGCCTATATATTTATATTGCATCACTGATACCTGATTTATATTATGCGCTTCCTTTTTTCCCAGATTGGCAAGGCAATTCCCCCATCCCCCACCAAAGACAGGAAGAAAGACACTGGCTCACCACTACGTAACCCTAGCAGCCCAATGCGGAGGACCAGCCGCAGCGATAGACGGTAGGATGCCCCTGACTCAGCCTTTTTCCATCATGTGTACACATTGCATTCGGTCTGCAGTGATTATCTGAGAGCAGTCATTCGCAGGAGTATTACAAAAGATGCATCAATATGAATGAAAAGAGTATATAATACGGATTGTTATTATATAGTTTTATATATAATTTACTATATCTTATTATACATCATTTCCATTATATATCTATGAAAAGTGGAGGTTAGTGATTGTGTCCTTTACTCTAACTTACGAGTTTGAATAATTGACAGGCTGGTTTCATTACTTACCAGCTTTGATGAATGTTTTGCGGCTTTCTGTTAGCCTTTGATTAGATTCAACTTTATTGTCATTACACATGTATGAATACAGAGTAACGAAATACAGTTTACTATCTAATCAGAAACGCAAATATCTTAAAGTGCAATATGTACAGTACGTGCAGTATGAGCAGTTATGTACAGATAAGGGCAGTGTAAAAGTGGGAATAGATATGTGCAGATTATGTACAAATAAGTTATGGGAGCAGTTATTTACAGATAGGGCAGGTGTGTAGATATATTAATATATGTATATACAGATGTACAGGCGTGTAGTAGAAGATAGGCAACATAGTTTGTGTCAATCGGTGCAATTGAGGTGTATTTGCTACTGTGAATTTTCTGCTGTCAGAACCATAATAGTTGAAGCAATATATACATATGGATCATGTAGACTCCCCTCAAGTTACTTTCTGTGTATCAGTTGATGAGATACAGGGTTGTATATCCAGTCATTTGTCTATGTGAACAGACCTCACTTTTAGATTGGGACTATTTCCAATCATTGTAATGTTATCCAAATGTGTGCCCACTGTAGTTCCTGGGCCCTTGTATTTTTAATGGTTTCAGTGTGAGGATGCCTTTGAACTGGCTCTGCCATCAGTTGGAAATTCATTCTGAATTGTTTGGAAAATGCTGAGGGATAGCAAGAAGCATTGCTCCATTCTCCCCATATCTATATCATGGAGTGCAAAGAATCCAGGAACTTAATCATTTCCATTCAGTGTGTATGTATGAATAGCCTTGGCTCCCCTGCATGTATTTTTTGAAACTTGACACATGAATACAAGTCAAACATGCATCTTATTGCAGATGGGTCTGTACAAATAATTAGAATTGATAGAGTTCTAGCAACATCTAATGATTAAAGAATGATTTTCATAATGAACCTCAATATCAACTGTGCTCTGAGAAAAACAAAAAGGCTAGTTGACTAACATTAACCGTTCAGTCACAGTTCATCATTAGATGCTGTGTAATAAAATAGATATTGCATGTTCAAAGGCTTTTTTAGCATTATACTTACTTGTTTATCATTTCTTTGTTGTTGTAGGCCCTCGGGAGAAAAGAAGAGTATTGAGCCTAAGCCTCCATCTGACATGAATGGATACCAGATTAGGGTCTAATACAGAGAACATGTGCTTTCTGTTACAAATGGATACCACTGAAGACTTGTTTTTCTACTTTTTCTACTCTTATACAGTTGATTGTGCAGTTCATAGAACTATTGGATATTTTTTGTTAAAAAAAAACAATCAACTGAATATTTGGTCATGCGCACTGACCACTACAGGACTGGTTTTAGGAAAATACAGAACAGACATGTCTTTCAAATACACAGGGTTTGTGTAATTATATCATGTGAGTGTGATGTTTTACCGTCCCACAGATATTCAGAAGGATCTGAACTCTGGTGACGTCCTGGCATCTTCATGATGCCACAGTGTTCTGAACGTCAGATCGTGGACATTTTCAGTACCTCTCTTACATTGTTGTGTTTATTATTATTTTTTTTACATATTATACCTACAATAGCCTTTAGCCCTGTTAGACAGCTTCCAACATTTTGGAGATATTTGTTTTTCATATCACATACCTAGTGCCTTTGAGTCATTGTCAAGTGTTACACCCTCAGTGATATGGTCCCATGTTGGAAGCCAAGAGCTGAAGTCCTGATATGCCTCCTTGTTGCAGATCTATGTAGTCATGAAAACCCGGAAGTGTTACAGGACATATTTTGCCTCTCTCCAGTGTAATGCCTACTGCACTGGAAAAATATCCATCTGTTAAGATCAGTTTAAGTTATGTTCTATATATTGTCGAGTCATAAAAGAAGCATCACCCTGTCATCTTATCAAGGGCTTGGTAGACTCCGTCCAGGTATTATATTATCCAGACAGGGGGCAAAGTTAGAGTTTGTTGGGTTATAAAAGACAAGGCTCAATAAAGTCAGTATCAAATGGCTGAAACAAGTTTTACATAGTTGCATCAAGTAAGAGCCCTTGGATTTAGATGTGTGTGTGTGTGTGTGTGTGTGTAATAATCAAAACTGTCTGCAAATAATGCCTGTTCTGATCAGGGAGATATACTCTTTTGGCCCAGTGAGACACCTTATATAGTATTGGCTACAACCTTAGTAATTCTAATAATTAATAATAACTTCAGAGTGTCCGATGTCAAAGTACAAACAATATTTGACACTTGGGACACCTTTGAAGTTAGAAGTCTTGACTCAATTCTTATTTATGAAACCACTGAAACTTCTTTTGTCCATTACCAATAAAGGCAAGCATCTTCATTTCAGTTTACCCATTTTTAAGCAACCTTTTTGAAATGCTGCATGACTCGATGGTTTCAGTGGATTTTATTTTCATGGGAATTCTTGATGTGCCCTGACAGCCCAACTGGTGCCAGCATGCAATGGTCTTTAATCTCAATTACCAAAGTACCAAAAAGATGGAAAACGAGAGTGCTGATGAAGAGGTTTTGAATGCTCTAACATTAACATGGCAATACAGATCTACCGCAGACTTGATTTTAACCATATAACTTGGTTGGAAATGGTAGGTTTTTGTCAATCAGGAAGGGAACAATCAGAAATGTTACCAACATTTGCCAGTTTGCAAAGAAGAAGACATTCAAAGCAGATTTCGTATGAGATGGTGGTACAATTACTGTCCTTAGTCCCCAGTCAAGACCACTGTAGCCCTTGAACAGACAGATATCATGTAGCAATCTGATTAGTTGTGTTGTTTTTACCTCCATCCACAACTACAATTAAGTTGCATCAGACTTATAACAGCATCCTGCCAGCCTGTGACTAGCATATGACCAATGCTAGTCTAAGCAATGATATCAAAAGACAGGAATGAAATCAGCTTTACAAAGTACAACTTTATACAGTGTTTTCCCATTGGACATTTTTTTTTCCAGTTGTATTCTCTTGAGATGTCTTCACACTGTGCTGTTAGATTCCTGTAGTGAATCAAAATAGAATTGTAATACAAACATGTGTCTGCATCTTTATTATAGACAGTCTGATTAGTTTTGAAGTCAAACGGGTTAAAGGGACTGAAACGTTCACTTCGTGGGCATACTACCAAAGCAGGATTAGTGACATGTTGAGGATAAAGCCAGATTTGTGTTATAATTTGAGAAACGTCACTGAATATTCAGGACAGTTCTTTTCGCTTTGAATTTTTAAATCCGAATGTTATTGTGCAAAGAAGTCAGTTGTGAGAAACCTTTGTCTATGCCTGATTAATCTGAACACAAGATTTAGTCTCGTCTTATTTCATAGTACTCGAGAAATTATCCACACAAGAGCACAGAGGAGACATGGAGATGTAATGCTCTCCCATGATGCACACTACCGTAAGGATGTTTCAACTGGTGTTTGACAAATCTAATGTCTGAAAGTATCTTGTTCAAGACTGTTAGCTAACCATGAAATCAGGCAACTTCTTTGGCTGTTCAAAAGGGACATGAATGCAGATTTCTTGGAAAATTATATGTTTATTAACAAATTATTTTCATAGATAAAAAAAAGAAAATCTTCTAACCGCAAAACATCAGGATGGCTCAGAAATTGACTTCACTTAAATATTATATTCATGAGGTTCATCTGAAATAAAAATCCAGTCTGTTATGTGTATGTTTTTTTTTTTTTTTTTTTAAACAAAATTAGCATTGGCACCAGCAAAGTTTAGTAGTCTTAAAATCCTGCAACAGGAGCATTCCTTTCTGCCCCATTGATGTAATAACTGTCAAATTCAACAGTTCCTTCAAATAACCACTGCAAATATAAAATTCGAAAGATTTTAAGACGACTGCAAAACTGTTTAAAAAGGGAACAAAAAACCCTATCCAACTGGATGAAATATGTCTTTTGTTCTGTGAATTCTGTAAATTCTTGAATGCAGCTTTTTCAAATGTCTGACTTGAACCGGAAATTTGCTGAAACCATTATAATTTTGAGATATGTGCGTGTCCATAGTCCAGTCACGTTAAGGTGGGTTAACGTGTAGACAAAATTTGACCAAAAGGCTGAGATGGTCTGAGGGAAAGATCTCATTGGGCAGACCTCTCAGAGCCCACAAATCTTCCTCTGACAGAAGAGCCAATCTTCCTATGAGCTTCAGGCCACCATGCAGTCGGTTATCTGTGTGGACATAAAATGCAAATACATAACATAAATGATTATATAACACAGTAATAATATCATTAATTATCTTTATGTAGTCATATACACATTTACAGATATGGTTGTGCATTTAACCTAAGGCCAACACACATTTAAATATCCTTTGTTTTGTTTTTTCAATTTAGCATGTTCTTTTTAGTATGAAAGACTGCTCCCTGCAACAATTTGCTGACCTGTTTGGCCTTTGGTATGTACAGTTCTTGCAGAATAGAAGATATAATCCACTGTTGCTCCAGCATTGGAGTGCACCGTTGTCACCTCCGGCCTGTCTGTTCCCGTAATTATGTGGCTGTATGCTGAAGTCAAGTTCAGACAATGGCAGACCGTGTTCCTGAACCTAAGAATACACAATGGAGTTTCATGGTACACACCTGATATCAGGGACAGTAAGTGAAAAAGACTCAGTTGTAATCATTTTGTACTTACATATCATCACATTCCTAAAACAACTGCCTTAGTCATGTTTTGGTAAAAATACTTTTTTGGCCTTTTTTTGGCTAATTCCAAATTGGAATTGAAAAAGGAAGATTTTTGTGATTCCTGAAAAACCTGAAAAAATGACTTCGCTGATTATTTTAGGAAGGTGATGATATATAAGCATTATATATGTATACTGTGAGCCTTATATACACTATATATGTAACTTCTATATTACATAAATATTTACCTCTGACCACATGGCTGCTTTTCATGATGGTCTAAAAAAGAAAAAGAAAAAAGAAAAAACTTAGTATTTAAAGAAATACCAGGCAACCTTTTTAGGTTAATTTACCAGCTTCATAGCCACAATGGTTAAATGGCTCATTACAGGGTGAATGAAGGCTCTTTCGACAACTTCTAGCACTTACTTGCGCAGTTACAAGCACTTGCAGTTTGAAAACGCGGGTTGTGTTAATGTCATGTCAATATGCTCTTCCATACACAATGAGAATATGGCACACTTAAGTGTGAGTGTGTTTACCAGGTGCATTGTCTGTCACTCCTGGAATGAGGTCTAGGTCTTTAGGTCGCATACAAGCAGCCTGGCAGTAGCGTAGATTGAGCAGGAAGTCTTGACTGTACTTTAATTTTCCTGCAAAGAAAGAGTAACAGAGAGCCCCCATGTACAACTGATCACTTCACAAACCTAACAAGAAACCTATAAACATTATTTTCAATCATCTGAAAATTAATTTATAAAAGTACAATATCAGTGTCCAGGTTTTAAAGCACAGAAAAAATACCAGAAATGTTCAACAATCTATATATACTATATATAACATTCTCAAAACTGAATTCTGGGACAGAGCTCGAAAACTTCAAGTCCTATCCATTAATATAAACAATTTTTAAAAGCATTTTCTGCAAAAACACTGACGCATTCTTATGATATTCCAAAAGTATTATGGTAATTCCACAGAAAATTGAACTTTTTTGCCACATAAATGATGCCAGTAATGTGACTGAAAAAATGTGACCATTTGAGCATTTGCTATCTTTGCCTGTAGAAATTGCATGAAAAAATTGTATGGAAAATTTCCCGCAATCATTGACATTTTACAAATACCATATCGCATTTTATTGGCGTTGTGGACGCGACAGAAAGTCAATTTTCCACGGAATTGCCCATTATTAAGAGACACAGAGACATTCGAACCTGTTGGTGAGGGCTCAGCCTGGCACGTAGTTACATACTGGCACTTGTCGGTGATGCCAAGGCAGCTGGGCAAAAGTGGAGCATAAAGCCTTCTGGGATGCATCTGGTGTGACAGGTCCTCTTGTCCTGATATCTGCCAGTATGAGAGGAGGCCACACACAGAAAACAAGCTGATTCATCTTTCTGATAATACAAAACGCTAGGTGTAGTTTAGCAAAAGTACGTAACAACCTGCAAAATGCAAAAAAAAATAGTAATCAAATAGATGCTCACCATCCACGTAGGTAAGCCATGGTAGTAAAGCTGGCCTGTGTTGATGAATTGGTAAAGTGGCATTTTGGGGAATGAATTGAAGTCTCCACAGAAAATGACCTCACATTCCCTTCCTATAGCCTTACAGCGCCTCACAACGCTATCTATTTCCGCTAGCACCAACACCAGCTGGGCAAGCTTTATGTCCCCTCTCCTGGGATTGAACAGCAAGTGGGTATTGGCCACACAGATGGGGGTGCTCCTCTGGTCATGGTCTGTAGAGGTGATTGGCTGTAGCAGTAAAACAATGGCAACATTGTCACGGTCAAGCAGCTCGCACTTCTCCTGGCGAAGCTCCAGTAGACTCACAGAGAGCTGAGAGAAGCGCTTGTTCTGGTAGCACACAGCACATCCGTCTGTCTTGGACCCTGTCCTCCGCTTGTAGACACAGGTGTACCCTTGGGAAGGAGGAATACAAGAGACATGGTGACGCAAGTCAGACTAATTGTGATTGAGTGACACATGGTTGAAGGTCATCAGCTGCTATTCAAAGAAGCTAATCAAGCAATATAACATGAGAGGGAGTGGGGTTGTTAGTGAATATACCTACGGCTGTGGATTGGCCGCTAGCTGTAAAAGAATCACCCGCAATGTACCACAGGGATCTAACCACTCCCAGACGCATAGAATATGTCTTGCCCAAACTAAAATTGTTAAATAGTTGGACCAAACCTAATTGTTGTATAAACCTGAATCCACGTGTTATGTACCTAAACCTGAGGACATGTGTTTTTTTCCTTTTGTATGACTGTTCAACAAAAAGTTCACATTTATTAGACCATTGGTTCTCAAACTGGACCCCCAGGGGTCTGCAGTGCCTTGCCAGGGAAGTTTGCTACAAAGTATTATCTAGCATTTAACAAACCAAATGGCTATATGCTTGTTTTGTTAAATTTGTGTTGTGATTATAAGGGATCCTTGGAATGTTTTCTGCTCCATGAGGAGTCCCAGTCCAATAAAGTTTGAGAACCCCTGTATTACACTATACATTTCACTTGCATAGTGTTCTGCACTTACCCATGTCACTGAGGACAGGTTGTAGCTGTTTCTTGAAGTGGTCTTCCTGAGCCTCTTGCAAACACAAAATCTAAACACAACCATATGGTTTTTGACTGTTACACATACACCTCTCCAGTTCTCCAGTCCTGACAATAGACATAATTGCACAAGAAATCTACAAGGCAGCTACACATCACCAAGCTCTGGGGTTCAGCTGTAAACACCTAGCCTACGTTTCATAACCAATTACTTTAATCTGAGATTGATCTTGGTCTGGATACCTAGCAGTCATCTACCACTTCTTTGAGGTGGGATCAACCAGTGTAGATCAAAATGCCTCTGTTCATCGTGATTTTGGGTTTTGGGTGTTAAGCCCACCTCCATTGCGTCAGGGTAAAAGCCCACTTTCGGCAAATGAAATGAAGTGCAAAAAGGCCTGGTGGCTACACTGAGTGGTAGACTGAAATCAAATCGCTCAAATCGCACACAGGACGGGTTTTCCGTGACTAGCGAACACCACTTTCTCAAGCAAGAACCATTTACATTACATACAACTGCAAAATAACACTGTTATGCACTGCAGTAAATAGTAGAAGCAACGAACGTGAAACCCTGTATAACATTCTACTTACATCTGGTCGCCAGGTTTGAATCTCCAGGATTATCCCCTTCAGGCGAGCGCTCCAGACTAGTACCTTCTCTGAACAATGTAAGTACAGCTCAGGGTTACCCTCCAGTAGGTCCTGGGCCAAGATATTGTAGGTCATGAAAGTAAACTCAAACACAGGTTCTGGATCTCGGTCCGATGTCTGGGGTGCTTCATCGTGGGGGCCACGCAGATCCTCCCACACTCTCCACATTACTAAACAGAGATGTATGCAAGTACTGAGAACATAAAATACAGTAAATGAAATAAATGTGTTAAGAGAGACAACTAAATATAACACAGAGATTATGCATAAATGTCAAAATGTTCACTGTTTGACAAAATTTATACATTTTTAAATAGCACATTCACTTCAGTATTTCAGTGGTCATCTGAATCAGTAGTTGTTTGTCAGCCTGTTTTGTAAAGACTTCCCTTTTAGTGAAAGACAATTTGACCTGTTGTTTCCTAGTGTGAGTGATGCAGACGGTGAACTTCTAAGTCATTCTACTGATGACATTTACGTGAGAAAGATTCAATCTCACTACCACAGGAAGACTTGTTTCTACATGATGGCAAATAATCACGTCACACCTTCAAACTCCGTGCTCTCCTGTAGGGCTGGATAGTAGCTTATGGCTGGGAACTGCCAACAAGGGCGGAACACAATGTCTGTCAATCCATGCCCTACGCGGAAATGCCACCCAGGGACATCTGCTTGGGACTCTCGGGTCGCACACTGGGTGTGACTGCCCCACATCTGGGTTTCAGCAAGTAGAGCTCCCAGATCCATGGCAGGGCAGTCAGTAATGGTAGGTCTCTGAGCATCACTGGAGTCTGTCTGAGGATGTATTTCAAGATCTGCCAGAGCAAGACAAGATTCTACACCAGTGTCTACTTGGTTATCATTAGTTGAGACATGCTCTGCTCCCTGAGTAAGTAGGGGTATAATTTCCTTATCATCCTGTCTCTTTACTTCCTTGTGAGAACCATCTCCCGCACTCATAGTGCTACTTAACATGTCAACACATAAAACGTCGCTGGCTGGTTGAAGTACAGCTTCCTGCAATTTGCCTTCTGTTTCTGGCCTAATTCCTTCCGCCTTTCTCTCCCTGAAAATTTCTTCACTGGTGGGATGGGTGATGCACCCACTGTCCAGCGAAGACTCTTTTTTCTCCATTCTTTCTTCTTCCATCTCCTCATGACATTTGCTTTCACCATCTGCTACTGTTTTCTCTGAGCTTTTCTGGATCACACTGCTTTGATCTAGCCACTCATCCAACAGAGCATACTGACGTTTGGTCAGACTCCGTGGAGGCATTCCCCCAGTGTCACATTCCTCTTTCCCATTCATGAACACAGAGCAAGCCTTTACCAAAGACACTGTCGGAAAAATCAAGACACACATTATCATTGTGTTAGTACCTCAGCACTAATCAAAAAAGATTACAATGTTTGTAGAATTTAGCAATGCACTTATGTCATGAGTACGCCTGTGTTGAGCATTGTGAGATACCCAAATTAACAACAGTTACCTTTCAAAACAATTCCACGTGCACTGTGCAGTCCATGACGCAAGTAATGCTAGCGTTAGCTAGTCAGATCTGTGCTAACCAAACCCTAACTGCATTCTTGTACATATTTACCCGTGCATAAGTTCTCCCTTAGACTGACTGCAAACGTTAATGTGTTTATTCGCGTACAGCCACTGACTTACCAACTGACAGAATAAACAAAGGTAGTAGCGATTTCAAACAAAGTGTTAAGTGTTATTTTGTGCTGCCGTCAACTAAAATTCTAGTCTATGGGTCAACCAGCAAGCAAACAGGCTAGCGTCAATATGGCAAGTTTCCGTGTTTATACACTGACTGTGATTATAGTTCCCCTACTTCACATGCCAATAACACAAGTATTGCACTACCAGATAACATTGGTCAACGGAGTTGTCATTCCAGGCTGTTATATTTTACCTGAAACTTTGATGACAACGCGAGTAAGTGGATACAGTGCATAGAACAAAACGCTTCCCAACATGGTGTGTCTGAACGCAATCTGTGTCTGAAACGCATTTTCCTGCAAGGGAGGCCACGGACTCGTCAAAATAAAAGTCACTTGTTTGCGACGTGATGGCCAAAAGCGCGATTCATGTTCAAACCTTCAGACATATTGACACAAGATGGGTATGATTTTGTTGCCATTCAGTTTTGGGGTAAGATACAGCTAACATAGCAGTAATCTGGCTAGTAACAGTAAAAAGCTTACTATGAAATTAAAATAAAAGTATAATGATCTTCCCATAAAAAAATTCGAAACCAAACTATGAACTGACTTTTTGCAGAGCAATATTACACACAGGGCACAAAATGAATTCCACAGTGTCTTAAATTTTGCAGATGTGCAGATGTTCCTGTCCATTTTGGACTTTCCATATACAAATATGGATATATAAACATAATTATGTTTATATGTCCATATTTGTATATTATGTTTAAAAGTCTCTCTTTCGTGGGCTCCAAGGATGACTGTCAAGTGTCTGCCAACCTGCATAATCTTGTAGTGAATGCATGCTTTATCATGACAGAGTTTTCTCTGACACCCACACACTCCTTAATCCATTCAGTTGTGCATGCTTTTTAAAAACAAGAGGTATAATGGGCCATAATCAGATACAGATGTCGCTGTAAGGATTTATCAAGCACCTGTTACAATGTTCCCCATTACCCTAGTGAACGACATTAAAACTAGCTTTTGCACACTGAATCCACATGATGTTTTCCTTCCTCTCATTAATGCCATGTACTTTAAGAACCAAGGCTCTAAGGACTCCGAAGGGAGTAGTGTGCAACAGTGTACAGCAATGCATGTGATGCTGTTACTAGAACAGCTATTTTGCCCTTCCATTAAAAAAAAAAAACAGGACCCCCCGCCCCTCCATTTAAGAAACTGGTAAACATACAATTACAGTCCTGTGTTTTTCAAAGCACTGTCCAATCCATTTTTACTCATTACTATAAGTGTGAGTAATTGCTCATTTCTGAACTAGTATAGGATGAACAAGAATCGAGTGGCTTAACCTAATACCTAACCTAACACCTGAATTATTCACGATGTAGTCTCCATTGGTCAGTGCAAGATGTGACAACAAAGGTAGCTTGGGTTTCACGCAAGTGATGGTTGCTAAGAATCTATTCCATTCATTTTGATGGAAGACACTGGGAAGAACGAGTCAAACAGCACGTGATCCTGCAAAACATGAACGTTACCTATAATGGAAAAACAGCAAGAGGAAATTGGCCAGGCCTACTTGTCGCTGGACTCACTTAGCCTCACAGATGGGGACATCTCACCCCCTCAACTAGAAGATGATGAATGGGACACAGATCTTGAGACTGAGGGTAAGACTACAAACAGAAAAAAATCTGCATTGTATGATTCACGTTTCACAATGCAAAATGGCACATAGCACTTTGCATAAAATATTGCATCCATATTCATAAGCAAGCATATATATGTGACACTGAACATGTTAACAGACCTAATGTAATGTGTAAATGCAGACTATACTACAGACTAGTAAAGTCCATGTTTTTATCCCCAACCAGAAGTCAAAAAGAGCAGAAAGGACATGTCAATCAAAGAACTATACCTGGAAGCATGCAAACTGGTCGATGTTGTTCCTGTCTCTTATTTCCTGCGCCACCTGGGGTCAGATCACCTGAACCTCACACACCATGGTCTGGGACCCCTGGGGGCCAAATCTCTGGCCATTGCCCTTGTGGTGAATTCACTGTTTTTCAATATACATTGATAACATGATGATAATGCAATATTTTATTATTTTATGTCCCAGTAGAACAATGAACTTTGACTATGAAATAAACTACAAAGCATTAATTCAAATCTTAATCTTCATATTATGTATATATTTATATAAAGCACAAGTTCTACTTTAATGTAAAATGTGTCTTGTTATGTGCAGACAGATATGAACATCACAACTCTAGAGCTGGCAGACAATCATCTCCTAGCTGAGGGGGCAAAGTACCTTGTGGAAATGCTCAGAGCAAATTTTACCATCCAGAGTCTGGTCAGTTTGTTACAGTGAGTTGGTCTTGAATATAACTAACTACCTAATAAAATTTGGTAAAAATTTTGTGGATAACATTTGTGACTGATTCATTCAGGATCTCTCCAAGAACCACCTCCAATCAGCTGGAGCTGAGTGCGTTGCAAAACTCTTACTGGAAAACATTTCAATCAAATCCTTGAAACTTTCAGGTAAAGACAATTTCAAACCAATCTAAAAGAGAAGTAAATCTGAGACTATGATGGAAAATATGGCTATTTCTTTTACTGTCCCACTAGGGAATGGCTTCATTGAGGATGATGCCAAATACTTTTTTGATGCCTTGGCGGTAAGTTGGGGTGCATGCCAATCCTGATGTTGTCCACCATAACATTTTAGGTGATGACTTGTTTGTGTTAACAGAATAACTACAGAGTAAAAGAACTGGATTTAAGTCACAATCAGTTTGGTGGGCGTGGAGGAGATCATCTGGGCCAAATGTTAGGTGAAGTATAGACATTTGAGTTATACAATAGACTTGGTCATTTTCAAACTGTAGCAGAAAGGCTAAAACATGGTTAACTTGTGATACCTGACTTCAAATCTATAGCCAACAATGAAGGTCTAGAGACCCTTGACCTCAGCTGGAATCATCTACGAATGAAGGGAGCTGTGGCATTTTGTGCAGGACTGAAGGTGTGTATTTATAAATATGCTACGCATGTGCGTTACTGTCAGAATCCACTAATCTGAAATTTCCTTTCGGCATTGTCATCATTATGTTTTGTGTCTTCAAACATACTGTAAATATTGCTGCAAATTGATTACCACACAGCAGGAGAATAGCATGGATACGTCTTTTTCATATATCATGACCTTGACCAGGTGAATCTGACCTTGAAGTACTTGGATCTGTCATGGAATGGCTTTGGGAATGAGGGGGCCCTAGCTCTTGGAGAGGCCCTGAAGTTCAATAACACTCTTCTGCATCTGAATCTGAACAACAACCGGATCACTAATGAAGGAGTTGGCATGTTCTGCAAGGGCCTAGAAGCTAACGAGACCCTTAGAGTACTTCATGTGAGTGAGAGTGTATGGACGAAAAATGTGTAGTTGATGTGATATATAATATACTGTATATGTATGTATGTATACTTATGTACTGGTATATATGTAATGCATGATTTGATGATAGGGATAATGTGAAGGTGTGACCCTATATTTTATAGTTAGGAACCCACCATTGCAAAGGAGATTAGCTCCATATTTAAAAAGACATTTTGCAGGCTTAACCAACTGAAGGGCTTTAAAGTTGTTTGGGTGGATAGGAGAGAAAGAGGATAGTAGTGGAGGAAATGAAAGAAAGAAATATGAAATCCAAGACAGTAATGGATTCATTTTTGTCAGAATATGCTTCAGAAACAGAAATTATTGGAACAATAGTTAAAGTAGGCTGTAAATGTTGTATAAGTCCCACAAAGCCTAGAACTGATACATGATTTTGTACACCAGACTATACTAACTTCCTCAAATAATGAAAGCCCTCATATATGTGCACATTCTATTAACAGTTGGCATATAATTCTCTGACAGTGGAAGGGGCACTGGCTTTGATCCATGTTGTCAAGAACACACCCAAAAGTGGTTTAGAAGAGGTCAATATTTGTGTGAGTCTCCTGTTATCATTTCTCATTATCATAGCATTTAAAGTCCTTGAGAGGGTAGAGCATTCTCCATTGTTAAACTAGAAATCCAGTGTGAATCAGTCCATAGCCCTGTTGTTCAAAGTTACCGAGTACTGTTAGTAGGAAAAAGTACGAGAAAATTTAATACAGCATACACCAACTGAATGGGGCACAGAAACTCACATTCAGTTTCATTTCACTATGCCCCATTCAGTTAACGTTAGTTATCGGCTCCCTATTCTGGTTCTTTTTTCTACAGACAGCTCTTGA
This sequence comes from Tenualosa ilisha, assembly GCA_015244755.2. NCBI lineage: Eukaryota > Metazoa > Chordata > Actinopteri > Clupeiformes > Clupeidae > Tenualosa > Tenualosa ilisha. The sequence goes on along the minus strand of PYXC01002823.1, from coordinate 1,257,791 downwards.
TGACCTTGAACAGCAGGGCTATTGAATGATTTACACTAAATTTCCCCTTTTTTGGGCAATCACAAAAATGAAGGCATATATAAAGCTGCAACTAAATTGCAATCCAGTTACTGGAAATTACTAAGAAAACACAATGCTGGTTGATATTTAGTTCATTTTTTAATATTTATAATAATAATAAAAATCAGCCAACATAGTAATTGCAGCCCAAATCAAAATATAAGTTGCATTTTCACATAATGCACTGAAATTCCTCCATGTTGAAGTTGTATAGTTTTGTTATCATCCGGCACCTGTTTGGTTTCAGAATGTGCTGGTGAATGAAAATTTTGTGCAGTTACTGGAAATTACCTGTCAAGAACACCCCAACCTTCAAGTTCAATATGGGGGTGTCGGGGGTTTTATAGCCAAGAAACCGCCAAAACGTCTTGATCCAATGAAAGTCATCCAGGTACAAATTCAGTATTGATTAATCAGTGTAGATTCGTACTGTACAAAATACACTGTGGCTACACCCTACCACAATGTGTGTGAGTCTCAATGGATCAATATGTTTTTTTGTTTTTTTTTCCTGATGTAAGGACTACCTTGACCAGCGCAAATTACGTTTGTGGGACTTTTTCCGGAACATCGACAAGGATGGAACAATGCGTGTTCCAGTGTCAGATTTCAGAAAGGCTGTTCAGGTTTGTGGCCTATAACCTACAATCAAGTTGATTTCATTTGAACCACACTGTATGGACTATTAAAGACGTTCAGAAGTCATTAAAGAAATGTTTGCTTCACTAAAAAAAACATTTTTGTTTATTAATGTGAGTTAAACTTACACCTTTCACACCTTTTCATAAGTTTGCTGTTTAGGATATCTGGCATGCATCTCCTAGCTTACTATCATATATATATATATATATATATATATATATATATATATATATATATATATATATATATATATATAAAAGCTATCTTGTTTCTCAGACAAGCTACTTCCCCTTTCATAGTTATACCACATTACCTAATCTTTGAGAATACTTTGAATATCTGTCTCCTTAGATTAGTGAATGTGATTTATCAGATTACAGATTTTTTTCAGACACACCTGAACTGCAATGATCACAATATTTTTCTCTAAAAGACTACTAACTACTAACAGTATCATATTCAATATTGGATATAAAGCATTAAACCAGTCATCCTTTCACAGCAATCCAGCATTCCACTGGACCGCTTTCAGATTGAGGAACTGATCCAGAGGCTGGACAGAGAGAGAACGGGCATGGTAGACTACCGGTGAGTACATCAGCCATGGTCATATGGTGGGTAGACTGCATAAGGTCTTTGAATTTGAGCAGCATTCATCTTTTAAGTTTATATAATTTATATTTCCCATTCGGTCTCTGCATTTATCACATTTATAAATTAGTGACACACACAGCACACAGTGAGGTGATTGTTCAGTCATTGTACATACTTGTAATTTCTTTGGGTGTGAACTGCCCTTTAAACTCACCCCCATGACTCTGGCTCACTTTGCTCCACAAATGACCCTGATAGTTTTGTAAAGTTTCTCTTTTTTTCTATTTAGGGGCTTGGCTGACACCAGAAAACAAATGATGAGAGACCATCGTCGGCAGCTCCGCAAGGTGGAGTCAAGGCAAAAGAAAGAGAAGCAGAAGAGTGAGCGCATCCTGAAAACCTTTCAGAGCGCCGTGGAAGCCGTCACCCCTCACAGCTCCCTGGTCATGTCACCAGGGGGCGCCAAAGATGACTCCAACGGGCCTCAGCACTTCTCTGCCACCCCACTCAGTTCCTGGCACCACATCATCATGTCCAACAGCAGCCGCTATTCTGTCACTAACCTGAGTAGTGAGCATGTTCACCTGCCCATGATAGGCAGCACCGCCTCTCAGTGTTCGCCATCCGCCCTCGCTATTCGCTCCTACTCCCAGCCAAACCTCCATGATGACTCACCTCCCTATACTCGCGTCAAACCCACATCGGCTCAGGGCTTGCTCTCCATCTCTAATGTGGGCAAGGATGTTTACAAACTCAGCCAAACCGCAAACCACCTGACTAGGTCCAGGCCTGCCCTGAATAAGGCCAAAGGTACAAAGGTGAAGAAAAAAAAAGTTAAAAAGCATGTCGATAAGAAAGCTCAGGCAAAGTGAGGATAGAGGGATAGGAATGGAAAAGAAAGCTCCCTTCAAAGTGAAAATCATCTTGGGCACGTGCACATTTGTTCCTTGTTCTTATGTTTTTTTTCAGTAATTACGGTTATCTAGTGTATCACATTGGATAGCAATTATATACAGCCAATGTACTGAGTGGGGGTGGAGGCTATTGTATGGAGGCTCCTGGCTAATACCTGGGGGACTAATATGACCCTGACCTGTCTGAGCAAGTACAGGAAAGTTACAGGAAAGAGTGGGAGGAGGAGAGAAAATGAAATGGCGATATATGGAGTGATATCTCCACTCCATTTATCGCCATTGCATGTTTGCATTGAGTGCACATGCAGTACATACAAAATAAAAAGCTGATTGTTAAAAAAATAGTTTATTGAAAATACAACACTAAGGCAATCCCTTTCAGATGTGCTAACTACAAAAATGTAGACCATGATGCAAGATTCACAGCTGTTGGATGGTTTATTGTGGGGTTATGGTTGACAGGGTAATAATCTACAATAAATTGTCAATTAGTAAAATAAAATTATATTACTATTACTTTGTTCATAAAATAAATCGCCTTTCCTGTATATTGTTCAGCCTCTATGACTACACTATTTGAGGTGAGTGCATGTGACCTCAGCACAGTTGAAGGACCACATGAGACACACCACGCACAGTTTCCTCTCTGATCAGCATCATGCTCCCTTCCCTCCCTGATTGGCTGAGGAACGTCTGGCCCCAGTGTAATTCGACACCATGTGGTTCAGTGCGCTCAAAGGGGCTCATCAGCCGCTTTTACCTCCCAGCCCCCATTATCGTCATCTGCTGCACAATCTTACAACCCTCCATTGAGGTTATTGTTCACTGTGTGGCTATTTCAGAGGGTGACTTTAGTCAATCCACACACTCTCTCACTTACACACACACACACACACACACACACACACACACACACACACACACAGCATTACACCCTCCATATAGGCTTAGTTGATCAGAAATAGATTTTCCTTATAAAAAAATACTCTGTTCGTGTTAAGGCTATAGAAGTATATAGAGGACGAACAGACTGATTTTATCTTGTACAAATAAATCTGACATCTGGCTCTGTGTCTTTAAATGAGAGAGGAAAGGGTGATGTGATGGAATCACTAGCCAATAGGCTTTGTTAATATGTATTCACTCCACCCCTCACATCTGTGGGCACCTCCCAATACGGTTGTTGGTGGTGAATCAGTGAGGGATGTAGGATGATGGGAGACTCAAAGGAGGTACTGTATATCGTGCCGTGTGTGTTGTTGATGTATCCTTTTGTGTGTGTGTATCTGCCAAAGAACACCATGTCTTTGTAATCTGATATGGTCATTGTTTGGTAGTATTGGTAGTAGAAGGTTTCATTTTTCGAATCAGAGTCTCCTTATTCTTCCTTTTACTTTCAGTTCTGCATTGACATATTAAAGAGAGTTGTGAGAATCCATCTCATATATATTTTTTTTTATATTTGGATATATTTGAGTGAATATTGCTCATGACTGTGATAATGACAGGATGTCCTTTCATATATTGGTATGAGTCTGTGTTTGCATGTGACATGCATGCTACTGTAGCCATCGTGTGGTTTTAAACAGAATAGAGAAGCCGACTGGTTTCATTCCACTGTGCTATCAGTGTCTAAGTCATGTTAGCTTAATTGTCACTGAGTGTCTTAGCACAATGCATTATGTAATAGCTAAATGCAGTGCCATCAAATTCTAGATGCAAACAATTTGACCTTTGTATTATGCACATGTAATAAAAGTGTAGCGTCACTTAATGAAAAGACTTAATGAAAAGACAACTAAGATGAAGAATGTTATAAGGTTGCAAACATGTGCTTTATAGCTGTCTTGCGCACTGAACACTGATTCCCTGGCAGTTCCACATTTGTAGAAGTTTCCTGATTGATGATTAATTAAGGTGAAATTTTGGTTCCTAATTATCCTGCTTAGGAGATATGAACACTCATGAAAATTTTTGGTTGTATCTGTCAGTCTGTCAAAATTTCAGCAAAGCCAATGAATATTCCATTTTTTGCAGCAGCAGTTTTGTAATGACGATAAAACATTGATTTGATTAGTTATATGACAGTCATAATATAATTTTTGATTGTTGATTGAAAAACAAAAAATGCTAATTAAAAACAATGAAATTGTAAGCAATCTGTTTAGAAATTGAAATAATATTTATACACTCCAGAAATCTACTTCAGGTAGATAGAAAAATGGTTCTTTAGATCTGCCACACAACCTCAGTCCTTCACATAATAAGCTTCTATATCCTATGTCCTTTTTGTAAATGTCAACAGAAAAAAACAGAGAAATATTTTAGCGCGTTCTTTATATTTTGTCAAAACTTACAATGAACACACACTCTCTCACTTACACACACACACACACCTTTTATCTACAGCCCCTTATACACCTTACTGTAGATCTACCTTACATGGATTATTTGTACTGCTTGAGCTCTAATTTCTATCCACAAGTTTTAGTCATTGGTAAATGGGTGTGGCGTTTGTATGGCGGTGTTTTCCAGACACTGACTGATTTTTGTGTAGTTTCTTTTGAGAGCAGTGTTTAGCCTTAAGTGTATTTTGTAATATTTAGCAGAGCAGGTCAATAGATAAGTTCCATGAAAAATTTATGGTTTTACAAGCAACTCGTTCTAGTGTCTTCGCAGTTGCAAAAAAAAAAACTGTACAGAAAGCAAAAATGGCAAAGCTTTTTGATGACAGCACTGTGCCTTTGCATTTTCTGTGCACATGTAAACAAATGTTCACACAGGTGTCTAAATGTGTACATTTTCAATGTCTATTCAAAAAACACTAAAGTTTTCCAACCCTCAAACAGTAGTTGATACTTTATCCATATCATATGCAATGCTGTAACAAGTTGGGTGATATCTAAAAGTGTTTATAGTTTGCTAAAAGTGTGTTTTCAAAAATAAGTGTAAGTGTAAAAAGTGAAAAGCACTGAGCTAAGCTTACAGTTTTGTAGTACGTTACAGAGTTGCAAAGTTCATTTAATCTAACATACTGTAAATGTAATGTGTTCTGAGACTGTGCTGACTGTTGAAGTCATTGGGGAAAAATCCATGTTTTCTTTATTTCAGCCAAACTCCTGTGGCCTCAACAATACCTCTAGACATCAAGAACTATATCCAGAGGCCGATGATGGGACGACTTTTTCCTGGACATGTAGTCAAACCTAAAAACACTTTCAGATACCCAGATTCCTCCCCCAGGGTGGTCTGTTGTGACTTCTAGTTTCCAGTGGAATTCCAGAGAGCTGAGACTGGGGAGACATGGCCAAAAGGGATTACCTAGTGGACGCGGCCAGACAAATCCGCATGGCACTCGACCGGGAGGTCAGTGAGGACTATGAGGCTGCATTCAACTACTACAAGAAGGGAGTTGATTTGCTGCTAAATGGAATTCAAGGTATTCAATATATTATGAAACCTAAAATAATTCAACATCTTTAGACAGATATCATTGACAAATCATATGTCACTGACATATTCAACACCATGAAATATCAAGAAATGTGGAAAAAACGTTAATCTAAATATCTCTTCACACAATATGACATTCTGCTGCACGATTTAGTATTCCACAATTTGTACAGGCATAATTATATACACCCACCACCGCTAAAGAAAATGCATCCATAGCTGACACACGTCTGCGCACTGTTGGATATCATGCAGTATCTTCTATCACACTGGAAAATGATGCATCTAATGTCTGAATGCAACTGTCAACAACTAATGTGAAAACAGAAAGTGACATTTTAGACCAATACCCTCTCACACATTCACTGTCATATAGGCCCAGATAAGGGAAATGCTCTGTCTACAGGCTGAACACCACCACTGTGAGAACTGAAAGTAACAATTCACACTAGTCAGCACTCACACGCTTACTGTCTTTTGTTTAGTGGACCCAAATAAGGAACAGCGTGAAGCAGTAAAGCGAAAAACCACCCAATATCTCAAGAGAGCTGAAGAGATCTTCATTTCCCATCTAGAAAGCAACAACCGGAGGGAAGGATCTCAGATGGAGGTTTGGGGGAACACTGCATTTCAACTTCATTACTTTTTTGAGTTCTGCAGACCACACTGCTGCATTGATGCCTCTGTGGGAACTATCAGTCATGTCTAATGGTTTTATTGCTCCATGTTACACAGCTTCTCTACCATTATTGCCACCAGCATACTTTTACATAGATAGTGTCCAGGCATAGTTATTATTAGCAAACAGTGCAGAAGTTACAGTCATTATGTGTTGGTCAATAGGGTTACAGCAGTCTGCGGTTTCGTCCAATGAGGCATCTGAACTCACCAGTGGAAGATCTTAAGATGTATAAAGTCACAGGCATCGTTGACAAGGTTTGTAAATTTCAATATTTTATCAAGATGTCACTTTCAGTAATTAAGTTTGCTATTAGCTCATTATTGAATGGACACAAAATTATAATTGTTGTTGCCCTGTGAAAATCTTTTAACATAATTCAGTCTGAAGGATTGTTTTTTAAACATTCCAGTTTTGTTGCCTACAGTTCTTCTCTATCTTTTTCTAGGTTCTGACTGTTCAGAGTCTGGTTAACAAGGAAACATTTGTAGTAAAGGTAATTTACATCTTAAACCTTAAAGTCCAAAGTTATTTAGACCTTTATCAAGTTGTATCTGCTCCAATTTCTCACAGGTTTATTTGTGGTCTATGCTACATATTTAAAAGGACACCAAGTTCCATAAAAATCAGGTCAATAGTTTTTGCATGCTACCAGGAGTGTTGCTAGAAATTAGCGGCCCTCTGACACAAAATAATTTTGGGCCCACCAAACGTTGGTTATCATACTAAAATGTTCTCTGGGGCCCCTGTCAGTGCCAGGCCCTTAGAATGGGGTCACTGTCAGTGCCAGGCCCTTAGAATCATCCTACAACAGCCCCCCCTAAAATGATCTAGGGACTTGGTGTGAATATTGTTAGAGATTCTACTTATTTTGTGGCCATCTGAAAAAGACTCCATATCTTAATTGATGTGATGTGATTCAATGTGAATGTCCTATCTAAACAACGTTATGTTGTATGCTGTGTAAATAACTGACATTAAATGTGATTAGCATTTCTGTCTTTTTTTCAGAGCCTCTCCAAATCGAGTGGAAACTGCCGTGACAGGCCCACCATCATCCCTCTGAATGTTCCCTTTATGGTGACACTTCTGAGGTATTATGAGAGTGAGGATGCCGTCTATCTTCATCTAGAACACGTGAAAGGTGAGAAAACGGCAGGGTCTTGATGACCAACTTCAAGAGATCCTATTGCACTTAGTGAATTTCGGCTGCAGTCATGTATTAGAAATGGACTTTAATAGTATTACAGATTATGTTTCTGTTAATATAAATGTCATCATGAAAAACTACATAGTATTGTAGACACACTCTTGACAGAATATGATAGTGTCATGCAGTTGAATGAGTAATTATGATAAGATTATTAATTATGTTCTGTACAGGGGGGAAGCTATTTTCTAAACTGCACAAACTCAGGGCACAGGCTGCAAAAGAGTACCCTGAGTGCTTCAGAACTCCGCACAAGATCGGACTGAAAAACAGCTACACATCACCAGCCATCAGCAGGGAATACGGTCAAGATAAGGGTCAAAATGTCAGAGTAACCAAACTCACAGAGGGGGACCCCGCAGACGCTACACTCCCATTGCCATGGTATGAAGCACAGCGAAGACTGGACACCTGCCAAACACATTCCTACAGCGAGGAGACAGGGTGTCTGCAGCAGTCCAAGTTGGAAAAACTGGATTCCAACCTGAACCAAATATTGGTGTTGAACGCGGCAAAGACACCAGATGAGCATTCAACTTCCACGTCTCATGAAAGACCTGATCTGTCTGTGTGTCCTCATTCCCATCCAGATCAACAACAATCACTGAATATCATCTCAGAAACCCTCACTGGACCAGACAAAACCATTTTAGCAAATAACTCTCCTTCTACAGCTCAGGAGCAGATATCAACTATTAAGATGGGGACAACTGTTCTGGAACCAGTTTCTGTCTCCAGGAAAATTAACTCAGAGATTGAAGGCGAAGCCATTAATCCAAGGTGCAATAGGATGTCACCCTCAGGAAATTCTTCCTCTCAGATTGTCTTGAGTAGTCACGATTTTCATATGCAACACATGACTGACCCTGCTGGTAGGGTATCAGGAGAGACATCTGTTGAAAGACTACAAACGGTAAAAGAGACAGAATGGGAGAATATGGGGCCTCTTGACAAAGAGAAACTTCAGGAAAACAGATTTGAACAGAGCACAGGCTCATCACCATCATCCAGTGTAATCAGAGACCCCCATTCTCCATCTGAAACTGAAGGCCTTGACACGGAACAGGTCATTGAGGTGAATGGCTGGTACCATGTACCTCAGCTCAAGAGACAGGTCTCCATAGGGAGCTCCAAGCATGGCCACTGGGGACTTCCTGAGGTTGATGTGCAGGCATGGGGGGCACAAATCCTTGTGGGCCTGGAAAGCCTTCATGAACAGGGCATCATCTGCTGTGATCTCAACCCAAACAACATCCTTCTAAATACACATGGTGAATATATGCTGTTATACATTGTTTTTTTTGTTCGTTTGTTTTTGCCTATTCACTACACATTCTGCTATTGGGTTATGTGAATTTTAACAAAATGCTAAACACTATGCACGGGACTGATTTATGTGGTAAATATATTATGGGTCCGTCAGACCCTGAGTGGTTGCATACAATTCCTCTTTACGCCACAACTATACCTTCAAAAATGTTGATCTAAATCTATCTAAATGTATATCAGTATGATCAAGATTACACAAGATTATAGATACTATACCTCTGTGAGAGTAGTCTTAAGTGAGACTGAAAATTAATGTGATGTGTTTTGGACAGGTAAGGTATGCCTGACTTACTTTGGCCAGTGGAGCGAAGTGCAGCCAAAGATTTGCCCCAAGGCAATGGAACAAATGTACTGTGCTCCAGGTAATTCATGTATGGTATTTTGATTCCTGTTCAGTTTTTATAGGCCTACAAAAACAATCTCACTCCACAAGTAAAAAAAACACAGGGATGCAGATCAAAGAGTGAAACACAAAGGTTTTCGCACCACGAGTAGCACGCTAGAACAGAATGGCTGAATCCCAGTGACCCCCCCCCCCCCCAAAGGGCACAAAGCAACACTAAAGAATGATGACATGTAGGGGTCTCTGAAGTCCATGTGTTTTTACTGCCCTCTAGTGGTAAACATACAGTGCAACAATCACAGAATCTCCCACGGTATTCCAGCTCTTTGCTTGAAAAATTCAACCATCATTATATTCCCATCATCAATCCTCATACATTAAACAAATACTCTATACTACAAGATACAGAGTACACAGAAATTAATACTCTATGTGGGTAGCGCTGGGCATTTAGGCTTACCTTACCTTACAGTGAAATTGCGCAAACGAGATATCTGATTTTGGTCTTCTAAAGCTATACATTCACCCATGCCATTACATTACTGTAACACATTTAAAAAAGTTTTTTTTGGAAATGTGAAGAATGAGATACATGTGTGTTTCGTGTGTGTGTGTGTGTGTGTGTGTTATCGACAGAGATTGGTGGACTGACCAAAATCACAGAGGCATGTGATTGGTGGAGTTTAGGGGCCTTGCTCTATGAACTTCTCACTGGAATGGTAAAAACATTTATTTCTCTTCTTTGAATGATATCCTCACATGAGATCAGACTAAAGCTATCCTGACCTATTTCTCTGATGAAAAGCTGCTGAAAAAAAGTATTCCAAGATACAGTTCAGAGGAATTTGTATACCCTAAGAGCTGCTTTTAACAGAAAGACAGTCCTCAGTATATCTATGTAGAAAAGAAACTGCTCAGTAGTGATGGGACAGTCTCTACAAAGTCATAGAGAGTTTCTTTCCTACACAGGCTAAGCCAACATAGTCATAGCTATGGCTAATGGCTTATTTACCACCATACAAAGCCATCGCTAGATCAAAAGGGGTCAGTCTGAAATGTCTTACTTATGAATCAGAATCAGAATCAGCTTTATTGGCCATGTATGTTTACATATACAAGGAATCTGACTCCGGTAGATGTTAGCTCTCTGTACACCTAACATATAAACATGTAGTGATATACATAAAATACAATATACAACATAATAAATACTATAGACAAAGCAAAAATATGTGGACACATATTGCACAAGGGACAACCATATACCTATAGGCACCTAATATAGGCAGTAATATACATATAGGCACGTAGTGACCAGTTGGAATAAAATAGGGAGAGGGGCAAGTAAGAGGGAACACACAAGGAGGATGAGCCTGAGAGGTTGCCCAAGGCTGGGACACGTCAGACTACAACACTCCTCTTGTGCTAAGGGCCAATACTGAAAAAAATAATTGAGGACCACTATAGATTTGCAAACACGGCTGTAACAGTAGTCCTCTTATATGCCTGTTGTCTGCAGCCACTGTGGCAGTGTCACCCCACAGGAGTGGATTCACACACTCAGCTCATCATTCCAGATCACCTGAGTACTGCAGCAGCCTCGTTACTCACTGAGGTAAGCAGCTAACAAACATAGTACACAGAAATAAAAATCAAAAACAACACTTGGACGTTCTATTTAATTCTCAACTACATTAAGATAACATATGGAATGTTAAAACAGAAGCAGTGTGGGAACAGCGAATTGAACTCTCCCATAACTGTCTAATGAATAAATGTTGATGTTTTCTTGATGTACACTCTATCCAATCAAACTATGCAGATTATAATTTCGGTAAACCTTTACTTAATGTCTGCATAAGGCATTATAAACACATTCATAAAGTGTTCATTAAGATTCTCAATGATCAACTTAAGTCTATATAGCCATTTATAAATAGTAATGACTATACTCATAAAGTGTTATGATGTTGTAAGTCTTTACAGTCTGAAATATCACAATTGATTATAAAGCCTCTTTCACCTCTGTAAAAACCTCTGTATTTATGTCATCATTCTGAATATGAAGAAGTAAATAAGCTGTAAAAACTCATAAAAAGGGCAGAGGGCTGATACAGCATCCTAATAGAGCATGCTACTTTATTAGTGCAGTCATAACTGCATAAAGCGGGAATCCATACTGCTGAATGGTAATATATTTATGCCAATATTTACAGGGAGTGATGGATAATGGGTAATTATTCTATGCACGGGACAGGGGTTATAGTACAGTCACTATAAACCTTTATAAATGTGTTTAAACTGCTTTGTGGATGCAGACGGCAAGTAAAGTGTTACCCTTCAGTAAAAGCCATACATCAATGCGGAGATGCGTCAGTGTGACTTTACTGTATTCTATGTTCTTTCTGACCTACAGCTCCTTCAGTTTGATGCTGGCTACCGTTTGGGCTCTGGTGGTGGTGGGGTGACTGATATTAAGTGCCATCCTTTCTTCCACTCGGTGGTGTGGCCGAGTCTGGACGGTTAATGGTTAACTTTCAACTTCAACAACAGGGTCACTGATTGATTCACCGTGGATATCTCCTATAAGATACACATTTCGGGCCGTTTTGAACCATTAACACCTCAGAAACACCATATCAGCTTCCTGCTCCTCAGTGGTAGAACTGCAACCAAGTTTTAACATTCCCTTTAAGCTGTGAGATTTCTCCTGATCTCGGAGATAATGGGTGTGGTGGTTATTGTTTGTGGTTATGCAAAAAGGCTTAATGATAATGGATGAAAACTGATATACAGCTGTTGTACCCGCCTCAAAAGAAAACAAAAATCTCTGAAGTAATTTGCAATTTCCTAACTTCCTGAGCAAACTTCTCCAACTGGAGGATGGATAAAACAGTTTGCCAGCTACATGTACCCCAAATGTACCCCAAACTTTTATCATCATTACTTTTAATGCATAGCATGTGTTTTAAAGGCTATGGTCAGACAGCATTTTTTTTTACATTTTGGATTTAACTGGTCATCAGATTTGAAGAACATGAAACCAAAATGAGATTATGACCTTGACTGGTCTTGAATGCATCTTAAAAATGCCTGGGATCCTCTTATTTAAACAAGGCAACCTCATTAAGAACTAAATTATTCTTTTCAGAGGTATGCAAGATGTTAAAGAATAGTTGTGAGGATATTTTTATAAGAAAAATGTACAAAATAAAGAAATCAAAACTCAAATTACTGTAATACATCACATCTATACCAAGAACTTGAGTATTCTCCTTCGAACACAACTTCTATTCTGAGCCTAATAGGTGAATTGATTTCCCCAGTTGCCCTGAGTCAAGTCTTGTTCACCTCTGGTTTTGTTTCTTGGAGTGGAACCTACATCCTAGCCCACTGTGATGAAAACAAACTCAGATTTACCTGTGCCTGCACTTGGCTTGCTTGCCTGATGTGGCGAATGAGCGCCTCCTAGTGGAAAAATTGAGAGTAGCCCTTTCAGTCTTCATGGAGTAATCATTAATTATTACCTCCACTACAACTTCCTTCACATCCAAAGAAAGAGGGACAATGAAGAATACTAGCATAGGTGTTTTGGAGTCTCTGGAGACTTTTGTCATTCATCATTTAACATATTTGTCTTTCAACTTTTTTGCAAATCAATTCTTTTGATGCAATTTACAAGATGTCTCTTGATACCTGATCTCAGTCAGAGATATTCACTGTTAACATTGCTGTAAAGCTGTACACAATATGCTGATGGTCAATGATATACAAATGTTGCATGAGTACATGTATCCATTGTAAACTATCGTCTAAATAACAACTGTTTGAACACACGGGCCCATGTTTGCAGTAAATACCTGCAAAATAAATCAAATTTAAAAATACATATATTGTCCTGTTCTCTAAATCAGCATTTCTTCTTGAGAAACTAGTGTGTAATTAGTGTGTCCACTAAACAGAATCTCTAAGCTACATAAAAACCACTTCCTGTCTTGCAAGCTAGCTATATGCTAGTCAGTCCGATGTGGGTTTTGTCTGAAGCCTCAAGCACTTGTTCTCAAGCCACAAGCAAGGTAGACGTTTTGTCTGAATAAAGTCATGTGATAGTCTACAGCAGTTTTTAACCGCGGCTAAACAAAGCCTAAATGCCAAAGCACCAATTAACAAAGCATTATCCATATTTTCTATTGAAACAATGCTAGCTATTTTGAGATTGGTGTTATTTTTAGAACACTGTACAATTACCTAGCAGACCTATCTCAGTATAAAAAAAGGTATAATTTTAATGATACATTTGACTTTGAAGTACATAGCACACTCAGAATGGATTTAATGAACACATGCCAATCAATTATCTTTAGGACTTAAGTACACAGTGTTAGTAACTACTGTGAGAACCGCTCTTCTTCAGCATATACTGTTCATTACTGCCTCTAACCACTCAACTAATTTCCAAGGTTTCTTCATAACACTGATCAATGTATTGTATCCTGTGTACATTTGCCAAATAACAGTGATTCTGTTTCTAAACATACAGACATAGATAGATAGACAGACAGATAGATAGATAGATAGATAGATAGATAGATAGATAGATACACACAAGGAGCACAGAGTAGACACACAAACACCTGGACCAATGGCAGCCTGGATGCTGTGGTGCCCAGAGAACAGTTGGGAATTAGGTGCCTTGGTAAATGGTACCTCAGCCATACATGTGGACATGAGAAACGGCTACTCAGTTACTCCATATTTTACCTACCGATCAGAAATCAAACCACAGTCATTTGGCTGACTTCCTAACCAATAGGCCGAGTGGCAAAAGTGCCAAATTTAACATTCATTACAGATGATACAAACCAACGTGCTCTTAGTATGACATTAATTTCACCGTTGACTGCATGCCACCTCATATGATGACTTAAAGGAGAACTCTGATGTGAATTAGTCAATAGCCACTGAATAGCCAAGGTCACTGAATGCTGTCTGTAGGAAAAAGAACAAGAATTTGATGCAACATGAACCAAATAATGAGGCCGCCTGGTGAAGAAATTGCTGTTGCTTTAACTAAATGGAACCATTACATGTAGATTTCTCTGCAATATTTACAACACAACCAACTCATATTTGGTCCATGTGCATCATGCCAACGTAAAGCAAGTGAGCATAGACAACTACTTACAAACATAAATTACTACTTACAGACATAAACACATAAACAGAAATGACCTATAAGGGCCATGTGAACTCCCCAAGCTGTGGTGGTGAAACCACTGATAGTTTTAGACACACTGTTGGGCTAGTAAAGATGAAACTGCCTTTATGATAGGGCTTCTATATAGGCCAGGTTAAGGTGTGGGGGGAGAGGGCAAAAACTCACCACGTCCTGGTAAGCCTTTTCAGGCTGCATGTTTCTGAGGAAGGGGTTTGCGGTTGGGTTTGAAGTTGGTCGGCACACAGTGATCTTAAAACAGAAGACAGCTTAACCACATATGCTCAGTGTCTGGAGGCCTGGTCTCTGCTGTGGTAATGAAAGCGTATTAGCCAAAACAAGACACACATGGCAGAGGATGGAGGCAAGAGAGTAGTTGCATTTGCATTTACTCTCTACAAGTAATGCATGCAAGATCTAATCCAACTTAAATACCACCTCAAGTTCTATTCAGTTTTTTTTTTCTGACGGGAAGCAGCAATAAGACTTCTTTCAACAAAAGTACATTTTTTCCACGAGTGTTTTGTCAGAATGATGGCACTTGTGGTGCTCCTGTTAATTGTGTGTTTTCCTCTTCCTAACCCGCTTTGAGCTCTAGGGTTTCTCTACTAAAAGCATTACCTACCTCCCAAGACACATGCCCTTCGAGAAAGGAGAGAAGAAGCGATAAAAATCTTCACTTTGCAGACCCTTAAAATCTTATTGGGCATTGTCGTAAAAGCCCATATCACTTCAAATGTCTCTCACCCCCACCTCAGCCCTCCTAACTGCCGGCTCACCACACCACTTCAGCACTCTTCCCCATACCCGCTATCTCTCAGCTGAGTGTTGGTCTCTAGAGATGGGAGCAGATGCTTTCAGCCCAGGGCATGACCATGCTCCTTGGTCACCAGACTGGTGCGGATCCGCGGAGTCTTGCTCCATCCACTCAATAACAACATGATTAGTGTGCAAAAACAAAAAAAAGCCCCGAAGAGCTGAAAGCCAACACCAACCATTTGCATTAGGGAGAAAATCCTCCAAAGTATCATCTTTTAACGCACAGGGGGGAGGGTGGCGGACACCAATATTTCCTTCTAAATTAATAAAGCACATTTTGCCTCAATCTTATCTTATGTTTTCACTGACATTAGGAACAAATATTTACATTGCCAGAGTTAAAGAGGAGTTCAGGTTTCAGAAAGCTCTTCCTGCTGTACAGATCGTAATCTATAACCATTTGTGTGATATGGTTTATGTCTTAATTGTTTTTAGGGCAACACCATATCATGCTTTTCTACACTACTTCATCTTACTAGAGGGCTATCTTTATCTAAAAGTCTTTTAGTGCTATAAATATAGTGCCCTGACACATCAATAAATGCAGCATTCTTTTCTTAATTATGTTTTTTTACAGAAAAATTGATTGAGTCACTTCAGTATTTTTGTGAAGGTGAATTCTTGCACTTTCCTTAGATTGTCTGTACCACAAAACTGGCTTCAGTATCTAGTAAGAGTTCGGGCCTGGTTTCTCGATAATGATGGATCATGCACTTATGCATGTTCTTTCATGATTGATCTTAAGATTGTTTGTTTTGCTTCCCATGTGTCCCAAACATGCTCGTTTAGCATTAGTCGATGCAGCACACATAAATTTGTGAGTGTTTTTTCAATGTTCTTATACAACAATACTTTTGAGAAATTATCGCAAGATGGGACTACTTAGGTTTATGACTCTTTCTGGAAACTAAAGTGATGCTCTCTCATATAAAGTGATCCCAAATTCAGTTTCAAAAGTCACCAGTAAATAAACCATTTCAATATGTATTCTTCCCTTTCCTGAAGTTTGTTTGAACTACAGAATATAACCTGCAGCTATCCACTATGACTAAGACCCACACCCGGTGTGATATAGCCACAAGTGAAAAGGGTCTGAGACACACACTGTCGCAGTTTTCTCGCTCAATAGCTACCTTGCATGAACAGGGCATTCACTTTCTATCTATGAATCTTTGTGTGTGTGGCAAACCCAACTGGTAAATATTCAGGCAAATTGTTGGTGAATTACTATCGTGGGGCAGTCACAAACAATCACACAATTAATGAACAAAAAGTGGGCCTGAGTTCAACCTGGTCCTGTAAAGTGCACTGTCAAGAGAGTAATATGAACCCAAGCAAGTAGATAAATGTATGTGTAACAACTTAGGGTGACGCTCACTACGTACAACAACACACACACACACACACACACACACACACTCTCTCTCTCTCTACTTGTTGCACAGAGGATGCACAAAAGTGCACAACTATGCATAAATAAACAAATAATAAATAAACTAGATTATTATTGCTTCTTGTCTATATCACATTAGGATAGTAGTGGGAGAATGGACATGGAGAAACTAGGTGGCTAAATGAGTTGTGCAGCGTCCTTACTGTAAGTAACGGAGTCAATACAGCCTACAGCCTACATTCTATACTGCACATTTCCTGTGACTGGATGCACTGGAATGAGTAAATAGACAGTTAGTCCATGACATCACCATGGTTTAAACTATTCTGCTTTGCCAGTCCCGATCCACTGATTTTTTTTTTTATATGGTATATGATTACCGAGTATATTTGCCATGTTTTCAGACGGCACAGGGAAGAAGTTTACTTAAGGCATGCCATTTGTTTTCTTAACCTAAACCTAAACATACATTTGAGTGCTTTTGGATAGGTGTACCAAAAATCCATTCACCATTTAAATAAGGCCGTTATCACTTATAGTGTTCAGAATGCTGTGTTTACTAAGGGTAAGTAGAATGTCATATGCACAAGAATAAATGCAGTGCAGTTATGTGTGTGGTAAGTTTCTGACACTCAGAGGACCAACTGAGGACTGATAATTTGCTGACCTTATTTGGCTTGACTTGGCGCTGGCATCCACAGACGGATATGAAAGAGAGTGTGAAGCAAGACCAAGCATCTCGGGCTTTGAAATCATCTTTGAATCATCTGAAATGACAGAGACATGCAGTGTGTGTACCCAAGATTTCCTACATCCTCAAATTCTGACACTTGACTATTGACTGTTACTTTAGTGGTAAGCTATATACATTTGAGTGAATTTTTACCCTCACATTTTGTGTCATGGTTTTCTCACGTAAAGTTCATTCAATGAAAATATTAACAGAAACAAACTTTTAAAATGTAGACATTTTATTTCTTCCAAATAGATGTGGTGCAAGGAGAGTTGTTGTGATATGAAAAATGACTGATATCTTTAGCTTCGTTGGCAATGAACGCCAGGCCACAAACTCAAGCCTGCTGTGATGTGACAGTGACCTGCTTCAAGACCTAGAATCAGGACAATTTTTCTGAGTAAACAGAATTGATAAACCTCAGCCTGGAAGTGTCATGATGATGCTGGGTTTGTGGTGTTTTGGAGCTGGGTCACTGGCCTCCTTCATAAAGATGCAACAACTGTGTGTCTCCATCTGCCTTACTTCCATTCCAACCAAGATGATTTTCATCACTCCTGCGCCTAGTCTATCTGAAGGATAAGCACAACTTGCAGTTGTGAAAACACATTAGACCATGTTTGATAAGATGATTCTGGAGCTGTAATGCATTGCTAATCATGTGTAATTGTAATGGTACTTTGGGATAAAGCCAACTAAAAATACACCAAACTGCATTACTGTTGTAATTAATATTTGAGGTAATAAAATGAAATGGTCAAATAAACTCAATCATTATTAATTTTAAACATACAGTGACTATTTTGCAGAATTGCAAAAGATGCAACCTACCATGTAGCCAAGTGTCTCTGTCTTTGCAGGTACAGGAAGTTGGCACACTGTTGTAGGAAGTTGCTTTCTTCCAAAAGGCTACATGGGAGCGAACAGGGATTTCAAGTTGAGCTGAGTTAGCAATGGCGCCTAAACTATACATGAGCAGATGCCTACAGGGAGCCAGTTTAGTTTCTCCTGGTCCCATCTAATCTCTCCCTCACTCTCCAACTCACTTCCTGTCTCTCTTTACTGTATACATACTTTAAAAAAAAGAATTCCCAGCAGCCACTGAATTAAGTATCAATCAATCAATCAATCAATCAATGAATCTATCTATCTAAACCACAATCATGCAATTTCCTTTAAATTATCAATCATTAATGGCTAAAATAACTTTTTAAATTTCTTGTAAAGTGAACTATAGACTATTGAACATCAGATCTGAAAAAGGTCGATGTCAAAGACATGTTAAGTGTTCAGAGTGTTCAGAGTGAGTGTGTGTGTGTGAGGGAAAAAAAGATGGAAAGAGTTGTGGCGAAAAACTGACAGGCACAGGCTTAGGCTGTCATTGTTTCAGTGTGCATACGCCTTTTCGCTTAGTGGAAGCCTTGTCGCTCCTTCTCCGGAGTCTGGTGGCCTGAGCCTTATGACTACGATATTGCTTGCCAGCTGAAACAGTCCATGACTAGGATGGCAAAGGTCCTTACTGATTCTTTTGGCCTTCCTGATGCATCGCCTCTCATACCTGGATGGAGGAGAGATCATATCCGCAGATACTTTGTGCTGTGCACACAACTCTTTGCAGTGCCTTTAGTTTGGTAGCAGAGCAACTAACAGACCTGTTGATACTCAGTAGGCTTAACAGGTCAGTAACGGATGTAGGTGACAGACCTCGAATTCAGTGAATTCAATGTTTCGAATTCAGTGAAGGATTTCTCGATTGTACTGTGCCTGTCTTTCAAAAGGTTTTAAATTCAGCACTTCAGCAGGCAGTACTTTGTGTGCAGTCATGAGAGGTTTGCTTGTTAACAGAACATAAACTGACTCAGAAACCCTGTAAATAGTTCTGATATATATTTTTTGCAACAACAACGAGGTTGCTGAAATATGCAGTGTCTCTTTTAACAGTAATGTTAACAAAATAAAAACCTGACAAAGGAATTTGCTAGACTCTACTGTGTAGTCAAAGGGTAGATAGCTGCACTTAAAGCAATTTGGTTAAGTGTTCCACGCAAACACGGACACACTCGACGCAGAACCATAACCACAAAATGACGGCAACAAGGCAATGCCAAAGATCACTGATACCGAATACAAGCAGCATATGAGTACAGGGGGTAGGGTGGGGTGTTAAAATGTCATGTGGATGGTCACCCTTGGGCAACCTGTGCCAACTACACTCTTTCACGCTGAGTGTGAAGGTAGCCTGATGCATCAGTTGCCTTCACATCATTGTGGTGGAGCCAAAAGAAGTTAGCAGTTTCTTTGACGCTAGCAGTGGTATTTACCTGAACACACATACTTCCTTTGAGATGGAACAACAGAGATCTAATCACACAAGGGGGAAATACACTGACAAGACACATACACTGTACACATGTAGTTAAGAGCAGAACAAGATATTGCTGGAGAGGGGGGAAGGGAGGTTAGTGAAAAGGTATGGTTGAAATTACCCCAATAGTAATAACATGGCTGGCTGCAGAGCTCTTCTCTCACTCAACCCAAGCGTGCCTGAGACAGGATACAGCCGTGACCATTAACTGATTGCTGCTAGGCTTCAGTAGTGGGGTGGCAGACTACACAACATAATGCATAATATTATGCATAATATTACAGGTAGAGTTTACAGTTTTGGCCACTTTGTGTGACCAAATAGACCTAAACATATGACAACATCCTTATACTCTAATAATAATAGACTTACTGTTGTCATTGTTGATGTTATTATATGATGATGATGATGATGATGATGATGATGGTGATTATTATTATTATTATTGTGATTACTATTATTGTGATTCTTATCATATATGAATATATTTAGGTAATTGATGCAATTTGGGACCATAACTGGAACATCTGGTGAAGCTCAAAGACAACTAAGCCCACTGTTAAAAATGTGAATAAGTTAGGCCTAGACTTAGTTTCCTCTATACGGTACACACATAGCATAAACATGAATACAGATAAAAAAAAAATGAATAGACATCACTAAATCACCACTAACGGATTTTAACCGCCGGGTTGTATTGGCTACTCTATCGGTTCTATATGCCACCCCGATCTAGCAAGCGCTCTCAGCTTTTAGAAGCTCATGAATTGTTCTCAAAAGCCACACCTTCTTCCCTTTATTGCTTTCAGAGGTAACGTTAGCGTCATGCACACAACCTTCGATGTCAGTCAGTCAGTCACCGGCGTATCAGTACTCCCTGCTGTGCAACAGGTAAGATATTTTTTCTGTTCAGTTTTCTCTGGCAATGTTGGCCTCTTTGATAACGCTCTTATTTCAGTTTTTAATTGTAACATGAACAGGAAACATTATTTTGTTTCATGTTAATGATGTTTCTTATTTGTTATATATATATATTTTTTAAAAAACATCGTGTAAAATCTCTCCTAGACGAATTCTGCTTTCCTAATGCTATTTCTGTCAGATAGAGCTGTCGAAGTACATCCCGTTTTATTCCACTTGTAGTTTACCACAGTTCGTTAGTTGTAGATTAAGTTTTATAGCTTCAGTAATAAAGATCGTACAATCATGTATACCGTAAGTGGCTTGAGTTTAAGTTCCAACATAGCCCATTGCAGTAGCTGTTGCCTATGGTGTGAAACGAGTAGCAAGAAGTGTCGCTACCCAGTTGCTTGACTTCACAACACAACTGACAAATTTAAAACTTTCTAGTGATGATCGAGGTAGCAAGACTAATAGCTACTGTCAGTGCCTCAACATCATCGCATCATATGTTTCAAAATTGTGTCTAAGCTTGAGAAATACAGGCTAAATGAGAAAAAAAAATAATGGGACTTTAAAATGTTATATGAGAGAATGGTAGGCAGGTGACAGTGTATGGTATAAAATTATGCCAACAAACGTTTTATGTATATTGCAGTTTTGTGAAAGCCATGCAACCAGGTCTGACAGACCTTTGTCACAAAGCAGAATATTTAAGAACCCAATATGCATATTCAAAATCCATCTCTTCAATAATCAGTATGAGGACTTGTAACATGATTGTGGTGCTATATCAGTTTTAATACTTGTTGGTGTCTAATCAACACAGTTTTATTGTGTCTTTGTAGTTTCATCTGATCATCTCAAGCAATGTCAGTTTAAAGATGAGGTGGTGGTTGTGTTCACTGTGTTGGTTCAGACTAAGTTAGTTTCTCATAACAACAGGTAGATTTTGCCTACACCGAACGTACACTTATTTGTGGCAGTCCAGTTTTAATGTCTGTTTGGGGGGGACGTTTATGTCAGTTTTATGTAATATAAAACACCGTCATCACACACACTAAAGTTTTTAGTTCTCAGTGCACCTAACCCTAGGTTATAATTTCAGATGACAGGTAAACGACAACCCTAAATTTAACCACAACACAAAGCCAAATATCTTGTGGCAATATTTATTATGCAGCTTTAAACAATAAATACATTGACATTATATGATTTTTTTTCCCGGTGTAACCAAGTTGAAATTTCTGAATTAGACTGGCAAAAGATCCAGGACTTAATTTTTGTTGTGTTGACATTCTCCGAATATGTTGTTCTTTGACTGTATGCTTGCCTTATTTGTTGATTATACACCCCACCTATATTCCATCAAGAGTGCTTAATGATTTTGATGTGAAAGATGTTGAAAAATTAGTAGATTTCTTAAAATGAGGAACTAAATATGTCTTAATATTAATATTGTCAACTATGGTTGCCATTAAATTTGCTACAAATCAGTGAGATATCTTATTTATGATAAGACATGTTATTGTTTTTCGATGCATGTTCTAGAAAAGAGAATCAAATGCAGGAGAAATGTCTCACATTTACATGGCTTTGGAATGACATAAATTATAGCTGAGCAGTAGACATTTTGAGAGAGAGATTTTAGTCAGTATATCTGTGTGCCTATGAATACATTCTTGATTTTGTTGTTGTTGTTGTTGATTTAGATCCAAATTTGGCTTTACCATGAACTGGTCGTTTTTATATGGAACACACTGTGCAAAGAAATAGTTCAGTTGAATACAGCAATGCTGTATGCATAGGTTAAAAATCCACAGGAATTATTAATTAAGCCTATGTACTATAAGTAGTACTAGTTGTATTTATTAATTCACAAATCAAGCTTCATAATGAATTTGTTGAGGTGAAATAATCTTTTCTTTTTTCTCTTTTGTTTTAGATATTTCTCACCACTGAATCCACTTTTAAACACCTTTGCCGCTCTCCAAAATTTAAAAAAGTGTCTTGGTGACATTGCCATTTTGAATATGAATCCTCCTGACCAGAGCATGCATAGTCCTGGTGAGGGCTGCCTGAAAGAAGACAAATCAGAGATTATGGTCTCCTGCTACCATCGTAATCGCCTGGAGGATCCACTGGCTGCCTATCCAAACAACTCCATCATTTCTCATTTTCTCCGCAAGACCATCTACAGCAAAAGAGCTATGAATGGGAACATGTTCTATCTGCCCACTTCGACAGCACTGTCTGGCCTAGAAGATCAGAGCACCTTGAGTTCCAAAGACAGCGTGGAACCCACAGAGCTCCTTGAGCACCACCCTCCAATAGGCACCAGCATGGAGGTGGAGAGGCCCCTTAATGACCATCTCCAAGCAAAGAGAGCGCGTGTAGAGAACATCATCCGGGGCATGGCGGGATCCCCCAACTCAAGGCTCCAGGGAGACGAGGACATCTGTGACCCTGACGCGGAGCAAGACAGAAAAGAAATCAGCAAGGAGAACAAGCGGAAACAGAGGCTCCCCCAGCATCAGGAGAGCAGCCCTAATAATGAGCTACCAGCAAGCAGCAGAGGCAGCGTCAGTGCTAGCAAGAACCAGGAGTGTCACAAGTTGAAGCAACAGCTTCAGAGTATGCAGAAGCTACTTCAGCAGCTCGAAGAAAAGTTTTTTCAAGTCTGTAACCAACACGACTCGAGCTTAGCAGAAGAAGATAACGACACTCTACATGCCATTCAAAGCAGCAGTTTGACCAAAACAAAAGATGGTAATGAGGCAACTGATGTCCCTAGAGCTGTAAATATGACTGAGGGATGTGAAAATAGGCCAGACTGGATGACAAGACACCAAAGAGAAGCTCTGCCGGATGTCAATTGTCTGAGCAGCAAAGGGGATGTGAAAAACTTGCAAGAGACTCTTAAGTTTGAGCTTTCCAGGGCTGTGAATGAAAGCATTGACACCGTGTTCCAAAAGCTCTCATCTACTCTGCTGAACCAGTCACCACCATCTTCCTTGTGCCACCTCAGCACTCCAGATCGTGTAGGATCTGTGAAGAGGACACACATGCCATGTAGTCCCCTTCAGCCATCGAGCACAGAGGACGCCACCGTCAAACCAGTGCCTCTTCAGTACTATAAGAGCTCAACTCCTCAGAGCCCTGAGCACCAAACGGAGGCCTTGTCTCTCGTGGTTCACAAGTCTCCCAACAGCCCGCTGAACTCAACCAGTCAGTCTGTCAAACAGCCTTATACATTTCACCAGCCTCCATTCCAGTTTGGCTACCCGACTCCCCTGCATGACAGCCAGATACTTGAGCATCTCCTTAAGTATGGTCCCAGTGGTAACCTCGGAGGCCTCACATGCCTGCCACCCTCCTTGGACAGAGCATCCCCAGACTCGGAAGAACTGCCTTGGGAAAGCATCTCCATGAGATCCAAGGTGATGTCCAGCCACCTCGGGCAGCACAGCAGACCTGGGGTACTGGGTTCTGTGTCGGTGGATGGCCTGTGCCTTCCGCATGTGAAGATGGAGTGTCGAGATCTTCAAACGATGGCAGAAAGAAGCTCCTACATTTCACTCAGCATATCCTTTGCAAGAGCACTTTACCTGGGGTGTTATCCACTGAAGGTACATTTGTGTGTTGTGTTTTATTTACTAATTCTGTTTCGGATAATATTAGAAATGAGAAATTTTATATATTATTAGAAACTAAAGCAGCTTGTTAATGGTGTAATATAAAGTGTTACTGAAATTAATACATTAAGTTCATCTATATTATTGTCTTGGCCCCTCCTGCTTTATTGTGTTGGGTACCAATAACATTTTTTCCTTCATAGCCAGCCACTAATCAATGGATGGCTGAATGACAGGTAGATTTTAAACTTTCATATAACATACCATTCAGACAAATACTTAGCTATAAAGTGAAGCTCACGACAACTCATCCAAGGTTTTAACAGCAGTTTTAATGAAACAGTGCTGTATGTTTTTATATAGGTGAACATTAGTCCACCTCGTATGCTGACAAATTCTTTTTATACTTCAAGGGATGAAAACGAGCAAACAAACTTCAGGTTTTTATCCATCCTGGGCGAAACAATGACTCGTTGAGTTGAGTGGTGCGCAGAGTAACCAGCGTAGACTTCAAGGAGAATTTTCACTTTGATCTTGGTAACCCCAAAGAAAATTACAGCATATTCTTTAATCTGAGCCCAGTAATGACTTTAAGTTCAGAAAAAGACAAATAAAAAGGAATACAGGGCTTTGATAAGAATTGTCAGGAACAAAAGACAATTTTCAAAGCGAGAAAAAGCAATAGTTTCTGTTCAGGAAGTCCACTCTTTTTTTCCTCCGACTTGAAAAGGTGCAGTCTCAGTACCTACCAACCTACTCAAGCACATCACAGAGGTCACTTTCTGTTGTTTCTGAAGAGAGCTTTCAATTTAATTTTCTGGGAAAGGTTACTGTCTATATTTTGTTGTGAATATTCTTATTTTTCTTATTTAATTCTTTTTCTTCTTATTCTTATTACTGACATTTGGTTTGAAGTTGTGCAAAGGGCAGTTAGTGTAGGTATTAAATAACAAAACAAAGCAAAAAATAGCCTTCTCCTCTCCAGCTATGCCACAGTAATAGATCACTATAATCATACATTTTACATACAAGTAATTTGTGTGATAGATTGAGGAAAATATTTGCCACATATATCACACTGATGGAAGCAGTTTTTTTTTTCAAAAAAATCTTTTTTGGATGTGCCTCCTTCACAAGACAAAGAAGCAGGTGACTCTTTGAACAACTTCTCATCAATCTTTTATTCTTCCGCTTCATCATTTCAAAGGAAAGGTTCACTGATAAATACTAACCCAGCACAACCAAAAATCTATGATAGCAAAGGCATGATTCTAAACAGAGAAAGCTTTCAAGAGACTAGCATTAGACATATCATACTCTTTAATATGCAGTGTAATTATATACATAGCCTAAAGTGATACCAGATACCATGCAGAACCCTCACGCTCCCAGGCCTCTGGTAGAGGACCTGAGCTTGGAGGATGAATGCCCACAGAAGGGAAGAAGGGATTTTTTTTTTATTTTTAGAAATATAAAACAAAGCATTATCATTAAATAAGAACATTAAACTTTATCATTCAGACTAACAATTCAGACCAATTGACTAAATCTCACCCTGTAATGTAAGACTTCAGTTAGCAGTGGGTATGAACAGATAAAAACAGATAGAAACCTACTGTAGAAAATATATTTATTTTTGTAGAAGGTCTGTTAGATATAGCCTATGTAGTAAACCGACTAGAACAGACAGAATATAAACATTTAACTATTATCAGAACAGATTCCTGAAACAGACAAGTGCAGTAATACAAAAATCCCAAATTGAATTGATGTTTATGGACACTCATTTAAAGAAAAAAGAAAACATATAAATGTTTCCCTCTGCTTTAAGTTTTGGATGTATTTGCTCATGCATCCTTGTAATATGCTCTCTTTAAGGAGGTACTGTACCGCTGTGTCTCCAACAGGTTGGTGCTTTACAATATGTCAAATGTCAGTAAAGACACAATGTGATCTTTTTCATGTTCTGTGTTCTGTGTTCTGTGTTCTGTTCATACTGTGTTTTTCTAACCCAGATCGGCCCCTCAATGTTGTACTCTTGCTGGAGCTTATGATGGTTAATCTTCATATTAAAAATCTTGTTAGAATGTAAGTGTTTTTGTTAGTATATACATACATTGTATAGTATTATAAATATAGCCTATGAAAACTAAACTGATAAAGAGGCTTGTCGATCGGTTGTAGATCGATTAAGATCCATGAATAGTTTTTCCTCTATGGACAGGTATTTACTGTCAAACAGCTTGTCCTGTACATTTTGACGCCTTAACTTTGAACACATTCAGGAAGGTTTGACTCCCAGTCATCTGAAGAAGGCTAAACTGATGTTCTTCTATACGCGTTATCCCAGCTCCAGTGTGCTAAAAGCATACTTCCCTGATGTAAAGGTAAGATACTTTACTGAAAGTACTGGATAAATAAGGAGACAACTGGATAAATGAGGAGACTGCTATTCGCATCCAGGTGTCAATAGCCAACAATACTAGTGTCTGGTGGGAATTACCTATCTGGCTATTTACAGCTGGTTGTGTATGGCAAGGAGCGACAAGTATCTGGGTATCCGTAGCCAAGAATGACACTTACACTTGAGCACACAGATACTGTACATTTGTTTCTTTGATGTTACAGCAACTCCATTCCTTTGGGCTGCATCAAATAGAATTTTCAGTATGGGAAGGTCAGTGAATGTGCGTCTTAGCTTGCAGCCATTCACATTTCTGTTCTGTATTATTAACCAAGCCTGCTATGTGTGCATCTGCCACGAGGACGGACTGCTCTGTTACAGAGTCGTAGCTTCCTGTACCATACAATGGAGACTTCAAACCTCCCTTCACTGCTTGCAGGGGTTATGCAAACATGCTGGGTTTATACATTATATCTAATTTATCAATTTATCCACTGAAACAACAGGAATTTAGAACAAGAAGAGATGAGATGGGCTTTGAGTGTTAATACCTACCTACCTACCTTTAAAACTGTTCAGTTCAGCTGAGAGTTTGGTAAACAAAACACAAAATAGCTATTATTAAAATAGTCACAGGTCTTATGTATAGCACGTACTGTAGGCCTGTGTGTAGTATGTCATCAGTACTTCGATTCTGACTTATAGGCATGTTTGATTTTTAATTTTTTAGCCAGTTCATTATTAATATGCTTAAATGATTTGTGTTTTACGTCACTTTGGAGAAGAGCATCACCAAAGTACCAATAAACATAAACATAAACATAGTATGTATATGTGTTAAGGCCCATACCAGGGGCCCCACAGGCTGATAAATGCTTGGCTGTGCCTGGATTCTGAGACTGCTGGTGCAGTTTCAATCAGGCCCTCTATATGTTGTGAGGCCTCCTCTTGGGGCCTATGGAAAAGTTGAAACCTCATTTCCCTGCATTACAAAATCTAAACTCATCCGACAGATCCAATCTGGTAGAGCAATAGAGTGTGGTTATGCTTTGTTGTCATATAAAACGTGAATTTATTGTCATTTCAGATGTGACCATTTCATTTTTCAAAACCTTCAACCATCAAGAACAGTCAAGAATTGTCAAAAACTTTTCTGTTGGTCCATAAGTGTGATAGATAGTTTAATACACATTACATTTTTTTGCTCTCTATATCAAGAGTTGCAGTTGATGTGAGTGTAGTGTCCAACTCTGGTTGGGTGCGCCTGCCTTGCTAAAAGTTGCCTACTAATGTGAAGAGGGCATTAGACTAACCCACCCTAAGGCTCTGGGGGTCAGTGAGGAGAGTCTGGCCCTAGCCCTGTCTCCTCCTTGTCCAGAGTCTATCCCCAGGGAAGTCAGACAAAAGAGTCTGGGTAATCCAGATGTCTGGTTCCATTCTGTCTGTTGGAGCCAGTGAATGGGAAGGCTCCTTCTCCCCATAGCGCCTCCTCACTGAGCACACGATTGAAGGAGAAGAATCTCTCATGATGGTTCAGCAGTTTTCTCCCTAATCTCTTTATATTGTTGGATGCCTCTCACTCTCTGACACACAACAAGACTAATGTTAAGACTACGGCGCTTTGGTCAATTGTTAAGCATTAAACACATTCCGTAGCATAGATCCAGTAATGTTATGTTATGGCTCTGTGTTGGTAGTCATTGTCCAGTCCAGTCTGTGCTTTTTCTGATTTTTTTTTGTTTGGTATGTGTCCCCAGTTCAATCGCTGTATTACATCTCAGCTGATCAAGTGGTTCAGTAACTTCCGAGAGTTCTACTACATCCAGATGGAAAAGTCTGCTCGGCAGGCCATTGTTGATGGTGTGAACGATGTGAAAGGGCTGTCCGTTACGCGAGACTGTGAGCTTTTCCGAGCGCTCAACATGCACTACAACAAAGCCAACGATTTCCAGGTATTTCAAAGATCTTTTCACTTGTACATGAGGAGACATATGTAATGTGTACTCTTTATCAGCAAACTGGCAGGTATAGTGATGAAAAATCTTTTTAACCAGATAGAGACGACTTACTCAGCAAAATTGTATTATGTACAGAATTTTCCACAGATGAATTTTATTTGATTTTAGGCTTTTTAGTTGCTCTCTAAAGATATTTTCCCTCTCATTAATTCAGTTAAGTTTGCCATGAATATTCAATTGAGCATATTGAAGCTCTTTTAGAATATCGGACTCTAAACAAATAACCTGATCTGTTTTTCAAGGCTGACCACCAATTGATTTTGTTTTACTGATAGTAGTTCCTGTATAGCCTATGGTCTGTATGGAAAAAAGTTATATTGGGAATCAATAAAATGTAAACTCAAAAGTAATAGCAGACGCGTTGTAAAAAAGCAACATGGGATGGGGACCCTACATGTGACCACCACTGTCCCTGGTCTGACCCTTTGTGTTGCCCTGCACCTGTGGCTATGTGGGCCTTCTGCAGTCATTATCCAGAGCTGTTGTGGCGCTTTATCAAACTGTGGGAAGAGGAAGCTGTAGAATCCTGTTGAAACAACTAAGGATTATCTCATTGCCATGCCTGGGTGCATCAGGGATTGCTACTGATGCGGAATGCTGAGAAAGACGTGGCAGATTCCGAGGGCGAGGTGGCGGACGGTGGGAATGAGCTGAGACAGTTTTCTTTACCTTAGGCCCAAGACATTCCTTTCCCAGGGCCCTCTTTGTGTGGAGCCGAAGGGAAAGAAAATACACCCGCTCCCCTGACCAACAACTCCAGTGTTTGCTATTCGCCAAGATCTGAAGGTTTCGGATTGGCCCGTTTGCACCTCTCCCCACACCCTCGGAGCTCAATTCAATCCTAGATACATTTTTATGTTGTGTATTGCCCAGAGAAAAACCCTTGGAAGAGGCTTGACACTGTCATTTTTCCCCTAACAATTCCCTTCTATCAGTTAACCTAAGACAACAAGCCTAACCAAGAAGGTAAAAAAAAAAAAAAAAAAAATCAAAGCGGTCTTACAATGCAGCCTTCTATTGATTCTGACAAAGTATTTGTTTTATATATACGAGGAGAACAAAGGCTAAAGAAGCTAGCCGTGTTTGAAGTGATTGCATTAAAGAGTGAATGTGGTGATAGAGGGATCTGCAGTGTTGGTTCAGCTCTCTGTGTCAATGATCAGGTATAAAAGGCTCTCTCATCCTACTGGTTCATTGTGCCAAACTTCAAAGGGCTCAAGGTTAACATATTGATTTAGATGAGGGGACGGGGATGGAGACATGGCTCCTCTCGCATGTCTTCTTCAGTTAAGTTGGATAAAAACTTGAGTACATAACCTCTAACTACCCATTAGGGAAAAAATGATCCTCACCACACAAGGAAATACCTTCACTTCTTTTTCTTTGTGGCTTTCATGGCATAACTGTAATCTTTGCTGTACATACATACAGGACATAGTTATGATAGGAAGTAACGAAGAGTTAAGATGCAAAACCAGCTAAGTACACTTTAGGAGATATGCAAAAATATATTTGTTTTAATAATAATTTTGAGTAAGTACTTTCTATCAAACTGTAGTTTGGATGTTATTATCAAGTAAACATAGTTTAATCAAAACAAACCAAATGGAGTTGAACTGAAAATAAAGTGATTTTGCATCTGAACTCGTCGAAGGTTGTTTTCAAGTTCTCATGAAGATAATGTGCCATCATGCAAACATTGTAATAGGCATATTAGTCATGCATATGTACCTAAATGCCAACATGGTACAGTTTGGTCAGTCAGTTCACACATTGTATAAATTAAATTTTTATATTTTTGCTCACAGGTACCAGATCGATTCCTAGAAGTAGCCGAGATCACACTTCAAGAATTCTTCACTGCAGTTTTGCTGGCTAAAGACTCTGATCCCTCATGGAAAAAAGCTATCTACAAGGTTATCTGTAAACTGGACAGTGATGTCCCTGAAGAATTTAAAACATCCACCTACCTGTAAAGAACTTGATAATTATTTATTAATTCTGAGGAGAGGGCATCATTTTCGTTGTGAATTCAGAGTGATTTTAAGTAGAGAATGATCAAACTAATCCTAACTGTGCACAACGCTGTAAACAAGCGTTGCGTGAAGATATGTGATCATATTTAAAGTATTGCTGTGTTAACATGCTACACAGCTTCATCCAGACATAATTTTTCAGACTTTCAAATACATTATAAATGACCCCATATTATGAAAGGGCTTATACTGCTGTTTCTCTTCTTTAAAAAATATTCCCTCATTCATGTGATTCTCTTCTGCATACACAATGTTAAGTGTGCATTTGCTGATTATGACAGGATGTATCAACTTCATTATTCATGTAAAAAAAAGTCTGATGGGAATATGTTTTAAATGTTAAATTAATCATTAGACTTTTGCTTTAAATACATTGTATTCTTACAACGTAGAATCATGTGTAATAGTACTATGACAAAAGGTTTTCAAGGTATAAGTACATTGTATTGAGATGGTGAACAGAACTGAGTGAATTATTAAGGAATTTGAGCTTACCAGTATTTTGTGAAATCCATAGACATTTTATAGCAGTGCTTTTATGTACGAGATATGGTGTATTCTATGAAATGGTTTCTTTTTCATATTCTTAGTTGTAGAATAGATATTTTAGAGCGACTGTAAATTACATTGATGTTGTATATAGCATTATGGTCCTTGTATATTTTTAAATACCCTTTAACTCTTGATGAGAAAGAAATCATAAAAGAACAATGCACATTTTTTTGGCATTACTTTGGATTGGTGCAGCTCAATATACTGTACATACCAGCAATTAGGTAACATTAGGTAATTAAAGGTAAAATTGAGAGTTAATGTCTTCAGTATCACTGCCCTGTGAACCAACAAGCTGTTTTCAGTCCTCATGGGTCACTCAGGTGCCATTTCTCATTCGTAGTCTAAATACAACTGTTAAAAAAAAAAACACCAAACCATTCTGCAAGCGTTGTTGGCTGCAGCCAAATCAGCACACATTTCTAAGGCCTGCATTCAGCCTGGGGGCAGTGGTAGGCGCCTGACATGTCTTAGAACAACAACAATACATTCAGGCCTAATGACTAATGCATAGTGTGTGACCTCATAGTGCATTGTGCCACAGAGGCAAAATTCCACTCGTTGACTTTTTCCTCCAAGCGTCCAGCTCAGAGTTAATCACTTCAATGCACGTGCATGCACCCACTGACACACAAGTCAGGGACAAACTGAACAATAAGAAGAGGTATATAAAAATACTTTCTCAAGTATGAATTCAGCATAAATTAAATTATGATGGATTGCTGCGCACAAATTGTTATTTCGCGAGGGTCCAATTTATTATTTCAATTACACTGATAACTGTAGTTTGACTCTAAATAATGTCATAAAAATGAGAAGTTGAAGGATGTGACAATTGTTTTGATTATCTGACACATTTTATTAAATTCCTGGTAATTCCTTGTGTAATAAAAAGGTTCAGTATGTTAGTTCCTTAACAACATGATATCATTTAAAGGGAAACCCTCCATGGTGCTCAAGCAATTACAAAGGAAACAGTGGAATTAAACTGAACTGGAACTGGAACTGAAAGCGGTAATTGAATTTGCTTTGCCAAAAGCTAATGAAATTGCACAGCAATTATTTAACAGACATTTCTTTGCAATTATATTGATAAACAAGACATAATTGATTTAAATTTTCAATTAAACATTGCATGAAGTATCAGGTTGTCCCAGAATTAATTTGTGCTGACATTTTTAATGTGGAACACTAGTATGATTGATGTGGTTTTTATACACTTTATATAGATAAAGGAGTTTTAATGTGAATCTTACGGATGTTTTATAAGTCTATTGGTTGTATGAATGTTGAAACATAATTATAATGACACAGAGAGAAGAAGGACACAAATCCAACAGTGCCTTGACTGGAATGTTCTGTAATCATACCTGCGTAGTCTTATTGTATACAACTAATCACATAAAGATGTTGAACAATAATATACCAAAAAACATACTGAATCAATCAATTATGTTTATTTACATCAATTCACAACTAGGATTGACTGTTATTTTCTGACTATTTACATGAATGGAATGCCATTACAGATGAAGCAATGTCTTTAAGAAGTACACTTTCGGTGTGCCACATTATCTTTAGTGCTGTGGTCGGTATGTATCTCCAAAAAAGTCATGACAAAGCAGATCTCATATGCTTCAAACTGAGCAATAGTGCCATTCTGAAATCACACAAAAAAAGATTCCTCTTCAGGTACGAGCTCTAGACTTAGTCACAGTCTTAGCTGTTGATACAATACAATGTTATGTTATGCGCTAAATCAATGAAATGATAGATTTGTGTATAAATACACGATTAAATTTCAATTTATTACCATAAGCAATTGGCCATCATAATCATAACCATTACCATCACCATCATCACCATCACCATCATCATCATCATCATCAGAGGAAGATTTTCTCTGGAAAATTGCATCTGAAATGTTAGGATTGTTGCCAAAATATGTAATTTTCAGAAGGGAGTTTTTTTTCATATTTTTTGTCTGTTAGAAATGGAAAGCTCTAATTTGATCTTCAAAAAAAAAAAAAGAATCCATTGCCATTCTTTGATTCTGCCTGTTCACCACAAGAGGTCAATATTAGCACAGAGATGGTGCAGCAAATTATGCAGTATCATGTCTGCAGTGACATTAAGGTGTTTAAACAGCTCATTTTGTCTCTCGAAAAATGTATTTTTGTTTTCTATAAATATGCATATTGCTAATTAATAGTAAACAATTTATGAAATAAGCAAATTGTAAATTTTTAGATGTAAAATCTGAAAAGCTAATCGATCAGCAAAATCAAATCAATCAATAATTAATGTAATCAATATACTGAGGCTACAGAAGATAATAATAATAATAATAATAATTAATATTATATAATAATAATTATTATTATTATTATTCATTTGCAAATAAATGAGTTAAAAATATTGTTTAAACATAAAAATTGTGGCGGCCTACTCTAAATAGTCCTCTAAATTGTAACACTAATAATAATACACTTTAACACATTACTAGAGTGACCTAAAATCTCTATTAAACACTGAAAAAAAATATTACATGTCAATGATTTTCCTGTAAATGAAAACATGCTGGTCTTATCAATTAAGAACATTTAGTAATATAATTTGGATGTAACTAACAAAAAATATTTTTCCTCTATGAATAGTAACTCTGATACTAATTGACTTGGTTGTATTTTGTGAGATGCAACTAGCTATACTTATCCATGTTAAATATATTTTCAGTAAATATTGAACAACCTTTGATGTCATCAATCATATATCAAAGTAACCAAATTAGAGTACCAACAATTCAGATACAATTATAATATTGAAACATAATTAAACCTGGCTATCTTTTGAAAATATACTGCATGTGACCTCATTGACATAGACTGAGTGAAGAGAAGGTACTTTGACTCTTTTTAGGCGACACAGACAGGAGTTGAGTTGAGTTGAGTGACTATGTAAGCCTTGCTAGTTTGGTTAGCTGGGCTATGGAGGAACATGCTTATTTGATTGGTGAAGAGTACTGACTTTTGCCTGCCCTTCAGACAGGCACTTCTTGGCATAGCTTTACATGATCACCAGTAAATCTTTATTAATTTTAATTGGGCTTCCCATTTAAAAGAGCAATTAAAGCGGATTAATCGAGCCCATCCCGTATAATGTCTTCTGTTAATTAGTTTGTCAGCACTGTTTTAATATCGCCTAATGACTTCATATTTCAGAGTTGACATTAAAGAGATGCTGGGAGAAAAGAAACGGCCTTATCGAAGCACGGTGCTTTCATAAGAGATGTCCTCCCTCTGCCACACAAGGTCGGGGGCTGGGATAGGGCCACTGAGGGAGCCTGTACCAGACCACAGGGCATCACCGGCCTCCAGGGAGACTAACAAACGCACTCACAACTCTACACTCTACACAACACTCACTCACGTGACGTGCAGTCTTAATATGGCACACTTTAAGACTTTATGTCCTGTGAATTAGGGAGGGCACTTTCAATAAAAGGTCAGCAGGGTTTCATGATCTCCTTGGTCACAGAGAGACGGATTTACCAGACCACAAGGTAATATAACATAATATGATTTCTTTCCTAAACATTGTCAATTTTGTATCTATATTCCTTATTTTTCCCTCTTCTGCAAAGTGTGTGCATTTCTTTTTTTTTTTTTTTTGGAAAGTTAGTGAAAATGCCAAGTTCCAAGAAGTGGTGTTCATGCAGCTTTAGTTCTTGTTTGTGGATTACAGCGCGATCCACAGAAGGAGGCTTGGATGACCTCCTGCTGACCTGTCCATCTGAGAGCCCTTCAGTGACTGGGCGCTGCAGGGAGGCACAGTTCATTTGCATTCTGTCACCACTAAGACCCAGGTAAACACATCACAAGTACAGCGCCGTATAGCTTCCTTTTTTTTTTTTTTTTTTTTATCCCTCAACAAACTTCTGTTCCCCTAATGAAGAAAGTGGACGAGTAGACAGGTGCCACTTGATTTAAACTCAGGAACCCATACCTCCCTGTTTAATTTTTTCTATTTTGTCTTTTATTATGTTGTTTTATTTGAATAGGGCCCATTCATAAACATAACAGCAGGTTTAGAGTAAAAAAAGGAAAGGTCTACTCTGAGGTTCGTATTGAACTGATTCTGCAAAATAACTGAACGGATAAAGGATTGAACACAGGTGAATATTTGAAAAGTAAATAAATAAATAAATGCTAGTCTGTCATAAGCTACCTTGACACAGTCTCATACACACTCATCACACACATAAACACACACACACACACATAAACAGTCTCAATCACACACACAGCAGCACTCGGTTAGCGCTCTATTAGTGATGCTGGATAAACATGATAAGCCCCAGGAACAGGGATGAGGGCACTTCTGCTTTCTCCATCTGCCCAGCCATCTGAGAAGCACCCATATGTTAATGCCCCCCTCCCTCTTCCTCCCCCCGTGGAAGCCTCACAGTGGCTGCCCAAATTTACAACGTTCAGCACTGACCCCCTGTCATTCTGATCTGCTGAGCTGGGAATAGGGTGTGTGTGTCTGTGTGTATGTGTGTGTGTGTGTGTGTGTAGATGTGATGGGGAACTGGAGGGTAGGGGGTTGGGGCGGTCTGGTAAACATGCAAATTTCTTCCAATGAGTTCTCCTAATCAAACTTGATGATCAGCATGAGAGACTTCCTGTCTACTAGATAGAGTCAGCTAACCCAACCTTTTATGATGGCTGTACTTCTCCACATCACATTTAAATCCAGAAATATGAGATTAAGTTTTGAAGTGATGGAGAGAGAGAAAGGGGGGGGGGGAGAGAAAGAGAGAAGGGGAGAGAGAGAGGGAGAGAGAGAGAGAGAGAATAATGCTATTCTATAGTAATAGACTGGCAGAGAAAAGTGAAAAGTTGATAAGTTGATCTGAAAAACAACAGTATGGCTGAAGAAAGGAGAGGAGCTCATAGGATTTATTGCGGCTCTGGAGTGTATCCCTGCTAATTTGAGCTCACCCCTCACACCTCCGCGCCTCTCAAACCCGATTCATAAATCTCCCTCCCATTATCCCACTAATTAGCCAGGATTACAGGAGCATGTAATGCCCCCACTTCTCCACGGATTGATCAGAGGAAGGTCTCTTTGTTTTGAAATCACTTTCTGATTGATGTACAGAGCCCTGGTTTGCAATTGTAATGGCCCAGATGTTAACAATCAAATGTGTTTCCGCTCCAGGAAGTAACAGTCTGTCATGGAAGAGGGACTAGCGGAGCGTGTAACGACACATCGCTGGGGTGCAGGAAAAGCAGGGTGCGGGTGTGTGTATGTGTGTGTGTGGGGGGGGGGCGTACAGTGGGGGTGTAGACACAGTGGTAGGACAGTGTCAAAAAAGACTAAACTGTCTCTCTTTCTGTACAGTACTCAGTATAACATCATCCTCAAATGGCCACACTGCAGTGGTTTCTTCAGCAGTCATCTTCAGATATCAAGGCAGGTATGTATATTGGCCAATAGCAGCTCTAGTGGTTCTAAGCAGCCACACACAACACATTTGCTGATCTCCCATCCAAACACCCCCATCCCCACCCACAGCACACACACACACACACACACACAGCTGCACATTTCCAGCTACCCATATGTCACACACAAACATACAGACACACAACATTCACTAAAATACTACTAGAGCATAAAACAAATTTAGAGGATACATATTGAGTGGCAGATGTTGGAGATTTGGGTCAAAAACACTCATTTCTGAGGACCTCTGTGCCCACCTTTCAACACTGTGTATAGTGTATAGACCAGTAGAGGGCATAGCAGTCTTACCCTTCTTTCACATCACTCCATTTTCATTTTATCCTTTGCTTGGCCTGACCAATAAATCACCTTTCAGGATGGTTAATGGATATGGTAGAAGATCATGAGTGAGCTATCTGTCGAGGTGATAAGTTACGTGAAGATATCCCACACTGATTGTAGTGAAAGGTTATTTATTTCAACAGTGGCAGGCAAACAACTCAACAACTGCGACGAGAGCCAATAAAGTGGAGGATATAGTTTGCCAGCAGAGATGAAACATGGAAATAGGATTGACTTTCACAACTGATATCAGGTACAGATGGTTTTCTTCTAACTTTATGTACAGCCTTCTCTTTGCTCATGAACTCATACATCATGCATGTGAGTCACAGGTGTGGAGTTGTGTGTCCAGACCTTGCAGTGTTTTAGCATGTCTCTCTCTCTCTCTCCCTCTCTCTCTCTCTCTCTATCTATCTATCTATCTCTCTCTCCCTCTCTCCCTCTCTCCATGCGGGTGCATCTGATGAAAAATTGTTAAACCAAAAAGCCCTTTGTGAATCTGTGTAGTGTTTGGCCCATCCCACACCCACACACTAGGGAGATCTGAAAACACAATATCCAACATCTTAACATCTTTTTAGTACCATGTTCAAAAGTAGAGATGTTTATTGTTGTCGTGATATGACGTTATAGTTTATGAAATTCTAATACCTGTCCACTCCATAAAGACCAACCTGGCACATTCAAATGGATACACCACAGAGTCCATAAAGTTTTTATCCAACAGAAATGCTACATTTTCAATGCACCAGAATTTTTTTTTTTTTTTTTTTTTTTTTTAAAAAAAGGTCACGGACAGTTGTGTGGAAAAAAGTGTTTTGTTTTTGTTTGTTTGTTTGTTTTTTCGAATTTACCTGGGCTAATGTAGACATGACATAAGCTTGGTGGCTCTCTTTGCTGTTATAATATCAACCACATTACCTGATCTGATGTATAGAACCATGTTGTTTGTTTTGGTTGTATAATCATTTTAAGGGTTCCATCAATCATGGAAATACTGGCCATAGAATGTTAATATCTTAAATTTCAATCACAAAGAAGCTGTGAAATTCAGCATAGTTACTTTTTGTGAGTATTTTTGTTAGAATTTCTGTAATGTGATGCAGTAACTTGCGTAATTTGATTAATAGCCTATTAGAAAATAAATGGAAAAGATTGTTTTTTTACTTTTTCCTTAGACTTAGTCTGTGGAAAAACAAACTGTTGTTTTGACTATGGTTTGTTTGAGAAAGGTCTTGGAAAGGTCACAGGTCAAATATCATGGAACAGTTTTGAAATATTGCCACTGAAAATGGGTGGAAACCTTGCAGTCACTCAGTTAGAAAGAATGAGTATTCAGTTCTTAGCCTAGACAATCTGACCAGATCTCAGTAAAATAACAGCAGGTGTTGAGGCCCAGTGGGCATTGGAATGAAGATGTGTACATGACTAGTATGAATATGAGCTTTTCTCCTCCTCCTTCTCCTCCTCCTCCTCCTCCTTCTCCTCTTCACCACTCCACTCCACAGGGGATTAATGTCAACCATCTGGGGTGAGCTAAATGACCCAACTCCCAGATGAGCCCACCCGACAGGCCCTCTTCCCTGGAGGTGGATCCCACTAGATCTAGATGCTCCACCGTACCACTTCCCTCCATACTCGACACCCAGATGGGTCCAGTGGAGATGATTATGGAGAGATTCTTTTGCTCACAGTTCCACCCCAAGGGGGATGGGGGGGTGGGGGGTGGTACCTGCTGTTCAACCAGGGACAAATGGTGACATAGCTCTGTTCTCCTGCTAGGATAGGTGCTGAGGTCCTGGAGGAAGTAACAACAGAAGGGAGTCTATTGAATCCATATGTCTGGATAAACAAACAAGGGCATATGGAGGCATAGAGATAAAGAGATAGAAAGACACACACAGAGAGAGAGAGAGAGAGAGAGAGAGAGAGAGAGAGAGAGAGAGAGAGAGAGAGAGAGAGA
This sequence comes from Tenualosa ilisha, assembly GCA_015244755.2. NCBI lineage: Eukaryota > Metazoa > Chordata > Actinopteri > Clupeiformes > Clupeidae > Tenualosa > Tenualosa ilisha. The sequence goes on along the minus strand of PYXC01002823.1, from coordinate 1,218,681 downwards.
ATAACTGAGTGGGGCAAAAGACTCAGAGAGACCATGAGTGTCAAAGAGATTCTAGTTTGATTTTGCAATGCTATAAACAGCTGTAAATGAAAGCATGCATTAGTGCAGAGGGAGGGAAAGTTATTGCTTCTTTGGTAAAAGAGGGACTTTGTTTCTTAAAATCAATAATATTAAAATTCATATAAAGTATACACACAACTTTTATACATGACAGGCTTTTGGAAGGATTTTTACAGTTTTTTTTATAGGCCATGTTTGTTCTTGTAGGTACAAGAGGACACTGTTACATTGAAGCCCAGCTCATGAATAGAGTGTCGTATTCTGATAGAAATTCTATTTTATAACAGCATCAGACAAATGTTGAAACAAGCCTCTCTGGTCCCTTTGGTACTTAACAAAGTAGTTTTGGTTTCAGTAGGTTTGGTTTGGTTTGATTTCGTTCTCTCATAATTGTCTAATACTACGGGGAAATACAAGCTTCTGTCAAACAAGGGTTATGACACACTGTCTTAATAAAAAGTCTCCACCCTTTCTTGAGAACAAAGGTTTTCATGCATGGTCAAAAGACAGAAAACAAAATGGCACCTCCTTAATTTTTCTTCCTGTATAGTGCAATGTTGATTGATACACTGTCACTGAGTAAAATAATCACTCAGATGACCACTGGCTCAGTCCTTGCCACACACCCATATTATATTACATATTATCAGACCTAACACACACACATCCCTCTAACCATTCAGAAGCTGTAATTGAATGAGTTTTTGTCATTATTATGATTAATAATATTAATTTGTACTAATTAAGCAGTGGTGTGAAGTGATAATTAGATTAATGAAATTAGTTTTTACTTTTCCTCACCCGCCCCCCACCTCCCCCTTAGCCCAGCCCCAGTCGCAACACCAATCGCAACACCAGTCTTTTTTGCTTTGCCTTAGTGCAAAGACAAAAACATCACCTGATGTTTATCTGGAGAGGTTAAAAAATGACTGGAAGAGTGAGATTGACAGATATAGAGAAAGGCAAAGGGAGAGTGATTACACCACTCTAGTTATGAAACAGTTGGTAATTTGGATATTGGGACTAATTGAATGTCCGACTTTATTAATGATGAAATTTATAAAAGTCCTTGGTAGGAGTGGGGGGGAGGGGTGACTGCACATTGAGCTTGTATAAAGGGGAAATTATTAATTACAATTCCAGATACACCTTGCATGAAAGAAACAGATATTTCTCAATCACTATACACCAAGAATTTGGTGTACAGCAAGATCCTATGTGCATAAACAGACAAATGTAAGCTTTTAATCATTAAAACGGTTCTGACTTAAGAATCTAAAGAGTTATGCATGCATGCTTGATTTATGAAGACATTGCTCCAGCTGAGATGAAAGATGATGACGTTGCACAATGTGGTTCAAAAACCAAGACCAAGAAAAAGAAACCATATATCCTGAACATATATCCCCAACATATGACAAATTATCAATGTTGTCATACACACGGTTGTACCACAATGCCCAGCCAACTATAGCCAATGGTTAATGCTGATCAGCTGATCAGTCATGACTGTTGAATTTCCTGTTTTCCTAACAGGAGAGGGGGGAGCTGTTCTTTTATAAATGTATGCTGCATTCAGTTGAAGGTAAAGCTAAAGGGAATATTCAGACTAAATAAACCCCTAGCGCTGTTGTTTCATGTCCATGCCGAGTGCTGTAAGTAGGTATGAGATAGACAGAATTAGGTACAACGTATACCAAATAGTGAATAGTGCACCCAACACTAACCGATGAGGGCAAGTAAGTTTAGTTTCAATTTCCTGTGCCCTCATCAGCTAGCGTTAGCTGCATTAGCACTAGTTCGCAAATTCGATCTACATTAAATGCTGTCATTCTTATACCTACCGACGGCACTCTGCAGCCCTAAAGAACAGTGATATGGGCTAATTGACTCTGGATTTTTCCTTTCAGTTAAAGTTGAGTGATAGCAGATGCTTCTATTCATTGGACATGGGCTCACAACGATGAGTTGGTGAAGTGAACGTTAATTGAATACCTCAAGTCAGTATATTGTACCATTGTTTCGTTGTGTCTTAGTTTTGTAAAGTCAGTGGCATATACTGGCTGAACTGCAATCGTTGATGCTATAAAAAAGTCAACTTGTGCAACTAGCCCGTGTCTGCACTGAATAGTTGAGGCAAAAACAAATATTGGTAACACTTTAAATTGCCTGCCACTGTTATATCTTCACCATAAATTAAGCTGTCTAACACAGTATAGTAGTATGTACTTTTATTAATGTGATTTTGTGTACTCACAGATTCTTAGTGCATATGTATTGGAAATACTTGATTCAGCTTACTGTCAACCAGAGGTGTAGTAGGGATTTAGTGGGGGTATAATTTAATAAATGAATGCCTAATATTAAAAATGCTAGAAATAGAGAGTTTCAAGAAGTCTTTGTACCCTTTGCTTCCAGTGCCCACCGCACCCCTGCTGTCAACACGCATTTCTATATGTACTAAGAATTGTTAAGTACAAATCCATGTAGCTCATGGCATTTCATTTCTGTGAACATTTTACAGTGAACTTTATGATGTTGATACACTACAGAGAGGACATTGTAATTAACCCAAAATATTTTAGATAAATTACCTTACTTGCAGACAAGGAAATTACATGTCCCCTCAACTCAGTTTACCTTCACTGTCTTCAGTTTAGTCCTTCTCAAATAGAGGGGCATGCCCCCCTGGGGTGCACGGTACTACTGGGGGGGGGGGTGGTAACAGAAAATAATTGAGAAACACTGGTTTAGACACTAGCCAGTGTTATGCTAAATGTCTGACACAAAGATGATCATGTGATTTCATTGGCAGCAGAAGACAATGGCAGCAGGCTGTGTTCAAAGCTGTTTACATGATACCCCCTTTTCTAAAAAGTGTGTGTGAGACCATGTTGCATATCTATTGAATTAGGTGGCTTTAGTTTTAAAAAGGTGTTACAAGCACCACAAAATTGTTTTACGTTAAGTTTTCAGAATGACCTAAAGGCATGAAACTAGTTTTGAGGACTTTGGTTTCCAGTGGTAGAGTAAATACCTTGCAAGATCTTAATAAGGCCACCATTTTTTTTTCAGAACGTAGAGCACATTCAAATTCAGTATTTGTAAATGAATATCACATTACACAGTGCTGTTGTTAAAGGTATTCCAGTAACACAGTCTTCCATAAACAACAACAACAACAAGCAAAAGATCAGATTTGGAGAGAAAAACACACTGCTGTCAGAGTGCAGAGTCTACATTATGCTTCCCTGGTGCTGGCCTATGGGTGGATGATTGATGTTTCAGGCAAACCTTGTTGCTCTTGATACGATGGGTCTGGGAGGTTGGGACTTCGATACCCATGTTGGACAGACACTGGCTGCTGGGCTTCGCTTTGCATATTCAGCTCGGCTGTCTCCCTCTCCACAGGCTGCCTCATAATTAACAGCTGTTGAGTTGTCAGATAGTGGCCCTGACTGTGGCACATGCAAATGTGGGTGTACTCTATACCGAGGACTTCAGTGTCATGATATTACTGGCTGTGATCCTGTCCACTCTCTCTCTCTCTCTCTCTCTCTCTCTGTCTGTTTCTCTCTCTTTTTCTCTCTTCTTCCCTTTTTGCTCTCTCTCTCTCTCTCTCTCTCTTCTGGTGTGATGGATACTAAGTTGTAGTCTGACATTTTAAAGCTTCTGGAAAAAAAAAACCTCCACTTGAGCATGTGAACAGCTCCCCTTCCCCCCGAAACACATACTCAGTCCCTCGGCGGGGCCAGGTGCTAGTGCTGTGGCAACTTCTGCATATGTCTGTCCTGTCTGGACAAATAAAGTGGGTATTCAAATGAAGTCTCTCACAATGTGTATGTGTATGAGTGTGCGTGTACGTGTGGTGTGTCTGTGTGTGTGTGTCTGTGTGTGTGTGTGTGTGTGTGTGTGTGTGTTTTGTCATGCTTGTTTAGCTAAAGTTGAAATGTAAATACAAAGCGCAAGAGATCTGGCTGGTGATATGCTGCTTGAAATTCTAATAAACAGGTAGCTGTCTCCTTGTTATAAATGATGCCCATAAAAAGGCTGATTCCTTTAACTGATAAAGATGAAAAGTAATTGTTTGCGCTTGCAAAAAATTAATCAGATCAAAACAGGTGCAATCATTTTAAAAAGACAGAGACCCTATAAAAGAAAAAAGTTAAATGTGATAAAGCATTGGCCATCACCCAGCCAAGCTTGAGGCTGCCCATTAAAATAAAACAGAGACCTGGTATTCAGCGAGGCCAGAGATAGTATTATTGCATATATTTAAACTGAGGGATGGGCTGGGGGTGGGGGTGTTTATATGTACAGAGAACACAAAGGTGCTTGGAAGGATACAAGGTCACAAATGAGGAACAGTGCCACTCCTGTGAGCTTTATGGGGAAGGACAAAGACATTGCTGTTCAGCACTTTCAGCTCAGCACTTTGAAATTAAAGATCAAGGATGAGAGAGAAAAGTTGAAGCTTGGACAAGTGTTCCAGCAGAAACGTGCAGTCTTTTAGTCTAGAGCAAATATGGTTAAATCTGTATATATATGTGGACACACACAACATTTTATGAAATGTTGCACTCACAGCCCCACTAAAGAACATATTGATCTATTAACTTTTACATTTATTAATTAAGCAGTTTAATGTAATTCAGTTCTTCATATGAAGTTGCAAGCAAAATCAATGACCAGTACTCTATGTGAATTAAAATGTAAGAAGTCATTTTTATTTAAATAAACAATATAACAATAACAGACAGAGATAGTATGGGAAAAGGACAGCCTGCATTTCAGCATCTGCCTGCAATAGCTTACAGTACTGAAAGATCTCACCATAAACAACCACAAATGAATTATAAACAAAGTAGAGAAACAGATGTGTCAGATGTAATCGGTTTACACTCCTTTTTAAACAAACACACAAACAAAAACATTGACTAGATGAGTCATGAAAATACAACCCGATTTTATTTCATTTGAACACATGTTTTTAAAGTGAATATGCATCAAAACTGCAAAGGGCATATATATTCAAGAAAATAGAAATTATATAGCCTAGTTTCATATTTAGGGCTGGACAAGGTTGCTGTTAACATTCCGACTTACATCCTCTGGAGAATGCCATTGCAGAACAGTTTTTCACATTGGAACAGCCATGTGTAAGGTTAACAGAATTTCAACCTCCAAAATCAGGACGTTGTGTACCCTGACAGATGTGCACATGTATCCGTGTGTGTGTGCATGTGTGTTTACATGTGTTTGTGCACTGTACAAAACTACATCCAGTTGAGGCAAAGGTAACTGGTTTTAATATTATATTTGTCACACTAAATCTGACATGTTTTTTCTCTATCACAATTTTACAGTAATATGTGTCTTTAGTTATTTTTTATACATTTTTATACATTTCTGTGTACTTAAGTGAAAGGTATAGACGTACAGTGTACGTCAAATGCTTGGTTTACTGCTGTTAATAAGTGTGTAAGTGCCAGTCATTGACCATTGTAGTGATAATTCTGCAATTGTTTTGTATTGTGCAATGATATTTTTAGAACCCAGTGGATCTGGCCAATGGCTTAATTTGAACAGCAATCACTTATTAATTATTTGCCTTTTCGTGGCATTTGCATTGCGTCGTGAGTCTGAGCTCTACTCCCACTGTCAGCATCCAAATACCACAACGTGTACACACAGAGAGAGAGAGTTATTTCATACAAACATTTTCGGTGCTAGAGACAATGAACCTGTCCTGAGCCAAATGTGATAGCACACCTGGGCGGGGAGGAGACAATGGTAAACATTTTTATTGTCTCAGCTTGGACACTGGTTGACATGCAGAGGCAGTAAAGGTGTTCAAAGTCTACCAGGGGCGATCTTGCCTCACAGCCCAGTAATTCAAACATAACAGATATAACACAACAAACTGCACTGTCTGTCTGTTTGCAAGTTTTGTGTATTTAAGTGTGCATTTGTGTGTGTTTGTGTATTGTGTGTGTATGTGTGTGTATGTGCGTGTGCGCGTGCAAATGCGCGCATGTGTGTGTGTGTGTGTGAGTGTGTGTAAGAGATAGAGAGAGAGAGAGAGAGTGATCCAGCATCTAGTATTTAAGACTGAACCCAGACCAACTGTGTAAAAAGTGGTGAAACTGACCACTTCTCCTCCATGCACACAAAACTTGTGTTTATTTACTTATTTTGTATTTATTTACTTATTTACATTTAAATTGTTGACCTGTTGACCTAACTGCTTTATATTGGTTATAACACACATTCTGGCTGAAATTTGGGCTGCAACCGTTAAATGCTAGGACACAGCCTGGCTGACATTAAAGATTTACCCCATGCACTCCACAGTAGATAAATATGACCACGCAGTGTAAATGTATTGCCATACATCTGGCAATGGAAACACCACAATATACAGTATGCTGCCAGGATTAAGAGGGTAGTGGGAACAGTTGTTTGCTTGATGCAACATTCCCTGTGATTGAATCTGCTATGGACAAATAAAAATGTGCATGTTTGTGTGTATGTGTGAGTGTGTGTGTGTGTGTGTGTGCGTGTGTGTGTGTGTGTGTGTGTTGCCCTCACTTGTAAGGACCGTTGCCCTGTGAACATACTGTGTAAGCATTTAGGTCAGATTAGGTTCATTTTGTAATCTAAGATCTAGGACATCCCTCATCCTTGAACTGTATCAGCTGAGGAGCACCCCAAAACATAAACGTCCCATACAGGCTCTCTGAAAAGCCTCTGAACTGTGCCTCATGTGTTGTCTCTGGTGAAAGGCAAAGTCTGGAGTCAATCAGCCCATATACTTGTTCTTCAAGGCTGCTGAGTACTGACGGTAGGTATAAGAACAATAGCATTTGGTACAACATGGACCAAATTTGTGCACTGGCAGCAAACACTAGCATATGCGGGCATCAGAAAACAAAACCTTCTTGCCCTCATTAGTTAGCGATGGCTGCTGTTTCTCTGTTTTGTCTATGTTGTACCAAATTCTATCATTCTTATACCTACCGACAGCACTCGGCAACGTGAAACAACAGGGCGACTGGTTGATTCACTCAGGATAATCCCTGTAAGAGCTACAGATTGCATTTGAAAGCTGTGTGTCAAAAGACACTATACTCACAGCCCTCACTGTAGCCCCACCAGTGTTTCACAGTTTGACTCTTATTCTCCAGGCCCTGCTCATCCTAGTACTATGCAACTTGTCAGGTTGTAGTCGAAGATAATTGTAAAATAAAAAGCTATTCTCTAAATCATTTCCTCTCTGTCCGCACAAGATTGATTGTGCTGCCGATCCGTCCTCACACAGCAATTTTCATATTTAATGAGCGTGACTCCAAAACTATTACACTAATTAGTCAAATCTCACATATCGTTAATGATGCTCGCAGTAATTAATATTGTATTTAATTAAAAAATTACCCATTTCAATACCTTACACACACGCGGGCGGGAGCTGGAGGGCTGATTTGCCCAGGGGTGCGGCAGAGAGATGGATGTGAGTGTACGTGCATATGTATGGAGGGAGTGAAGAGGGGTAATAAGAACAGAGGGAAAGAAAGATGGAACAGTCAAGTATCAAAGAACATTGCCATACCATTCTACTGAGCTCAAATAGAAGTAAGGTCATATTACCAATAATAAGAGCTCTCTGAAAAAAGAACCATTTTTTTTCAAACCTCAAAACATTCACTACAAAAAAATATACAACAATACGCCACTGACCACATACAATACCTAAGTATTGTGCTAAATGAAATTCCTCTTTCAAATTACCCTCAACATCAAAAGGTAAACACAGCCAGTCTAACTACATCAATCCATGCCTGAAAAATGAGTGTGCTACACTGTTAAATGTACAGAGAGCAGTTACAGTAACTGAAACATTATTGCAGCAACTTATGCAATGCATATGCAATGAACAAAAGATGGCAATAGACTTGCTACCAGACTTGCTATAGTGCTACCAACTATGAATTATTGTGTGTAATGAAATGCATTCCATTTTATAGGGCTACATATCCAAATAGGCTCAAAAACATTGAATTGATGCTATCACAACAAATTACTTTTTTGAAAATGGTTGTTATGTCATGAAATGTGAGTCATGAGTGTAATATGTTGCACAGTGTTGTGCTTAAGTGGAAGCTGAGTGTAAGGTGGATGATAAGCTAATATAATTTATTCTTTGTGTTGGAGTGTGTGGAGTCTGTGAATGTCTCCCCAAAGTGGCTAGAGATTTATATTGAGAACACAAGGTAACATGTAGCAAAAATTTAACCTTTTTTCATTTCAGATTTCCCACTGAGGAGTGCCTCATTAGAGTATTTGGTTTAGTTAGGCTATGTGTAATTTTGATACATTTCTGTGCTCCCTATAGTGCATAGAACAGTTTACACAATAATTACTAGAAAATGAAATTGGTGGCTATATTCTTTTCATTAGGCAGTTCCGCCAGCCCAGAGCAAGGGAGCATGCACTGCTGGGGTAATGATTCAGAGCAGCACAGCCTTAACAGCTGTTGGTGGCGCTTCTGATTATCACCTAAAATCTTGCCACTAACAACAGAGTGATTGCTTTGTTTACAGAACAATTACAGAGGAAAACAGAGACAGCCAACCCTGTAAAGACACTCCAGACTGTCTGCTTGAAATTGTTTGCAAATATTTTGTCTTAAATATGCAGCCTACAGATATTAAGAGAGAACACATCTGTCTTTGAATGTTTACCTTTTTTGTGGTTATTTTTATTACCATGGGAACAAAAACAAACCTCTTTCTTTCTCATGAATGCACATAGCTAAAAGCTGAGCTAGTGTTTCCCTCATTGAGTGTGAGTTGCTGAGAGCGTAAGTATCCACTAGGCAGCACACTCAAAATGATTGAGCTAATGAACATTTATCATGATGGGGGCATCGGCCCTCATCCATCTCTTTGGACACGCACCCCGAACTCCCTCTTCCTCTTCCAGCCTCGCTCTGTCTCTGCAACCACAACCTGTTCTCTGTCTACTCTACCCATGAACTACAGACCAACAAAACAAAATCAATGCTTGAATCTTCTATTTTGCTCCCAAAGCGCTTTCGCTACGTTAAGATTACACACATTCTGAATTTCCTACAGGATAAGTATCTATCTATCTATCTATCTATCTATCTACACCCCATTAAAACGAAAGCCCTGTGGGAACTCATCTTAAACAGTCTATAGCATAAACGGTGCAGTCTGTCATTATCTAATGTGATGACGTTTATTTATTGCAAAAATTAAAGCAGTTGTCTTAAAAAGTAAAAGTAAGTATAATGGTCTTGCCTGTAGTTGGTGGTTACTGGTTAAAGGCGGCACATCTCATGTTGTTTTTTGTCAACACCTTATCAGGGTTAGTGATAGTCTACCCCTATATCAGAGATTTGAGAAAGTGTGTGAGGGTAAGAAAACAAAAAGAAAACTGGAAACTTGGGGGCAAGGCTTAAAATTGATCTGCATTAGATTTCTCATTAAAGATAGATTGCATGTTCTCTATCGTTGATCTCACAATATTCATTTGAGATTTCTATGGTGTGAATTGTATGGATAGCCTATTATAGGGATGGAAACATATTGGAAGTCTGCAAGTGTCCCCACATGTTCTTAAAATGGTTTCAAGAAATGGTCCAAAATCATGAGATGTTCATAAGAGATTTCTTGCTTTTTGTTGCAGTGCTACAAAATACACAACACAACAAACGTTTATTGTTATTCATCAAACTCAGCTAGCATATTTAATCAGACAAACTGCCAGCTTGTATACATAAGAATAAAAACATGAATTGAATGTAAAGAAGAACTGTGACAGTTGAAATTGAATGACAGTTGAGTTGAGCGCTAACTTGAAAGGATATCTGAAGCTTTTTGACCTGATAAATGAATCTGTAGCAGTTCTTGGTCGTTTTGGATGTTTTAACCAAAAAACACAACACATTGCTCCTTTAAAGCCATTCAGTTTCACAAGTTGTTCAACTACTTGTTGGGCTAACTGCCATCTCCTATTTGGTGATGTCTAGACCTGCAGAGCTAAGCTAAACTGTCCCCTGACAAGCTGCTCCTGTTTGATGTGTGGCTAAGCTGACAGGCTAGGCTGCTATCTGCAAGTGCACTCCGCAGGGAGAAAAGGGAACATGTGTAGCTGTCTCTGTGCTGGTCATTAGCGCAAAGGCTAATGGAAGAGGCAGGTCCCCAGTACACAATAAAACTGGTGGAGGGTTGGCCATGACAGACAGTCAGTCAGTGGTGCCAGTTGTGGTGATACAATTTGGGGCGCCACTTTGCCAAGTCATGTCAGGACCATACATGCCAATGGGACATCTAAATATTGGCAAAGTGCTGGTCTGGCTTCTAGAGCTCTTATAGGAATACAGATGGGACTCCTTAATTACTAGTCCAACTACACAAACTGCATGCAATTATATGCGAAGATAGGTGTGTGAACTAGCAGGCATGGAGAAGAAGCCAAGTTAATGACATGAACCAAATATGAACTTTTGTTTTGAACCATGGGATTGAAATGAGGACACACAATATCATGCAGTCTACCAATAAATTGAAAAATTACATTTACCACAACCACTGTTGTATGGACTTGAGTTATTTGTCACGTCCATAGCACCAATAAAATGCCGTGGGATTGTATGATGTGAATGACTAATATTTGAGCATTTGTCAATTTTGGTGTAGAACTTACATGAAAAAACAATCATTTACATCATACAAATACCATGATAATTTATTGGCGCTACGGACATGGCCAAAGGTCAATTTTATCCATGGAAGTGCCAATACTATCATAGACTGTAAAATGAAAAATAAAAAAAACTAAACAAAACTATGAGGACATTTAGATTTATTGTATACACACATCCCTAGCAAAGACATTAGGGTCCTATGAGAGGAGGATGCTTGCTGATTTGTGTGTGTGTGTGTGTGAGGATGCTTGCGTGTGCACATACTGTAGATGTGTGTGTGTGTGTGTGTGATTGGGGGTGGGAAGAAAGGTGGGGGCAGGGAACACTGTGCTTGTCCACCTACAAAATGCACTGCATAGTGCTGTTATCATTATTTACAGATATATGCCCCTTTTTATTCATGAGCTATAAAGCGTTGTCTGACGTAGACAAACGTGGGCCCTGCGCGAGGCTGTGTTGAGAAGCCAGGCTTTTGCCTGAACTTTGCTACTCTTTAGAATAATTGCATATCGGCGCACAGCATCAGTCCGCAGCACACCAAACATGGTTTTATGCATGACATATAAAAGAGTTTGCATAAGTCCATTTGTTATCAGTGATAGTCATGCCTTTGCTGACATTTTGTAAAAACGAATCATCTAATCTTGTTGGGCTTGATGCTTATTAAATGGAGGAGGAATGGGGAATGTGGAGGAACCGCACCAAAAAACTGTCCTCCACTCCACGCCTCGTCTTCAACATGTCCTGATAGGCTCCTGGTTGCTTCCCGTTTCAAATAAATACATTTGTCTTGTGGTCTTGTGGTGTCTCCAGGCTGTGTCTGCAGGTGAGAGGCGAGGTGTCACAGACTTTCTGGCTCAATCACATGATTTATGGACGAGGTCCCATCACTATGCTGCTCAGATATCTCACTAAGTCGTCTAGGGAGAGACGAGGGAGAGAGCGAGAGAGAGCGAGAGACAGAGAGAGAACAAGAAGCAACCAGTTTTATAAGGAAGCCATGGCCATGAAATGCAAGCTACTTAGCAGACCCTTTTATTCAGAGAAACATAATAAGACTATGAGAGTCCAGATGAAAGCAAATGAGACTACTGGGGAGAAGCTGAAGGAGCTTAGGACTGAGGACTGGTGGTAGTACAGATGTTAGATCAAGGCGCAGCGTTTTATAATAATTGAATTTTACAATGGGCTGGCAGTTATCTGAATGTGACTTTGCCAGCCTCTGATCCTTTGTCCCCTACACCTTTAGAGTATTGACAGGTAAAAACAACAGCCATTATCTGTTAATTACATTAACATTTTATCAACCCCACAGGGAGTGTGTGTGTGTGTGTGTGTGCGTGCATGTGTGTGTGTGTGTCGTGCTGATGGTTAGAGATGGTGTATAGGGACTGCTGTCAGTCACAGAGGTGGACGAGTCAGCAAACTGGACCAATGCCCCCAACCCTCTCACACAATAGACTCAGTAACCCTGACTTGATTAACAACACAGATGTCCACAGTTCATGGTCTTGACTTGAAATGTATATTATATAGGTATATTATATAGGGGGGTATAGGTGCCAGGGCACAACGTGTCAAATGAAGGAGGGGGCAGCAGATGCTCATTTTATGCACAAAGTGGATGGGGGTTAAACAAGGGAGAGCTTCTTTGTTAGCCATGGTGGAGAGAGCAACGCACACAGTTTAGAGATACACCACATGATACACCGTTTACAAACGTACACAGTTTTAGTAATACACAACCTATACACAGTTTACAAACGTACGCAGTTTTAGTAATACACAACCTATACACAGTTTACAAACGTACGCGGTTTAGAGGTACACACATACACACACAATACACAGTTTATAAACCTACACAATTTAGAGATACACAAATTATAAACAGTGTATATTATTCTGCTATTTTCCTATTGAATCTGCTGACCCACTGAGTCTGGGCCTAAGGGGATGATGAAGTTTACTTAGACACACGTATTGGGGGTAAAAGATGAAATTGTCATCTGCACATGCTGCAGAAGGTGAGCTGAGGAAAACTGTAAAAGAAACTGTTGAGTGCTCGCTTTATTGCCTTACATTTTACATTTATTTAAGACCTATAAAGTCTGCCTGCCTTCATGACATGAGTGTCCCCTTATTATTTCTTCCTCCGAAGAAGGTAGTGACTCCATCACTCCATTTAAATGGAGATCAATAGAAAGCTTGTCCCAGCAGAGGAAGGTCTTACCTGGCATCTTCTACTGACTGACAGAGACCTAGCTTCCACTTGGCAGACAAACAGACAGCAAACATCAGTGAGAGAGAGAGAGTTAGTTCTTACATAGTTAACAAAAAGGTTTGTATTTACCATTGTTTTCTTATCTGGTACTTCAGGTTCATTGGTAATAACTAAATTTACACACACTCAAAAGCACTTGGACCCTTGAGTGCACTTGACCTGTGTGTGCAAAATAATTTATTTTGCATTTACATCAATCCTGCAGTTGTAACATCTTACAGGACCTAATCATTTTTAACAGGAACAAATTTTAAAATATTATAATGAAGATATTGGTGAATGAGGCCCATGCATTGTCCCCTGATACGCCAATCCAGTGTGTGACAGAGGAGCTCCTAACTGCAAGTGACAGGATTAGCAAAATCAGTTTGATTAGGCCCTACTTTATCTTCAGTTAAATGCGATACTTTGCAGTGCTGCACAATGTGATGCTGTGCGACTTTTTAGCAGAACTTTTGCCACTTCTATTTGTTTCTGTTTCTGTCATTTACGTTGCATTGCCCAGCAAGTTTGAATGTGGAATCCCTCAGAATAGAATGCCATATTTAACAGCCCTAATGCAGACAGGGAAAAGTCAATACTACATCACATACCTGACACTCGCTTGCAGTTAGGACACAGTGTAAAACAAAAAAAGGCAAGGATCTCTCATACTGTTGAAGCATACTGGTCAACATACATCTGTTGGCTGAAGCATATAGAGTGACTTTTCAGAAAGCAGGGAAGGAAAGGGTTAAGGTGTGAAAGGAGGTGAGAAAAGGGGGGGAGAGAGAGCGTGAGGCACTTTGTACACGTTGCCTCTACACAAAAAATGCTAATGACCAGTGGTGACAGAGAAAGAGTAAGTAAGAAAGAGATATCAAGTGTAGTGATCAAAATGAAAAATGGGCCTCTGGCTACTTTAAACAAGAGCTAATTTATCAGCAGAAAGTACGGATAAGTAGCTGAATTGTTGCCGTTCAGTAAGTGCCCGTTCTGGACCAAATTATTCCTCCCCTGCCTGTGCACAACCATAAATCATACACTTCCACAAATCTTTTCCTATTAGCAGTGGTGCTCGGCATGGCCGCACGCTCGCCTACCAAGCACTAATAGGCTACAACTTTTAATTTTAGGAGTGCCCCCTCACAACCCCCATACATACACACCCATACACACACACGCATGCACACACACACACACGCACACACACACACACATACACACACCATGTTGCAACATACAACACACATACACATGTGGAGCAGTATAGTCTAGCTTGCAATCAACTGTCACCCACTTCTCTGCCCTTCGCAGGAATGTAGTCCCCTCACCACCCACCCTCTACCCCCCAGTCGCCCTGGGTGGTTTTAGGCGCAGCTGAGGGTGTTCTAGCCTTGTTTTGAGATATCCATGATCTTCTGCCACAGGGGACTGAGAGGGTCATACTAAGCTGCAGTATCTGGCACTTATTTCTCCATGAGCTAAGAGCCTTGATTAATCTGGGTCCACGGGAGCCTCTAAGCTGTGCTAGTGTTTACAACAATGCACAGGAAAATAAGCCATCAGCTCTTGCATTCTGGTCTTGCTATAGTTCAGTTTACAAAAGCCTGGAAAATCATAATATGCATAAAAGTCATCATTTAAGTGTTATTGTTGTCTAGCATAATAAAGTCAGCAACACAATTCCATGTATGCAATTGTCTTCTGAGGAGGAAGGTCAAAACAGTAATTAAGATCAGCATGAGGGTCAATTATCCCATAATATTTAAGAAATAGCAGGCTATGACGCTTTGTACTTCTCCTCCTGAGAAATGAAGACAGCTGAACAACAGCTTATGTTGAAAGCCCAACTGGTTTCAGCTCGTCCAAGCAAGTCTTTAAAGATCTCATACAAGCTCTTGTTTTTACCAGTTAAAAAAACAATTGTTGCACAAACTTTATAAAGCACAACTCACCAGGAAGCTTTCATTATGCATTTGTTAACTTTAAAAAAAATAATAATTTTACAGATCGGTAATAAGAGTGTAGTCTTATTACCGTAGTAATAAGTTGGGAAAATTATGGTAACAACTCATGTTACTACATTATGATTCATGATCAGTTTATGTATTATTAGTAGTTAGTTAAAGAGAAGACTTGTGAGGTGAGAATGTGAGGTTACCTGAAAGTTAAATTTATTGAAAGGTGTACATCATCATCCTTCTTCTGAACAAAGACAGACAGTGTCAACACTGTTGCATCCAACAAAAATGGAATTGCAATTTAGAACATGTATTTATACACAAGGTACAACTGTAAACCAGGCCTAGTTTTTCAATCATGCATCAATTTTTGGGATTGGGTTGCGTTTTAGCTTAACCGTGCATTCTGCGTTATGTAGTTGCACTATGGCAACAAGCCGCTGTTAACCCCTCATGACCAGCTCCTGATCAGCAATCATATGGTCGGATGAAAATTAAACCTGTTTGAAATTCTGTCACCCCTCGTGAGGGTATCGCACAGTTGAAGCACAGCCATGGTACAGTTTCCCAATAAAGTCAGTGCTTTTTCCCCTCTAAGGCAGCGTGGAAAGACAGGAACAGTGGAAGTGTTGCTGAAACCATGGCAACAAATGGGATTTGAAGTTTAATGCAGCACGAAAGAAAAAAAATACACAGATGTTAGGGGTTTGCAATAAAAGTAGCTGAGTAATTTGGCAAACTATTTCATATGGGCTAATTCTACTTTCAGTTGCTGTGCAACATAAAACAAAGCCAGGAGACAAGAGCACTTGCTTCTATTTGGTAGAACTGTGTGATAAATAAAATAAGTTATTTCTTCTGAGAAATAACTATGAACTTTCATTTTTGGGGCTCCAAATCTGTTTATTTTACTCATACAGTGTGAGCAGTCAAGTAGTAGCTTAATATTGGATGGAATAGTGTGTGACCATTAATTGTGAGCTGTAGACTTTTCACCCCTGGAGCTGGGGCTAAATAAAATTATTGAAAACATTGCACAATCTATTCTAGCTTTAGGCAAAACAGAATAGTCTTCTTGCATAGTAAAGTTTTGTAGTGTAACGCTGATCTGTGTTGTGAAATGTGTCTTTTCATTAACCCCTTCCTGACTGTGAAAATACCAAAATGTGTTTATCTGAGAAGCTGTTGATTTTTCTGTTGTTGTTAATCCAGTTGGTAAGCTCACCAAATTTGAAAGATGACCTTGCACACTTTATCTATTTGATAGAAAGATCAATGGGGCTTTTGACATGTTTCAACAAGCACGACTGATGAATGTCCAAGGTTGGGGGTTTGTTCGGTATAAAAGGTGTTCTCAGTCTCCAAGAAAGTGGGCTGGTTACTTGAGACTTTGTGTATGTGACTTATCGTGAAGTAAAGAGTACAGTGACCCACCTAAGTTAAGCCTGCTTAAAACTTTTGACCACAAAAGGTTCACAGGTTGACATAACAATCGGTCAGTTAAAGCAAAAGACTCTCATCTACCTTTTGAAACGACTGAAAAAGTGTTCTCTGATTTAGTGAAGTCTATCCTGAAAGTGGCTGCTTTAATAGTTGTGAGCCTATTGATGATAGAGAAGTTGGTGGAATACAAGTTTTTCTGTCCATGTAATCCAGGGTATCCTCTTGGGGTTGAAGTGTTTCATAAGATCATCTATACTAGTTTCTTTTTCTTGCAATGGTCATCCAAATCAACAATTACAGGAAACTGGAGAGACACTGTTACTACAGAGCATGTTACTGTATGATGGCCACATTTCTGACAATGCAAATTGCTTTTTAAGTTGTTGGACTATGTTGTTTAGTGATGGCCAATACTTGGTCTGTATTGCAAGTGACTAGACAGGTGTCTGGTGCAAACCTTTTAATGAAACTCTGCACAGAGAGAGAAGAAGTCTTTCCTCATTTCCATCACTGGGTCTAAGGTATGATGACTCCACCATATTTCAGCTAATACACTATTGATGATTCTTCTTCCTATTTCTGTTATTGGATGTGGTAGACTTAACTGAAAGTTCTTTGGTGTTAACATCACAGAAGACCTTACCTGGGATAGCCACACTGACCAGATTGTTAAAAAAGCTCAGAAACGTTTCATTCACCTCAGACGACTAAGGAAGTTTGGTATGCGTACAAAGATCCTGAACGCCATTTATGGAAGCCTTCCTGACTGGAAGCCTCATTGCTACCAAACGAAAGGTACTGCAAAGAGTCGTGCGCACAGCACAAAGCATCTGTGGATGTGATTTGCTCTTCATCCATGATTTGTATTAGAGGCAATGCATCAGGAAGGCTAAAGGAATCATTAAGGCCATCCTAGTTAGGAACTGTTTCAGCTGCTACCATCTGGCAAGCGATATTGTAGTCTTAAGGCTCGGACCACCAGACTCCAGAACTGTTTTTCTACCAAGTGATAAAGGCTTATGAACACTGAGACAATGACAGTCTAAACCTGTGCCTGTCAGTCTTTTCACCACAACACTTTCCATTTTTACCCTCACACACACACACACACACACACACACACACACTATCTCTCTCTCTCTCTCTCTCTCTCTCTCTCTCTCTCAACACTTAACATACTACTTATTTATTATTTAATTTTTAGGAGCAAAAATTTTACTCTCTTATACTAGTAATGAGATGTAATAAAGACTATCTTAAGTCTTGAATCTTGAATCTAGACCACCATGCAATTGCCAATGTCATGACAAAACAGTGATCATCGGTGTAAAGAACTAAGCCCAAGTTCTAGTCGCTAACTACTTGCACTTCATTTCAGTATAGGACTATATCCCAAATTTGGTCCGCATGGCCCCCAGTTTGAGTGGTATACGCAGCTCTGTTGATATGGGCAGACCTCTGCCAGCTTGTTTGCGCCTGATTCAACATGTTGAATAACTAACAAAGCCAATGGCAACAGCAGCTTTCAGTATATATTGTGGTCTTTTCTGAAGTTCACCCGGAGCATACGTAAAAAAAAAAAAATAAAGAAGTAGTTGTAATTAAAGCTGTCATTTGTGTAGAGACATGCTCAAATTTGCAATTAAGTCCATTTTTGTTTAATGCAGCAGTGTTGATACTTTCTGTCGTTCAGAAGAAAAATGATGATGTACAGCTTTCAATAAATTTGTACATTTTGTAGCACTTTGTGCGATGTGTGCACCTCCTTTTAAAACAGTACAGACATTCTTTTCTTTCAGTACTGGTAACCTTAATAGAGTATTTGTAAGGGCTTTGTAAAGCATGAAAAGCTCTGTCTTTATGTGAGATCCCTAAACATATTGAAATTACCACTATTAAGTATTGGTGTGTGCTCACATTGTTCCATTAAGATATACATAAATATAGGTTTAAATAATTTGTTAATGATTAGTGTACAACTTTTAACAGCTCTTTCAAATCCCTTAACAACAGCTTAATAGTGAAAAATAACTTAATTTACATAATTTACATACATAAGCATCTAGAAGCAAGAACAAAAACCTCATAAATATACTTAGAAATGATTTACTGATGAGATTTTATGTACGAACAAGGCTAACCAATCTGCAATTATAAAGTGCAATCAAAAATGGACACTTTTCGCATGAAGCATTAAAGGCGACTGTGAGATCTTACCTATCATCTCCCTGCATTTTCAAGGCATGTGTCCTGAAAGGCAATTAATTAATTAAATAAATTACAATTCAAAAGATTGATTAATTTCAAAGTCACACTTGGTCACATTCAGGGCACACAGTGAAAGGTGGGATTAATGAATTCATTATGAGTTTAAGTGGTCAAAGATCATTTTAATTAATACATAAACAAAAAATGGTAGTTAGGCATCTAATCATGGCCAACGGAGCAAAAATATTTTCCACAACATGGGATCGAAAGGATATATCCTACAACCGAATTTTTCAAAAAGGAACAGTAATGGCAGCTGTGTAATTGATCTCCAGTGCTTTTCATGAATTTGGATCAGATGTCAAGGTGAGAAGTCCTGAATGGTGAAAAAAGTGAAATTCTGGCTACAACCTTTACATTTTTGCTGGTTATGAAACCTCTGGGTTTAGGTTAATGCTAGGCTATTATGAGCTTTTGATATATTAACTGTTTTTTAGTTTGTTTCCCCTGAAGAGACATTGGTCAGTAGTACCAGGAACACCATGCTCATAACAGTTTGAAACTGTGTTCCTCATATTCATAAACATTTGTGTGCTTGTAGCCCCCATAAGGTCAATAAGAGTTTTCGTAGAGAGTCTTACTGTGGTCATGTGACACATCACTTTTCAGAGTGTCTATTTTTAATGTCCATTTTATGGCTCCATTCCATTTCTGTTTTCTAGCCAGCCAATAGAACCCATGCTCACTAGGTTTGGTAGCCTATGTGCGTATGTTTCTGTCAGTGTTATCCCTCCCAAATACTGTATGTCATGCCTGCTTTGTCTTTTTTATGATTTTTTTGATGAAATTTATAACGTTTGGTATTTCTGATGTAGCCTATGTGTCATCATCTGACACTGTATACACTGTCTGATTATGTATACCTATTCAATATTTTTAAAACATGATATCTTTATACAACTCAATGTACCATACCCTCTGAAATCTTATTCATTAATAGTGAATGGGACCATTCATAAAATGTAGTCTGTTTGTGACATACATAAATGTACAGATACAAACAAGACTGAAATGGAGATTGGACAGACAGGAGCTGTGACTGACAGTGCAGTCATTGGTGTAGGGGGAGTAGAGCAGCAGACTCAGAACACATCCTTGGGGGGCACTAGTGTCAACGATGAAAATGACAGAGGTGCAGCATCCAATCTTCACTGCCTGAGATCTGTCTGTCAGGAAGCTTAGGATCCATGAGCGGAGAGAGAGGTGTAGACATCATACTGTTACTTCAGGGACATTTGTTTATCATTAAACAGTGTGAGGTTTTAGCAATGTAAATCTACCACTGTGTGTTGTGTTGTGGAGACTGTGTATGGGACAACTTGGATGGTGGGGTTTAGGTGTCAAGGCAATCTTAGCTCTCCCCAGCCCACTGGATGTCTCCTGTACAGGCACACCAGATGATGGATATGTGAACTATATGAAGTCAATTATTCCGAATTTTGCTGACATTTCCGCCTGCTTGTAAATTTAATGAAAAAAGGATGGTGAGACTGTATAAAAGTAGAGAAGCATTTTCTGGGCTTCCTGCTCCCCATCCTGACACCACAGTTGGTGTCCTTGTTCATGTACAGGTCTCAAATACTGTTCATTTCAGTCACTTCATAAAGCCAAAGACAAACTTGTCTTACAGTCACGTATGCAGCACTGAAGATGTGTGCCGCAGAACAAAAATAATAGTAACAGTGAACAACAAAAATTGCTGCACAAAAATGTACAGTAACTGTGAATTTCATGTTCTCAGAAACTGTGGGAAAGTAATACATTACATTACAATTTTGATCACCGGTGTACAATAATAAAAACAACAATAATAATAATAATAATAATTATATTAATAATCATCATCATCATCATCATAAACAGTAATCACACACTGCAACTACCTTTGACATGATTCTATGTTGTGTACATGTAACATGTAATTGGCAGTCCTTTGACTGAGACTTCACTGTCCCTTGTGAGAATGGATAGCACATCCATGGTGTAGCTTAGTTTAAAATGCAAAATGTGGACATTATCTGGCAGTGAGATGCATGAGCATCCATCACACTATGCTAATGCTGCCCGCTGGTTAAGATATTCTAATATAAACCACCTTGGAGATGTAGAGGAATTAACACAAACACAAAAAGGGGAAGTAAAGAGCAAGAGGGTTAGGAGATATGAGAAGTGATGGGAGAAATCTACCATATTCTATGAAATTGATTTGTCTAAAAAAACAAAAAATACACACAATACTGACTATCAAATATGGACAATTGATTATGTAAAATTTTCAAACATTTAGTACTTCATCGTACCACCACCACTCTCTTGCTTGATTTCTGCAGTGATGCTGGAGATAATGATTACACATTAAAGGTGTGGTAAGTGATGTGGAACAACACTGCATTTGTTTAACGGGATGTTTATGCAAATGTTAAAACAGATAGTGTTGTCCAAAGCAAAGTACATTATATTTGAGCAAAAGACCAAACAAAACATAAAGGTAACTCAGCCCTACCCCTCATTAAAGATTGCACATGTCTGAGGGGCAGCCTCTACTTTGTTCCCTGTTTAGAGTTTGTGTAACCAGGGCAGTGTAATAAGACCATGGCTTTACAGTGATCTTGAAGAACAGAGAGGTAGGAAATCGACATATTTGATGATTGTAACAAGAAAACAATCCACATTACTCTACGTACCTTTAACTAGTATATGGACTCCTGGAAAACTGATCCAGTGCCTTCAATTTCCAATGATATTTCCTAACTTATACTTGGGAGAAGGCAGATGTAGGTGAAAAGAGGCAGTTCCCCAGCATGTTGGTAAGGACAACATTTCCTGGTTTTCCAGTGCTACTACCGGGGATGGAATTATTATCGTTACATTAATGTGACATTAATTGCTTTTACTTTTTCACTCCATTAACTGTGCTCTTCTCCACTCTGTGCTATCTCGGTGGGAGCCAGTCCAGATGGTTTATCACTCCAGTGCTGTTTCTCACAGCATTAATGGGCAAAGACACAGGACTATAAAGTAATTGTGCTGCACTCGGAAATGTTCATTGTGCTAATTGAAAAGTAATTGGGAGGTATGGTGTGACTGTAACACCATAAAGCTCTTGTCAGTAGGGGAGAGGGAGTAATAGAAGAGAGGAAGACCATGGTGTGGCTATGCATCTCATTCTACAAAATGCCTTCCATCCAACTGGCTTGGCATGCTTTTCCATGGTGTGTTATGCCTATGAACAGAAATAAAACTGAGTATATCTTTCTGACAGCAGAATTTTCATATCTACATAAACGCAGATCAGAAGTCAAATTTAATTGTCACCCATCATTCATTTCTCATGAGTTTTCAGAATTAGCAAGTAGTAAATCATTGAGAAACTAGCCAACATAGACCACATCTTGAATAACAAATTATCATAAGCATTCTAAAACATATTTCTTTGATAATTATCAGCTAAACAGAGCTTGAAGCCGTTGTAAAACACCCTTACAAACTTACACTTGCATGTGACTGCATTCCAACAGTATTCGTTATTCTTTGGACATAAATGGATAATACCTGTGGTCAATAGAACAGGAAGAACTATCGAACGACAATCAAAGAAATTAGTGAGTGTCCCCACAGAGACCCTGGATACCTGATTCGAATGGAGTTTGAAGGGCCATTTGGGTTAAATAGAGGAGAGGGGAAGCTTTTCCTTAAGCCATCATTAACAAAACAATGCAGCTCTTTCACCCTTCTGCCTTGCATTGACGTTCCCTTCTTGACCTGTCCTCTAGCCAATCCACTATTGACATATATTGACTCGAGCATAGCAGCAAGGGATGGTTAATTTGTGCATGTATCAGGGACTGGGGTAGAAGGTGATGTGTGTTATGGCATCTGTGTTTGTGAGCTTGACACTCATGGCTCAAGTTGCAATATACTACTATGATTAATTCTTCATAATGCGCTAGATGTATTTAGCCATTGATCGGATAATTTTACAGGGCATCAACTGTGATAAACATTCAAAAGACATCCAATAAACATTCAATAGACAAATTGTAATATAGACACATACTATGGTATTTGTCTATATGTTACTATTTGTCTATTGAATGTATATGACTATGTCTATATGTTGAATGAACTGAGAGTTAACATCTACTGAAGCCAGGTAAGTAAGTAAGTATACTTCTAAAAGTAAAAAAAAGATTCTGTGATAGGCAGCCATCATACTATGACACTTAAAATGCATGTTCCTCCTCCCAAGCTATAGAGAGTAACGCGTCAGTGGGGCAAGACCTGTAGCCCTCCACTGAATTAACACGTCCCACCCCAAAACATATGATTAACCCCCTACAGGATCCTACTGGATACACAAGTCTCTGTGGACAATGCTGTGAATCCTAGCCTCCTCACCTGAGACACCGACACCTACTGTAGATAGATAGACAGATAGATAGATAGATGCTGTATTATCCAGTTGAAAATGTAGGATACTAACACTGACAACTTCATCCTCTGTCTTTTAAGTGTCGTCATCTCTTTTCAGTTGCATGATACTATTATATCTCTGAGCCTGACATAATAGCCCAAGAGTTAGACTACCCCTGGATGTACAATGAGAAATGATGATTCATAAATAAAAAGTAATGAAAATTGTGGTCTGCAGATCACTGAAAAGTAGCTGAGCAATTTGTGATTCTGCCAACATAAAAATGTTGGAAACAATGGAATTATACAAATTATACACAGACTTAAATGATCACTGACATTATTTTATCAGGACAGATTAGAATGATATATACTTTTCCATATGGGTCGGCAGTTATGTTATGAGAGGTATCCGTTGTCCATGCAACCTATAGTTAGACATAATTACAGATATAATTAACTCTCATGCCCGTAGTAATTAAATTGAATGTTTTTTTTTTAAATGTGGTTCATATGAAGGAGAACATGACTCAAGGTCCTGTTGTCTTCAAAAGAAGAGAAGAAAAAAAGAGGGATGGGGGGAAAAGAGAGACTTGAAGGAGAAAGGACAGGAGGATGTAAACCCAACGATTGCTCTGGAAGAGAGGACACTATACAGCTTCCATCACACATACTATGCACTGGCCTTCCAAATGGCTGAGCCCTTCATGTTTCCACCTCCACTTTTTGAGAGCTTTGGGGACTGGGGTGGGGAGGGAGGATGGAAAAAGTGAGTGATTTGCATAGAGAAGTTCATAAGCTTAGGACAGAAGGATATGGTAATAAAAAGTGCAGTAAATTTTTTTAACTATGACAGAATATTAAAGGAGGCTATAAATTTAACACAGACCAGTGAAAATGACCCCTGCAGTGAGCTGCATGCATGTTAGAGGCAGAGCCTACTGAACTACCCCCAGTCAATAAATAAATAAATAAATGAGAGGGAGAGAGAGAGAGAGAGAGAGAGAGAGAAGACATGCAGCTATTGCATGCAGAGAGTAAACGATCCCATCTTTTGATTAGCCTCTTTTCCCACCAAAACAGGTAATGACTGCTCTGGTTTTCCATCAACCTTAGGTGGCCTGTTTCAGTGCATATACCCCCTGGTATATTACCTGCAAATACATTTTTAAGTATTTACAAATAGTCTTGAGTATTACCTGCAAATAGTCTCTACTTGAGCATGATTTACTCTACATTCAAGTAAGCACAATTTTAAGAACACAGAAATATTTTTAAGCAATACGTAAAAAAAAGTATTTTCTCATGAGTCTCAGACTTTGTTTGCAATGTCCCTACTCTGCAGTTAAATGGCTGATCCATAGATGGTGCTATTTTCATTAGAATGCATCAAGAATGAGCGGCTCAGGTTGCCTGTCATTGCTTATTTCAGCTGAAATGACTTGCCAACCTGTCCTTGAGCATAACATCACGTAGGAAAAGTAGAAGGCAATTTTGGAGAAAACAGATAAAATAACTGACGTTTATTTTACAGGCCTGTACCAGGGCCACCCCTGTCATGGCTGGAAGGTAAGTGGAGAGGATTTATACTTACCTTCAAGCAAGTCAATTGTCCCGTACACTGAGGTGACACTTTCCTGTGTGCTGCATGACTTAATTTAGTCATTCAGGGAATTGTAATTACAGTGATACTCCAGGTGCTTTATGCAACACTTACTGTAAGTACTTTTTTTCTCCTGTCTTCAACCATATCTCACCTCCTCACAAAAGGTCTCAGATAAACAGGATTTATTACATTGCGGAAAACTGAAGAAACACGTTCCTTTGTTAAATATGGATGCTTTTATATTATGTTCATATATTATATTTATAATGAATTAGTTTACAATACAATATCTGTGACATCATTAGGGGAGGCATTGTCATTTTTCACAGTCTTAAAAGTAGCCTAAACTGCAGGTAATTAGAGTCATCGGCAAGGGTGAAGTGGGCTATGGAGTTCCCCACTTCTTTGAACAGATCACTTAGGTAGGCTTTTTCTCACCTTTAGAAAGAGAAATAAAATATTAGGCATTCATTTATAACATTGTATCACACACCTCCACTAAAAATCTGAGTCTCCACTACACCTCTGGTCATTGGGCAGTTGAAAATGAGAAGGTGAATGCAGTCAGCAGTCAGCAGTGTCCTCTTAGGTAGACTGCCTGCTCCACTCCCTAGCTCATGAGCTGATTCATCAACACCTACCACAGCAACACTCAGCTTGCTGACTGTATCAGCCACCAACTCCATGCCACCTATTTTGCGTCACTGAAATTGTAGATTTTCTTCAAATGATGAATTGTATTTAATATTGTCTTATGTTGCAACTGTGATGACGCTGTTACAACTGATGTTTTTTTTTCTTTAATTTGTTGTCATGGTCTTATTGACAAATACTTTAACAAATATTTTCTATTGATGGTGTGTTTTATGTATGTGTTTGTGCAATAAATTCGGAATTCTCAATTCTCTCTGAGTGTCCCTGACTAAAATCTAGTTTTATGTTAAAATTGCAAAGCTGAATTAATTATTGAATTAAATATTACCCTATTTTCAAACATACTTAATCTCAACTGAATGTAGCCCAGACACTTTTGTCTTTCAATACTCATTGGGGCCATTATTATTTGTAATGCAGCCTCTTTAAGTTGCAATACAGTAAAAAAAAAAATCCCTGTCAATACTTAAGTTAAAAAAAAAACAAAAAAACTAGCATGCAGATTGATCAGTGGATTGAAACCACAGGGCATATTCTACCATAGTGCATGAGTCCATTGGTTTGTATAATGGGTTAAATTTATGATTTCTGCCTATTATCATTTTGTTATTATGTGTGGTGGATAGTTCATATTTATGCACATTTTTCCAATATGTGTATAACATGTGGGTTGATAAGTGTGTGTGTGTGTGTGTGTGTGTGTGTGTGTGTGTGTGTGTGTGTCTAAGCATGTGTGTGTCTGCATGATAATTCATATGTGCTTTTTTCTTCTGTAAAAAGGCAATATATCGTCATACACAGTTCTACTTGAAGGTCCATTCTTTTCTGATATAGCATGGGACACGGCCTTTGCTGGCGGAGAACCATAGTGGAAGAAAGAATTGTGTGTGTGTGTGTGTGTGTGTGTGTGTGTGAGTGTGTGTGTGTGTGTGTGTGATTGCCTCTTATTTATTTACTACATGTTTTGAGCTGATCCCATAACACTGTAAATTACCTGCATGGTCAAGGATCCTCTCACACACAAAGTAAGTCAGTGTGTGTGTGTATGTGTGTGTGTGTGTGTGTGTGTGTGTGTGTGTGTGTGTGTGTGTGTGTGTGTGTATGTGCTTGTGTGTGCACGAATGAGTGAGAGTACATGTATGTGCAGAGGACATAAAGTATGTGATCTATATGACATTTAATCCAAGAGTCACATAGGATCTGTCTATTTCCATAAATCATGCTTTACGGGGCATACAGAGCATAGAATCACATTTATGCATAGAAATATGCCCCCTTCAAATGCTAATATTGAAGATGTCATTTTAAGTTCAACTTTTTTACCAATTTTAAAGTGATTTAAAGACACCGATATGAATTTCACATTCTATTATATACCCCTACATGGTGGTTTTGATCACATTAAGCAATGAGTCTAAAGAGCACTTCACATTTTTGAGAGAAAACTCTGTGCTCTTTTGCAGACCTGTACCATGATATTTCTTATGATATCTAAAAAAAGTCTCCCTCTACATTGACCTATTTTTCTCTTTGTTGACTACCTTGATAGAACAAGAAGACAGATATTGGTTGAATATGTCATGACATGCCATGTTTTATATCAAAGAGAGGGAGAAAGGTTTGTATTCACTTGGAGAGTAGGGTTGTGATTCCCTTAGGAATTTGGTGGTTCTCCAAATGTTCTTACCTGTAAGAAATATGCTCTACCATAATGGCACGTTCAAGGTCTATCTTTTAAGGCCAAAAGAGATTTGTAACCTTTGCTTGACATGTAGGAAAGGGCAACTCAATCCTAACCAGGCCCCCTTTCCAGACACTACAAAGGCAGAACTCTAATCGCCATGAGTCCCTCAAAAAATTCTGTCCCTCAGTAGAATACCCGATGAAACTTTATAAGCAATATGCAGTATAGTGTCACAGTTTATATCAAACAGTTATTTTAAATAAGTATTTTTGGTCTGATGTGTGTCATAGGGACTTTATTTTGTTTATTTTATTTTATTTTATTATTTTCATTCATCATTTTCCGCCTTTAAACCTTGAGTTTTTTTTCTTTTCTTCTTGTGTGTGTATGTGCATGTCTGTGTGTGTAATACACCTTATCTATGACACAAAAAGGCTCCAATTTTTATGAACTTTGCTGTTTACTCAGAAACTGCTATTCTTGCCCTGCACTCTTGAATCTACCAACCTGAATCTACAGGGTACTAAACCTGCAGTGCCAGAAAGTAATGCCTCTTACTCTGTATGTTAAGGAGTATTGCAATAACGTCTGTCTGCCAATCTTTCTATGTGCCTCTATGTGCGTTGGCTTCATTTTCATACAAGTCACAAGTCACGTATTTTGGTCCTCCAACTTGACTATCCACATCTGGATGCTTAATTTTTTTTTACATTCTTTACTGACCAAAATATAGGGATGATTATGGTTGTCATCCATTTTGGAAACTCTAATCAAGTTTGAATGACAGGGAGGTCTCTGGTTTTCAGTGACACACTATAAAATTGACATCCGATTAAATTTTTCTGTGTTTCCTTACACAGACTTAAAGAAATGGCAGTTACACAAAAATAGAATAATTATAGATGGTAAGGGAGATATTAAGAACACTAAGAACTTGCCATAAGTATTTTAGCAGTCATTTACTATTGTTCAAAATATATGTGGTGTGTGTGCGTGTGTGTTACAGTAAACTCCCTGTTTCATTTGTAAAGTAGTGAGTTTTCCATAAGCATTTTAGTTGTTCAAATTAACTAAAAGTGAAATTTAAAAGAAGCGCCAATGGTCAACACATTGGAATCTACGATTGCTAATGCTGGACCAACAGAAGGAACTATGGGCCTACTTCTGGTGTCTTGTTAAACTCTGACTGCGTAGTTTGTGTAGATCTTTTCTAAAATGCATTTGATTATATTTCTTACCATGTAATGGTAAGGATCATTTACTACCAAGAAGCAGCCTTATTTAAAAACATTGAATTTCATGACAGACTTTGGATACCTTGGAGTCTGATCTCATGTCTGGCAAAAAGCAGTTTGTCTTTGTTAGTTTGTGAACAATGCACAATTCCTCTCTAATTCTTGGGGTTATTTTCATACATGTTGTTTAGATATCAAATCAATTAAACCCACATGTACATCTATGACTGTGCTGGTGAAAAAACAAAGTGTGGTCAGCCACATTTTTTCCACATTGATATTTTGAGGAAGCTGGAATCAATTCCTGAACTGAATAGGAAAAACTTGGTAAAAGAATAAAGGCCCATAATTTCACTGTTATGTTATGTATGCATTAGGAAAGCCCACTGTCAAGTCCCTTGAAATAAAACCCCCACAATGCCATGCAGAAACTGTGCTGAATGTATAACTCAGCATACATACACCTACCAACAGCTAATGCTCACTGAATGGTGCAAAAAGCTCACTTTCAGTTTTTTCCCCATAGACCCGATCAGTTAGCATATGATGCAGGTTTGCTATGCTTTCTACTGTACTTTGTAACAAATTCTCCCCTTCTTCTTCCTACCAACAGTACGAGGTGAGTTTGTCCAACAGGGTTATGATTGGAAATCCTCCGAACTATTGCTTTAACATATATATTACACATATACATTACACATATGGCTTCAAAATATACGAATTCTAATACTGAATAATTAACAGTGCCCCATAAGTGTTAGAAGTCTGTACAAGAGTAGGTAGAAAAAACAATGAAGACCACGGCACTACCTTAGGAGTAAATCTTTTCTTTGTTTCTTTTTTCATTTCTTGACATCAAAACTGAAAAATTGACACATTTGGTAAATGGACAATCAGAGATATTATTGTACAGTGGGCAAAAATGATATAATACACACAATAAATATTTATACAGGACAGAAATAAAACCCCTTTCTGCTTCATATTTTTAGACATGGGACCAATTCTGACAGTAGGCTGTGTGAGCAAATACAAATACACACACTCTGCCCTCCAAAAGTTGGAAACTGCTTCAGGTATTTTCCGTAAAGTTTTACTTTGCATCAATAACTCACAAAACAAACCACAAAGACATTTTAGAAAAAAAAAAAATTAAAAAAGAAAAGTTCTTAACTGGTGTTGTCCTACATTCCTTACAAAACCATAAGTCCATGTATCTGAAATCACAGCTGCCCTCTGATGCAAGTATGATTTGAATGGTAGATAACAATTATCATGAACTGAAACAAAAAATATTATTGCTGGTCTTGTTACTCACTATGGTAGGTTATGCTAAAGGAGAAACCTGTGAATCAATCAATAGCCCTGTTGTTCAAGGTCACAGAGTGCTGTCTGTAAGAGAAAGAACCTCAAAATGTGATAGAACATAAGCCGAATAGCAAAACGACAGCTAAGGATAACTGAGCAGGGCATAAGCAAATGAAACTGAAAGTGAGTTTCTGTGCCCCATTCGGCTAGTGTTAGCTACCAATTTGCTGTCCGTTCTATGTTGTATGTAATTTACTCATTCTTTTTTCTACCGACAGCATTCTGTGATCTCGAACATGACTACGGATTGAATTACATTGGCTTTTTCCTTTAGTTCATGTAAGCTATGAGTGAACCATTGCACCAATTTCTCTGGATGTTTTCCAAACTTTTGAAGGGTAGTTTGAAGTGTGTATGTAGCCTACATACTGTATGATGGCTCAGTCATAAAATTGTCACAACCACCAGTTGTTGATTACTACGGCAGAATGCTAACATTACTTCACAGACAGCAGGTATTTATAAATCCAATACATCACAGTAGTGGCTCAGATAAAGGTTAACTGATATCGAGACAAATAGCGAGTTATGACCGTTAGGATGAGAGATGAGGTAGTTTGCAGGACACTATACCTTGTTTTCAATGACATTTCATGTATAATAGATCCACTGACCGCCATACTACAGGGCCAGAACAGTTTCAGGAAAAAAATATTGAATTGTTAGCCCACGACACTGTATTTTGGGAGAGGTGTTGTCAATTTAGGCCTGTATGATATGCAAATATCGGACGTTTAGATTGCCATTCATTAAACAGGTGCTATGCTGCCTCAATATTTTTTTTCTAACTGACCAAAATTCAGAGTCAGAATTGGTCCCTGTTGTCCCATATCTGCTGGGTAAAGTGCAGTAGAACCCTTAGCCAACGCTATGACCACTTCAAGTTTAGATAGTTTGGTAAGGTGGGATGTAGCCCACCTCTTTTAAGTAGCCAATAAGGGCGTAATGAGTTTCCCAGACCAATGACACCAATCACCAAACCCCTGTCTTTCAGTTTCACAATGTCAGTGGTGCCACAGTATGATATTGTGATAGTATCACAATACAATTTGCATGAATTCACATGGCAATTGTAATACATGAAATTATACCCCAGAGTTGGCAGATCTGAGCAATAATAATTTTACAAGCACAGCACTACATTTCCCATAATGCCTCTTGTAGGCCATATTGCACCACACATCTTGGAACACTGCCGTGTGAGTGTTCCCAATGCCATTTGGAGGGTAACATCAGCTGTTTTTAGCTATCACGCTAAGTCCTTCGTGGGAGGGGAAAAAGTCATTAGTTAGTTTAAGAGCTACTTGTCAACATAGGGCGCACTATCACAAATGACAAGCCTGTTGTGTAGACACAGGGGTCGTCCCTTCCACTGCATGCCCACTACCCCCTTTGGCCAGCATCAGTTCCTAGAAACTAAAAATATTCCCCAGCATGCACCTGCCTTACACCTACAATCGACTGCACCCATACTGAATAACAGAGGCGGTGCTATAAAAAGGCTTTGTAGCTTCTAAAAATGGGCCAAGCAAATGCTGGACACCTTGCTCTCTATTTGAGGAGGATCTACCGTAGGCTTAGCAGGACCCAAAATAGCTCATCTGACATATGGGTTTTGTTTTAGTAACACCTTCAGCCACACTGATCTTTGCTCAATGTTTTCATTTTTTTTCCTCCAGAAAATTCACAGTATTTCTGTCACAATCCTATTACTTTGTAAAACCTTCTCTACTATTCTCAGGTTTTCCCAAAACTTAGGAGGGGTATTCCAAGGAGGTGGTTGAGTGACAAGCCTGGCTAAGCTAACTTAGAGGGAGTCACAAACTTCCAGTTAGAGGACCACTTTGGCTTCATTTAGTTAAGAGAATGATGCCTCCAGGCTCTTACATTAGCAGGTTTATTGCTATCCCTGGATTAATGCACCCAGGTTGGCCACTCAACTAACTTCTTGGAATACCCCCCTGAAGTTCCCCATGCCAAGTAATAAACTTCTATAAAGGTACAGCCCTAAATTTTGGTCAATGGTTGTCGATATTGAAATCAAATTCCAATCATATTACACTATGTCCTACCATGCTTCTGAAGCAAAGGGCTGACTGCATGACTCAGTTCAAGCCACTTTGTTTTCCATTTACAGAGCAAGGACTGTGAATAAAGATATTTTTGTTGTCATCTCTGGGCACATGCGGATTGAACAGGTGGCGGCCCTTGAAGAGCAATTTGTTGAATTTGACAAAAATTCACGCATTAAGTTAGAAGAATTGCAGACTCTACCTTTTACCATGACCAGACATGGGAGAAGATAAACATCAACAACAACAACAACATACACAACAACAACAACAACAAGGGGAGAAAATGGACAATGACAGTGAGAGGAGACAGGATACTGTGCACCTAGTGAGTAGGTTATTGTCACTTTGCCAAAGTGGCTTCGAAACAGAAGTTAATGTCACAGGTTTGTTATTTTATATTAGCGTTATAGAACACAAGCAGAGATTTGGGCTCTGAGTTCATAGCTGGCCCACAGATCTCTTTATTGCTAGTTACTATGAAATAAAAACAAGGACTAAATTGCTATGCTAGTTTTGTTAACATGTCGTTTCCAGTGTGCTGTTTGCTACATTAGGTTCACGGCACAGCAGAGGTATATTTAAAAGTGATCAGGTAACAAAATCTGATATTTACTTTTTTACATTTATGTACTTGATTGTTAGAAGATTGGTAAGCTGTGTGGTTATCAATGAAAATGAAATGAACTAGCCATCTTCATTCTGTCCCAACCAGGTATGCTCAGACTAAAGGGAATCAATATTTACAAAGTTTCCAAAGCTTCCAAATATGTATCATAGCACTCAACAAAATAGGGGGGTCCTTAGTAATGCTAGATTTTTCCTCTTCCTTTTTACAATAGCACGCAAAGTTTGGTTTTCCATTTGAGAAGGAACACACACACACACACACACACACACACACATACACCCACACACACAAATAAAACAAGTCTGATCATATCACTGAGGATGAGACAGCCATTCCGAGTATAGAGAATGACGATTAGGTAAGGACTGACTATAAAGAAAACCAAAACCACGACAGCAAAAAAAAAAAAAAAAAAAAAATTGTTACTGTACAAGTATTTAGGATTTGTTATATATTTTTAATTCTCCTTTTTATATGTATAGTTGGGACCCACTTTCATTTTTATTTAGCAGTCACTTTCTGTCCTTCGTAGAGGTGTCTCAGGTCCAAAAGACAGATAGAGAGAGTCAAAGAGACAGGATGGAAAATACAAGGGAGATGACTAAGAAGATGCACCAAACATCCACGCACAAATCCAACTTGTCTTTCAGTGGCATCCCTTTCTCTCTCCAATGCACACTTTAGGTCAAACTGCGCCTTTGGATTCCTGCTGTCTCACCGATACCACTGTCGCCACAGCCAAACAAGTGCCTCCTCGATCAGACTTTAGCTTCGAGCATCTCCAGGAAGAGTTTGTGCATGGGCACTTTGCCTTGCACCTTGATGCTGTAGAAATGCTGGACTGCCTTAGTGGCAGTCTGTCGCAGCAGAGGAAGGGTCATGAGCAGCTTGCCGGCCCGCCGAGGGTCTTCTGTGTGCTGGTTGCTCTCAAAGTCCTGCAGGGCCTCGTGCAGAGAATCCTGGAGCTTCTGTACTGCCTCCATGTCTTCTATGTGCATAGAGTCTAAGAAGGAGAGGAAAAGAGAAAGGTAAACAAAACTGGTGTCTTCAAAGTGAAATTTTTCATTCAATTAGGATTTTGTAAAGTGACTGCGTGTTTGCTCCACATGTTACACACTGGACTGGACACTTTACAAGGGTTTTACACTTGACAACCTTGTGATGGAAACAGAACAAATGTTGTCATTTTCAACAATAATTTAATTTTAATTTGATCTTGTTTGAGTAAGAACCCCAGTTATGGTGAATCAGTGTCATGCAACAGAGTCAGCTATTTTCATGACATAACATGTTTTATGTGAAATATTATGAAATTACTAAAATTAGTAATTTAATTTTAATTATTGACTTTAATTATTTTAAGTATTGTTCCTAAACAAAAATCTAATGAACAAAAGTAATGAAAAAAAAAGATAATTTTTGCAGTTTTTCTCTGGTACCACACACACACACACATCCACACACACGTGTACGTGTGTGTGCAAGTGTGCGCACACACGTGTGTGTGGGTTTGAAGGTGAAACATGAAACATTAATGGGGAGAGGCCTGTACCAGCTGAAAAAATTTTTTTGAAGAAACAATTTCCTTGTAATCCATCAGTGAGCCCCGTCGATACCACTGATAAACTGCTAATTACAAAATCAATTACTATGAATTTTCACAGCGTACAGAGAGCGGCGCTCTCCAGAGACTGATCTTACAGAGTCCTTGTTCGGGCGATTAGAGCCTTCTGCCTCATCTGAACCCGTCACTGTCACTGTCTCTCTCCATCTCCCCTCCACATCAGACTCTTTTCATTCACTTCTGATCACTAGGGCTTTCACTCCACTCTTTCTCTTTCTGCCTACCTCTCTCTCTCTTTCTCTTCCTTTCTTCTGTCTATCCATTGTGTTTTTGCAGCTTGCCTTTTATCATCTTTCTCATACCACACCTCCTTTGTTCAAAAAGGATCATGATTAAAACAGAAAGCTACCATCAGCATTTTTTCAGGCAGGGCAGGAGGAGGGGGTGAGGGGTAGAGGAAGGGAGTGTTTGTGTTGTGTGTGTGCGTGAGAGAGAGAGAGAGAGAGAGAGAGAGAGAAAGAAAGAGAGAGACAGAGAGAGAGAGGAGACAGGAATGTCCAAAGGCAGGACCCAACATTGATCAGAGAGGGACAAGCCCTGCCTTCTGAAAAGCAAGCTGTCGATATTGCTGCTGTGCCCCCTAACCAGTGAACAAACGAGCCCCATCACTCCCTCACACTCATTCCATTCCACTTAACACATTTTATTGACAGCCCCAGCGCTACTAATGAAATGCTAAATTTATCTCCTATGGCTGACTTGTCCCCTGGCTATTTTTATAGAGATAGAAGAAAGAGAATGGAGGGATGCCACAGGATGGGTGGCATTCAATTAAAAGCTCAACAGTACAGCCCCCATAACACACACACACACACACACACACACTCTATCTCTTTCTCTCTCTCATTCATTTTTAATTTGAAATACTTCAGTTCAAACAACTGATTGTGTTTCTGTACACAGCACTTG
The DNA here is from genome assembly GCA_015244755.2 of Tenualosa ilisha. Taxonomy (NCBI): domain Eukaryota; kingdom Metazoa; phylum Chordata; class Actinopteri; order Clupeiformes; family Clupeidae; genus Tenualosa; species Tenualosa ilisha. The sequence continues at coordinate 1,183,755 of PYXC01002823.1, read as the reverse complement.
AGTATTTTAAAAGAAAGAATGAGCTTTCAGTTGTTTTCAGTAGCCCTGTTGTTTGTTGCTATAGAGTCATTGTTAAATGATGTAATTTCTGGTTTAGAAAATGTTTCCATCATAATGTTCCTTTCCTTTTCTTACGTATTTTTATTCTGCTAGAATAATCTATGCATATATATATGTATGTATGGGCAATTCAATGGAAAACTGTCCAACGTCAACTCAGTGCCATGGTATGGTATGATGTGAATGATGTGAAATTTGAGCGTTCACTCTTCTTGGTTGTAGAACTTACATGAAAAACTTTTCACACAATCATTTGCATCATACAAATACCATGGCAAACTATTGCTGTTATGGACATGACAGTTTTCCATTACATTGCCCATACATATATATATATATATTTATCTAACTCTCCTCCACCATAAACAGTACACAGGACTGGACATTAAGACCAGGGACTTTGTTTTGCATTTGCGTTTGCATTGCATTGCGACACTACCTGAGTTGGCGAGCGCAATGGCCTTTAGGGTGACAAACTCCTCCTTCTCCACCTTGAGCCTCTTGTACTTGCGCACCAACTGCAGGATGGAGACATAGAGGTCCAGCAAGCCCGTCAGCCGTGAGTGTTCCTCATCCATCACGTAGTCCTCCGCGTAGACCAGCTCGTCCTCGTAGGGCAGCGAGCGGAACACGATGCTCAGGATGAGGATCTCCATCCATGCACTCTGTAGTAGACTCATCTGGTCTCCCAGGGACAGACTGGAAAATCCTGCAAAAGGCAGAGAGATGGAGAGAGTGGGGGTGGGTGGGGGAGAAGAGGGGAGAGGGGAGGAGTGAGAAACCCATGTGGTGGGATAGAAAATTATGATGATGCTTATTTGTAATAAATCTAATGTGTGTGTGTGTGTGTGTGTGTGTGTGTGCATATTTATGTGTGTGTGTGTGTGTGTGTGTGTGTGTGCATATTTATGTGTGTGTGGTGTGTGTGGAGAGAGAGAGAGAGAGAGGAGAGAGTGCATATGTGAATGTTCATGTGCATGTGTGCGTGCGTATGTGTGTGTGTGTGTGTGTGTGTGCATGCGTGCGCATGTACATGTGTAAACAAGTTTATGCAGCTTAAAATTAAAAATGAAAATGACTTTTAATTCCTCAGGCAAACCATATCCGTAATTATTCATATCAATCAAAGCATGAGGTGTGAACACAGAACAACAATAATTACAATCTTGTTAAGAAATCTGTGATTGATACATTCATGACAACATTAGGCAAAAACATGTATTACAGCAGAAATTCATTGAGATTGTGTATGCGTGTATGTGTGTACGTATGTGTATGTACTTGTATGTGTGAGTGTATATGTATGTGTGTGTGTGTGTGTGTGTGTGTGTGTGTGTGTGAAGGGTTAATACTACAGCTTGTCCAGGAAGTCTGTCTAGGAAGGCTAATTTTTGAAACGAGCCTGTTGTTGGATCAACTGTCATCACTCCCTCTTACAACTGCCAATTACTTCTCTCTCTCTCTCTCTTTCTCTCTCTCCCTTTTTTTCTCTCTCTCTCTCTCATCCTCCTTCTCAATCTCTCATTACCAACTGGACACAGTTGAATTGAATGTGCTTTACCATATTAACAGAGAAGTGCAAATTACAATTGTCATTTTAATGAAACGGTGATCACCAACTCCTAGACAAGAGACAAGACGAAAGGCCATCTCAAAAGCCTGAGATTCAGTGTCTGGCCTGACTAGAAGTTTTTTTGTGTGTGACAGCGGCATGCAGATAACCATCTTATTCAGTTAACCCCTGTTTTTTTTTTTAACTTCCGCCACAGCCATTTGCTCTTGATAAACTCTGTGGCCTCTGGCCACCTCCATTTTGCTAAGATTTGAGGCCATCTTTCAAAGCATCTGATAATTTTACAAGATTGATTTTACAGGTTTACTGTTGCCATGCTATGTGCTTCCCAAGGAGTGTGGAGAACTGTGCACTGGCGGGGAGGGGGGGTACAGTACAAACGAAGCTGACGGATAAATCGAGCCATACTGTTTTTCTCTTTTCATATAAATGATCTCATTGAAAAAGAGTTGAAGGGCCGATACTTATCTCCACCTTCCAAAATGACATTACTGAGAGTGTGCACCCTCCCAGCAGTGGCGGGGAGAGCCACAGACAGACAGACAGGCAGGCAGACAGGAGGACAGGAAAAGAGGAATCTCAGAGTTCAATTTTCCTTATCTGAGTGGCAAACACTTTGGGGGCGGGGATACATTAATTAACAGATTGTGATCAGAGTGTGAGGGCCTTCACATTGTAGAAGGAATCAATATGGACCGAGCGGAGGGGACACCGGCAGGAACAACACAAAAGGCGACTGCCTCAAACTGATACACAAACACACACACACACACACACACACACACGCATGCAATCACACACATACAAACAAACACACACACACACAAACCAGAACCATTCAAATATACCTCCAGAAGAAGACTGTCATACTCCTCCAAGCTGAACATAGTGACCCATCCCATTTAAATCTACCACATACAAGACATCCAAAAAGGGTTTCAGTGTCTCTTTGAATGTTTCTCCTTTTCTCGACAACACAAACCCTTTCTAGCATGAACCCCACCATACACCACTCCACTGTAATACAGCTGGACAGGCCTGCCCGTTGGAGCATAAACTCTGGCATAATAATGGCACATATGGGTCAAACTGGCATGTAACATGGCCACTGAGTGATTCTTTGCCGAGAGCGTTCAGCAGGAGCTGCAGCCAGCCCGTACACAGTATCACCATCAGCAGACCAGTTGACCACAAACACCATATGCCATGTGAAAGAGGACTAATTTCTCTTCCAGTGACTCCCTTAACTTGAGTGGTGGCTACAAATAGGATCTTTTATCTTTACCCTCTCTTTCTTCTTTCCACTCGATTTAATCCCATAATGAAATCACCTCCCAATTGTACAGCTGACATAGACCTGTGGGTCTTCTGTGCACTCTGGAGTTTGCTGTGGTAAGGGTGCCATTGTGCGTGCACACACACACACACACCAACACATGCACACACATCTCTCTCTCTCTCACTCTGTCTTTAAAATACCAATATTTACATTTTCATTTCACAGCCACAAGCAGATCTAGTCAATGTTAGCCCCACCAATCACTGACACCAAAACGTGCTATTGACCATCTGTTGGCCTGGGAGTTAACACTCTGGTAGGCATTCAATGAGAGCATGTCAGGGCTGCCGATGCATTAATGCTTGGAATGCTACATAGAATGCTTGATTCTAGAACTTTCCACTGGCCCTGAGGTGGCCTCGGAACAAGTTTATACAGTGCATCCTGGGTAATGGTAGTGTGCTCATATGGAAAATAATTCCTGTAAGTATGAATAACAAAATAAAATATTTATTTTGCCTCTGTATATTTGTGTATTATACTGTATAGACTCTCTCTCGCTCTCTGTGTGTGTGTGTGTGTGTGTGTGTGTGTAAGTCTATGTACTACTTTCTCCATATCTAATGATATTCCACTTTGCTTCATATCATATCCCAAAATTGAGGCTTCCCTCTAACTAACCCTCATTTCTCCTTCAGTTCATCAAGGCCAATTTATAGTTAAGGCAACAAGTATGAAAATTAGTGTTTCTAGGGTGTTGCATACATCAACACTTTTGAAAAGCACCAGCATTGCTGCACACCGATCGGACTGGACATGGTTACTGTGAGTGTCTGTTTACTTTTGTTACCTGGTAAGATGTGATGTGAATGTATACCTTGTACAATAGAAACAAGGTGACATTCTATTCAATAGCTGGCCACTGCTGCTGTCAGACTATGACGGTCTGCAGATCTGCAGATCTTTTGACAACAAAAAGTTTCTGTCGAGCCTCTGTCGACTTTTTCCCCTGGGTTATAAATTGACCTTAACACATGAGTTCAGAGCATAACTCACACGTCTGATTCATCCACTCATCACAGGGCACATTTGCATTCTGTCCATGGCTCCATCCACACCTCTGTGCCTCTTCCGTGATTAATCAGGGGGGCATTTTCATGTCACCACTCCCTCCACTTGCAGAGAAGCAGAAATTAAGTGCTGCTGATTTGTGTGGAGCAGGCGTTCATATTTCATTCATTTATTATTGTTACCCTCCTCCCAAAAGGCCATTAGCAGTGCTCATAAAGAGAGATGTAATTACATGGCATTCTAGTACCCCCCCCCCCATTCAGTAGCCTCTTGTATTTCAGCCTTAATCAGGCGTTTGGGTAGAGACGGAGGAGTAAGAGACGGGTAATAATGGCAGATTTCACCTAAAGAAAATACGGAAACATGAAATTGCTAAAAGATTGTTGAGAATTTTTGTTCAAGCAGGCCTTATCCTTTTAGGATTTTTAGGATTTGTAAAGAAGAAACAGAATCCAAGTCTTTGATAATGAGATGAACAAATTACCACTACTATTGCTATTAAGCAACTAACCAATTTACAGTTTGATTGGGTTTTCACAATTTAGTTTGTGTGTGTGTGTGTGTGTGTGTGTGTGTGAGAGAGAGAGAGAGAGACAGAGACAGAGAGAAAGAGAGAGGTTGAGGGAGGTGTTACAATTTTTTTAAGCTGAAAAACCCGAAATCACACTGCTTTGCATTTCAGTAATCATTAACTGGACAATGTTAAAACTCCAGCTTAAACCACTGATGTATTATAACAAATTTTATAAATATAAAATATATTACTATATATATATATATATATATATATATATACACACACATATATATAATTATATAATTAACTGATCAGAGTACAAAATGAAATTCTGTCCTCTGTCTCTTCCCTCGTGAGCTAATGGATGATTTGTGCTTTAGAGTGTAAATATTCTATGGTTTCATGATGTTAAATATGGCGACACACTCTTTTTTTACGGCATCTGACCTTATGACCCTTGCATTTAACTCTCCCAGGGGACCCCAGACCCCAGTTGGTCGTTATATATTATTGCAGGGGTCAATGAAGAACCTAACTTACCCAAACCCAACACCTCTCTCAGACCTTCTAATAGGGCGCCATTAATCTTCTTAACAGACAATTCTAAACACTGCACATCTTACAAGAGGCACCGTCTGTGAGCAGCTGAATGAAACTCTGTGACAAAAGAAAATATGGATTACATGACGATGATATGAGATGTCAGTAACCACAAGCACGAAATCCAGTAACAGAGTTTTAGATCATGAAGCCAAGAAATAAAACCTTACACCCATAATAACATACAAACACATGCATACACACATGGATATAGACACCTTTATACACCCACAATGCACACTTGACTCTTTCACCTTTTGTCCTTCCTTGCACACCCTCTGACTATGTGTCGCCCCCACCCTTCCAGACCAGCTGATTACATTATCCATCTTTATCTATGGATGCCGAGGCCTGGCACTGGACTAAATTGGAAACACCTCGGCCTGTCTGTTGGTGGTGTCAGTGTTTAGTGAAATGTGTTCAGATGCTGATTTATCAATAAGCAATATTCACAGTCTCAGGGCTCAGATCCCCTAACCACAGCTGGCTATACAATGATATTTCACATGCTTGTGCCAAAATATAAGTGTTGACGATGGAGCAAGAATTAATTTCTCCTTTAAGCAGTAAGCTGGTGTGATGGGACATCAAGGACACAGGTCTAAAGACCCTTATTCTTATACAAATTATAATTAGTTGTAGACCATTATTATTTCATAAACTCTTACTAATTTTATTGAAACATCTTATGCTAATCAGTTAATACTGTAATCTACATAATCTAAGTTGATATGTACAATCTCTATTTCAAATTTATTTATTTATTTTTTTGACGTGATCATCATTCTATTTGTTGCTTCTTTGCCAGTCCATTGAAAGGCAAATCAATAACTATGAAGCAAAGGATTTATGCAGTGCATTTCTCCTGGCTTTGCCTTTGTAATCATCTCTATTCCTGAGGTTTTGCTGCACCTTTTCCCCCCTTATCCTTCATCTCCTCTTGTGTTTGTGGTCTGTATGCTGTGTGGATGGATGTCGTTAAGCTACTACTGACTATGTTTACTGAAGCATCCTGAATATGATCAGGGTATTAAGTATCCAGTCTTCGCATTTGCACATGTAAACACCTTTTCCCAAATTCAGTATCCAGAATAAGCCCTTATCTCCGTTTCTGAGAAATCGGGATATGCTAGGGTGAGTACTGTGAAAGAAACCGGGATACTGTAGCATGTGCGATGTGCACAGTGCACAGCGCACAGAGCTATTTAGAATCCTCAGTGAGAACACTGCAAAGAACGCTATAATCAGTAACCAGTTCATTAGTATTTATCATGTAAACAGGGATGTTAATAACTGCATTTATCTGCATTCATGTAAACACTTTATCCCGAACATGATCAAAACCGGGATAAGCCTCATATTCAGGATACTGAAGTGCATATCAATGTAGTCACTGTGCCCACAAGTGTCCTCAGACTAAGGTACTGATGAGACTGGTGAAATCACAGTACATCAAACAAACTTTGGAGGTTCATCAAGCAAGGCAAGTCTATGGTGATAAGGACATGACTCAGGGACAGATTAGAAGGATCTCTGCTGGGTAGTGAACTGGGGTGGCTTGCCCAGAATTTGTTGTTCGTCCTTTTCGAAGTACCAAGCCATCCTCTGACGTTATTGGATTATGCATCACATTTGCAGTCTGTGGATGGATTCGGTTGCACATACACTTTAATTTCATTGGTGTTTTGAGCTAACGCTATTTTCCAACAACCCTGAGCTGTTTTTGTGTATGTGTGTGTGTGTGTGTCTGTGTGTGTGCGTGAGTGTGAGCGTATGCATGTGCATTTTTCTGTGAGTGTGTGCGTGTGTGTATGTGTGCGTTTGTGAGTGTGTATATGTATGTGTGTTTGTGTGAGCGTGTGCATTTCAGCTCAAAAGTCACTCAGTAGTACTGTCACACAGACCTCAGATTTTCTAGCAGTGTCAATGTTTGTTGCGCCTTTCAAAGATATGGCCTCCTCCAACACTGTGCGATGCCACGTATCATGCGCTGCTCATCAGTGACATGGATGCACTCAGGGTTTTGTAATAAAAAACATTTGTCCAGGAACTACTTGTTTTAGAAAAAAAACCATAAGGTCCTCAATTTGTCTTTCTGTATTCTGACATTTTCAAAGTCCAGCAGTCTAAAAGCACTTACACACCCATTTCAAAAAAAGCATTTACCCCTCTATCACTGGCCCCTTGTGATTTAGCTAGCAACAAGTTTTTGTTAACCAGACATAAAAACACCTAGAAACATATCAGCATAACAGGATGAGTCAACTGAACTGTTTTTCTTAAGTGTCTCTGACTGAAGATTGAGACAAACACATTTTATCCATTCTGCTTCTCTTTATGTCAGAGGTTGTCAAACTGGGGTATGAGTACCCCTGGGGGTACTTGGATCAATTCTAAGGGGTACGCAAATATATCTGTGAATGGGTGTTCTTAACAGCAAGATAACAATTACACAAAGATAAAATTCAGGTGCAGGCTAAACATGGAAACAGATCTTGCACTCAAACTCTCCTTACTACATTAATTGTTCCTACATTGTTATCTTCACCTTTTGTTTATGCTACAATATTCATGCAAAAATATGGATTGTCTGTAATGCAGGGGGAACTCGGTACAACACTGAGTTTTTTCAGGGGGTACGCAGCAGTTAAACATTTGGGAAGCACTGCTTTATGTAACTGACTTTTAGTCAGTGCAAAGGTCAGCAAAAAGTCTATAATGTTCATCTTATTTCTTAATCTCTCCCATCCCTTATAGAACAAAGCGAAACCACTTAATGCAGCAACAGTCCAGTACTACTGTACTCGTCCCTTTAACTAATTTGTCACTGTCAACACTTATACCAAGAAGACGTAAAAGGTAAAGCAGACAGTAGGTGGGAGTAATGTGCCATACAGTTGCTTGCTAATCTGTAATCAACATCAAGAAAATGAGGGTAGAAACAACACAAAAAGAGTAAGTGTATGAGTGCATGTCTGTTATGTTATGGTAGAGTCCAGAACATATTGTCCATTTAAGCACATTTCTTATTTATTTATCAATATTTCTTTGCCAACTCAAGCATCATGAATAAGCAGAACAACAGCATCTGACATCTTTTGAGTTCAAATGTCACTTTCACCGTTTAAGTGGCTTCTGTCTAGCTGACACATCAACTGAAAACAAGGGAATTGGAGAAGTTAATGCTTGATCACATTACAGGAGCAAGCATTTTGTTGGATGTCCTCAGTAGCCTAAGTGCAAAACGTTCACAAGTTACGCAACGAGCAAATACAAAGACAGCGTAATCATATAATTTATGTCAGTAGTATAATGTCTGTGTGTCATCTACAGGTCAGTTAATCTCAAAATGCAACTGTGATGACAGTGATATAACCAAGGGATATTTCAGCACTGTTTACATTTATTGCACCAGAAATGCATGTGAAAACTTTTGCAATATCGTGCGATGCGATGCAATATCATGTTAGGACACTTATAGCCATTAAGATGCATTGCTATCTTAAAACCGAGCCAGTTTTAGCTAGTTAGCAGCTTGAGAAGTTAGCCAGCTTCAGGATAGCTGTTCTTCAAGATGACAGTTTTGTCAATATCATGTACTAAGGACTTCAGTTCTGATATAAGCAGACTGTCACAACAATGTAGCACGCTTGACTGGACTCTGAGCATACTTGTCTATGCCATGCTCAGGGCAGAGACTTGATAACCCACCGCAATTTAGAGAATGACTCAAGCTGTAAAGTTAAAAAAAAAAAAACAAAGCTCCCTCTCATCATACAGAATTCTAGTAAATACAAACCAATTTGGGAATGGGTCTCTCTCAATAACAATTGTACAGCTCTAACCCTTATAATAAAACTCCTTTCAGACTTGCCTGCTGCAAATAACTCAGAAGTCATGAGTATAAAGAACACATTGTCTTATTGGTTTTCAGAAACTGTGTTGTTTTGAATGAATCCTCTTTTCCAGTCACAGTGAAATCAAATGTGAAACAAAAACAAACATCTCCATGTTTACCAAACCCTTTAGACAAAGGCTAACTTGCAGCACATATATCCTTTGTCCTAATTTACACCAGAGCAGAGTTCAGAGGAATAAGTTATAAATATCATCAGTGCAGACAGGTGCTGGGGTGGATGAGAAGGTTTGCCCTACAGTTAACTAGAGCTTCCAGTAATAGAAAACAAATAGCCAATAGACAGACACCCAGAAATGTATGACATGAACTCAATCACCTGGAATACATGTTTTTGAGATAGGTAGATACAGTGTATATATATATATATATATATATATATATATATATATATGTAGATAGATAGATAGATAGATAGATAGATACTGTAGATCAGCCATATATAAGCCACTTCATTCAAATGGGAGAACGTGACAGTCAAGCTAATTTGTATAGAAGTATGTTCAATATCTAAAAACGTAGGCCTGTGTATCACCGATAATAGCTTTGGTTAGCAGCTACGTATTACCAACTGCTGTTAGTGTTGGTGTTACCTAGCACCCAGGCCAAGTAAATAGTGGTTCTCCAAGAGCTGCCGTCACGGCAGGCTAAATGAAATGACAGAAACAGGCATGCTCAAAGGCACCTGCCCCTGATGCTCCTGTCTCTCAATCCCTAATTAGAGGAGGAAGCATCCTCTTCACCACAAATGACCACCCTTTCACAGCGTCTCCTTTAAAAGACTCCAGAAAAAGGGGCAATGAAAAAACAATTGAGGGATCTTGAGGGGCAATTTCCTTGATTTATAAACTGCAACCCTTCCACTCTGGTCAGTGGCTTTTTGTCATGCCCTAATCAATGTTCCCCCACTATAATGAACTGTTAATCTTTTTAATTTCATTGCCAGCAGGCTAAAAATCTATCACAATGTAATCAGTGCTGTCCCGTCAGGCAGGTGAGAGAATAAGGGGTGGAACTCCTTCCCATGTTATTGAAGGGGGTGGGTGTGTCGTAGAGGACCAAAGCCCTGTAATGCCATTTAAAGAGAGGTCAATTTACAGTGTTTAGAGTGCCATTACCGCAATCCAGACAAGTAGTGCCTGCCCACTCTGAATCAGAAAATGGATATTAATTTGAACAATACTGTTGTGGTAAACATTTCCATAACCCAAGACTCTCCATTTACATAGTAACATTAGCTGCTAGAATTAACTCTTCTTACTGTCCTATAGGGAACATTAGACTGGCCCACAATGGCTTTGGAGAAGAACAGTTTGACTGTGACTTGTTATCCTCTTTTGTAAGTCGCTGTGGATAAAAGCGTCTGCTAAATGCCTAAATGTAAATGTTAATGTGAAGAAGAGTTTACCAAATTGTTTATCTTTTATTTTATCTTTTTATCTGTTGCTTTTATATGCTGTTTATGTTTTTGGTCTGCAATACTCAGCTCCTGTGCCGTAAAAGGATAGAATAAACAGAATCATCATTTTATATTTTATATTTGGCCAGATATTCTTAATGTTTAATTGACCAGAAATGAAATTGACCAGTAAACATTGTTTAACAGGTAGATCAAATGTATTGTGGACTAATTTTAAACAGGATCCCCAATACCCAGGGTTGTCATTTGATTATCTGCAGTCCTGATTATGAGCTAATGTTTTAGCAACCTTTGATAAACTGAATATAATATCAAGTTTGATAGACAAACAGAACCAAAAGCTAGAAATGTAATGCCAATGCAATATATTTAATACATGGATGACAATCCATCCTTTCCCTTACAGTGTGGGATTTGCCCTTGCAAATGCTGAGTACATGCCAGAACAACACAGAAGATGTAGATGTGTGTGCGTGTGTGCGCACGTGTCTGTGTGTGTGTGTGTGAGTGTGTGTGTGTATGTGTGTGTGCATGCACGTAAGCAGCCTACCTGGGATGTGTTTGGCCCAACCAATGATGACCACCAGCTCACGGTCAGCCAGATCACAAAGGGTGGTAAGAGCTTTGATGTCACTCTCTGGCATGGTGGGGTCTGGCATGGCGTAGATCTTCTCTGGTTCGGCCACCAGCAGATGGGACACAATCTTTGTCACTGTGTGAACAAAAAAAAGTTGTGGTGGTGTGAAGCCAGGGCCACAAACATATTTTACTACTGATAAGTTTAAGTTGTCTTTCTTAAATCGTATGAAAATTAAAGCTATTTTTTCTTTTATTTACACACATTTAAGTCTCTTATTTTCATTCATTAAGCCTCTTATACTTATTCATTTTGAAACTGTTCAAGTATGCCAATGTCCTGTTCATATACCTTTGCTTGGATGATTTATAGTAGCCTACATTTTATGCTGCAAATACTGAGTAATCTTTTACTGTAGTCATACAGTCAAAACAACATAGCATTAGTAGATTGGCAAATATGGGGGTAGAACTTACAAAATGCAAGAAAATTGTTTGCTCTGAATGACATTGTTCTACTTTGTGCACGTGTCTGATGTGTATGTACAAATGCTCACATGGTTTTTTTGCAGGGGGAGGAACCGTGAGGCCTAAATAGGCACTGCTCTCTGCATCTAATCTCCTCTTGTACTTCTGTCGACCCCCTCGCACCCTGTCCAGACGGACACCTGAGGGAGAGAGAATCGGTGTATAAGAGACAACACAGAAAACGGATCGAACACAAATTCATTCAAGCCAAGGATCAAGGGATGACAGATCTTTCATTGTCATTCCAACATTATGTAATATACAGAGGCACAGCACTTAGGTCATGGTGACTACGATAAACAGAGTAAATATATACACAGACATAAATAAAATTGAATAAAATAACTATATCTAAAAGATAGCACTGGAGTATGCCAGCACTCTGTATGAGGAGAGGTGACCGCACACGGTCTAATAAGAGTAAATGTAATCCAGTACTGCATCACTGCCAACTGGATTACTTGTACACACACTGTAGATGGATAGAGTTCTTCATTAATTGAAGCTTATTCATCTCTCATAGACACACAACATACACACACACACACACATTTGTCATACACAAATGTAGAGCTTAAAAGCAAGTGTCAATAAATCACTCCTTCAGTAGATGGTGAAGTAAAACCCTCCACTTTTAGATTCAAATACTTTGCAAACTATGATGTGTGTGTGTGTGTGTGTGTGTGTTCACAGAGGTCAATGATCTCACTTACCGGCTTGTAATTACGCTTCTTTTGAAAGAGGTGAGTGGAATGGAAATGAGATGCCTGTGTTTAGTGTACCCCAATGCACGCATACACACACACACACAGAACAAATACACACATATCCAACCATGACCTGCACATAAGGGGTCTATAAAGCCTCACTTCATTTAAGTAACTTTAGTAGCTCACATTAGCACCTCATCACTGTGGAATGGGAATTTATAGTGTGACACATAGACGTAGCGCTATATGACAGCACAGCTTAAGCTATCCGCTGTTTGTCTCAACCACTGCTATAGACAATATTCTGCTACAGTCTAGTATTAGGTAGGGGAAATAGGGGGGAGTCAATCAATAGTTCTGTTGTAGGTGAGTATGAGAACGAGAGAATTTGCTACAACGTAGACCAAATAGCTCCTCATGGCCCTACGAGTTAGCATTAGCATTACCTGCTGTTTCGCTAATTCAAATTCTCTCGTTCTTATACCTAATGACAGCTCTCAGCAAGGTTATCTTATCAGTAACTGTACTGAGTATGATCACTCCATACTGGACACTGAGGGAAAATATTTCATCTCACAACTTTACAAATGTAGTGTAATTACATTCATGATCATTTGGATCTGATGGGTTTGTTCTTGATCCATGTTGCACCTTGGTAGCACTGGCCTTCTATGAGCTTTTCTGTAATCCTGCTGTCAAACCCAACAGACAGGGGTGAAAACACGGCCTCTTTGGGTGAGGTAATAACTTAATTGGCCAAGAAATTGTATTTGCATTTTCTCAAAAACTACAGCTTAGGGAAAATAGCTATTGTGGCCATATCATATAAGGGGAAGAGTCCTATTGACACCCTGAAAGGTTTGAAATAGAAAATTCCTGTGTTATGCTTTTAATAACAAAAAACAGGGCAGATCTCAAACATTACCATCTCCAATTAGGCTGTCATTTTTTAATAAAAAAAATACTTATTGCCCTTATTGTCCATTCATATGTAAATTCTACCTTTCAGTGAAGTGCACATTTTTGTCCATTTGCCTCACAAGCTTAATAACAGCCAAATAACAAATATCAAAAGCTCTCTCTGAACACCACCAAACCATATTATCATTGCAACAGCTGAACAGGGAAATTTCTCCTGCTTATATAAATTATTTGATTCCCAAGAAACATGAATCTGATTAGGATTGTCTTTCAATTTCCTGACACTGACAACCCACTAACCTAATTACCTCCCAGTCCCAAAGGCTCTCTGTCTCTCTTGCAAACACAGTGAGATCATTTGGACTGCCACTAAGCTGCAGTAAAAATCTCATCTGAAACTGTAATTTGTCATTTTCTATTTCTGCACCAATAATTGGCAAGATACAAAATTGAAACAAAAACATGCAAATTATTGAAACAGATTAAGCTGGAAAACATTTTTTCCCCCAACATCATCACCAAGAGGAGAAAGGGACAAAAGAAATTGTCCAATCTAGACATAACTGTACTATCTCAAACTACATTTATTTTATGGATACCTTAATATCGGTCCTTTTCTACAGATCCATTAAGTATGAAAACAAAACGAAACAAAACAAAATAAAACATGTATTGTCTAGTGTGTTACACACACACACACACACACACACACACACAAAAAAGACCTTGAAGGCTTTATGGCAACACAGATGTCAATGCAATGTATACCTACAGCAAGGAGTCTCTGAGTTCTATTCTGCTTTTGTCAGCACCACATATCTACAGTGGTTAGCATGGAAAATTCCAGAGCACGCTAACAGTGATGCTGTCACAAAGTAATGCTTGTCCCTGTCCTGCTGTGGCACTCAACAACTATGCTGACCCCTGACCCCGGACGGAAGACCTGTTCCCACATTACTGACAGTATGCATAAGGTGAAGTGAGACACAACATGAAGCCACCGGGAGGGTATGCCTGTTCCAGCGTATGAGGAGGATGCCTGTTTTTAATAGAACATGTGTGTAAAATAAGCAAAACATTTGTGTTGAGAGAGCGAGAGAGTAGAAATGTGTGTGTGGGAGAGGCAGAGAGAGAGAGAGAGAGAGAGAATCCAAGTTTCTAACATCAAGAGCCAAATATCTCAAAAGAATAAGCAAAGTATATGTATGCATGTTGACAGGCTGAGGATCGGTGTGGGTGGCATACACACACACACATGCACACACACATGCATGCTCACACACACATACACACACCACACACACACCACACACACTGTAGGCTGTAAAAACGTCCTGTTCGCACTCTATTTGTTGGTGACTACTGAGCCCACTAACTGCTGTGGTCCTCCTCCCTAACATGACAGTTTGAGGTTGTGGGGGTGCTTATTTTTGGGACGCTCACCTGTTCAAAACGCCTGTACACTGGTGGGGGTAGAGGTTTGGTGGGGGGTGGGATGCGGGCGGCGGGGGCTCTGTCCGCATGGCTTGGATGGTTGGCACTGACAAGGGAGGCTTAGAGGTACCCTATTTTAGCTGGGAAAAAAATCAGTGACATCAGCCCCTGCCACCCTTCGTCTGCCAAATCCTGCCTTTAATGGTTACCGCTTGTATTTCAAAGAGCCTCTGCTGTTAGGCTCTCAAGACAGAAGAGGTGTTGCAACATTCCACTGCCTAGATGCTTTAGATGGATTTATTATAAGTAACTGCAATTATTGACAGTCAGTATAGACCATTTCAAGAGAGTTTGATTATTAGCGTCATAGCTTCCAGTTTCCAGTAGATTCCAGTTCAACATTCCATATGCTATATTTATATAGTGGAAGTAGTTTGGGAACAAAATAGAATGTTTAAACATTGTCTTTGTTTACATCACTGAAACAGTCTATAACCAGAGAGGGTAAAAGCGGTGCGAGAGGCATAAACGTTTGTTAAGTTCCATGTTCTATTCACAAGGGGGAGGGGGGGAAATCCCCCTTTATGCAGACCTGAGTCAAGCTCTCATACACTGATACAGAAGATCGTTGAAAAGTTTATATTGTGACGTTATGTGACACTCCATTTTTGCAGACCAGAACTATTCACGTTTGCCCCCACTGTAACATATTATGTTGCTCTATCTTGGTCAGTATTCAATGATCTTTGCTATAACCCAGCTAGTTCTGACTGTACCTACAGGAGCCTGACAGAGCCCAAATCATGACTCCATGTCACAGATGTCAGTGCCCCAGGAATAAACCTATGGACCACATACAGTAGGCCTTCCCTCTTTCCACAAGGGTGATCTGTTAGTGCATTCTATTCCTCTGAGTAAGACTGTATGGAGACGGCCACTATGGGTAGACAGTATGTGTGCATGTGTTTGCACTTTTCTTTGTGCCAGAGTGCCTTCTCTTGTGGCGTCTCTCGTTGCATTGGCTCTCCCGCGCGTCCCTTGGCAGACAAGATATACAGCAGCCCTTACTCGCCACATGAAGGGGAGGCCGCAGCCTCGCCTTCGGCCCCGGGGTGGAAAACATGTGTTTGCGCTCGCTCTAATCCTCTCACCTGTTGAGGCAGCAGTGCAGAGCAGAGCATGCTGGGAAAACCCTCGGGGAGGCTGGGAGACTGGAGCCAAACAAACACTTCACCCACTGAGAAATCTGTCTCCCAGAGGCATGAAAAAAACGCGACCTTCAGCACTCTATCTCTCTCTCTCACACACATACACACACACACACGCACACGCACATTGCTTTACATTACATTCAAAGGTAGGATGACGGAAGAGTTTATGGCCAGTCTCTGGTCAGAGGGCAACAGGAGACCTCAGAGAGCAGGCATGCCTTAACCAGAAGCATGAAGATTCCACGTACACGACAACAATATCCCCTGTGAATGTATGAGATTTATGAATGAGACAGAAGTACATGCCCAGTTGGACAGCATATCCATAATTACATTTAAATATTTATTATTATAATTTTTTGACTGCCTTCTCTTGCCCAAGCTTGCTTTAACTGTCTCTATACAACGTTTTAGACCAGAGGCTGAACCTACTGATCTGGGTTAAAGAGCCATGGGGTCCTTGTGTATGTCTATATTAATGCAAATTCAGTCGTATCTGCAGCTCTTTTGTTAATGCCTCTTGACTACACTAGGCACTACTCGTGTAGGCAAGAGCTGTTGGTCCTGCTTTCATTTGCAAACCCCAGTTTTGCACTTTAATGTGGATAGGGACATCTACAAGCATCTGAAAAAAAAGGGTCTCATTCACCAACCCTTTCTTGTGGAGAAATTTGTTTTTGAAACCCACTTACACAGTTTACAGGTATATAGCACTCACACTGTATTCAACAATACAGGCTTTTAAATCAGACCTTTAGAAACAGAAGACAATTCTTAGGAAGATACTGGCGAATGAGGGCCAATGACGTAAGCACATACACATCTTCTTCCTGTGAACTTCCCTGATTCATTGCTGTCCTATCAGATGACTTTGCTCTGCATGTGATGATTATTTTACACCTAATAGTGTAGTTTATCAAACTTCAAACTTGAATTTCAACTACAGTTCACATGACACTATTAGTATTAGTAGCTGCATTTCCCTTCCCTTTAAAATGATGATTATTTCAACTCAATGAGATGAATTTGTTTAGTCCAAAAAATATCCATTCCTCACCCCTCCTACCCAAAGCACACATAAATATACAGGAATCTGTTTAGTGGAAAGGCTTTCAACTGGAAATAGGATGGGTCCACATTACATCTTTGTAATTTTGCTCTGATGTCTCCTTGAGGGCCTGATTGATCTTACACTCACGTACCATGTGCAGGAAGATAGACAACTGACCTTGCTTTAGAAGGACAAATAGCAGGCGAAGCATGGGCCTGGTTTCAGGTCATGTCATTTGCAAAATGCATCAATTTGTTGTGACGGTGTTTAAAAACATATTGGAGCAACGCTTTTTTGTTGTGAAATCTTGAGAATATTATTTGATTATTTTTTAATAAATAAATTGAATATATAGCAAAGTCTAATCCTGAAATAATACAATATGAAATAGAGGTATTTTTGGACACTTGTGAAAACATTCCTCTACATAATTCAATATTTTCGTTGAGCATTTGCAATTCAATATTTTCTTTGAGCATTTGCAAAATAATAAAAATGAATAAAAATAAATAATAATAAGATTAGGTCAAACTGTACAAAAATTTCTGTCATTGTGTGCACTGTTAGTGTTTTGTATATCACTACTGTGATAATTATTAATATCACAGAATTTTTGTGCAGTTTGACCTAATGTTATTATTATTTATTTTCATTCATTTTTATTATTTCTTATTTTGCTAAATACCTGTGAGAAGTGCCAGACAATGAGGACATGCTCGGATCTGTTTTGCATCCCCTGCCCTGGTTTTTACAAGATCGATTACATATTAAAACACAGCTTCATTATTTGCCAAGACATTGGCAATTCATTTATGAACATCTTTCTCTGTTTTTTCACTGGTCTCCATTCCTCCAGATAATATATTTCCATTAATTTTTCATCAGCTCGTAATGTGATTACTCTCTCCTTCGAGTCTCTAGCTTGCTGTCTGTCCAACTCACCAATCTTTGCATGCAGCTGGAGAGATTCCATTACCTTGCTATGCTTCTTATAGCAATATATATATATACACACGCACAATCTTATATTCTTATATAAATATATATCTGTCATAATGGTGCCAACTTGTAGTGCCACTTCATAGAGGGTTTAAATATTTTTTTTAATTGTGATTTGATTTTGGCTACATATTTAACATGTTAAGCTCTGAACATGTTCATTTTTTGAGGTGTGTCTGTGTTTAGAAATGTGGCTGAGGTACAGTGAGCCATCATTAAGTGAGTTGTACCTTAATATTTCCTGATGATCAAATACATCTTGGTCTTGGTATGAGGATATTAAAGCCCTGTGGCCTACAAAGTAAACGGTGATGGCTAAGCACAAAAAGAAATTAAGAACGAAAACAACAACAAAAAAAAGAATAAAAGGAAAAGCAAAATAGCTGAAATGAACACTGCTGATGCCCACTCTTTTCCTCAGACCATATATCCTGCTGCTCACATTGGATTTTTTCCTCTTGAGTTGAGCTTGTGACTTGAATACAACTGGCCTTGATGGGCAAGTGGCAAGCAGAGAGGGAGCTGCTACCCAGAAAGAGGAAAAAAGTCAGCCAGCCAGGTCTCTCTGCGTCTCTAGAGACACTCAACCTGAAGACGGGAGGGGAGGGGGAGACTTGACAGAAGCAGACAGAAAGATATACCGCAGATAGATGGATACATAGACAGACAAAAAGACAGACAGAGAGATGACAAAGGCCGACTGATAGATTGAGAGAGAGAGAGAGAGAGAGAGAGAGAGAGAACAGGGAAAATCCACTAGAAGCATTTTTAATTGTCACGGAATTCCCTGGTGGCATGGCTTAAAAAAAAAAAAAAAAAAAAAAAAAACACATCCACAGGAAGAGAGCTCAGATGTTCGGAAAACATTTAGCCAATCAATAAGCCAGGGAGTCCTGCGAGTGGCGGTACTGTGTGCTTAGAGACCATGCTGAAGCTTTTCCAGTTGGAATACTGTTACACATCTATTAGCAAGATCCAGAGATTGACCTGTTCAGCATATTCCTGTCCCCTCAGCCAAACACTGTTTTATTTACTGCTGTCTGGCTCAGGCTGTAAGCTACCTATGTTAGCTGCACTTCATATTCACATGCATTGCGCCATGAACCCATTGCAGCTGTAAACAAGAGTATATTTACAAGAGTATCAAGTTTATTGGAAATTCTGCCTCCGTGTAGACACACACATACACACACACACACACACACACACACACACACACACACACAGACTATGGAAATATTTTTCTTACCTTCCTTCAGCATGCCAACTTTAAGACACTTCATGAAGCGACAGGCCTGGCAGGACTTGCGTCTCCGTTTTGTGATCTCACACTCATTTGTCGCAGGGCAGCTGTACTCTATGTTACCTGTAGAGCGAAAAAGAGACAGCTATATTTATTCACTCAGTTTTACTAAAGGTATTTTATCATAGTGTACATTTTTACTGAAGTAAACCATTTCAAGAAATAAAATACTTTTTAGAAAAGGTTCACAAATCATTTTACTGAATCTAAAATACACGCAAGGATTTCAGATAGCGCTGCCAACTGTAAATGCTACAAAATAAGTCTAACTCTGATATCAACAACTGAATAGACAAGTTTGTAATTGTGAGTAAATGACAAACACAAACACACACACACACACACACACACACACACACACACACAGTGTGTCATCAAGAATTTGGTGAAGTATACAGCAATAAGATATAAGATGAAAATCAATCAAGTAGGCTAATGTAAGTGTGCATATACTATGAAACACTGAAAACAAAGGAGGCTAAGGGTGCTGCAGAAAATGAAGAATATGAGGGGAGAACAGAATAGACGATAAGGAGAGTAGAAGTGGGCCCATACTGCCAAGCAGCCAGGCTGCCAACCCTTTCCGACTCAGCTAGCCTGCATGTGTTTCATTAATTCCACACTGGGCCCCAGGAGGACCCCACAGGCCTCTGCAGAGTTTCGCAGACCAACCTCCTCAACTGGTTTTACATGACACTCATGCATCCGCAGTCTGTTCTCATGCACACTATCATACACATACCAATCTATTTACATTGTACTGATACATTATTCACTCCCAGTATTTGGGCGCTAGATTCCTGGGAATAGCAAATTTGGCATTAAAATAGGAAAGAAAAAAACTCCTACTTCTCATTGTTTATAGTGCTGCTAACGATACTGAGTGGTTGAAACCAGGTTTGTTTTCCTACAGACCAGGTAGTAGGTGAATGAAGAATGGCAAATAAGGTCCTGAATTCTGAGTGTCCATGGTGTGTGGGTGTGTGTGTGTGTGTGTGTGTGTGTGTGTGTGTGTGTGTGTTTCTTTCTATAGCCTATAATATATTTGTAAATGACTTCTTTACAAATTAGATTTGCAGTTGTATTTTTCTGACACAAATGAAAGACTAGCAGCCTACCCCCTCAAAAGCCTATGCAATTATGCCAACATTATTGTAAAGCTCAAGTGTTATGTCCCAAGATGTCTTAAATAATTAGAATTTCCCTGCCATTATCTGGGTTATTTGAATCAGTATGCCAATTTCTCTCTCTTGCTGTGGGTTTTGGGGGATTAATAAAGCAGAACAGATAATGTTGATATAGTGTGATAGAGCCTCTTCCTGCTATTGTTTTTCCATACACTTTTGTCATTTGTGTCGCCTTTGTCAGGCAGCACAAAACAATCCAAATTATGTGTCGTTTAGCTGTGATTGCTTTGGCTAGATACTTAAATAAAACTGATATCTCCATTGTAAGATGCCGTGAATGCTAAGACAATAAAAATGATGAGGACGATGTAGGGATTTTAGTGTGATTTTGAGACTGTTAAACTACAGTCATTTCTTGAACATAAGGCAACCCCATGTATAAATCTCGGGTCACTGTTTTATGCAAACAAAAAAAACAAAACCATGTATTGACTTTACCCTTGTATTAACCTCACCTCTGTAACCTAACCTCAGCTTACTAAACATTGCCTATTGAATCACAATCAGATTAGATCAAGTGGAACGATGAAAAGAAATGCAATCCTGTAAATAACCCTCATCCATGTATTAACCTCATAGATGAAGATCTTTTGCAAAATCAATGTTAACCTCAGTTAATAATAGGGAAATTACAGTATAAAGCTCTTTTGGCTGTGCTACATGCTAGTTAACGTCTTAATGGCAGTTGGCTGGTGCCATCTGCACATGTGCAGGCTGTATGTAGGCCTTTCCTAACTGCATGCGAATGTCAAACAGTTATGTAACACTGACTCACTTATCCATAATTACATTTGAATATTTATTATTATAATATTTATTTCAACTGCCTTCTCTTGCTTGTTTTAACAGTCTCTATACAATGCCTCAGACCAGAGGCTGAACCTACTGATCTGGGTTAAAGAGCCATGGGGTCCTTGTGTATGTCTATATTAATGCAAATTCAGTCATATCTGCAGCTCTTTTGTTAATGCCTCTTGCTTACACTAGGCACTACTCGTGTAGGCAAGAGCTGTTGGTCCTGCTTTCATTTGCAAACCCCAGTTTTGCGCTTTATTGTGGATAGGGGCATCTACAAGCATCTGAAAACAATGTGCCTCATTCATCAACCCTCTCTTATGGAGAAATTTGGTTTTGAAATCCACTTTCACAGTTTACAGGTATATAGTACTCACACTGTATTCAACAATACAGGCTTTTAAATCAGACCTTTAGAAACAGACGACAATTCTTAGGAAGTTACTGCCGAATGAGGGCCAATGACGTAAGCACATACACATCTTCTTCCTGCGAACTTCCCTGATTCATTGCTGTCCTGGCAGATGACTTTGCTCTGCATGTGATGATTATTTTACACCTAATAGTGTAGCTTATTAGATCAAAATTCAAACCTGAATTTAAACTACAGTTCACATGATACTGTTAGCATTAGTAGCTGGATTTTCCCTTCCCTTTAAAACAATTGGTTGATTATTTCAAATGTAAACCCAATGAGATTAATTTGTTTAGTTAAAAAAATATCAATTCCTCAGCCCTCCTAGCCAAAGCACACGTAAATGTACAGGAATCTGTTTAGTGGAAAGGCTTTCAACTGGAAATAGGATGGGTTGTATGCAATGCAGGTGAGCCTTACAGCCTTTACAGTTGTGTAACACTGACTCACTGTCCACGAATGAATCTGTTAAATACGGTGTTTTCTTGTGCAAGCGTAGTAAATGCAAGCAAAATTTGTTCAAACTAGTATGAAAAGCAAGCAACAAATTGTGAAATTGAATAGCACTGCTTTGTATAGTGTCCACTTAGGACATTCCAATTGAAAACAATCAAAGTCATTTAGTCGCTAACGTCGCTCATATTGCGGGCAGTTAACTCGATAAAATTAGTTTGATACCTTAGCTCGTTTGATACCAAACCAGATGCACTGCGACATAGCGTAGTGCAGTGAAATACAGTGTCACTTTTATCAGCAAAATTTTTGTTGACCTCCCACAGGTTCTATTGTCTTCGCTGGTATTTTGTAATAAGACACAATAGAATTACACATCTTATATATTTGTATATGTATATTATACAGCAAATAAGAAAAACAAACAATAGAGCATTAAAAAAAAAAAATCTCTATGTAAACCCCGGCATCACTCCATACACATACACACAAACACATATATGCACAGAAAGAGTTGCTGACAATACTGAGGGCAATGCAAATACTCAAAGTGTTTTTAAAATATAGCCTGACAGTGAATGGTGGAAGATTTGGACCTCTGAAACAAACACACATCCACTGATATGCTGTGCCATCCAGTTGTCCCATTAAGGTTAACGTTTCTAATCTCATTTACTCTGGTATCAAAGATTATTTTATTCAACATAAATAGAAACTGGAAAAAGAAAGGTTCTTTCCTTATACACTACCTTTCTCTGTATTTATATGTCAATTTCTTATATGGCTTTTCAGGACCTGTGCCAGGGCACGGGGTTCTATTGAAGAAGTCAGATCCTGTAAGTAAATTACAGTAAAATAGCAGGTATTCCTCCTTAAAATCTAAACTGACTTTTACAGGCTTACTGTCAAGGTCTATTACCTCATATATTAATAAGAAGAGTGGGTTCGGTTCAGTTGGGTTCTCCTGCAGATTCACACTTGTACGGAAACACACACACACACACACACACAAACAAATATATACAGTACATACTTATTTATATACAGTATATATTTGATTAGCTGGGCACATAATATATTTAGTGTTTAGCCTACCGATCTGGAAAGATTAGAATGGTGACAGGCTTAGTTGAATGATTTCACTTATTTGACATTATCTGAAATTATGCAACAAAAGAAAAGTAGGAATACATTTTTATACCTTGCAATCTTTCACCATGTGCCCCACAGGAAAGGGGGCGAATAGAGAACTCAGAAGTGAAATGCCTAACCCAAGTCATATCAAAAAAAGACAAGGCAAGAGTGATCATGGCTCAAAGCCTTTTCATTTACATTTATGCATTTAGCAGACTCCCTCAGAGCAACTTAGGGCTAAGTGCCTTGCTCAAGGGCACAACAGTGGCAGCCAGGATTCAGAACCCACAATTTTCCAGGCTACTTGCATTCTAGGCAGGTTCCTTAACCACCACGCCACCACCGCCCTTTTCAAAGTGTCCAACCACACATTTCTTAACTCTACTCTGGAATTTACAAATATGAACAACAGAATTGGATGGGGATAGGGGGAATATTAGAATGAAGAGAATGCCAATTTGACATCATAACAATTTCATGATGTGCTATGAAGGCAAGAGATCTAGGAGATGACAAGAGTTTTTTGAAGATAAAGAGGGGCGCCCCGTTTTGAGAGCATTTTGAGCACAACAGCTATGAGGGTACAAGCTTGTGTGCAGACCCAGAGTCCACTCTGAGGGCAAACATTAGTGACTTGAATTTGATTCTGTGAGCCATGGAGTGGAAGTCAGAGTGACGTGCCCTTTTAGTTGGAATTGAAAACAGAATGAGCCTTAGTGTTCTCACTGTGAAATCACAGAAATCACAAACTGACAAAGATTTTTTTCTGTGGATAAATTAAAAGTTCAAATAATACAGTTTGATTTCTTTTGACCATGCTATGGTAGATCACATATATAGCGACTGTATTGAATGGATATATGGTTCTCTGAGAACTACCTCCAAGAACTATTTGAAAGTGCTTGAAAGATTTGAAAGAGCACATCCAAAGCCAGAACCACCCTCAAATTCAGACAAGGTTATACTGTAAAATTGAATTACAACATAGCAGGTATTGCTTCATACCTAATTAAAGTGCAGCCACTATCCACACCAAAAAATCATGCTTCACTGAATATTTGCTAACTCACTAACTTAACAACAATCTATACCATCCTATGCAAACATAGTCTATACACTGTTTGCATACATTGCAAATTATGTGATGTCTTCCATACAGTCATAATGTCATATACCATCATTTTTTCCATCCAAACCTGTGTACACTATTAGACTAATACAACTCTGCCACAGAAGACAAGGCATACCTTGACAGCCAAGCACATCATTTAAAGTAAAGTAAAATCATAAGTTGACTGATATTTAGCAGATGCTTCCAAAGTAGCGCAGACTCGCAACATGAGGTTCGGGAATCGAATCCGGGTCACCCGATTAAACGGCGGTTAAACGACGTAGCCAAAGATCATTGAATACTGACCAAGATAAAGCAACATAATACGTTACAATGGTAGCAAACGTGAATAGTTCCAGTCTGCATCAGTGGGACTGTCACATAACGTCACAGTATAAACGTTTCAATTACCTTCTATATTATCGTATGAGCAGCTCGACTCCAGCCTGCATAAACAGGGATTCCCCACTCCCTCTTGTGAAAATACAATACAAAACTTAACAAGCGTTTATGCCTCTCACTCCACTTTTACCCTCTCTGACGTAGCCACTGTTCCACCACGCCCACAGTACCCCACCTGTTATGCCCATGATGCCTCAGCAAAAATGGTGCGACAGGGACACAAAACGTGCCATATCCAGTGAGCATTAGCAGCAAAACACTGCCAGGACAAATCAAAAGAAACAACAGTGTAACAACAATTTTATGTCTGATCACACCCTTATTGAAGTGCAGCACAAAGAGACATGCCCACCTAAGACTGAAAATCTACAGCCAGGTTAGCGCCACCTAGTGCCCCCGCTCAGTATTGCATTTCCCAACAGCACTAGTCAGCATCCAGTCAGTGAACAGAAACTGAAGGCAGAACCAAAGTTAAAATTAGGTGCCCACTGATCACAAAGTTAAATTATGCCTATCAACAATGCCAGACTCTGCTTCAAGTGAAGCAAAATGGGAGAGTCTCGTCCAACAAGCTAGCCCACCCTACCAAAAAAAAACCTTGACTAGAATCACCAAAACAGAAATCACACTCATTGACTGAAAGTGTGAAATCATTCTGTTACTTAGAGAATACATCTAGCCCATGTGTTAAAGGCCATATCAACTGTGAGCAACAGAGTGTATCTTGTCTCTGTGGAAAAAAAAGAACATGACATGACAGATGTGTCAAAAAAGCTCAAAAAGACAGACAAAGCCTCATGTGTTCAAACCAACAACCAATTACAGCCTCTCAAGGACCTATCTGATCAGAAGTAGAGCTGAAATGGCACTGTGCCATGGCTTTATTTGTAGTGATTTAGTAGGCTACAGTGTACCACTCTGCTCCACACTCATTAAGCTCATTATTCACTTGTTTTTCTCTTTAAAGGCTTTTTGTCTAAATATGAGCTGCTCGTCACTTCACCAGTCATCCCTTCTTGTCTTTTACTTTCATCCATGTTCAAAAAGAAAAAAAAAACCCCACTCGCAACATCTCCCGCATCCTAGGAGAGTCAGGTCTGATTATTATACCATTAAGCCGGAACCACCCACCCACCCCACCCCCCCTTTGAAAGGAATGGACGGATCTCTTCAATCTGAGGAGTGTCCTTAGCTTTTTCCTCCCTTCCTCCTCTTCATCTTCCTTGCTGTCCTTGTTATGTCTTTCTGTCATTCTTTTTCTCCCCCTCATCCCTTCTTCCATCCCTCTGCTGAAATTACCCGGTGACGCGTGCCTGCGTTTCTAATTGGCATGGCTATCCCCGGAGACACCCCCCTCCTCTTGTCCTAATGAAAAGCCTCGGCCTTAATTACACTTTCCAAACGCTGATTGTTATTGACAAAACTCCTGTGGCTTGGACAAACGGCACAAGATTAGGTCCATTACAGGCAGTCCTCCGAGAAAGAGAGAGAGAGACAGAGAGAGAGAGAGAGAGAGAGGGTGGGAGGGTGAGACATGTAAGGGGGCTCACAAACTGACAATGTAAAGTGAGGAAGAGAAAGCACGAAAGATACAGAAAGGGAGAGAAAAGAGAGAGAGAGAGATGATAGTCAAGTTTTTCTTCTCTTTCATGTATCTGTTCTCTTAATTATTCAGCCAATTGCTTCGCCTAAGAGATGGCTCCTATACTCCTCTCTGCTCTCCTTTGTCAAAGCCTTCAAGTCACCAGTCAATGCGTTTAAAAGGGGGAACAAAAGCTGACCTCTAAATATGTGGTGTGGGGGAGCATGCCCATCCTTTGTCAACAGCAGAGGCTGCTACTGCTGGGGCTGGGGCTGTGGCTGGCGGTAGCCGCAAACAGAGGCGTTTGGACTAATGCCTTTGTTTTGACAGCAGAAAGTGGTACATAGACTGTTTAACGCTGATACACTGCGAGGACGTAAGATCAACACCTAGACGGTGGTATTTGGACACCTGCATTCTGTCCAAACCAAAAAATGTTTCTAACTATTTGTTGGATGTTTAAATCCACAATTTAATCGGTCTAGACCTGGTTGATAACCCTGAGATAAAAATATCCCCACGTATCTCTGTTTCCTCTGACATCCCTAGTCACTCATTCTTCATACAAATCCTAAAAATCTTTTTCCTTTTCATGATGTCCATTAGCAGTGGCCAGGATCAAAGGCCATTTTACAAATTAGGTAAATTTACTTTCATTATCATGTTTCCACGCAAAACTGTTGATAGTTTGTAATTGTTTCGACAGCAATAAGGTAACTCAGGCCAATGAAAAAAAGGGGTTGAGAAGGAAATGTGTATCACTATGTTTGCTTTAACGAAGACCTTCCCACCTTTTTTAACCTCATGGTTCAGTTGAGCTTAGTGGTCCCCTTTAATGGAAGGCCAACAACAAGCTGAGGAATTCAGTCGAGCTGTGTTATCTACAGCATGGGCTTTTATCTAGTCAATGTGGTAACCCTTACATCAGATAACTGTAATTCTATACGCGTTTCTGATGATCAAATGAATCGATCATGCTGATGATGTCATTACTGGCGCCACAAACTGACTCAGGTCTGTTTCTACTCACTCAGCTAAGGCATGTCTGCTTTAATGATCTCTTAATGCATTTCCGGGCAGCATTAGATAGCCTTGTTGAGTCCCACTCTTGATTGTAGCAGGAAATGAAGGGATTGTGTATTTACTGCTTCTACTAATACTGGTACTAATACCAATCATTTATACAACCAAATCTCTACTATAATAGAGTGTATTTTAATACTGATGGCTGATAGCTGTAGTTGTCGAAATATATCCCACAGTGTGTCGGGGTGCTCTTGGATATAAGGGATCAGTCCATCAAAAGCAAAGAGGTTAATCCAGGCACATTAAACAGTAACAGTAAGGGAAGCATTAAAAAACCCTTTATCATAAATTGGCTACTTCCTGTTAAAAAGCCAACATGTTTTGACCCAACACTAGGTCTTCATCAGTGTGTAGTATGGTTTGTCTTTATTTCAATAGGACAGCGAACACTGACAAGCGAGTTCAGAGAGAGATGGGACGGGATAGGGAAATGACCACAGGTTGTCTCTGAACCGGGCTTCCTGCTGGCACTCGAATTGCCAGCTTAATAATAGAATAAAATAATAGATATCTGCAGCGTAATTGGACAAGTTATGAGCTGTGTTGTGTGAATTAGGTGGTGTCAAAGAGTGAACACTTTTATTTGACAACCCACTCTAATAAGTATAAATGCATCAGCTGAACTGATACATGTAAATGTGGCTCCTGATGAGGGTCTAGTTACAATGACCTTAAGGAGAGAGTTGAATTCATCTTATGTACAAGGTTAACATACTAATCCCATATTTTGGTGCCTGTCTGTAGTCATCGAAAGTACAGGCAAAGTTGAGATGGTTAGGGCTGAGAAGGGCTAAGCTGGAACAGGAAATGACTCTGGAAGATTTTTTTTTGTTTCTGTTCTTGGGTAAGGACAAATTTGTATTTTCAAGGTCAAAAGAGAAACGTAGTAGTAGTACACTCTTAATGATGTGCACCTAGCAAACAACCATGATCAAAAGTGAGCCATTCGATTCAAGTCACAGATTTCGGGCAGTAGGGAGAGTTCTTTGTGCCTGTGCATGTGTGTGTATGCATGCGCATGTGTGCAAACAATGCTGGTTAGGGATAAGGGGAGCAAGGGACCATATAGAGACAGGTAGGGGAGAGTGTATCCTTGACCCTCTGATAAATGAGACTGTATATTGCATGTCTGTGCTCTTGTCTCTGTGTTATTTGTGAGTGTGAGTGTGTGTGTGCGTGTGTATGAGAGAGAGTATGTGAGAGACAGAAGACAGAAAGAGAGAGAGAGATAGCATGTGAGTGTGCTTGTGTGTTAGCTCACAGATGTGATTAGCAATAAATAAAAACTAATACAACTGAAAATATATCAACCACACACACAAAAAAATTGAAATGAGAAAAAAAAAAACTATGAACAATACCTTGTATCGTTCGTTTAAAGAAGGCCTTGCACGCCTCACAGGAAGCTACGCCGTAGTGGTAACCCGAGGCGATGTCGCCGCAAACCAGACACAGGCGCTTTGGGATGGAGTTGAGCATGTACTCGCACTTGATGGGGGAGTCCTCCATGATGGTGCTAGAGCAGTCATCGTAGCGCTTGCGACAGGCACCGTTGGGGCCCAGGCCAGCCGGAGTGAACATGGGAGGAGAGTCCAGGCCATTGGGGTGTCCAGCCAGGCCGCTGCCATAACCGCCACTGGCATCCGAGTTGCCGCTTGGGCTGTGGTGACTTACTGTGTCTATGAGGGAGGAGGGACTGGAGGGCTCGGTTTTAATGTAGGAACCACAGCTGGAGGCCAGGTGCCTCTCATCAGCGGACATTCTGTTCAGCAGCCTGCGATGGGGATGATGGGGGAGGGGGAGGGGGAGAGGGGAGAACACAGTAGGTTCTAGAATTAAGAAGAGACTAAGACAGTATGTGGAGCTGCAGATATGGATGAACACATTAGGCATACAGAGAGTGAAACCTATCTGCTTTGCTTAAGTGTAAAAGAGCAGGAAATTATTTAACAGTTTATGTGCTGTCTTCTACCTGGGATATACAAATACAGTGTACAGTGATCCCAATTAATGACAGTGAGACAAAATTTCAGGAAACAAATTTATTCAATTTGGAAATTCAGTTGTCTAATTTAAAGGGATTATCTGGAGTGAATCAACCCGTAGCCCAATTGTTTCACATTGCTGAGTGCTGTCAGCAAGTAGTAGCTGTAAGTTTTGTTTTCCTGTGTGCCCCTATTATTTAGCATGAGTTGTCATTTCACAATTTGGTCTACGTTGTACCAAATGCTGTTGTTCTTATACCTATTGACAGGACTGATTGACTTTGGATTTTTCCTTTAATAATAGTATTGACTAGATACAAAGCCCAAATATAGGCAGGTCAGCACTGACCATGTTGCTACATAATACCATTAGCTTATGCGCAACACATTTTGTTTGCTGCCTGATTGCCTTTCATTAATGAAATTAAGGTCCATTGTGTGAGAGAGGGAGGACATTCTATCATGAAACAAAAACACAAAGGAGAAGCAAAAGACATGACATAATAGATCTGAAAGTGGCTCTTATCATTGTACACAACTTGTTATGAATGGACAAATCTGGTGAATAAAAGTTACTGATGTAGCATGATATGAATCATGGAATGACCATCACCTTTCACGTTTTCATTCATATGTCTCTTTCCTCATTACAATTCTGATTTTGATTGGCTATTGGTGCCCATTTTGTTGAGTGAGACAAGTGTTCCAGTGATGCTACTGTTCTAATGCACTTCCTATACATAAACCTAACAAAAAACAACAGATTTTTTAGTTGTTGAGTTATTTCACAAAACCATTTGGTTAAGGTGGGCGGTGAGATTGATAGTTGTACAACCACATAGTGCATAAACATTGGTCACCATTACAGGTATGGCATGTGAATCGTAAACAACACACCAATTATGGCATGAATTAGTATGAGGACTAAAAAGACCAACTGAACATCATGTGGTAAACTAAGGCACTACAGACAAATCAAAACAAGAGATACCACTGGACAGAGGAACAATTCCGATAGGCTAAAGGAAGTCAGATATCATATCCACTCCGTCTCTCTGTGTGCTACACTGTCTGTCAGTATCTGATTTAATCGTAAGGATGGGCGACAGCAGGTCCTAGGGTGAAAGGTCAACCTTATTTTCTCACCCCGGCTTTCTCCAACCATGGGGATAGGGTCAATGTGTCAAATTAAATCTCATTCCAGGGTTTCTGTCCTTTTTGTCTGTCATGTATATTCATCAGATCTCTAGGTTCAAGCCATCTCTGAAAATGGCTAAAATAAATAATAAAAAAAATGCCCCCTGTTAAATCCAGTGACCTTGAGGAATAAACCCTTTGCGAAAGCACTCTGGGCTTCCCCCTTCTCATTCCAGTATCGCCATTACTACCCAGAATGCAACTAGATGGTGGTCTAAAATCAGCTCACTGAGGGCAAAGTTGGTGACCCACGGGCTTCTTAACTCACCTTTTTTTCAGGGCAGAAAAGACAGGAGAGGAAAGACTGTGCCTTTGCCAATTATTGTGTCCTACATTTAGCCATTCAGTCACATTTATTTTATTTATTTACCAGCAACTAAACTCCTCCCCCCCCATTTCAAAAAAGAGACAAGCTGACTTTATAAAGAGCTGACATTTAAAAAAGACAGTCAGAATAAATAAAAAGATAAAACACGTTGGCAGGAAGAGAAGAAAGAAAATTTTTAAACTGAAAAAGCACCTCAAGAAACAAAAACAAAATTAAACTAAATTAATTAAATACCATTGTTCTATTTTTCTGTCTATCAATGCTGGTTTTCTTAATTGGTGAAGAGCAATGTGTCAATATGTAGAGTCCAATTTGGCTTCTGCTAGCATCTGCTTATTGTTGTCTGTCATAGGAAGAGAGCGTCACTCATCTGTAAGGAAGACTTTGCTCCCCCATGTTTTACAATCAAAATCATAATAGAATTTAAATAGTTTGACAAGTTTGGTAATGTAACAACTTGACTGCCCAACAGAAAACAGGTTCCTATACCCCATGGAAAATTCTTGGGACGAACAAGAATAGACATTGTGACAAATTCCAAACAAATGTGCTTGTGTGATTTAAAATGGGATGTCATTAAAGTTGCTGTGGGTGAAAATGGCAGGTCTCCCAATACCTTTGTCCATTTATTGTATCTGCAGGTCAACAACTATGTAAATGAAGAGGGATGAGCCCAGACAAAGCTCTGACTATAGGGCATCTGCCCTCTCCTATAAATGCTATTGGTTTAATGGCCATCTTGGGAATATGGGAGGATTCTCAGTCTGGCAATTTAAAAATGTGCTGTCCTGTCGGTGGATAGGTAGAGTGTAAATATGCCTCTGGGTCTGTGTGTGGATATCAGAAAGGGAGACAGAGAGAATGCATTTGCTTATAATGTAGGATATGCTCAGAGAGAAAAGACACTCCCTCAACCCCCCATGGGGACCCATTTTAATCATTTTCAGCAACTGGACAGTAATTCTGGATTCGTTCATTCATTAGTCCCCATATAGGGTGATCTATATATGAAAAGACACAGAGGGGAACTCTTTGTCGCACAGAGCATCAGTTCTTTTTACAGATCTGACAGAGATTTAAAATCAGATGATCTACGTGCACTCAAAATGAAAGTGTGCGAGAGTGGAGAAGAGAGAGGCCATGGAGACACTTAGAGGAAACACTGAGAAAAAGAAAACATCAAGAGGACACAAAGCCGACTATTTAGGTAGAGGAAGAGGAGAAATGGAGAAGAACATGGTGAAGAAGAGAGACAACGGGGGAGTTAGTTATGAAAATAACAGAGCTGACTGACACACTGATACAGCGATGCGTGCCGATGGAGAATAGCCTGTAGCTAAATCAATAGTTTGTAAAGTCTGCATGCAGGCTGGGGAGTTGTTTGGTGCTTGGCCGTCCCCAAGCTGGGGGTGGGGTGGGACACACACACACACACACACCCAGCCCTGTGGCCCAGCAATTAAGATCGCCAGCCCAGCTGAGAATTAAATTTAGCCCCTTTCTCTTTTTTGGCCTACCACTACTACAGCAGTACTGCAGCCTTGGTAGAACCTATGAACTCACTTGAAACAACGTTGTGAAAAATCCAGTGTTTTCCGCCAGTGAGATAACACTGTGACTAGACGCTGATTCTATCTATCACTCTCTCTCTCTCTCTCTCCTCCTTCCTGTCTTCCGCTTTAAAGGGAAGAGATGTGGAGAACTAGGATGAGGCTGAGGCTCTTCGCTTTGTGGGCATGTTGCCAATAATCAAGTGTCTGTGGTCAGATGTGATTGCACTGCTGTAAATGATGACTTAATGAGCTTAACAAAATGCAGAGCTAAGTCCTGTAAAACGACAGGGTGTATGAATGCAATAACTAACTTTGAGATTCCAAACTTAAGCTAAAAGACTCATGTGAGTCTCATATCAATGTTTGCACAGAACTGGATAGCAGTTAAGGAGTTAATGCATAGCTGTGAAAACCCAGAGGTGAAAATCCCTCTTGATTTGAACTGTTCATATGGAAAAAGTAGTTCATTTCGTGTACAGCTCACACAAGGGAGGATTTTAATCATTTTTTTTTTCTTTTTAACTCTGGAATTAATGTCTGATGGTATAATGGCTTGAAAGGACCAGACAGATTTGGGAAGTGACTGCTAATGTTGCTAACTGAAATGATATGTGTCGAGCAAGGCCTGACCTGGATAATATGTAACAAATGATACAAACTCTTGTTCGTTTCATAGTTGTAGACCTGAAAATACTTGAATTTTTAAGCCGACTATTCAAAACCATGGATGAAAACTGTAATGAGGGGGTCAAGCAGACCAGCACAGTGTTAATAAGGACATCCCTTATCACTTGAGCATTGCTGTATTCATTCCCAGTTAGTTTTATGTCAACTGGTTGAAGATCAGCTAAGATATGAGGTCACATCCTGTTTACTGCTGCCACTTGGAAGTAAGCAAAGCTTTTGTCGAGCATCAGAACACCACACTGAGCGTGCAACATTTTTTTTTAGCCTGAACACACCTGTGATGATTCTTTTGGTTTTCATTTCAACTGAAACCTGATCATGACATTTTAATATTCTTTCAACCTTGCCACAAAAAAATGAGAATTATTATTGTTCAGGGTTAAAGACCTGTATGCTCCGTCTAGTGTAAATCACAGTAGTGATTGTGTGTTTGTGTGTGTGTGTGTGTGTGAAGGTGTGGGTGTAGGTGTGGGTGTGGTTGCATTCATTCATATGTGTGTGTTTGCATTTGTATGTGCATGCATGTCTAGTGTGTGTGTGTGTGTGTGTGTGTGCGTCTGTGAGTGAGAGAGAGAGAGAAAGAGCAAGAGAGATGGAGATGGCGTGGTGAGCAAAGGGACAGAGGGGAAGGAGTGATGCATGAAATTAGTTCATTAATCTTTGTCTCATAAACTGCCCTTGTTGGGATGAGGGGTGCTCTACCTGCTTTGAAAAAAAAGGGGCCTGCGCTCCCTCCCTGTTCAGTCATAAATTATGCCCTTCCCCCATGGGGATTCCCACAGGAGGGTGTCACATGGGGAAATGCACACCACTGAGCACTTGCGAGTCATCGGCCATGCTGTACAATTAAAGCATTGCTTAACGCAACAGTGTTTATGTGTCCGCCACTGGGTGCTCAACACACACAAACACACACACGCACACACACACACATGCAGATACACACACACACAAACACCCAGATACACACACACATACACATATACACACAGCTGCACATTGTGACAAATGCAGTGAACCTGCTAACTGGTGACCAACATAATTGATTTTCCAGCACACAAATCAAACATAAAAGGACTTATATGACAAGACAGAAGTTGATGAAGAGTGTGTTTGGGAAGAAGTCGTAGTGCATAGAAAGCTTTTTTTATTTCCTAATTTTTCTGTGACTGTTGTAACCAGCTGTGCTCCCTTTAGCAGGACCTAAACTAGTCTGGCATTTACCATGGGAAGTACTTGTGAGATCATAAGCAAGTTGTCCACACCATGAATAGGTGGGGCCCATACAAGACCTGCTATTCACCCTCTCTATAGATTGATTTTGCCATCAGATCCTTCTTGTATACAATATTCTCCAAACCACTTGCGCCACACCGACATTCACACATCTCCTGCCAATATGAATTCATAAACCATAGTTTTTTGTTATTTTTATGTCAGTTTAATTTCTTTTAATGATGTCCCTCTTCATGCCAAATGAGCATTTCAGCTTTGAAGCTACAGTATTAAGTGCTAAAATAATCTCTCTCTCACACACACACACACACAAAAATAACCCTCCTGAGTACTGAAATAACTGTTTTCAATCAATTTGATCAAACTAGAAAAGCACTCGAAAAGCGCAGACCTCTACCAAGGCAATAGAGTCACTGACGCAACGCAAATTTTAGACGGTGTTCCAGATCACCTCCAAAATTTAATCATCTGTTCTTTGCCCCAATATCCACATTGTCCGAAAACTTCTTCCAAATCTGTGTGGTACTTTCCGAGTTACTTTGCACACAGACAGACAAACGCCCTAGGCGCCCTTGGTGAAGGTAATTAATGAATCTAATTGAAAATAAGTGCATCTAGGGTATGTTATTTCTAACACCAAATAGGGTACAAATTAGTAAAGCAGAATCTCGTATGACTCATGTTGTCTGTCGCAAGGTAAAACTTTAGCTGTGTGCACCTCAATGAGATTAAAAAGCTGTGGATTCCCTTGGGTCAATTAACTTTAAATTCAAGTACTATAATGACCAAATAAACAAAGCAGAAATATTAAAGGACCTTCCTCTCTCTTTTGAGAGTGATGGAAGGACTTGAGGGTGGGTATTTGAGGGTAGGTGCAGTGTGTCGCTAGAGCTGGAAAGCGCTCTCTTTCTGTACTGCTGTCAGGAAAAATCAGAGCTACTATTAAGATGGACTGTTTTTATATTGATTGAATAAATAAACAGAGCTAAGCATCGAACCTAATGTTATTTCACCTTTCAATTACTGTTCTGAAACATAACCTTCAAATGACTGCCTGTTCAATACCAATAACACTAGCTGGTAAGTGCTAACATCGTCTGTCCCACCGTGTTCTGTGTGTGTTTTTTTATTTAGATTTCATTTCTCAGGTGAAAATTAGCGGACTTAACAAATGCTGTATATCAATCTAATTACTTCAAATTCATATGAGAAAGCCACAAAGGCATTATTACTAACTGTTTGTGGGTTGACAGTCTACTATCAATTCTTGTAGGAAGAATTTACAAAGGCAAACATCCGCTAGAACGACATGATGGATGCTTCATGGAAGGATGGATACCTAGTCATTTAACAGTCAGTGACAACTAGGTCCAGTATATAACCTTGCTGTTACACTTGATTATGAAGAATACAGTCTGTTAGCTACAGTGAACAGAAATGTGTGTGAATATTTTGTGTAATTTAATCTCAAGTCAATAAGACATAACATGTACTGTATACCTAATCAAAATATTCTGCACATCCAATAAAATCTTAACACAGAAACGTAGTCTACTGTAAACATGCATGTCTGTGTAGAAATATATCTATGGATTTAAATGTGTGTGCGTGTGTGTGTGTGTGTGTGTGTGTGTGTGTTAACTATGAGGGATATTCTTAACAGAATGAGTTACGATCCAGAAAGGCGGCCTTTCACTCCAGGAACACACAGCAGAAATGCTGACACTCCCTGTCAGTGATACCCTTCCAGCAGGAGTCAGGAGGACACAAGGCACAAGGACCCAAGTATGAACTGCCCATTCCTGGCGCAGGCATTATCATTCCCCCCACCCCCACGCCACCCCTTCAACCCCCCCCCCACAGTCCCAAAGTCCTACACCCTCCTAATGGACCACGGTTTATTTTTAAACACACTGTCACATTGCAGGGATGATGCCAAGGTTACCTTTAGGGTAGGGAAAACATTAGAAAGGACTACCGTGTGTAGTGTATTAGTATATTAGGCTGTGGAGTGGGAGAGAATGAAAATTAAAGCCACCCAGAGAAGTAGGGAGATAGGGGAGTACAGCCACCCATAAGGAAAGCAAAACACAACATATACAGTAGCACAACAAACTCCTATATGGATCCTATATGATGGGTTTGCTTTCGTTACCATAGAAAGCAGTAAACAAGATGGCAACACTTCTGTAGCGTACTAACAGACACACCTGGCCTGGTCATCGGGACAGTAAAGCACAGATTACAGAAACACTTTCCTCAGACGTTTTCACTGCAAATAAATCAGTCTTTAACCGCAACTCATTTGGAGAGATGCTACTGGAGAAATTGCTGAATTGCTTTGTGAGGCCTCTTCTCTGCCTTCCTTCCCAACACAATACTGGAAGACAGTGCTTATGAATGGGAATGTAAATGGGACTATACTATCATCCTGGAATAATATAACACAAATATTAAGGAAAGTGAAGGAAAGAAAAAAAAAACAGTCTAACAGTCTGTCTATATCAGCATGTACATAGTGTAACTTAGTGCTGTCTGATGAAGTACTGTATATTTGACGTCTTGGCGATGTTATACTGGCTGTGTATGGTTGAGGCATAGTGGATAATGATTTGAACCTGTCAGGTTCTACAAAAGAATGTTCTTTTACAATTCCCTGCTGTACACTTAATAGAAAGACTATTAGATGAGATGAATCTAAGGTTACTTTAAAGGAAGGAGGGACTAGCCTGTTGAGTGTTCTGAAGAAAAAGAGGCTCTAAAAGAGAGACACTGATGTGTAGACTAGCCTGTTAGCTGACAGTACGTGTTAAATGAATCACTCCTGTATTTAAATACCAGCTGCAATCAGCTCTGATGCCCTCCTAACTCGGTTTCAAACATTACTCTTTGTGCATTAGATTATCAGCTTTCTAACATTACCAGAACATTACTTGGAATTCTACTTGCAAGCGATATGATTTTGCACACCCTCAAGCTGTCCGTTCTTCCATCAACTTCTCTCACTCAGAACTCATTTTGTGGTTGAGATCCATAGATCCCATAGAAATACCCTAGCCGCACTGTTGCTAATACAGCATCTTTAGTGTGCTTATAGCCAAAGCACACTAGGTTTTAAGCTGGGTGCTGAGCAGGAGTGCCACCAGGGGGGCGGAGAGAGTTCTTAGGGCCTGGCACTCACAGGCGGGTCTAGAGGATATAATATTATAATCAATGTTTGAGGGGCCCAAATGAATTTTCTGTTAAAGGGCCCAAATTTTATTGCGGAGCCCTTGGTGGTTAGCATGTGTTAATAAGAAGAAAATGGAATAAAAGTAACCGCAGTTTGCTGTCTATCGTAACGAGCGGCATACTGCGCATTTTTATCTTATATACAGTATATTCTGGAGTAAATGCACTTTGCATTAAATCCTTATTTACTGGAAATATCAGGACGATATTAGGTGATACATTACAGATGGTGTGTCATATACTTGGTGGAAGCAACAGCACTAATTTGGACACATGAATCTTCATGATAATTATACACATTATAATGGGGCAGCCGTGGATTACTGGTTAGGGTTTTTTCAACCTATCGATGGTCGAGACCTAACCAGTGGACCCCTCACTGCTCCCCAGGTGCCGCTGTAGCAGGCAGTCCACTGCCCTGGGTCAGTGTGTGCTTCACCTCACTGTGTGTTGTACTGTGCTGTGTGTTTCACTAATTCAAGATTGGGACAAATGCAGAGATTGAATACACTTGGCCAATAAGACTGATTCTCTGTTGTCTAATTAAGTTTTGACTTGTCACCGGTGGGTGCAGACAAACTAAGAGGAGGTTTGGGCATTGCCAGGCAACCAGCTCAGATCAGTCAATTCACTGATGTTGGGATTGAGGGTTTTTGTATTTAATTTGGTTTTTGTAAGGTCTGCATCCCAAAGACTGCGTTCAAAAACCAAATGACATTTAGTAACAATGAATCAAGTGTCATTACTGTTCTTGATATGTGTCATGTCATGTTTATGACAGGTTTGTGTCACCCTTATGTAGACCACTTCAAATAAAGTGTTACCAAAATATGTGGCAGTCTTATTAAGAGCTGTCGATAGACACATATTTCATGGGGTTAATGTTGATTTTCCTATCTCCTGGTCTTTGAAATACATTACCCAGAATACACCTTGTGAACACTAATTCTACCAAAAATATAACTGTAGTGATTAATTTATCCTGAAGCAGCAAGAAGTGTTGTTGATACACAAGCTCATTGACTTTTACTGATAATATGTCAAAAAACTGTCAACACTTTCTTTGCAGAGCAGACCATTAAGAAATATCTCTGCCTACGTAAATTACATCGGTGTGATTAAAGAATGCCATTGATATTATCAACTTAAATTTCACTGAAGATAAGTGCCCAAGTGGTTCATATTCCATTGGAAAAAATGTTTAAAATGTTTGGGTATATGATATGACATTTGGGTATATGATTTGGGTATATCGCTCTGGTTGACAGAGGAAGAGGAATGCCTTGATAACCACAACAGTCAGTTCAGACAACCACATGGAGATGCAGTCCTGAGGATGGGCTTCAGGAATTTAGGAATGTAATCAGAGAAAATAGTTCAATTTACAGTATTCAGGCATGGTGCCTGAATTCAGGCCTGGGCTGGATGTGTGTATTAACAATATATGATGTCTTCAAAATGTCTAACTTTGGGCACAGAAATTTCCCTTGCCTTAAGGCCTGCATTTAGTACTTCAGCATCTTAACAACATCCTCATGTACCCATATTTCAAAGGAATTTAGTCTGCTATGCAGTGCTTACCAGAAATGAGAAGGGTCCAGAGAGGCCAAAGGACTGAGTAATCGGCCTAAAGTGTGGGACAACGACTTCCTGTTGATACAAGGAAATGCATTTAGAGACGGGGAAACAAAACTTCAACATTTTGCTTTTTTTCTTGCCCACAACAAAACATATGGTATAATCAATCTCTCAACCCAACCCAGGATGTTTCCACTTTCTAATTTACGAGTAGTCCATTCGGAGATTTAGCACAGGAGGGAAGATGGAGGTGGGCATGTCAAGTGACAACGAGGAAGATGAGGATAGTAAATTTGCCAATCCAAAGAGGCGCATGGTAAGGCTCTGGCATGAGGGAAAGAAAGTAAAGAGACCCGGCCTAAAGAGATGGGAGGGGCCGACGGTGGCCTGCACAGCAGCCA
Source organism: Tenualosa ilisha (assembly GCA_015244755.2). Lineage (NCBI taxonomy): Eukaryota > Metazoa > Chordata > Actinopteri > Clupeiformes > Clupeidae > Tenualosa > Tenualosa ilisha. The sequence continues at coordinate 1,144,225 of PYXC01002823.1, read as the reverse complement.
TGGAAGGTAATGTATTCGAAAACCAAATTACCGTAAACCTGATCCCATCTGGGTAGTTTTCTGAGCTCAGCTTTGCTTGGGGTTACTGTGTGATACCATCACCATGAAGACAACAAAAATCTGATTAACCTACTAGTACTGAAAACACGCAGTCAAAGACCAAAGAGCTTTTAACTTAGGACATGCTAATGCAATTTTGCTTCCTTGTTTTTCTGAAAATGTAATAGAATCGCCGATGCAAAGGAAAACAGCAAAACAGACCCAAGCAAGCCAAATGCAGCACTATAGATATGCATTGAAAATGTTCTCCATTTTCAGTGAGGAAAGGAGTCAAACAAATTGAAATCTAATTCATCACTTGGTGCTGGTTGCTCTGGGTGCACGACAGTAACAATCATTTCCTTGTAAAAATAGCATTTGAAAAAAAGGACAGAGAAGATGCAAATAGAATTAGGTTAAATACAAAGGTGCTGATGGCAGGAACTTGGAGGATAAAGTGAGAACAGCACCAGACCATGACTCACACATTGCAAAACTGACAATAGAAAGAAGTTAATTTTACTTTCAATAGGACAAATTACGCCAACAATCACTCCCCTTGTTTCTCTCAACAATGACCGGATTTGTCAGTATTCATAAGAGATAACTATGATCACTGTAATTATAATGACAGAAAACACAGCATATATAAAACTGTCACTCCATTAAAACAGAAGCTGGTTAGATATGATTAGCACTCTCAGTAAACAAAGTGGCCATGACTGCCCCACAGACCAGTAGAAACCAGGGCAATCGCTTCCCCCTGGGGGCAATCTATACACACCCAGGCAACCATCCCACTGCTTCCCCTCAGAGCGTGGTTAATGAAGAGGCAACAGACCTATTCCATTAAAGCCATCCTGTTACACATCTAAGCCTTCACAACACTCAGCTCCACTGAATTAACACACACATACACGCGCACTCATAGTCTCCTCCAGCATTTCAGAACATGCATATTCTGTCAGGTGCTGCTGCGTGGTTTGTAACCCCATATACACGACAACATCCTTTTACACCAGTCATACCCACTAAATACATGCTTATTACCATGCAAATCAGTAACATACTAACCATTTGTTAGTCATTACATTACAAGTCACTTATTAATACCTTGTTCTACATGAGCTTATTCTACCTATAGTAGACCATTAACTACAATTTCTAGTCATTGCTTATTCACAGTAAAAACGCTAGTTGTTGTAAATTAATTATGATCTCTATATGCTTTGTTTAGTAAGGGGTTTATAAGGTGGAAGCACAACAGAAACAGTTATTCTCAATCAAAAAGACATAATTAGGACTTGGACTTGGGGACTATTATGCTTGTAGTTGTAGTTTTGGGTTTTGTTCCTATGACCATCTTTTCTAAATATTATTGAAGGAGTTTAACTGTTCCTGTTATACTACTGCCTTATAAGCCCCATCCTAACAAAAGCATATCAAAATTATAATACACATACAACTAGCTTGCTTACTATGAATACACAGTAATTCTTTGTTAATGGTTTACTGTGGGTAGTAAACTAATGCAGAATAAGGTATTAATAACTGACTTGTAATGACTAACAAATGGCTAATATGTAACTAATTTGCATGTTAATAAGCTGCTAATTAATGGTGAATATGTGCACCCTACTCTAAAGTGTTACTGTATATATATTCCACGAAAACTGTCACGTCCATAACGCCAGCAAAATGCCATGGTATTTGTATGATGTGAATGATTATGTGAAAAGTTTCATAAAATTTGTTCTACAACCAAGAAGAATGAATGCTCAAATTTTATGTAATCATCATTCACATCATGCCACACCATGGTATTGTGTTGGCATTGTTATGGATGTGACAGTTTTGCGTGCAATTACCCATATATGTATATATATATATGTATGTATGTTACACTTTTTCTGATATTACTTTGAAAGGAGTTTAAGCATGCTGTGACTTTTTTACAGATAAAATATGCAATATTCCACATGTAAGGCACACTTGTGATCATGTTTGCTAAAAACAAGAGAGCTGACAGCTCTAAAGATTTAAACGGTCATGGTTAGCTGAGATAGACTTCACCTGTAAAGACTGTTGTTCAACCATCCACTGACACTACATTTTATTTCTGGCCAGTCAAAATTAAAACACAACACGCACGCACACACACACATGCACACACACACAAGCGCACACACACACACACACACACACACACACACACACACAATGTTACACACAAAAAACACTAATCAGGAATTATATTTATTTAGTTTAAGTTTTGTTTTATTCTCCAGTGGCTTTCAACATCAGCCTTATACAATATTTAAAAATATATATTTATGAATGCCATCATCAAAAGACCATATTAAGTAGAATGTTAAAAAGATATTTTTAATATTTAAATTATTTGTAATTTGACTATTTTCAATGGAATTCTAAAAATATATTTTCACAAGATATAGTAACTAATATCTAATTAGTAAGTGCAATTCACAACACCTTTACATGAACACAGTGCAATGTCATCAATTGACTCTCAACCATCTAGACTAATTTATTGCATACTGGGCTCAGGCAAGTTATTTTGTTAATGTTTTGTCAGTGACAATGTTTTTAACACATCGACAGAAACTTTTTGTTTGTTACTTATCAAGTGTATGACTCCACAGCTTTAGTTATCACACCACTATTCCAAATATTTTCAAAAATCTGGTATCTGAGACAATAACAGCCCAACACACAGTCATTGTTTCTTGCTGTTTGTCCATTATTGTAATTTATAAGAGAAATTTTTCCCTTTACTTTTTAAATTGTATTTCCATGTGTCATATTTTGATTCAAACAATATTACTTGCAACATATTCTTTATTCAAAACCAGAAATGTTTAACAGGTTTTTTATATAATGTTCGTGCAAATGTTGTAATTTATCGCTGCATAGATAATTTTGCATGGCTGTGGCAACTTGTGTGGCTGGTCTGACCTGGTTGTCTGAATTAGTAACTACTGAAGCGCTCAAAACCATGGACTTATTTTTGGATTTAGTTTTAGTTTTGAAGCTGTTAGATCTGAGCTGTCAAAGAAGTTTGCAAAAACATCATTGTTAGCTATTTTAATAAAATGAAAGTTTATTATGATTCCTTCATGTGTTGCTTTCAAATCTCCCATAAATATCGTGACTGTCCTTATGTCGTGGTGTAAGAACATACAGTATGTGTGTGGGTGTGTGTGTGAAAATAATCTGTGGGCATAAGGTTCTATTACGTTATAATAAAAAAAAAAGGCTGCTTAATAATTTCGCTAAAAATGCACAGAAACACGAAGTGACACAAGCGAAACAGAGGTCACTAGGACACACAAATGGGAGCCGATAACTAGGTACTAGGTTAACCTGATTATGAAAGTAGATTGCTTTTTGTCTGGTTTCGGGAGTAATGAGCCGAACCAAGCCAAGCATACCCTAGTTAACATTAAAGTTAAACATTAGAGTCCTTTCAAATACATCTCTTTTTCACTGAAGTTAGCCATGTCTATTTCAGAGTATTTTATGTTAATTACAGGTGAAATGTCTCAATACACACAGGTGAAATGTCTCAGTACACATAATCAAATACGCTATTTAGTATTAGAAATCTTACATTAATTATTTCTTACGTTATCCAACTTTTATGTCATTTATGTTGTTTTTTTCCTCATTAAAGTAACACAGTGTGGGAAAACATTGGGCAAATAAGTGGGTAATTGAACATAGGCCTAGCTAATAGTTCCAAAATGCACATGTACAATTTATACATTTATGGCTTTAGCACTGAAAAATATTAAAAAATGTGTTACTCACTTCTGTTAAATTACTTGCCAATTTGTGATAAAAATCACTCTCTGGGAAATAAAAAGTAATGGGTATGTGTATAAAATGAAAATACAACCAACACAAATTAGTTAAAATGACCAGATACAATAATGCTGTCAACTGAACAAACTTCATTGCCTGCTTGTGGACAACCACTGTCTCACTGCCCCACAAGGAGCCTCACTCTCTCCAAACCCGCGACTGCCCCAGATTGGGCTAACTTTTGTGGATGCGATACCGTGTCTTGGCCAGGATGCTGCTTACTTGGCCAGCCTGTCAGGGTCACCACCCGGCTACATTTGTCCCACAAACACTGAGGCATGTAATTCATCCCTGCCAATCCCCATGAGATGCACTTAATCTTATGTGCTCTGATTTATTCTACCTCGGCAAAATGGTATGGAAAAGTGAGTAGTCCAAAACCAGCTGTTTGGAAGCCTGTACGCTTTCTTTTCCTGCTCGTTTCAGTTTCACTCTTTCAAAGAGAAAGAATCCAAAGAGAATAAAAAGCAAGCAAGCAATAAAGAACGATAGGGGTCCCTGAACTTCTCAATTTAACAAGCTATGCATTTAATGCAAAATGTAAAAACTGTCACAATTATTAACCTGCTCCAAAACTGAAATTTTCTGTAAACAGATAACTTGCACCTGCGGTTAGCACCTGCACTGTCCTCAGCAAGACTACAATATCTGGCTTAATTTATCTACAAAGTCATACAGTGACAGTTCCTATAAGTTTGCATGAAACACTACCTCAGTGTCACAGCAGGCTTGAACTTCAAACTGAGCTGGGGTTAGACGCAGACAAAGTACCACTCTATAACGAGAGCTGAAAAAAAGTGTCCTGAAGAAGCTATAATTTCCTATGCGCTCTGCAATCGCAGGCCCTAGTGAAAAAACACACATCTGAAAGAGTCTCGCTAAAGGAAAAACTGAGTGTGTGTGTGAACAAGTATTGAACTACAGGGGAAAATAAAAACAACAAAAAGCATAATAAACACACACAATAAACAGACAAAAGAGAAATGAACAGAGAGCTGCACCTACTGGTTATGATAGTTGAGAGGATCAGGGATGCAAAGTTCTGAAATGTCCATCAGTCCAGGTTTAACATTCCAGGAATGAGAGTCGGAAAGAGGAAAGGCACTCAGACCAGCTTCTTCCCACAAAACGCACGTTGTGCCCTTTCACTGGCCCCAGCCAGGAAAACAAAACACCTCCAGCACGTTGCCAACCCCCCCGATCTGCACAGGTATGTCAGACAATATGTAGGAGTGCATGTGTCTGAGAGGGGTGTGAGTGCGCGCGCCTTTTGGTGTGAGTATGAGTGAGCCAATGTATGGTTCCCTGTGAGTGTGTGTGTATGAGACAGAGGGGAGAGAGAGAGAGAGAGAGGGAGAGAGATAGAGAGAGGAGTGACACAAGGAAAGGAAAGTAAGAAGGGAGGGGGGATGCAAGACAGAGAGAGAAAAGGACAGAGAGTAGAGAGAGAGAGAGAGAAAGAGAAAGAGAGAGAGAGCTGAGATGGGGTGACCGTGAGAGAGCGAGAAAGAGGAATGACTCTCCCCATGGTAAGGATAGGGCTCTTTAAGACTGAAGAGTTTGATGAATATGGAGCAGCTGCTGTCCGCTGGCTCTGGGGGGTGGGGGGTGGGGCTTAAAGAGACAGAGAGGGCTGGCTCATTGGAGGGGGAGGGGAGAGAAAGAGAGAGGGAGGGGACTCGTGCTCTCTCAAACAACCCCGCTACACGAATCCACGTGCATACACATTTTACAGACACAAAAAAACAGATTCTGGAAATAAAGTCTTCAAAGCACTGACATCAGCACACATTTTGCAGAGCTATTTTTGTCATGATAGCTTTGCTTTCCTCGATTTGTTAAATAACTTTTTAAAGCAAAGGTGTTTGTTAAAGGCATCTTTGGAAACCAAGCTGTTAATGCTAAAATAGATTCAGATCATACTCGATTATATTTTTCACTTTTCATAAATCTAACATCTGCTTCCATAATCACAACATCATCTGAATTAATAGTTTACACAAAGATTGTTCACACAACTTTTTTACATTTACTTTCACTTCGCGTATTAAAATTAAGAAAAAAAGAAGCATTTATCATAATGGATTGTCAGTCACAATCATGAGAAGGGCTAGAAAACAACTTGCCTGTCCACACAAATCAAAATAGAACACAAACAAAATGGCCCCCCAGTAGATACAGGTATTCCTATGGTAGTGACAGCATGGGAATGGGTGGCTTTTTATTATGTCTAGGATTGATGGCAAAAGTGTATCAGTAAATTGAGTCAGTAAGTCTTCATTAGTTATCAGTGCCTTTACTGTGGATAGCCTATGCCTCAACGTTTATTAATCACTGTAAGTAAATGCAGTATGCAGTGTAGCCTACCCACACAACCTTCTCATGCAATATTATAGAGCGAGCATCTGCTTGAAGCTGAAGCACAGAAGTGCTGTTTTGAAATCTTTAGCATAATTTTTTGCATGCAAGACGCATGAGAATAATAAGAGATGTAGGGAAACATGCATATGAGTTATTGTGTTGTTTCACTTTCACTGATTCTATGTGCTACAGGATGATGCCCCATTACCGCAGGACGAGATGCAAGTCAGACGATCCAACTTTATTCTATTCACCGTCTTACATTTCCATAATCAATACTAAAAAAAGCACATAATCCCTATTGATCATCACAGTTCCACTGATGCACAACAATAAGATCTGCAAGTTCCTTTCAAAAATACAAAATCAAGTCATTTACTGTTATGCATGTCAGTTGAATTACAATGGACATGTAGGGATCAAAAATTGCATCAAAGTGTAAAATCAATAATAGTCTCTTTAATAATTATATTTTTAAAACATTTAATAAAAATAAATCCAATTAAATATTCAAATTAGAGAATAAAGCCATGAGATACCAGACAAAATCAATAAGCAAGGCTCCAATTTTTTGTTTTTTAATTAGACTGTCTACCTTATGGTATTGGGTTATTCATTACCTCTACCATATTAAAATGTATAATTAGAAGAAATATTCACATGGCTACCATTTCCTTTTCATATAGCATATAGGCTATATGTGCATTTTATGTAGAATTGTACACAGGTAGGCTGGAGATTTAATGAGACTAAATTGTGATTTCCTAATTTATACAAAATTTGGTCTGATGAATATGTGGTCTGATGAAAACCTGTTTTCTGTCTCTCTCTCTCTCTCTCTCTCTCTCTGTGTGTGTGTGTGTCCATGCGTGCACACACACATTCTTTTCAAGCCAACTATTCACCCCACCTGTTCAAGGCTTTGTCAAGTCTTCCATTAGACCTATATATAATTGTTATTCAAATATGATGTAATATTAGCCTGGAAATCCACAAACAGTGCAGTTCATTGCACATCGTAACACGAGAGCTGTTTGATATGCTCCCTTCCAAATCTGCCTCTCAAAATCGTGATTAAAGAAAATGTCCTATACTAATAATCCACTAGTGTGTCTACAGTGTAAATGGTCGTGGCGTAGTTCGCTGAGGAATTTGGCTGAAGACGGATACCGTTCAGACAGTTTCACTGAAACAATATGTCTTCTTCCCCCAAACACCTGTCCAGTTTTGCTCATGCTTATAGTTTTTGAAGCAGAAGTGATATTTCTCAAGTTTGTTTCTATTTATGTTCCATTTGATTGTAGCCTTTGTCAGCGTAAAAAACTGACGCATATGAGATGGGTGGCCTGTGTCGATTTTAAACCTAACCAAGCTTCAGGTAGGCTACAACTTTGCCTTTTTCTGTTACAACGTATCTGAAACAGTTGACTACGGAGGGCTGGGGGCTTCAGACTTGTTAGTCCACGACTTGACAGTTTTGAAAAACTATTTGGCCAACAATAAACGGAACTTTCTGTGACTAAATGTAGCCTAATTTTAGGAGCACTGAAAAAGAGGAACAAACTTTTTTTTTTCTTAACCGACATAGCCCACAGTCTTCACCAAGTGTTATGGTGAAATGTATTAATTTATAGGCTAGTGAATTTCAAATAGGCCTAACTCGTCATGGCAAAGAGGTTCGTGGACTCGTAAATGTGGGAAATATTCACCTTTTTAAACACACAGCACATACAAGAATCCGCATGTATTGCTTACAAAAGGATGAAGGGTCCTCTGTCGCGCTACCACACTGCAGGCAACCGGCTCCTCCTCCAGGCTTCGCATTCTGTCCCAGTCCATTCAGACAACCGAGTGAGTTCTGTCAGAGGGGCGCATAGCAATATCTTGCTACACTGCCTTGAGCATAATGGTAGCCTAGTTTTGCGTACAAAAACTGTTCATCTGAGCGCATACTCTTTACCACGGCGCGGTTAGTCCGATTAAATTTTCTCAATGAAGACAACTGTGACAAGTGAAACACTGTAGAAATCCTGATTACCAGCATGATTCCGGAAAAGGTCAGATGACTTCCAAGGGTAATGAATAAATTATAAGACAACAGTCTTGTCGCGTCTGAAGGTTGAGATAATGGCATCCCTATCACGGTAGCCTACAGTCCAGGCCTACATAAGAGGATGCAGACAAAAGATATTTGTAACAAATGGTAGCGAAACTATGTCCAATTTCCCCTAGATAAAATATAGGCCTTTTTGATAGGCTACGCATAGGCCTACGTTAAAGTGTTTTGTTTTTCTTAGTGCTCAAAGTCATTAATTCGTTGGTGCGCGTATCACTTTGCAGGTTCACTGTTCACTCATATAATTTTATACACATGGCATGCTGATCCTTTTAAATCTTTCAGGAAAAAGTATTCACACCACCAAAATAGCATTTTCCTGTAAAATTACTCCAAAACGTGCGCTAGAGGGAGCATTGCCTCGGAGGAAACATAGACTGTGAAGTGGTCACGGAGATTGTAATTTATTTGCATTTATTTGCATCATATACCCTTTGGATGTGTTATTCTTTTCTTAAATTTAGTCATTCGTGTTCATTTTAGTGGGGTCAATATTTGTAGAATGTATTTATTGATAGAACAGTGAGGAGTAGACAGGGAACGACTGTGAGAGAAATGGGGAGATTGGGGATTGACAAATGTGTCCAGGCCAGTCTGGTATCTGGGTCCTCCTCATGGGTTGTGGACCTGTTGCCCTTGTGGCACGAGATGCTGCAGCTTGCCTCACAGCTCCCCCTTATCTGAAATGTAGTTGATGTCAGATGATTCTGCTAGTGAAGTGTCATTCAGAATCAGTGTGTGTGATGGTTCTTTCTGGCAGAAATCAGAGTTGTAAAAATCCTGTAGAATTTTTTTTTTTTTCCTATAGAAAGGGGGGTAAACCACCTGTCTGTAAACAGTGCTTAGAATTGTTTGTCCAGAGTGCCCAAAGTGAGAACCAATTAACATCAACAAGCCAGCGCCATTTTTTGGAAAGGAGAAAGACATGAAAAAAAGGGCTCAGGACTAAAACATGTTGCATTGATCTTTGCTGTCACATTATGTGTCTTTCCATGTATCCCTCCTGCAGATATTGTGTAAGCATTAAGGAATCATGTTATGAAGAGTATCTAGGAAACAATACAGATTAATTTAGCAGAGAGTGGGTTAAGAGTGAGTGTCAGCAGCAGCAACTCTTTGCATGCAGATATGTTACACCAATTCACCTTTCACACCGCCATTTTGTTTTTTTACGTGGGAGTAAACGTACTTCCCGTCATTGGCTACCTCCTATATCAATCAGTTCTTGTTTGTTAAAACAATGTCTGTAACAATCAGTAATGTGGGCCTGTTATGATACATGACACACAGAGAAATGGGGTGGTATAAAATATGTGGTTAAATGAGCAATGATGTTATCTGAAGTGTAGGTGGTTCAATCTGTGCAAAATAGGACCACTGTATGTGTAGTGCATATTGTATCATGGTTGTGTAATGTTGAATACAGTGATGCTGTTGGTGCAATGGTGTGGAGTTCAACAGGGTCACAGACTCAGGGAATAGCCTCTTTCAAAGCCTGCTGGTACTGAGGCTCTTGTAGTCTCCTAATTGAAGTCAGGAGGGTATAGGTCCATAACCAGGTTAAGAGTGACCCTTGATTATAGTTTATGTTTTAGTTTCTTTCGAAAGCATTCTAAGCCTAGGCCTAGTTCGGACCATTTCCCAAGACACATTTCTTAACTTCTCTCCATGCTTTACACCTGCAACTCCCGATAAACTCCTAATTTTACCTGCTCTCCCCTTGGTTGTTCATTAACTGTTACGACTCAAATTCTTGCTTACATGTGATTTTCTGAAAATGCTCAGATTTTGTATAAAAAATATGTGTTCAGTGCATTCTGAGATTTCCATGTGACACCAAACCAATCATATACTTCTGCAAACTCCTGGACAGTTTGACAGCTTTCCAAAAACTGTGACCTACTCACCCACACTCCCAGCTGGTAGGCCTGTTCATGAAAATAAAAAGTACTTGATTAGTCCTTACATCCTGGTCATTTCAAATTGTGTCAGGCCATCTGGTGAACTCTGATGATGTACCAACCATGTTTTTACTTGCAAGTCTTCAAAAGGCATGGAACATGAGCACTAGCTAGGGCATTGGAGCATGCCTTTTGTCACACCTTTTTTTCAGTCTTTTTTAAAGCACAGACCCCTTAATTTTCAATATGCTTAGTCAGGTGTAGACTACAATATTTGCCATTATGTATAATTCAACTCTGGTCTAAGGTCTTTTCTGGTCTAAAATAATGTTATTTTAATTTTTTGTTAATAATTTGAAGAAGATCTAGATTATAGTTATCTGTCTGTGTTCATATTTCAAAATTCAGGTTGATGTTTTTCTTCTTCGATGCATTTTCATGGTTCATGTTTTTACATCGATTGTGCATGTTGTCCGAGTGCAGCAACCCCTCCCACCTAGAATCATAAGCATGCCTGTCTCATTGAAATGTTTGTGGTGTCTTGAAAGCCTACCACTAAGTTTAGATCTAGCCCTCTCAAAGCCTACCCTTTTGCCTCGGTAAGCTGGGGAATTGCATGGGTCAAACTCTCATTTCCTCATCAAACACTAAGTGAGTGATTTGGAATATTTATGAGGGCTCCAATTTAAGTTAAACATTGAACAAAATAATTCAATTGAATTTATATGGTTGAAAGAATTAAAATCCCTATTGGGGGGCTGTTTGGTAAGAGGGTGAAATTAAACAAGGAACGATCCTATGATAAAAGCTGCAGTGCTGGGGTAGAGACAAGCGGTCTGTCTGGAAGTGACTGTTACTCACCAATGGTAGCTGGAATGCAGGTTTATGCCATTTTTCAGTTTGATACACAAATGCCAAATTTTTTAACTTAAATTCGTAAATCAAATAATAAACATTTCTGGGGAAAACAGGCAGTGCATTCAAAGACTCCACTGAATAAAATCCTGAATTCGACATATATACTGTAGATTCTTTACCCAAAAAATACTAAATTCTTTCATTAATTACACATATGTGTTATTATGGCATTTTTAGATGAATACTTTTTTTTTACAAAGTTGAAATATACAGTATTAAAGATTTCAAGGCTTGTCGGACACCAATATAGCTGTGTCTTTATAGCCTTAAGTTTCCTATTTAGGTCCGAAGGACGCAAGGAGGGGGGATGCTGAGATTGGTCTCGGTGACCTCTGGTTAAATAGCGTGGCTTTGCGCAGATGTTTCCAAAAGTGGTTGGGCACTGATTAGCTGACACTGCGTGTCTGTTTTGCAAGCTGTGCTATTGTGGCATGGGGTTGGTCAAGCCAAAGACAGGAATGAAGATATTGATTGCTTTTACTACAATGACAGTGATGCAATACAAGCTATTTTTGGTATTGAAGGGAATTCACTGCCTCTGTGACTGAATTACATGACGTGGGTAAGCTCCTCAAGATAGCTCAGCTAATACTGAACCATAATACTGTAAAGCTCTGTTGCCTTGTAAATCATCAATAGCGTAAGCTGAAGTAGACAGGCAGAAGTGCCACTCATCAGTGTAACAGGGTTATCAACAGATAGTAATGATAGAAAATAGGATGCACCTCCCATAGATACTAGGCAAGACTAAGACCCTTAACATTTAATCTGAGCAGCAACAAGGAGTCCGTGAAGGTCAATCAGATGAGTGACATGCATCATCTCTGACTCGGCTACAGTCTGTGTCGTGTGTGCAATGGTCTCACTACAAATGCAGATATGACCCTCAACAAACATTCTAATAGGTTCTAACAGGTTTTATAAAAACATATAAACGAATAAACAAAGTAGTAAAAAAAATATGCTTTATAAATTTTATATGACGTCACATAGCCTTAATCAACTAATGCGAATTGTTAGTTTGGAATGTTAAAATGGAAACCAAGTGGGAACAGCTATGATGCTCGAAATCACGCTCTCTTAAAATGATTGTTGAAGCGATGTTTAAAAGGTTGGGAACCACAGTTCTTGAGGGTAAAATGGCAAAACATTAAGCTAGAAGCTTGCATGCTGGAGGAATGTAAGCTGGACTTCAAAATAATTAATAACCTGGTGGAGTTTCTTGACAAGAGACAACAGGCTGGACCCAAAATATAACATAGATGCTATTTACAGCAGCAGAAAGACCTGACCCTCCGTCTGGAGAATGTAATGCATGCAGTTCTGTAAACAGTCAATGAGAAGTGGTCACCTTTACCTCTCCTCCTTACGTAAATGGTCACATGGGACTTCAAGGTATCCTATGGAAGTTGCAAGATTTTTTACCAACAGAGCTCCCCCTAGAGTCACAGATTTTTCGTAACTTACACCACCATCGTAAATTCTCAGCAATACATGTGGATTTGTTTACAACCCAAAGGAAAGAAACCAGCAATGATATTTTTTAGGAAATAAACATGATTTCATAAAGCTCATTCTCGAACTTTTGTTTGTGTTTTTTGGCAAGGTGCCGATAGCTGATTTTGCAAGCATTGTTTACACAACAGGGGGAGATGAGAGAGCCTACTTTCACTCCTTAAGGAGTCATTTAACCATCACAGTGACTAGTACCTGGTAAGTTGACTTAAATTCTAGCATAGCGTACCTTTAAAGTATTTTTTGCACACATTTATATTGTGAGAATGTTTGTGACCAGATACATTTAATTTCTGTTCAGAGAAAGTTGTATTGGCATGTTGGTAAAGATACTTCATTTGGTCATATATTCTTCATTTCTATTACTAACTGGAATGCTGTTACATTCCAGTGGTTATCTAAAGATGCAGTGCACCTCGGCAGGCCTGACTCAAAAGGTAAATGGTACATACAAAAGACATTTACTGGGATTTATAAGGGATTTCTCTAGTCCTTTTATCTAAGAGTTTACTGCTGATATTCAGCACCTGTTGTTGCTCTCATAGATCAAGCACTGTGTGACTACTGTCTATGAATTGGAGTCATAAGACCTGCCTGTAGTACATGTGTGCCTGGAGGTCTATAACTGATTGGGAAGATTGACTCTTAAATTAAGTCATTAGTTGTGCACATCCAGTCATCAACGAACCTGTTAATAAGACTCACATATAACCCTCCTGGCATGTACACAAACAAACAAAACCAGATAAAACAAAATAGTGGTCATGGTCCGAGGCAGAATAACCGGGGGGGGGGGGGGGGGTGGTGGTGGGGGGGTCTGAAGAAAATCCAAAGGATTTACTCAATGTTTTGTCAGGCACTTTCGGCTCGAATCAGGACCTGAACAGGTCCATGACGGGTAGCTGGAGAAGGAATAATTCATGTTGAAGAAGAAATTACAGGCAAAGTTAGGCTAATATCTGTTATTAACCCTGCATGGGTTGCTGTTGTAAAGTGATCTCAGTGTGTAACAAGGGCCCCACTGTCAGGGCTCCAGGGCACGATGCACCACAGCTCTTCCCTCAGGAGAAGCTAACTTATTAAAATAATGTATTAGCCCACCAGATTACTGCTGCCTGCGGCAAAGGCAATTATCCATTCCCAAATCCCCAGGCAGAGTTCTCCCCTCACACCCACAAGAGAAGAGAACGCAAAGAGAGCCAGACAGAACACACTCAGTGAAAAAGCCTATTAATTAGCAGTGTTTCTACTGTGGGTAGATCCTCACTGCCACAGTGCCACCACAGAAAAAGAGCATAGAGGAAAAAGAGTGACATAGAGGTAGAGACAGACAGATAGAAAGTGACAGGAAGGACTGATGGGCTATTTGCAGAACAGTTATTAATGATCCGAATCAGTTCTCTTAGAAAAGTAGAGATTTAGAAGAATAAGATGAAGATGGAGTGTGAGGTGAAGCTTGTGGGTAACAAGGAAAATGGAGAAAATCTAATTTAAACTCACACACACATGCACATCTCACACACAAAGACACACACACTAACATACGTGCCGTCACACACACATGCACATACACATGCGTGCCCATCTCACACACACATACAACACATATACTCCAACCCCCATCGCCAAACTTGTGTGAACCTGGGTAAATCTGTGATTTTTAATTTGCCAAGAAGAGCCATTTCTAATTTGCCACAACCCCCAAAATGATCTCAAGTGCTATTCCAATGTGGGTGGGCTTGTATGAGAAAATGAGGAGAATGATTGCTGATTGCATTGGTTATAAATGACACAACCATTCTTTGAAACAGTTTAGCAACTGCAGGTAAAATTAGTGTTTCCAAGAAAAAATATGCTTGCTGTATTTCAGAAAAGATTCAATAAGAGATTAATGTATCAACATCCTAAGTGGTTGTGACTGTGGCTGTTGGTGATCCAGATATGAGCTCAGTTAGGTCTATTGAATCTGCTGTGCAAAGTCAGTGTGCTCACAGAATCCTGCTTTCACACCAATATGCTTTGAATGACTTATTGTCTTTTAGAAGACCCACTGTGCTAATGGCATTGGCACATTTGAAATATGATGTAGTGGCTGATGAACTGTGGGCAGCCATGTTTGTTCTGTGCGAACAAGGATTAAAGGGCACCTCTGGCATGTTGGAGCCTATGAGTTAAAAAAAAGTTGACTGGTATTTAGCACACGCTTTTATCCAAAGTGACACAGACTCGCAACGTGGGGTTCGAACCCATGTCACCCTATGAACTCTGTTGGAAAAAAGAAGGCAGCAGCAAAGCTACGTTAGCTTTCTTAGCATCAAAATAGAGCACTGTGCCACAAGCGCCTCCTTATTAGCCTTACAACATTAGCATTACACCTGTTTAACTCTGTAACTGAAAAGAAAGAGTGTAAATTGTGTTTGCTCTAGCAGTCAGTCACATGCGTTTCTTTCAGTCACTTCCTAGTAATACTAGTTGACTACTCTCTACATTACCATTCTTTACAACTGAGTTGAACAGTGAACTGGGTGGTCAGTAGCATGTATATCAACTTAGCTGCTGCTGATTAAGCTGGTACAATAGCTGTGCTGCCCCAGCTCTGTAGCTATATACAGCTACAACTTATCTCGATTCTGCAATTGTTAGTACAACCACTGAACAGTCAACCAATAAAATAATTAAATGTTGACATTCAAGTGTATCGGTGTTTCATGTTTTGATGACCACAGTAAACACGCTAAAGTCTGGCATGTTTTAGGGTTGTAGCTGAGATGGTATGTTAAAAACTGTGTTGGGACGCATACTTTAAGAGACTATAGAATGTCCGCCTTTCAGTCTTTTAACTTTTGAGAAGGTTTGGAGCTGAACCACAGTCAAGCAAGAATGCAAATTGCATTGGCCCTGTATGAAGATTTATGGGAGTTAGTGTAATGGTAGCTCATAGCTGTGAGTAAAACTTCCTGCTGACAGATAATAGTGAGTGTAATGGAATCCAGTAAGTAAGCGAGTAAACCTATATATACACACAAATATATATATACATATACACAGAGAGAAACTATCACTAATTATAATATTCTGTGCAGTGCTATGAACGTAAGTAGCTGCAGTAGAGTAAGAGCCATACTTGAGGGGGGCGATGCAAGAGACTTGCACCTGGGACCGGGTGGCTTCATCACGCCACTGATTATAGGGCGAACAAAGTTTCTCTTGGTTTCCTCTGTGGTCTCTTGGCAATTACTGCCCTTGCGAGATGCCACTAGTGCCTTGCTGAACAACGTAACCGAAAGTAACTCACGTTTGAGCCATTTTATTACCTTGTCAGTCAACATAACTCTTACATCACTAGTTACTATCCTTTGGTTTGTAAAGATACCCACATGTGTTGATGAGAATTTAGAACATTGGTGTAAGTTAGAAAAAACAAACAATCAAACAAAAAAAAAACGGTGACTGTAGGGGAAAGCGGCATGGTTTAAAAAGCACAGGATACCTAAGGAGACAATATAAACCTGGAGAATCACTTGGCAACTTGAACTGTTAATGGTATGAACTAGAAAAGTAGTTGGAGAGTGCAGACCTTCGACAAGGCAGTATAGGGGTCACTGACGCAATAGACATTCTAGATGGTGTTCAGGATCACTACCAAAATTTAATCATCTGTTTCTTGTCCTAATAACAATGTTGTCCGAAAATTTCATCCAAATCCGTGCAGTACTTTTCGAGTTATTCTGTACACAAACAGACAAACAGAGACAGACAGACAGACAGACAGACAGACAAACGGCAGAGAACATAACCACCTTGGTGAAGGTAATAAAGAAACTGCTTTCTTAGAAACACATCACTGTGTTCTTGTTCTAATGAAATTAAGATTAATGGCAAACGATATTTATGTGTGTGTGTGTGTGTGTGTGTGTGTGTGTGTGTGTGTCTGAAAAGGGAGCACGATATATCATACCATCATAAGACTAGGTAAAGGTCTGGGGGCAGCTGGCTGCTTTCTCTTTCTCCATGTCTTACTGTGCTGAGGTCATCCTTGTTGGTATCGCAAACACAGCAGTCACATTGTGCCACCATGCAGACAGATTGCTTACAATAACCATTAGGGGACCTTTTCACTTTTCATTGTCAGCAGTTCATGAGATAATTTTAACACCGTTCAAGAGTATAACCCCCCTAACAGGAAGATAAATATAAATAAGCCTGTTGTGAAAGTACTATATTGGGACGCCCTAATCCCATTTACAAGTCTTAATACAGCCAGCATAATGATATTAGACCACTGCATGGGCAGTTTGATTTGACAAAGTTTTCTATTTTTAAAGTGAGGAATACTCAAACTAAAAGCTTTTGAGTGATTGCAAAGGGGATAAAAAAAGAGGAGGCTGGCTCTCATGCACACTACCTGTTTGGCAACTTCCCTACTGACGTGGGCACAGTCATTTTGAAATGGAAAATTCAGTTGAATCTGATAAGGCTGATGAATCTGATGAGGCTTTGTCAGACTTCAGCGTAAAATCTGATGACAGCTCAAAAGCAGATCTGGATAAAACAAATTTTTACATCCACAGTTCTCAAGGAACAGACAGAGGAATTTGGAAATAGAAAGTGTTTAACTTCAAGTTTATTCCACTAAATACCTAAGCACAGTACTTGCTAGTTGTTGTGCCCCATATAGCCGCAATACACGTTCTTCCGTCATTTTGAGAGGAAGACAGAGGAAAGTGAAATTCACAGTTTTCCCTACAGCGCAACTGTTCATTTAAAAGTTCATAAAGTGTGCATGCTCATAATCTCTGCTTACATTTTTCTAGGATATTTGTTGACACCTGCTGGAAGAACTATAAAATTTCCATTATTTCCATTATAAACATTAAGGCTCTATAGGAGTTTATTGTGTATGAATACACATCACACATAACTGAAAATACATTACTGGTACTTTAGATTAATTGATAAAGGAATTTATGAATTTTTGACTGGAGCTATTCATTCAAATCTTTATCACGCACAGGAACAAAACCGCAGCAGTCCCTGTGTGAGTGCTCCTGTCAACACCAGTATGAGATACTAAGAGACATTTCAGGTGTCTGCAGGAAGAAGTATGCCCTCTCTACAGGATAGCATGTCTATGATGTCATTATTCTATATGGGAGAGTAACCCCTCAACCCTTGTTTTACATTCTAAGGGTATTTTCTGTTAGTTTACCATTTCCCATTTTCAAAAAGACATATCTCAGATATCAATGTAAATTTCAGGCATATTTGAGTAAAGCTAGAATTTGAATCAAGTCAAAGCATTTGCATGACTACATTTAGTCAATTTCTGGTGTTAACTGCAAGTGGGACATACATGTTTGGGGGTTACAAAGAAATTACAAAGCAGTGTACATCCGATTTTGTCAATAATTTTTGTATATGTCTGTTTTATAAATGATACTCTTGGTTATTAGAACCACTTCATAAAACATCATTCATACAGTGTGTTTCCTTTCCCTTATTCATTCATCCATGTGAGAGGGAAAAAAGTAATTAGAAAGGAGATTTACTCCCAGTAATATTACTGAAAAAAGTTTATATAAATCATAAACAATTAAACCATACCATATTAAACTGAATGCATTCTTTTAAAAGATCAAAGACGATCAACTTCTGTTTGCGGCCAGTATGATGATAGCTAAATAATAATTCCAAAACAAAACCCTTCAGTCTTTTGCCAGTGTTTTACTGACTTGCATTCCAGCAGCCATACGAATGCATGTAATATTTCTAATTTGCCACGAAGCAACAAAACTGACACGAGAAGCCATAAATTCCCTTCTAATTCTAAATAATTCTGATTACATGGACGAGTAGTTTTCAATCAGAAAGATAATCTTGGTGATATATGGTGGGATAATTGGCTGTCTCCACGACGTAAATATTGTGTCGTTCTATTAATCTTGCTGAATGAGGTGTCAAACTGTCACTCATTCATCAAACTGAATTAGAAATTATAAGGAAAAAAATCAGCATGCAGTTCCAAGGAAGAGGCAGCATGTGTGAGTGTATGTGTGTGTGTGTGTGTGCATTTGTGTGTGTGAGATATTCCAAGGAAGAGGCAGCATGTTTGAGTGTATGTGTGTGAGTGTGTGTGTGTGCGTGTGTGTTATATACGGCATCCATGTAACAGAACAAAATAACAAATTTGAGAGCAGTCCATTATTTGTAGGAAAAAACATTAAAAATCACTAGAAAATATGAATAACCTGCAATCTAATCAACAGATTTGGGCAAAACTTTTGTGCTTTCTTTGCATTTGTTTTATAAAAGATTGATTTTGATTCTGATTAAAAATCTTGATATTTCATAGGAAAAAAACACTCTGAATTAAATCTCAAATATCAGTAATTTAACAGAAAAGGTCAATCTTAATAGAGTCCCCACTCTGCTTTTCATTGTCACATAATTCTCCTTCTGGAATTATGACCTGACGGAGACGGCTGACACTAATTACTACTTATCGACTAATAATATGCATCACGACTTTCAAAGGTAAACATGTTACTGAAAAGGTGATGCTCCAGAATGGATATTGGTTTCCATGACATCATCACTGGTTGAAAGTCAAGTGAGTGTGACATCATGCTTGTGTGTGTGTGTGTGTGTGACATAGGCATGGCATTTAACCTCTTCATTTCTTTTGGTTCATTCTTTAGGCCTGGTTACAGTTCTGGGCAGAGGTCACTAATTTGCAAGTCACAAGTCTTAACGCTCAGATCCAAGTCAAGTCCCAAGTTGAGACTGAGTAGGCCTGGTCAAGTCCAAATCTAAGTCAAAACTGAGTCAAGTCCAAGTCAAAAAAAATTTCCCTAGTCCCTAACAACTCCCTAATACTGGCATTTTAGCATACTGTTGATCAGAATTTCATCATATCAGTCTAATTTACAGAGTACTGAAGGGGAATTTTTCAGAATGGAAATTAACCACTGACCTAAAAGTCAACAAAGCATCTTGAATTTAGTTATGGTTGAGTGCACATATGAGTTAGGTTTATGAGGTGCATGAGTGTATGGATGAGTGAGGATGGATGAGTGACTGAGTGAGTGGGTGAGAGAAAGTATACTACAATTTTCCATTCATCACTTGTACTGCAATAAGCAATGTTTAATGAGCAGTATTAAACTAGATAACTTTGATACCTATTGTAGATCTTGTAAAACTAGATGACCTGTTAAACAATCCTAGCCTATTAAACAAAAATCACCAGGGGGCATTTTCTACAAATCGAACATACATTGCCTTCAACTTTAATGTGAGTATGAGCTAGTGAATAAGTGTGTGTGCGAGTGTGAGGGATTAAAGAGAGAAGGCGAGCGAGAAGGTGTGTGCGTGAGTGTGGGTGATAATAATAAGAGTGACAAAACAGTGATGATAACAATAGGATGGTAAAATGCTCAGTGCATACCGTGCTGTTTTCATGGGCAGGAATGCAGGAATACAATTTATTAAAATGTCATTACATCTATGTTATCTGCAGCGCGAATGGTTTCACTTTCTCAAGCGCAAATGCACACACTGAACTTGCGCTTATACCACCACCTAAATGTATGGCTCTATGCCAGGCACCAAATAAATAGCAATCATTTCCTGATCAGGAAACGTAAGTTTTCTTCTTCTGTTGTTTTTGTTCCAGTACAGCATTTAGATGAGTTGTTTTCATATGGTTCAGCCCACCAGCAGCTCTTTTTCTGCTTGAAGTGAATGAGATAGAGCTGTCTAGCTAGCCTATGGGCTAACAGTCAAGTTGCAAGCCTAATTTTGTCAGGTCAAGTCTGAAGTTATTAAAATATTGACAAGTTGCAGCTTTTTTTGAGGGTGACACACTTTTTCCACAATAGCACAGCTGTGGTGAGGCCTAGGTGGTCAGATGGTAGAAAAGAAGATCCAGCAGACCATGAATACTAAAGACAGTCACTGGGATAGTCATTGGTCATTTTAATAAGGGCAGTCTGTGTGCTGAAGCGCTGATGAGTTCAACTTTTTGATACTTGTTGATGGCATTGGTCTACAACTGGCAGGGGAGTTTGGAGATTGGATGGGAGTTGTTGATTATCTGAAGCCTGAACAGGATGAAGTGACAACATCTATCTTTTTGTTTGAGTTTTTGGTGACCTTTCTACAAAAGGTCATTGGCTAACACCAATCACAATCTTGGTTTGTTAAATCCAAGTCGTTAATGTCCATTGCAATCTTAGCAGTTAGTTTTTTGATTTGGTGTTAGAAGAGAAGGTTGTTCCAATGCTCATCGCAATCATGTTTGGAAAGTTTAGCTGTTAGAACAACTGCTCGAGAGTTGTATAGTTTACAGCATTGTAGATGGATATTTGCTGTTGTCAACTTTTCAAATGCATTAGTTTGTGTAACCCTACCAGAACACTCTCCAATTCAAGTATTTATAAGCTAGTTGTTAATTCTCAAACATTACTATATATATTGTGATATGATAAATGCTCTAGTATCTGTGTAGAATTACCTTCTATCCAAAATATTGTGCTTGACGTTAATAATATAGGACAGTGTTTTGAATGATGCCCCTGGCCATTTATAACTGAACAATCACACGTTTTAGAGGCAGGCGTGAGAAGGTTGTTTGAAAATTGCGTCGAACCACCATCATTCAAGAATGACTGAAGCTAACATTTGTAGAAATTAACCCCTGCTCTGCAACTTAAAGACCATCCATAACTTGCTCTTATCACAGTTATTTAAACATCTGCTCTCGTCGTTAACATAGCATCTTTAATTTCAGCACACTTACTCCTATAAATAACAGGGTTGTCTTTCCCTTAATATTTTTATGTACTGTAATTAGTTATTAATATTGCAATATACATATTGGTTAGTAGGTAAGGTCACAATTAGTGAGGCCAAATATGATGCAATGTTCCTAATGTATCATTGAAATCATTCTTAATGTGCAGTTATAAGGATTCAATATGCTCTATTGTCCATCATGTAATGAAAAAAATGACTTAGAGTAGAGGATCATAGAGGCTTACCCTATGGTCACACGTACCAGGGACTTGTGGCCGAGGAGGCGTTGCTAGCTCATAAACAGGCAGTGAGTCATTGGTAGTTGGTTGCTAACTTGCTAACGCAAGTAGGTGGCTGGTAGATACATCATATATCACCACAGATGTATTTTCTGCTACCAAACCTGTTTTCAGATTTAACAGTCAACATTTCTCATATCGTTTTATAAAATACCACGTCATAAATCCAAACTTTTTAGTTTAAAACAGAAATAGTGATCGTTGTGTTAGCTCCACCATTTCAACTGACTCAAAGTTCAGTTTCAAAGCACCTTGTCACGCATGCCTTCCCTCGGATTGGCTATTAGGAAAAATCACCTGGATTTGTTGCCCAATATTTGCATTAAATAGACAGCTGACGATGTGATGCCAAATCGTTCCACTTGCTGCCCGTCGCCGGCTGTCATTGAAAAGAACGGTAGCTCGTCATCACGCATCTGTGTTTTTGTTGCCCGTGTGGCAAAGGGGCAAGGTTAGAGGCAGCATTACAGAAAGATGTACATAATTATTTATTATGTAATCATTTAATTATCTATAGATAAGAAAAGAGGAGTATGAATTCAAACTGCACTAAGAGATAATGACAATATTTACATCTTTGTTTAGGCTATAAAAAATCACAATTTATACAGTATACTGAATTTATACAGTATACTGAAATACAGTATACTGAAATACACAAATATAGTTTTTGTGTTTAGACAAAAAACATCAAGGAAGACTTCACAGGCTGAATGGACATTTGTTGTTGTTGTGATGCATCACAATTGTTTTCAGGAAAGAGCATTCATTCAAAATAAACGTTCTAACAGAGTACCTTTTGTTAGAACTCGTGGCACGTGTTGCCCCACACTTGCCAGGTGTATAGGGTTGGGACACCCAGCCCCTCTGGTTTGGGGGGTAAGGTGACTGTTGAAAGCTCAGGGCAGGTCCATGAAAAGCGCCATTCACGTGGATCCTTGGTTAGCACAGTTGTGTACACATAAGCCTCCAGGCCTGATGAAAGCACACAAAAAATCAGAGGGGAACAGAAGAGAGGGTAAAAGAGTGCAAGCTGAAGGGTCAGCAGGGTGACCACATGAGATACAGACCAAATGTAGGACAAGCAGTTGGCTAGTTTGTGTGGATGATATGGGACATGTTACCAACAGACGTAACCTACAACGTTAATTTAATGTCTATATAACTAAATAACAAACACATTTGAATTTACTTTTTATGTCTATGTTTATTTTATTTATTTTTTAGCTTGTAAATATATGTGTGAATTTTATTTTCAAATTTACTGTCTGATTGTTGGCATCACTTAAACCCTCTAGCAATGGATGTAAGCCAGGCTTTTAGACAAAGGCTGCTACTTTTCGACATTTGTTACATGGAGACTATGCCACTTTTAGTCATGTATGTGTGGTTTTTTTTTTTTAAACATCCATGTTATGTTGTTATTTTTGACCATTAAAACTGAATTAGAAGTGACCGGGTCAAAACTTTGTGGTATACGATATAAAACAGGACACTTGGTCTCAATAAGATTAAATTTTTTCAGGCTGAGAAGGGGAAAAGAGGTTAGAATGAGGAAGCTGAAAATATACAGGTAGGATCAGTTGCACACTGGAGCAGGTGTCGTGGCTGAGTCAGGATACAGAGGATATTGCAACTCAACAGATTTGGGGCACTCAGTAGATCTTCCCCTGAAACCCAAGAACACTGGTCTTGATAAGTTGCACAGGATGTACAGTATGCATTACAGATCGCAATGAAGGGCCAATAAATAAGAATGAAATCATACATTTATGACAAGCACACTTAATATCATAACAAACATCACTCCCAAAACAAACACAGATAACAGTATAGTTAGTTTGCATTTAGCCCTTTATTATTGCTTATAAACTCTGAATTACCACCGGATTGCCACTCCCACGGGATCTTATTTCAGCAAGAGATTCATTTCCATGCCCTGCTCTTCCCCTCTACCCTCTCTCTTCAGACACTGGCACATCCCTGAGATCATCCTCTGATTTCTTTATCTGCAGTTCAAAGCCTGATGACTAATTTATCTGTGAGTAGGACAGTGGAAGAGGAAGCAACTGTCAGTGGCCTCTCAGCATGCTGAGTATACTGAGCTCTCCTCTGACAGCTGGCAACACAAACTGATATCTCTACACCAGTGTGGCAAAAAGTCACTGACATGGAGTTGGTGCTCTATGAGGGCTGCATGCAAGATCACTAATGAAGCGGATCACTGATTATTTTCTTGCTGTTTTATTCTCTCTCTCTCTCTCTCTTTCTTTTTTCTTTCTTTTTCATCAGCTTCTATAACTTTATCCTGAGGGAAGGTTACATTATTCCATTCTAATGCAGTAAATGAATGCATGAATGAAACAAATTTATTATCCAAATCTGAGATGGTGTTTTGGACACCTGTAGCTGAAATGACACAGAAAGACCCAACATTTATTAGATGTAATGAACCAGGATGAACTGCTCCTCTTAAAATCGTGATAATAATCACCTGCACTACAGTTGTCAAGAGCAATTATTTCTCAAGCGTCTCCTCTGGAATGCTTAGTCTCTGTCTCTTAATCAGCTAATTACAGATTAATATGGCTGCTGATTCATACATTTGCAGGACAACAGATGAATAGATGTTTACTATCATCCCTTTTTATATGTTTCTACAAGCAAAGGCCACTGAAGGACACAAGGAAAGAGAAATAATTTTACTTATATCTATCTATCTATCTATATATATATCATTTGTAGGTATTAGATGTAGATATATCTGTTAGAAGGTCAATTATAGTCAATTATAATAAGGATCATCCATTACAGTTTTACAGAATATGATGCTGGAATATTTGGAATTTGGGTTTTGATATATTCTTTCTACAATACTGATATTTCAACATTTATTAGACATATGTGCAAAGTACAGCGACGGAGAAATAACAGACTGCGTTTTTGTTTAACTGTAATGGCTGCAAGCTACACTTTCACTTCTCCTGACAGCTCAAGTCAAACAGGAGGTTATTTAGAGGCTACCTACAGTCTACAGTGGAGGTAAGAAAATGTGCACAATCACGATCATAGCCCATCGCCCATGGGATGATATCTCTATATTTCGTTAAGGCACTATTAATGCATTAACATGACAACCCTATTTGTTTGTAAACAAGGTTTGTGCAAGGAGTGAACTAGAGGAAGAAGTATTCCATTTTTGGTCTTATGAAACTGAGACTGGGCATTAGTAATAAAGATGCGACTTTTACATTTTAACTTTCTATAAGCGCGACATCATTCAGTCTTTCCTTAAGTGCCCAAGTGTGGATGCTGTCCTTATAAATCTGCCAAGTTTTAAGCTACATTTCAGATGTGGTCTTTTTTTGCATATTGTACTTTCCAATGAATCAGGATGGAACAATCTGGATTCTCCAGAGAAAGTAGTCAGACACACTGTATGTTTTTATCGTAAGTGTCACAGATCTATTTGAAGGTAATCTGAAAAGCACAAAAAAGAAGAAATGTTTTAACCTTGTTGTTTAGAGTCAGGGGTGAACATGTGATACACTAGGATGATAGTGCTGTACTGGACCATACAGTATGGATCCATGAATGCAAAATGAGCTCCTTAAAGTCCCTTAACTAGTAATTAATAATCTAGAAGCCTAAAAATAACCTGATTTGTTCTCGAAACAATTTAAAATGCTGTAAATAACGATACAATAAGTGATATGTGAAGTTTTGCGATCCACGCTCCCTCTAGAGAATGAGTCAGAGATGATGATATCATTGGAACAGAAGTCTGGTTTGTGCAGAACAATGGCTGGTTGGTGGGCAGTCGGTGGGATGGAGGTGGCGAGTCTGAAGGACACTGGAGGGGAGAGAGAGAGAGAGAGAGGGGACACCAGAGCATGAGTGCATCACGTGAGGGCAAAATAGTGCAGTGGGCTGCAGTTCTGTCAGCAGAAGTGATGGCTGAGCACCAGTGTTATTTGTCTTGCATTGCCATATGGCCCTCACAATGGCCTGGGCATTAATGAGAGAAGGTGGGAACACCAGGCAGGAGCAGCAGAGCCTTTCGCATGGGTGATCGGTCACCACACAGGAAGAGAGAGAGGGAAAGAAAAGAAAGAGATATATGCTTGGTCACAGTGAATGACACAAAATAAAAGAGTTTAGAATATGATATTATAAGATCTGGGGGAGATGAAGCTTTAGTAAATGAGAAATAATTATCACTACAGAGAAAGAAAAAAAAACTGAAAAGAAAAAACAGGATTCTGGGGTGTGGTGCCAGGGGAGTGTAAGATACTGGTGTAAAATAACACAGTATCAACCAAATGCATCATAACTAACTAAAGTATGGCTTATGCTTTTCCTACAGTTTTATGTAAATGTATGGCATAATTTAACTGATGCTGCTGTGAGAAAACTGCATATTGTCATAAAAAATCTTTGTTATTATGTCGTCAAAATTTGTGGTGGTTTCTTCATATCTGGTAGGAGAGAGAAGCCGACTGAACTGTTTGATGATCACAGTACAAGCAATGGCAGCACTGTGACAGTGACAAGAGCCCTTTATAGCCAATCTGAAACTGAAAAGTGGTGTGACCATTTAATATAAACACAGGGTACAACTGATGCGTTCTTTCACAGCCTGCTTCAACACAGTCTTGTAAGTGCTAAAGGGATTGATAAGGCAGACTCAGCTACAGCTGGGTACTTCTACTCCAATAAAAGATGTGCTAAGGACAAATTCTTTCCCTAGTGTTGGTATAAGGCTTAAACACAAGGCTTAGCTTAGAAGAGTTTATTACAAACTCTCTCGGCTTTATCTCCTCTTCCATTAAAGAATTAGTAATCTTCTCTAACATGCACCAATTTTCAGCATGAGGAATATTTGGTATGCTTTTATTTAAGATATTTTTACTGTCCTTTAGATTTAAGGTATCCTTTTTGCACTTTAATCACTGTTAACCTTAAATACATTACCCATATTATTATTATTATTATTATTATTATTATTATTATCATTCTCAGTAGTAGTAGTATACTGATGATGTTTCGTGCATTTGGCATACATTTCAGCAGAAAGTGAGGCACTGCGAGGTCAAATGCGTGCTGACACACACCAGCAAAAAAAATTACGCATTTGAGACGCTGAGCATCATAGCACATTATGACACAATTACAGAACAACAATAAACCACAGATTCTATTTAACTAAGAATCTCTTTAACTCTCCCCATCCCTCTTCCATGGCTAGAACATGGACAAGGGTCTTAAGAGGACAGTGGGGCCAATCTTTTTTTTGTATGATGGGTGTTGAGCAATTGGCACAGTGAGGTGAAGGACAGTGAGGTGGCATATCACTAAGTCACTCTGTCACGCTGCCCTGTGAAATAAATTGATGCAATCTGTAATCCCATTAAACCATCTACTGTTTTTACATTTCATCTCCTACAAAGAAATGAATTATGGACCCCAGGAATGTGTTCTGTGCAGAAATAATTCTGTGATCCTCAGTAAATCAAGGTTTTCTTTAAACCTTGAGACGATCTACAGTGAGGCTCCTTCAACGTGACCAACTGACAAAATGTTTAAATATTAATTACTGAATTCTGGATAAGACGCGCACTTCTACATGCACAGGCAAGATTTATGCTTATGATTGCCATGAGATCAGATTACCTGTAAATAAATTGATATGGACTCTCGACCTGCATCTGGTATTTCAAAAGAGAATTCACAGGAAACCTCAAATAGACTGTCTTGCTAGCATGGATGGTCATCTTTGCATTAATTGCTCACAGTGGTTTGGTGACCGACTATACTCTCCACTAAAAGAACAGAGCACACTTACTCATTTTGGTTTTTCTAAGCATGACCACCATTGACCCTAAACACAGAGGTATGGCGTCACGCATTGTGCTCACTGTGGATCTGTCAGCCACTTACATGTGAAGGCCATGCCTCTCACAGTCA
This sequence comes from Tenualosa ilisha, assembly GCA_015244755.2. Lineage (NCBI taxonomy): Eukaryota > Metazoa > Chordata > Actinopteri > Clupeiformes > Clupeidae > Tenualosa > Tenualosa ilisha. Next base: position 1,116,428 of record PYXC01002823.1, on the reverse strand, counting down.
AGGTGTAGTGACAACTGTTAAATCAGAGGCTGTCTGCTGTCACATGGGGTAATGAGATTAGCAAAGCCATCAATGCTCATTAGCACAACATGACGGCCTCTTATTAGCACTGCCTACATGGAGAGCCGTGGCGGAGGCTAAACGCAAGAAAACGCAGTTCACCTCTCAAATTTCAGAAACAGAGTTTATCCACCTCTTAATTTAGTTTATGCACTAAATGCATCTTTTAACATTCAAAATCCCACTGCATTATCCACACATACCTTTTTCTACCACTGATATTGTAATACAAACATTGGACAATAGCCTTCCATTGTCAAACGTGCATGCCTGTCAAGGCCCACTTTACAATGATCACAGATTACCTTCTTCAACACCCTGTGACTTTGGACATCATTTCACTTTGTGCAAAGCCCATGGATTCCCTCAACTGGCAAACGTTTGCTTCCTCGTGGGCAGATACTTTCTGTGAAATTTAAAAATACTGGCATGTCCTGTTAAAAAAATGGAGACCTAAGGAGACCTAAGCTAATGGAGAGATCCCTGACTGTGCTGTAGCAAAATGTGATACTGAACGTAAGCATGAGGCAACGCTAGCCTGGCTACTAAATGTTGTCTTAAAATGTAAGGAAATTTTGTTTTCATTCATTTATAACTTACAACTATGTGCTAAATAATTGAAATTAGAAAAGAACACTTAAATTGCTGAACCATGTATCACGAATCCCTGCGTCATGCAGCACATTCTACTGATAACACTGTGAAATAGTGTCTTAGGAAGACATATTGATTTAGAGGAAGGGTCAAGCTTTTCATATTCATCTATGGGGTCAGACCTTTAAGAACCAGTATGATTCCAAATGTATAAACATCCGAGATCAAATTACTTTAATGTTCTGTCTTGTCATGTTTTATAAGAAAATTACTGTTAGAGACTCGGGATTGGGGTTGACAAAACAGGAAAAAATATACACATAGTCCTCTACATCCACCTAAGTTACAAATATAGTTAGAGGGCAGGGGCTGCAGTCAGATTGAAGCTTATGACTGACACACCCAATGTAATTGAATAGTCCCACGCTTGCACACGTACACACATGCATGCACGCACACAAACACACACATACACAGACACACACACCGTCAATTCCAATCTACTCTACTTTACCTTTCTCTTTCCAATGGCAAGATATATAGACACAACAAAACACATCTGTAGATGAAACAAGTCAGAAATACTTGGCTTTGTGAATATATGCCAAATACAGCTGACTTGCATCAGAGGTCAGCTGTCCTTTAAACCCAGTTACACCAATGTCTGTCTAAACAGATGTCTGCCAACAGACATGCATCACTGGCACCTTTTTTTTTGCTGTTGTCTTTGTGTTGATGCACTAACAAGTTAATGGTTATTTTAGTCATTTTAATTACTTACTTAATTTAATTACTTATTTCAAATGTACGTATAACCTTTCAGTTTCCATCTTCACATCTAAGGGCAGATGACAGTCATCTTTTACCAATCTCACTTTCACTTGGCTTTTCTGCTTGATTATGGAAAGTGTCTGATCAAACAATGCTTCTATTTGCTCCTATAATATTTATGATTGAGAAAACTAAGATCTCTTATTTGACAAGTCTATTTCACCTACACAATGGTGGAAACTGGTTGAGTTAATTTGGAATAACCCCGTAGCATTTCATGACCTTGGCATCTGAATGCTTTTATTTGTCATGACAGCAGGTCATGAAAGTACAGGTGATCAGTGTATAAGATCCACTTTGTGTGAAATGACAAAGACTAACAACTGTGGCCTCACTGCTCTCTGCCCAGTAGCCATGATGGTTGACCTTCGACAGTTAGGGTAAATCGTCCTCTGATGTAAGACGAACTCTTTGCTGATGTCCAACTAAGACAGCTGACTCAAGCTGTATCTCTTTAACCAGATGTCCTACCATTGCCTTACTTCAAACACCATAGAGGCAGATGTTTTGGGGAGCTATATTTTCCCCAGAGAATTGCCTACCCACTCTCCTCCCTCCACAGTGGTCTGCACTGGATGGGCTGAGCATCTGGAATGTTCTTCCAATTGGTGTAAGGCAGGCAACCATCCCTCCTCCTGGCTACAGGGCTCCATCAACAAGCACTAATCTGCTCATCTTCATCTGTTAGCTTGTCATAGCAAAAACACACACCCATTTTACTGGCAGAAGGTTCATTTAACACTCATTTAACAAATGCACTACAGGAAAATGTATTTCCTTCAGACGCAACATGTGGTCAAATCAGTTTCATGCTTTCAATCAGCCATTATACATTGGACAAAAAAAGACCTTAATTTTTGCTATGGCTGTGCCATTTGTTGCTCAACAAAGAAAAGAAACCACATCACTTCATGTATTCTTCCCTCTCTGTACTTGACATCCTACAGCAACCTAGTCTGCCGAGTGAACCAAGACAAATCTGTTTGCACATTTATATTTACTCAGCAGTGTCAATTGTCAAAATCACTACAAATCCAGTATAGAGTACATTTAGCTACATTTCATATGTAGAAGATGATCTGCTCAAAGTACAAGTGAAACCTCTGAGAACAAACATCCACTGAGATGCCCTCTGAATGACTTCTGAGATGTCAGGAGAGATGGGTTAGTTTAGGTGAAGATTTTCAGAGCCACTGACTTGTTCAGTGACAGCCTCATAGTAAAGAAACAATGATGGAAGTCTGAAACGGTGAGGAAGGGTCTAGGACAGTTGCGATAACAGGGTTCTTCACTCCAAATCATTGCTCTCTTCCATGGGTGTTTTGATTAAGGGGTTATTCAAGGCTCCCTAGCCATGTGAAATTGGATTAGTTTCAGGGATTTATTGAAATGAAACTTCAGCAAGTCACTTCAGACAGAATTCTGCAGAACCAAATTAAGAAAATGAATGCAATGTCTAAGGTGCAGGACAAAATCCTTAAAAACCTCCCCTTATCTATAATGAGCATAAAAAAGTTTGTCTAGTTGCTGCATAAAGAACAAAGGTGTCCCTATAAATCAGCGCACAGGAGATGTACAGACTGTACATTAGGTGGCCTACTCCAGTCAGCAGGTTTGAGTCCAATCAAACATTTCCATCTGGAGATGTGAACAGCTGCTTCTCACACGAATGAGATGAGGCTGAAGTAATGTCTGGTCAGTGAGGGGGTGTTTATGTATTCTATGCCTAAAGGGTATTTGAAGGGGGTGGAGGGGTGGGGGCATCACATAAAACGCCAGTTTGACCTTCCGCTACCGTCATGAGGAGTGGTCTGTTAGAAGACGTATACAGCTGTTTATACAGTTGTCTAAGGCTAAGGGCAGAAAGATGCTCCAGCAGCTGGCAATGAAGTCTCCAGAATGAGCATATCATATTTGGCTATCTAAAGCTGGACCAGACTTCTTTGCCCGATGTGGCTTCCTCAAAAAATAATTTCTGAAAACAAAACCATGTTCAAAGTCTCATTTTCTTATTTTACTAATTCAGTAATTCTGTCAGACAGGCGTACTCCCCACCAACCCCCAAAACATTGAGCGCTGAGTGGGAGCAGGTGAGGTAAGATGATTGACAGCATATCAAAGTGTTTCCTGAATCTATTTCCTAACAGACATGAAATTAATTTTTCCATAAAATAATCAATGCAGTGCTGATAGACCACACAGTGAAACAGATATTAAAGAGGATGATGTAAGAGGTTGCTTTGTCCAAGGTTTCCATTTGTCAGAGATTCAAAACCATGACAACCTGAGGTTGTACACTCACATGATATTAAAAACAAAACATACAGGAACTATGTCTTTAACATACAAGCACACACACACACACACAATAGGTACTTAAGGTTTGATTTCTGTTCATAGGCTAGGGCTACACCATCTACCCAGAAAGTAAACGTATGCCTATTTGAGACTAGCCAGACTCTTTGCACATACTGAAGCGTGAGAGGTTTGGTCCACCAGGCTACAGCTTATGAGTTAGATGCAGTGAATTTAAAAATGACCTCATGAAAAAATATGATTCATGTTTCATCTTGAGGATGAGGAGGATAGTAGGAGAGCCAAAAAGTTCAGTAAAGATCACTGTTTAGAGAATTACAGTAACCGCAGAAAGTCTGAATCCACTGGTCTTCATGCAGATTATTGAAATTCTACAACTTTGGCTACTGTCCCAGTCAGAGACAGTACTCTCCTATGCCATCCCAACTGTTAAAAAGTAAAAAGTAAAAAAATCCTGCTGCAATACTGGAAGAATGACACTTGGTCCCATCAGGGTGCTCCTGAGATTTTTTCTGACATTGTCCAGCCCAAGGAAATACTATCAGTGCCACATAAATTTGCAAGTAGCACAAGAGGAGTCAGGCTTGCATTCAATAGTCTGAAAAGTTGTGGATTTTGTTCCAGATTGCCACTGTTTTGCCCTTGAGCAAGGCACTGAGTTGCAGACTGGCCAAGAAATAATTGATGTATGTGAGTTGCTTTTGAATAAACGTGCCAGCTGAATTAATGAAAAAAACAAATAAGTATATATCTACGACAACCCCCCTGCAATAAAGTCGGTTTTCAGCTGCAGTGTAAGTATAACATAAGTCCCAGCGGTTGACCCCATGGTTTGTTAATCTTAACTCCATCTACCAGTAGCCCACCCAGATGCTCAGACTGACAACCCAGTCCATCCAGCTATGGCTCCAACTGCCCCTCAGCAGACACCGATGGCCTTCTCAGATTCCCGTGCAGATGATTCAGCCCCTCCAGCTGAGCAGACGGCCCTACCAGATGCCCCTACAGACATCCCAGACTGTCCAGTGGCTGCCTAAATGACGATATCAGCCCTGGCAGATGTTTCTGTGTTACTCCAGACCATCATCCAGCTGCACCTCCAAAGCAAAGAGTGAGAGTAATGCCGCAGCGGAACCCCAATCACCTGGCTGGCCTCCCTCTCAGGGTTCAACTGGTGGTGTGGGCACTTCACCTGGTATTCACAGAGCCAGACAATGGCACTTTCGCCTCTCAGTCCACGGTGCTGTGAGTTTTGGTTTCGAGTCTGGGCAAGTGCAGGGCTGGTTAGTGTGGGATAACACAGGTAACACGCGTATCTACGAGTTTTTTTATGTTCTGCTGGTGGCTTAGAAAATCTTCCTAATAAAACTGTGTGTATGTGTGACTAAAGTGTGTGTGTGTGCGTGTGTGTGTTACATTATGAAAAGATAGAATGAATCGAGGTCAAAAGTTTCGTGAAAATGAGCAAAAAGTCTACTTCAATCACTGCCATCTTCCAATTAATAATGAATCATCTCCCCACTGGGCTTATGACTTTGTGGTACTACCACCTTATCAGCCCCCTCCAGATTTTGCCTGTCTCGCAAGGCGCCCTGACTACCGAGCCTTGGGTTTCTGCAAGTCAGGGGCCCAGGGGACCTGTGAGCTCTGGAGCCGTCATTGTTCAAGGCAAGCTGGCATGCCAATGGATAGGCCAGTTTCACAGTAGTTCTTTTCTCTTTTGTTCTTTTTTTTGGACCCAAGGGAAAAGGACCCTCTGAATAAGAGCGGCACTTACATATTTTATTAAACAATATGGCACAGTGAAGAGCTTATCCTGATCACATGTTCACTAAACATTCAACCATCCACCCATCTGTGGTTCTTCAATAATCAAAAACACTTATCTTAATGTTTTTTTTCTTCAAATTATGAAAGACATGAGACTCTTTTCTATTTCTAAGTGTAATATAACTTCCTGAAACTGATTTGGATATACTATAGTTGTATTGCAAACAGCAAGTGGTAAAAGACCGTGAAGTTTATATATAAGGTAATATTTTCCAGAAATCAATTGAATGAATGAATTAGCTGCACTGTGTTTGCAAGAAAATGTAACCTACATCCTGAGGGACACCAAGAAACAACTAGAGTTGTAAACATTTGAGCCCGACAGTCAATCAAATTTCACCCCTTTCTTTCTATGACCTTTCTATAGCTAGATTGCTAGCATTTATTGCCTGAAATGGTGAAGCTCGTAGTAATGCTGGTGTAGTACCTCTGCTCAGTATTATATTTTGCCACGTTACTATGTCAGGCTAATCTGGGAAGGCACGGATTCCACAACCTAGAACGTTTTGTTGACCAACCAGCAAACAGGCTGTAATCGCAATCCGGAGCACAACATACATCATAACCAAACGTTAGAGACTGATTAAAGGGAGCAGTTTTATGCTTTGTTCAGTTTTTATGCTTTGTTCAAAGTGCCCACTCTCCGGAATGTAAAGCGAAAATAAATGTACGCCTATGATATATGCCAGACGTTTTGCAGGCAGATGTTGTTTGCTTTAATTATGATTATGATGTGTTAAATGTTTACTTCTTCAGAGACTACTCAAGTCCCAGATAAATCATTGATGCTTCACAGTGTTATGATCCAAACCACTGATCTCTATCTATGATCACAGCGTCATTGAGAATTGAGCATTTCTGTGCTTTTGGAGACGTACTTTTGGAGGAAGTCTGAATAAAGGCGTCGGATTAAAAATAATAATAAATAAATTTAATAATAATAATGATGATAATAACAATAATAATAAATACTTTACAATTTTCCAGGAACTTCTACCCTACCCAAGTCTAAATTGTTATTGTCCATATGGTCATGGATCATTTTCTGTTCTAATGTGGATATATTCCTTAATGACAAAAGCATACTCAAATTCATTGGTTTAAACTTCAGGTGTATTTCCATTACCTCCATTACTTCATGTAGCAAGTATACTTATATTAATGAACTAGGAGTAAGCGTGCTTACAAATAAGTGTATTTTAATGCTTCTTTTGATACTTTAATACTTCTTCGACTAAATTAAGCCTTTTTCAGTGCATGAAGGAAAATATGTTGTAAAAGGTTTTAAATACAGTTGTTCACTGTGTCCCCTTGTCATAAAAAGCACCACCCAATTTCAAGCCTTCATTTGACAAGCTATGGAGGAGACAGGGAGACATCTACTGCATTAGGGCCTCTGATGTCTCAAAAGGATATTGACCACTATATACATACATGCTAAAAACATGCCTTTGGTTCTTCAAACAATGTCTTACCCAGGTACACAATTTCAGAGACAAATTCCCCTCCATTCAATCATATATCCGTAAGGTATGATTACTTATGGTCTCCACTTGAAAGAACTATAGATTATTTACTGTTTTGGTCTCAAGCAGAAATATGGGAATTTTAATCTGAATATTGGAATACATTTGATCTGAAAATAATGGCATGTGTTCACTCTGCAATTGAAAAATACAGCATAGGTAGCACAATGAATGGAGTTAAACAGAGTTATCTTCCTCAAGCAGAGTGTCACAGGGGATACAGACTTGCACCTGACAAAAATGAGCTATCTAGCCACCCATGAGGTGACTACTCCATCCCATTTGCGTTGGCCTCCTTATTATCTCTTAAAAAGATGTCAGCCTCGCTCTCTACGTTGCTCCAAACCTTTATCAGTGTCTTGGATCCTACTTGATGAAAATTGAAGGGCTTAGGCTGAATTTCAATTACAATTATTGTGTAATGCAGAAGAGGAGTTATAATGTATACTGGTTAATAGATCTATTTCTATAGTGATAACCAACATAGCTGTGTTGTCTATGAAATAAGAAGGCTCAATTTGTATGCAAGTGTTGTTTGAGCAGACTTAATGCATGACCTTGTTAAACTTTTGAAATGTAAAAGACAAGGAGGGAGTTTCAAGATGTATGCTAATTACACCCCCCCACACACACACTCACACACACATTCCTTTTTCATAGCCACCCTTCTCACACAGAGCCGACACACCTCTGGGGTAAAGACATTGATTAAAGTTACTTAGAAGTGGTCCTGTGCTGGCAGCAGTGAGTCATATGAAATGACACTAATAATTTTAAATAATACTATAATTTTCGTGTCAGCTAAGAATTTTTTAACCTATTCAAAAAAATATATATAATTAAGCTACATTAGTATGTGGTCATCTAAATCTACTTTGAATGGCTCCGTCATCACCTTTAGTCGACTGCGCAGTAAGCATAATTGTACAGACCAATATGAACCTTTATGTGTACACTGTTCAGTTAGACTGATTTTCTGTCAAGCTCTTATATTTGATCATTGCATTGATGTAGGGTGTTAACAAGACACTATGAAAGTGCTATGCGTAATACTTTGATTAATACTTTAAGTCAAAGGAGCTATGTTGTTGACTGGTATTTAGCAGACACTTTTATCCAAAGTGACATACACTCGTAATGTGGGGGGTCAGAAATTGAACCCAGGTCACCCAATAGTCAGTTGAGCAATGTAACTGGTGGTCCACCACTATATATAATTCTTTAGGTTAAAGGAGGTCTGTAAAGTAGGCTACTTTAGGTCAAAACATGACCTATAAACAGCAACAGGATATGAAGAAACACACACAAAAAAGTACTCCATGAGAACTACACATAGCTCTTTTAAGCCATTCAGATGTGCAGAATGTCACGATCATTTGTGATTTATTGGTGCCTTATCTAGGACAGTGGCATGTGTTCATTTTCTCTGAATGACATGTAGTATGCATACTTGATAGATGAACCTAGATTACATTTAGGATGGTATCTATCCCACATTTTTGTAAACGAGGCCTCTGATCTTCAATGGTCACCTAAAACCCGTACTGCATGTTCTGCCTTGACCTGCCCTCAGGATTGTCACAGTGTCCCATTTGTCTGAGGAGGAAATTATTATTGGCCATTAGGGTGTTTTTGAAAGGTGTGTGGGGCAAGTGAGCCTCTCCTGTGTTCTCTTGCTCACTGTGGTGGCTGACAGATTTAGTGTATTCCATAATGCGCAAGTCTGTTTTTATGACGCTTGCTGTGGGGGCCCTATTTCATCAAGTGGATTATTCAGCCACTGGACAAGAAAGAGAGAAGTACTCACCCCCCCATATGCTGGAGGTATATTTCATCCAATCAAATGCTAGGGCAGTTGGGTAATAGGGAGAAAAAAATGTGCAGCCACCATCACCATTCTTAAAAAATAATGCTGCCAACTTTATAAATAGAAGGAATGATGGACAAAAGCAAAGATGGAACAAGTTTAATGATGGTCAGATTCCCTGTGGGAAATTGGAAAACTGACAGCGAGAATCAGCCTTTTTGATGTAATATATACTGTCCAGCTTAGTATTTAAGAGCTATCATCAGAGCTGTAGTGGTTGTTGGATGTAGGGGTACAGAGTCCCCCCACTTCTTGAACGAGGCAATTTTTCATTTTTTTAATATTAGGCATTCATTATAACATCATCATCGTGTACCTCCACTACAAAAAATCCCCACTACACCTCTGGCTATCATCAAGAGTGAATGCCGGGGTAGGTGCTGGATGGGTGGGGTGTGGTCATTCGAAAATGTGCAGGGCCCAGGGTTGGTTCAGCAGATCAGGGTTAAGTCATTTTCTCCGGCAAGTTGAGCGTATAATGAAGGCCAGTCAGCGTGGAGGGGTAATAGTGCCAGCACCAGTTAGTCTTCATTTATTATGCCAAATCTCATGATTTTGGCATCACTGCGCCGGGTTCACACCGCTAGACAACATATCGTTTCATTTACACAAGATAATGAAAGCAGGGAATGGCGAGGACAAAACAATTTACCTGCTGACACGGAAAGAGGTGATTTGTGAACACAGGTTAGTGCAAGACCGAGTATGGAAGAAAGGGAACGACAAAAAACAAACGGAGAGGTGAAAGGTCAGGGAAGCAGGGAGAATGGTTAACTGAAATATGACAGTGGGGGGGTTTGGGGGCACTTGCAGCAGACACGGCCATTCTCTTGTGATCAAAGGCAATGACAATGGCCGCAAAGACTGCAAAGAGACCAGCAGAGGTCATAGAGACAAACTAAAATACATTATAGCCACTGCTCTTATGTTCACTTCTATCTTACAGGGTAAGACCCACTCGACCTGCTCAAATGTCCTGTCCGATTTTTAATTACACAATGTTGTGTCCTTTTGTTTTGGTTTTAGATGTTTTTTTGTCTGCCTGTTTTGAATATGACCACAACTGCAAACCAATTTCCTGTCAGGGACAATAAAGATATTTAGACTTTAACTATCTTTAAACGTACAGTAATAATTGACCAATGTCTGTCTGCCTTTCTGAAAATTATGGTAGTTTTCATTTAATACCACTGTCTATATGTAGGATTGCAAATGCCACAATGTTGACTTCACCACAGGTAGACTCAAGGTAGATTCAAACTGTTAACTGGTTCTAATTTGCTGCCACTTTCCAGTAGGCCTACAACAGGTTTACTTAGTGATGATGTAATATGATTCCAGTTAAAATCTGAGGGAATAGTCAGTTTTCCAAACATCATGGCCTCCTGCTGCTATCTACTGAGTCTGATTCAAACACTATGGTAAACTCTGAGCATACCTCTCTCTCGCTCTCTTTCTCTCTCTTTCTCTCTCTCTCTCTCTCTATATATATATATACATATATATATATTTTTTTTTTTTTTCTATCTATATATACTTTTTGAAGATTGTCAACGGTGGGTGTGCATGTGTAATGTGTTATTATTCACGTTTCAACATGTAAAGTTTAACCCCTGGTAGGAGTACAGGCAGATCAGCAGTGAGGGAGTGGCCATTAAGCTAGCGGATAAGCGCTAGCTATCAAGCAAGAGTGCACAAAATGTAATGTTAAAAGAAAATGCGAAGTGATTAAATGCCCTTCCTGTTAAGTCAGATGTACATTACTTTGTGTACATTATTATGTCTTTTAATGATTCTTTTTATGTATACTTATTTTACCTTTCCTTAGCTATTGTCCTTTTGAGAGTGTATTGGTTGTTCTTTACAAATCTTGTTTTTGGTTATGTAAAGCACATTGATTTGTACATTGTGTAAACTTGCCTTGTCACACGCGGCTGTCAGATATGGATACAGTACGCATTTGTAGTCCGCTGTGTTCTGTGCATTCATCTGCCAAGGCTTGGCCAGGGCACTGAGGAGCTAGAGGAAGTGTCACTCACCGCAGGCATGCTGGGAAGACCCGGAATCTCCAGCTTCCTGCTACACTGGGTATCACAACAAATCAGACACCTTAACACCCCCCACCTCTGTCTCAGTACAGTGCCCAACTCCAGCTATCAACATACATATTCACACACACGCCATACACTGTTGGCTAATTTTAACAGTGGGGGCAAAATCACTGTTTTATCAAAAGCTTCAGACTTTCTGTGAATCCATCTCAACCAATGGCATGACTACATCTGTTCAGCCCTGGTGTAGGACAGGGCTGATACAGTGGTTAATTAGTCACTTTTTTGAATGTAAAACACTGCCATATGGACAGCAGAAAAAATAATATCTTCCATCAACTAATTTGACTTTTTAATTTTTTTTTTTTATTTGATTTCACCCTAGTTACATGAATGAAATATTTATTAAAATAACCTTTTGCCTATTTATCTTTTCTTATGAAAACGAGGAATCCTTGAATCTTTTATTCTAAAATAAGCTAATATTAAAGAAATATTCTAATATAATCACCTGTGCCACACGTATACTTTATATTTTTTATATTTATTTTTCATGCTATGTAAACTACCCTTTCCTTGTTCTTAGTCTTCCACAATACCTTATAAAGTTTGCACTCTAGATTCCAGGGTCCTCTTCTCTCTAGTGTATTCTTCTGTTTAACTCACCCATGGCTTTTCTGTAGAGATCATATCAGGGGAATAAGATGACGATGGCAGATGCTTACTTTGTGTTCATTGCAAATAGGGCAGCCTGATTTTGATTTTAAAAGTTAAGGTATCTCATGGGGTTCATGATATGCACACTTATGAGATTGCCAGGGCAGGTCTTAAGGGGAAAATATCAGTTAGATAACATATCACTCCACTATACTTTAGCCTTTTTCCTGATAACAATGATTTAATTAAATGTCAGGAAATGCTTCTTCTACATAACTGTTTAGAAATCTACAGTTTACTACTGTTACAAAAAACCATGTCACAATAAACTTCTGTACCAAGATGCTAACAGGTGCCAAAGCTAAAACTCCTCAACCATTGTCTGTACTCAACCTGTACTTCTAGCAGAGACCAATAGGTCTTTACCCGGAAATGCAAACGTGGACCCAGTACCCGGTAGACCAAACTCACCTTTGCTGGGTCCACCTTTGCACTTCTGAATCCCACCTCATCACTCCCACTGTCACTGTTACTGCTGTGAGACCATGCTGATGAATCATGAGAACCTTCTTCATCCACCATTTGCCTACATTAGGTCCGGCAGCATTTCAATTGTACTTTCCTGGGATCATTTGGGTTTTCACAATCTGACAAATCCTTCATGTCAGAGTTTTAATCCACTGAATTTAGCAAAAATTCTACACTGGACAGAAAACTGATCCTGGTTTGTTTTCTCCTATCCTTGTGAGTGTCATGCAAGTGATTCTTTGAACACATCTTTTGGTGTTTTGAGAGTACAGTACTCTTAAAGAATGAGTAACAGCTGCTCTCCAGTCTTTGTGCTGTTTAGCTTCTTTCTTGTCTCCTATGGTTTGGACGTCTCTACCTCAAGACCAAAGGAGCTGGAGGTCCGTTGCCTCTCCCCAGAGGTTATGGCTATGAAGAAATCCAGAAATCCAGATATGATGTTCTGCATGTGTTGTGAAATACCTGGGGTACTGCATCGTTACAGTTCTTCAGGCTCTAACATTGGTCTTGGTATACCACACCTCTGAGGGCCTTCCTCAACTGTTGCTGCACGACACAAGTTGCTTTTAGAACGGTATTGACAAACAACAGAAAAAAACACAGCATAGAAGTTATTATTACAGCAGTTTTATGTAGGTCTCTTTTTTTGTCTGTGTAGATAATCACACATAATTGTGCATTATCATACAAAAAATATATTTAATCCAAAACATAAATATTATCAGATCCAATAATGAAATGTAAATAAATTTAAACTAAATTGGTGGTAGGGGTATAGGAATGTAAAGTAAAGTGAAATACCTGAAAGTTCATTTCACAAACTCAGTCCTGAGGCTTCCTTGATGTTGATGTTGAATGCTAAAAGCAAATCAATGAAAGAAGTCTGATAGCCTGGCAACTTTGTATTGTTTGGCACTGGTAACTTTTTTCCCATACCTACAATTAAAACTCTTTACATATTTACACCAAGTTTAATAGTTCTACATTTCTTCCTGCACCAGCTCTGTGTAACAGATCTAGTGGCATATCAGTAAATTTACACTCATGGAAATACACACATTTGAAAACACTGGCTTATTTCAGGCAACTCTGACCAGGCCAACCAACCAATACAGATAAACACTGCCCTCTAGCAGACCAGAAATTATACACAAAGAAGTGCAAGAATTTAGACTGATGTTGATAAATGATAAAGGGTAAAAATGTGTGTTTGGTCGCCATGCTGACATAATATTTCTAGTATTGAAATTTCTAGTATTGCTCATTCCCTACAGCTTAATATTTTGTTAATTTGTAAATTTTTTTGTCTGTAGTCATTCAACAATGGACAATGAATGTACTTCCTAGTGTCATTTTGCAATTTTAATTATGTTAACAATTAATTTATAAATCGTATATTTTTGCAATTAATTATGGCAAGGAAATGCCATTGACCTAAAACAGATTAGAGACACTTTTCTCACAGAATATGCCTGCTTTCAGCAAAACAACAAATAGCTTATCTTGTTTTGCACTTTCTGCAACACATAGTGAATATATTGCACAGCATTCTGTACTGCCAAACAGCACAGTACCATCCTTAAGAAAAGGTCAGACCTACTAAAATTAACCAGTGCAGGAGTGCAGAAAAGTCAATCCTAAAAGTAGCCTATCATGTTTAAAATGTGTAAAGCAGCAAAATGGTTGGGCTGTTGGACTTTACAGCATAAGCACACATAGACATTGTTCATAGATACTGACCACACACACATACACACACACACGAACAAACACACACTCTTGCACATGCATCGCCAGGCTCACTCACGCACACACAATCGACAGTGTAGGTGTTGAGCAGTCTGATTTTGACATCATCCCCTCCTCAACTCTAAACATGCCATTTTAATTTCTGCGCTCTGATTAGCTGGTGATTGCCTGACAGACTCCTCCACCCAGGCCTGTACTCAGCCGCAGTCCCAACATGCAGCTCAATCATGGCCAATTAGCCCGTCCCAAAACACTCTCCCTTATTAGACCACTCATAATCGACTCATTGTGTACTGATTTGCCGAATAAATCACTCCAGAGGCATTCTCTCTCTCTCTCTCTCCCGCTCTCATTTTACACACAGACACACACACAAAGCAAGAAAGAGAGAAAGAAAGAGCGAGAGAGAGAGAGGAAGAAAAACAGGGAGGGAGAGAGAAAGCGAAAGACTTTTCTACGCTGTGGACAGAGGATCAGACAATTGGTTTCATCGACCACCTTAAGAAGAAATTTGTTCATGAATCTCACTTCTACAGATTATGTTCACTGTTCATCATATTTGAAATTCATTCGGTAAAAAGAGAATCTACACACACTTAAGCACATTTGTCTGTGGACATGTTAAAAGAATTGGCTGTTTACCATATTATGGGTTCAGATACAGTAATTTCCTGAATACAGGCCACACTGTGCATCAACCTAAGAACCGTGTTTTATGCAAAAAAAAATAAAGCTGTGTAATGACCCCACCCTTGTATCAACCACATCCATTTATTAACCGTAGTTAACTAAACATTACTTATAATAAATCAGAATTAGATCATGATGTCTTGAGAAAAAAGTATTCCCAGGTGTAAACTTTGGTTAATAATAATGAGGACATTACAGTAACTATATTTTATCAAAATATATAATTAATTTATTTATATAATAAAGTAATTCTACTTTAAAAAATAATGTCATCATGGTCTTTATTCAGATAAGATGGCGAAGAGCAACAGGAAGTGAGCGGGATTGGGAAATCGACCATCGGTCGAACCTGAACCTGGATACCACACAGGCACTCGGTCCAGCCGATGCAACATCACCCCCCCCCCCCCCAACCACCACACACACACACACCCTCCCCGCCATATGATTTGTTTAATCTCGACTTAATCACACACCTGTCTCCAAGTGTAGGCTCACTCTCTTCCATTACTACTCATAGTCACTCCAAAGAAGAATGAGGTATAGTTTTGGGGACTGGTGGCTGGTGTCCTTGTCCAAAGAGCATAGTGAATTACATTAAATGGTCATCTGATATTTATTGCAAGTTTGTACATGAAGCTCAGATACTGGCGTCAGGTCACTCTCAACGCTTACGGATACTGTTATTGCATTCAGTCACACCATAGCTTTGGGTTTCATGTGTTCATTTTTTTTAATCCATTTCAGAGCATAACGTACTACACAAGGTTTCGTTTTCAACATTTCAGTTTATGTCATGAAAAAACATTAGTTTTTGTGGAATCTTGCACATGATCAGAGACAGGGACAAAAACAATACCTCCTGGTGGAAGTAATGACTATCGCTATTTGACACTTTACCTTGTGAACTGTACTTTACATTTGCTCAAAAGTCCTCCAATTGGGCAGTTTATTAGGCCATCAACATACTTGTTTAGGTACACATTTTTGATACACTGCTCAGCTAAAGCAGGCAAATAGGCATGATGCATTTGCCAGTGGTTGGACTACGAACAGGCAGGCAGGAAACAGTCTGTCTGATGGAGATAGCTGAAGTGAGTGAGCAAGAGTGAGGTCACTTTGAGAAGCTGGGCATCAGCACATGCCAAGCACCACTCTCTCTCCCTCTCCAATAATCCCCACTAATGCTGTGAAGTTTAAGCCAGACATCTGAAAAGGGTCAGTTATCCATGATCACAGGGCCATAATCTGAATGGGCTGCCCACACCACAAACCCCACAAGAAACTGTGGTCCTGAGCCAGCAAGAGGGGTGGTGAGCGTGGCCATCCCTGAGAGAGACAGCTAGAGGTTGTCTGTACATGGATGGGCATTTCACAGCTCAGCAGGGGAGGGAGAAAGGGGTATCGAAGCAGCTGCTCATGACATATGGACAGAATTCATTAAGGGTTGGCTAAATATGTCAATATGGAGGTAAAGTAAGAGACTAAGAAGGTGAGAGTGAAAGAAATAAATGACAAGTGAGAGTGAAGGGAAAAGACTGGCGTCTAAAGTGGGCAGCAAAGCGTAAAAAAATAAGGGATATTTGGGAACTACATACCATATACAACATAGAACAACCACTGCAAGGTGTACAGAGAGCATTACTTGAGGTAACTGGAAAATGTTCACACTTGTTGCAAATAATATGATGACACAATCACCAAGTAGTTCAAAGTGCAGGTCACGGGTGCACAGTACAGGGAGGTGGGGTTAACCAGTAGAGGAACGAAACTAAGGTCGAAGAGGAAGAGTGATTAGTAATCCTGCAATCTAAACCATGTAATCTGAATGGTGATTTTTTTTCTTTTTAATCAAAACCTTTATAAAACTGTATTTACTAAATAACAAATTTTGAACATTATTTGGCATCCTGATCACAATGTTTTGATTTTTTTATGTATTGTGTAATGATTCAATTTAGTTCAGTAGTGTTTGGTGATTGACTTTGACAGAGGAGTCATGGGTTTTTAGTGAATGTAGTATCATGTAGGCCTATTGTCTATGGAGGCCCATGTTACTCTGCTAATTAGCAAGTATAAAACTCAAAATTCAGCTTGGGAACAGGGCTAATTGAATTTAGCACACATTAATCATGTTTAAAAGCCATATCACCAACTTCTTTTGAAAAACAGCCTTTAGGATGCATATTTCACAAAAACAGTTCGGAGGTGAAGCCACCTTTTTTACTCTAGGTTGTGTGTGATTACCCACAGAGGAATGGAGAGATCAAAAGCATGGACAGGTAGTTGAATAGGCTAGAGTGTTGATAGAGACAGGGACCAGATGGGGTTTTGTTGCACCCCAGGAAACTATTTTGTGAAAAGTAGGCACAGGTCAAGATGCAGTTCAACGCTTTTTGATGCCAGTGCACTAAGACTGGTATATTTGATTAGGGTTCCTGGGGGAGGGGGCACTAATATGCTGAGTGTGTAGTTTCGGTGGTGGGGAGGACAAAGAGTCACATTGTGTGACTCATGAATATGAAACAGAGCAGCTCAGACAGCCCTCTTTAAAAAAATAAAATAAATGAAATACAATGAATAAAAACAGACAACTCTTGTTAGTTGATAACATGGTATAATACATTGTAATTCACTTCATGATTTCACAGGTGACATCTAAAGAGACATCCACTGCAAGTCATTTGTATTTCTTCTGTTTTTAAAATATCTATTTTATGCAAATTTTCTGAGAATAATAAAACTGGCTGATGTTGACCTCATTTGCTATGGTATATGTTTCCTGAAGCTGTAATTCCTGGATTCCACTCTGAGTAGGCCTATATTACACCAAGAATTCAGATTTTGAAAATTACCAATAGGATGTTAAATGTTCATTGCATCTCTGTCTAACAACTGCAATCATGAAAGCTATGTAAGCATAATATAACTTATAACTCTGTAAGCATAATATAACTATAATTCGCAGGCCTAATTATTAAAAACATGTGTCAGCCATGAGGCTTTTATAAGAGCATGTAGAGGCAGAGACATCACCTACAAAAGTTCTCCCATAGACATGTATTGTGGCTGTTTGTAATGTAAACATGGCAGAGTTGAGAAACTGGAAGCAGCCAATCACATTGCTGGTCACGGTATGACTGACAGTTAACCTTTTGTTTACTATCTACATCACCAAGGTGATGGCCATGCTGTGAATGTTGGCGCAGACATAGTGAGCTAATTTTAAATAATGTCTTTGTTAGCTTTATTTGAGTGATCTACAGGTAAATTGAGACACCGTGCAATACAGATTTAAACAAGGATTCACACAATACATTTTTAAGTCAGTACAACCCGCTGCTCTGGAGTTTTGGATGTCTCCCCTTAAATTTTGATAGGTCCTGGTCTTGTTAATCCCAAAAGCTGCCCAAAGGCGTTTTAAGTTGGCGGCTGAGTGAGAGGACATGCCTTGCTTTACAGGTTTTGCTCTTACAGTCTCTCTTATTTTTCTGTTGAAGGCATCCCAAAAGCTGGCTGAGGCATCACAAAAGACTCCTTTACCAGAATGCCCTCCAGTCATGATGAATACACACTGCAAATGGAGTTCTGCCCATACCAGAGTGGGAGTAGGGAGAAGGTCTGGGTAAAAGATACTTTAGACCCTTCTGCCTAGGTCTTTTTCAAATAGTCACACGGCAGGGAAGGAAGATGTAGGGTCTGGAATGGCACAAATGGCGCCACCAATAGACATGTATCAGAATGCATCTATATAGCAAAATAGTTCATATTTGCATTAGCTGGACCATTTTTAAAATGGGCAGAGCAACTATATAGTCCCAGTTTTATCTACTGTATGTTGCAATCACTCACAGGTGACCTCCTCTGAGTCTAAATGCCATGGGCATGGGCATGAGATGCCCACCAGTACAGTATACATCTACGCTATTGGATAGTGTAACAACCAGTCAGGGCAACAAACAGCAAAACAACATCTCTCGTCTCCACTGAGAAACAAAAAGTTTGTCACACAGATTGAATGTGAACCAAACATTCTTAGTAGTTCATAGTTTATGTAGTTCTTTATGAAGTTTCAGACATGGATCAGAAGCACAAAATCTGTTACAACTGACAGTATTTAAAAATGGTAAATAGCAGGCATTATACAGATATATTACATGGCTCTTCATAAAGCTGTAGAATGCTCCATTCACTTAAATGCGACTTCCCAACATTCTACAGTCTGATATTTCTTGCTAATGGACCGTTGCTATGTGTAACAGGCCGCTGTTAAGGAAAGCAAAACAGAATGTTGCCATAACCAATCAGCTGATCTGTAAGATAACAGACTACTTTTTTCGCGGAAGCTATTATCCAACTTAATCATTAAAATTAGCATGAAAGCAATGATAAACATGCTTTGTTGTCATGTTATTGATGTTTTCAATAGATCCCCTTGTCATGTTATTGATGTATTCAATAGATCCCTTCATAGTGATTCAAGAGCCCTCCAGACGCACTGGGCACCTGCATCACTCTGTTGGGAGTTATTCCATGATAATGACCACCTCACATAATGTTATCCCTTATGTATCGGGTAGGCCCATTCACCTGCCAATCAAATCACACTGTTGTTTTAGACCTGCTTTCCGTTTTGGTTAATTGTCCACCTGGCAAATATTAAAGGCACTTAGCAGCCTAACAAGCACACACCCGATTTGACACTGACCAAATAAAATAATGGCCAATAAAATACTGCTTAAGTGATTTTGTTTCAAGAATATAAATGTCTGTCTCCCCTCTAGGGCAAATGTGTCGGTAAGTCAAAGATAACATCAAATGCTACTTCACTTCACAAGTCCATAGCAACTTCTCTCAAATGTTTCCAGGTGGGTAGGTGAGCTGAAAACAGCAAACAAAGGAAAAATCTGGAGTCAATCAGCCCATATCCCTGTTCTATAAGAATGACAGCATTTGGTACAACATAGATCACATCTGTGAACTGCCAACTTACACTATCTGATGGGGGCACAGGAAAACTAAACTTCCTTGCCCTCATCAGCTAGCGTTGGCTGTCGTTTTGCTATTTGGTCTAAGTACCAAATTCATTGGAAAAGTGAAACAACAGGGCTACAGGTTAATTCAGATAATCCTTTTAAAATGTTTTAGTGGATAAAAGGTTGGAGATGCCTAGTTTGCAAGATGCAGACCTACTTTTTAGGCTATACAAGGAAAGTCTCTGGTTATCTGTATATTTTGCGTAATGTCTAACCTAATGTTGGCTTGGTATCCTTTCCAAGTATTGCATGATAAAGAACAAACAGGATAATAAATATTTTTCTTTCCATTTTCACACCTTCTGTACTCCAGCGCTAATTTTCTTTCATGGTAATATTTATGATTTTAACGAAGGTAATATTTTTTTCTTTTTCATAGATTTTTCCTTTTCTTCTTTTTACTCCTCCACTGCGTTGTCCTTTGCAAGGATTGGCACCGTGATCTGTCCTGTTGCGTTTTGCCAATTAAAGCCGTTTCCCACTGTTCTGTGTGGCGGGCGGGCTGCTACTGGCCCCCCAACTCCTGCCAGGGCATGCCATGACTTTCGACCCCACACAGATGGGCCCGCAGGCAGGCGCATACTCCTGGAGCTTAGCCCACAGATGCTCAGAGTGGCAGAGTGGACATGCAGGTCAGCACTCCAGCCACCAGAGGGATGGAGAGGAGACCAGAAGCTGACAGGGCCCGAATGCTGTGGTAGCAGGGGGTAGAGATGGTGAGGAGACAGAAAAGAGAGGAATGAAATGGGTGGGTGGGGTGTGGGTGTGGGTGGAGGTTATATTTTTTAATTGTCACAGGAAAGCAGAGAAGATCTAGTGAGAACTGTGGTGGGCCCGTATTGGATATCTGTGCGGTCTGTGCTGTGTGTGTGTGTGTGCGTGTGTGTGTGTGTGTGAGAGAGAGAGAGAGAGAGAGAGACAGAGAGAAAGAGAGAGAGGAAGAGAGAGGAAGAGAGACAGTGTGAGAGAGAGTTGGACTTGGGTGTCAATTTCTCTGTTTGGCCAAAGCCCCACCAACACACACTCTCACACACAGCAGGAAGAGATGCCGCCTCGGCCGCTGAATATTCATGGCCGCCTGGCCACTGTGACAGGAGGCAGCTCTGAGGAGCATGTCGAAGAGACAGAGGGAGGTGGAGGGGCAGCATGCGTGCAGAGGGAGGGAGGGACGATGGGAACTGAATGCAAATTTCCATATTACATTAACCAAACAATACAAACAGACAATTTGATAAAGTCTGACATGTATAGACTAAGGGTTCTCAAACTTTTCGGGACCAGAGACCCCTGGGGGTCTGGGTGTGTGTGTGTGTGTGAGTGTGTGTGTGTGTGTGTTTGCGTTTGTGGTGTCCAAGGATCCTCTGAGAAATGTAACACAGACTAAGAATATACCTATTAGTTGCACTCTTAAATGCTGTACTGAGCTAAATATCTTTTCACCTACATACTTAAGGCCTGTTCCTGTTTTTAATTTTAAGAGTTCCTTGTGTAACTGTGTGTGGCAAACTTGTGTGCAACCGAGCCTCATTCGCATCATTTTGATTTCAGGGCTTCAGTCATAATGCATTTTGATTTCCTGTCACTTACCTTTAAAAAAGAAAAAACCGACACTACTGTCTAAATTTTGCTATTCATTCAGGAGGAGTACTTTGTTGTACTCATGATTAGGTTAGTGAATTATAACTGCCATGATGAGTCACGATCATAAAAGACTTTCAACATTAAAGGTAAAATCCTGTGTGAATCAATCAATAGCTCTGTTGTCCGAGGTCACCAAGCGCTGTCTGTAAGAAAAAAGAACCAGAAAATTTGATACAACATAGACCAAATAGCGAACCGGTAGCTAATGTTAACTGAATGGGGCATAAAAAAATGGAACTGAAACTAGGTTTCTGTGCCCTATTCGGTTAGTGTCAGTCGCTATTTGGCTATGTTGCATCAAATTGTTTTGTTCTTTTTCCTACTGACAGTTCTCATTGTCTTTGAACAATAAAACTATGGATTGATTCACACCGGATTTCTCCTTTAATACGGACTGAGAGCATTGATGTAAAGGTCTGGATTCAGAGAGTAGTTCTTCCACATATTTCACCAAGTTTCAAGCATTCACTTAACAAGTTGAGTCTAATTAGCACGAATCCTGAGACCGGTAGACCAATTAGTGGAGTTACCTGTGTTGATTGCACAGATAGAACCGATACATGGTAAGACTTTTACATTTTAAAGCTGGACTTTAACATCTACTCTGGTTGGGAGTAGAACACATTATGTTTGTTTTATGAGCCCCTTATATTTGCCATTTTACGCTATACCACAACTTAAATAAACAATTTTATTACAATAAAATTATTTTGAGGACCCCAACTTCAAGAACTATTAGTTGGAAAATTTCTTCTCTGTGTCGTTATACAACTGGTGTGCTCCAATGGATGTCTTTCCCATCTGTGGATGACATCCTATCCTTTGGTACTAAACTGTGTAGTCTGTTCCTCTGAGTCTCCATGACTGTGCTTAAAAATACACCAGTAACATAGTTATAAAGCTTATCCTGATTTTGATCCAGTTTTGGGAGTTCTGTTGAGAATTCTATTCTACCTAGTGTACCATACCATATTTACACCACTTTTGAATGGAACAAATGATAAATCATTAACAGAGGGTATTAAATGTGTGTGGATGTCTCTCATACCATGCAGAGTTATTTTGTGGATGTGGTATGTAACAAGGGAATGACACGAGACAAAACAAAACCAGTAATCTAATGACATTGTGTGAGAACAGTAATGTAAGTTGTGTTTTTTCTGTTTCCAGAAATGAAAAAAATCACTGGCTGTATTGTTGTGTAAAAGCAGAGTATAAATACAACATACAAAACATCTTGTCAAGATAAAAAAGTGGAGCAACCAACGTTGCTGAAAAACACACAAAAATACCAGGCCATGTTGATTGTAGATCTACTTGGATGATGTAATGTGTTTGTGTATTCTCCAGACTTCAAGAGTCATCTGCAAGACCTGGATAAGGTGTTTGCATGGTACAGCACTGAGAAGGTCATCACACAGTGTCAAGTTTAATCCTTTCTCAGCTTTGTTAACTATTACTGCCGCCTCCTCTAAAGGGCCATCACTGACAAATTTAAAGAGACACTAGGCAAGATTTTATGTTGTTTTTAGGCCAATTTTACCAACTGCGTAGTCACTTTGATTGTTAAATCATTATAAGGTGAATAAGGGCTCTCTCGGCTCCCTCTACAGCCTCTTTGTAAATTTACAGCATTTCCATGATGCCAACATCGCCTTGCTGTAGGACGAAACAGAAAGTACCTCACTTATGAGCCTTATTAGGGCTGGGTAATTAATCGAAAAAATTAATCGAACCGACAATCGTAACCGCTAACTAACAATGATCAAGCACTTGCTTATTATTACTGTTATTATTATTTATTTTGTAAACTTTTTCCTATTAATCTGTGCATTTCACTGTGCGTGTTCATGTTGTGTTCCTTGAAAGCTTTTTTTTTTTTAATTTTCTAACTCTTCTTTTTTCATTTTTGTCGTTAAATTTAGACCCCCTAGACTTTTGTTGTTGGTGTTTTTTGTTTCAATCAATGTGTAGATGTATTAACTGGACATCTATTGAAAAAAACTAAGAGCTAATCTAAATTTATCGTCAGAGTTTATCAACACTCTAGTTAAAGTTTTTTAATGCTCAAAAGAACTTTCAGGATCTGTGCATCATCAACCCCAAAGCTAATAACACAAATGATGTGTATGTACTACTGGAATTCTTCCTAGTTCCTAGAATTCTGCCTTGTTGATGACTAAACAATCAAGAGTAGGCCTAAATATTTTTTCAGGATGCTAATGTCTCACAAACACCTTGTTTGTGTTTCGTTCTTAAAAAAACCCTACCACTGCTCATTGAAAAAAAAACCCAGAAAGAAGAGTTGCTTCCCTGCCCTTGGTGTGTGTCCTACATTACTCTTACTCTGTTTTTCCTTCCCGAACACTTGAGTAGACCTATGCCACAGGCATGATGAAAAAAAGTGCTGGTAAAAAGTTGTTAAGGATAAAATTTCAGACTTCAATGGTTGATCAATAAACTTGCATTTTCAATTGGCATAAAATGATCTATAAGATCAGCAAATCCTTGGATTTTACTGCTGGGATTAGAGACGAAGGACAAGTGGAGATTGAGCACAAAGAGTGACATTGAACAAGGGGACGGAGAGGTCTTCACTTACTCCATAGGGTGTTGAGAACGTAGGATCAATGCAGTCTTTTATTTACAATCCCATCCCATCTCCATCTTTACCAGGCATCTCTCTCTCTCGCTCTCTCTCTCTCCAACTCAGAATGTGATACCAGTGAGATGAGTTGATCACTTGACCATCTCAGATTTGCCTAAAAAACAAAGAGTGAAGATAAACTTAATAGGAAAATGGTTTCACATCATTACTGATTTTTTTTTCACAAGACGTTAAGGAGGAGGGGATGTTTTTAGGCATTTTTTCAGCATTGCATTCTTATGAACCACTAGTGCTAGTGCTGCTGTACACAATTGCAAACATATCAAAAGTCATTTTGACAAAATGAGAGAGAAGCCTACCACATACTTTTTTGTTAATTTCTTCGCACGCTGAAGAAGGCACGCACGAAACGTGTCTGTGCAATAAAAGCATAATATGCATAGTGCGGCCTCCTTTGTTTTCAATTTGTTAATTTCTTTCCACAAAGCTAGTGTGGATTTGTCATAATAATACAAAGGTGTACAGGTAATCCTGGGCTTGACTTCAGTTCAGTCAAATATTGTTTTCCTTGGACATGATACTGAAGTTATTAATAGTATTTTCATTTATTTTTTGTTTTGGCATCTGATACCATTTATCTGATCTGATTATCAATTTCAGAGAAGGAGAGGTTGTGTATCAGTTTGCCTTTAATATTGTTGTAAATAAAAATTGCATATCCAAATTTAATTATTTGTTTCTGAATTCATTAGACTATGCTATATTCTTATAAGTGCAAATTAATTTCCTCTGTAATAAAGTGCTATACACTGCCTGTGTGGTGCTGTTTTGGTGCTGCATACACTTATTCTGAACAGTCACATAATCATAATATGGTGCCCATGTAAACACAGGGAGCCAGGTATAAGTGAAAAGACAAGCTTTTTTTTTCTTTACAGTGTACGCAGAGGACAGATAGTGAATCAGGCAAATCAGGGTTATTTGTTAAATGTTACAAGAAGTGTTGCCTGTTTGAAATTGCTTAGAATCACTTCCCCATGCCATCTGAGGATTTGAATAAGCAATGCTTTCACTTTTTCTCTTTCAGTACGTCTTCTAGCTTACACAAAACATGGTGAACCCACAGATGGATAGCTGAAAGACAGAAGGGATCTTAGACGGTCTGAAATCACAGCAGATAGATGGGCAAGTGAAAGTGGCAACTGTTAATGAAGAGAATTACCTTTCCAAAAAAGGAAACATTCTTGTGTGAAAAGTCAATTTGACTCAGGATCACTCAGAAGCCACAGAACCCAACTGTTTAGTAAAACTATCAGTGAAGTATTTAATCATCTGAGTAATGAGCCATGACAGGTGAGATTGCAAATATGACTGCAGTACCTTTTTTTTTTTTTTTTTTTTTTGAAGTTCAATTTGTAGCTTGGGAAACACTGCCCTCTTGTGATAGACAGTAGAACATTCAAATAAAGTCATGTTTTCAGCTCTTCCGCGAGTGCCCCTTGAGATAACACAGCTAACAACCTAACATCTAAAATTCACTTACCAAGGACTTCCTTCCCTGCCCCCATCTACTGCACTTAACTTACTGATTGCACTTAAGTTAAGTGCACCCTGATCCTATGTTGTTAAATAGTGTTTTTTAAGGTTTCCTATGTAGCTTGAATGTTAATCCTCTTTTTGCAAGTCAAGTTGGATAAAAGTGTCTAAATGTGTAATGAAAATGTTACACACAGCAGAACTCCACTTTCATGTCACAAAATGCTGACATGATTTATATACCTGTGTAATTAGTTGATAAAGTAGATAAGTCATTTTGTAAATGCAAAATAATAGAAATGCTATTTATGCACTAGGCCTACTGATATGCTATTCAGGTACAGATACATACATAACTGTCAACTGTATGCTCTCTGCCATTTCATGCTGTGTTTATTGTTTTGGCTGACATGAGGACACTAGAACAATGCCATTTTATAACCATGTAATGTGTGTGCTTTAACTGCACAAGACGTTATTGTAGGCCTACAACAAACTTGTGCATTGTTTCTTATAGAGCTTCTCCCAACAGCTAACACTGCATTACTGGCCACCTCCAATGGAATAAATGTTTATTCCTGACTAATGTGTTTCACCTCTTTACTAAGTGACTGCCAAACACATCTTTTCTATTCATAACCTTCAGTAATTTCAATAAATTATTTTGTTGTTCATTTCACAAGGAAAATGTAGCCTCCAAATAAATATTTTGCAGTAATTTTGGAAAGTAATCTTTATTTTACTAGGAAATAGACAAGGAACATTCAAATTTAGTCAAGAGAGCAACTACTTCAAAGATCATTTGGTGGAGAGGACTTAGGAATTGGGCCTCATTCACCAGCCGTTCTTATGAAGAAATTTGTTCTTAAACCACTTACAGTTTACAAAAGATTTTGTATACCAGTGTGTGCTTATCTGGTGTGCTTAGTAAGCAGTGTTGTGCTTTTCCTTTGCTTTATTTCTGGAGGTTTGCCCTACCAAACAATCCTCAAACCCTGTAAGGTCGATAAAAGAGGCGTGTTGAAGAGTAAAGTTCAATAGTTTGCCTGTCTTTCACTACATATTCTCCAATATTAGTCCTTACCAAAACATCTGTGGTTTCTTTAGATATTAAACCGCCATTGTATTGCAGTTTTACAGTTCTGCCTGTACTGGGCTACAGACGGCAGGAAGTACTGCATCTTACTGCAGAAATGCAATATTTTGGTCAAGGAAACAGTAGTGCAGAAGTGCTACAGTGATGTACTGGCTACTTTAAAAAACGGCAGATTATTGGATTTGGCCACTTTGAATGGTAGACTAAAAGATGATACGTGTAGTCAGTTGTGAAGTGAAACTGGCATCCAAGCATGCCTTGAATCAGCTATGCAATACTGTTGGTGTTCGTAGTTGGTGTTTTGCAGGTATATGTGTGTTCTATCTTGTCAGTTTTTGACCAAGACTGCTAAACTGATTCTCCACACCCTGATTAGGAGAGGAGTCAAATCTTTGCCCTGCTGAGTCGTTAGGGACATGTGACGTCAGGGATTTGCCTTAACAGATATGGTTAACGTTATAGATAGCTAATGCGAGAGGGGCACATTGAACAAGACTGGCACCCTAAATTGTCTTGCTTAATCAACAATCGGGTACGTACAATGAATTAACAAAGATTAGACATTTACGCTTTTCTGTCGATCACCTGTTTTGGGGACGCTAAACTTCCTTTACGTTACCTAGCGACCATGTATTAGCATGGCTACTGTCAGGTAAGTCACTGATAACTTGGCTGGCGACTGCTAGCTATCCTAAGTTCATTTAACAATTCAAACGTTAAGCTAACGCCAGTTGTTTTTCATTTAACTTAAACCATATGTCGTTAAAATATCCAAGCTATCGTCAAACTTACAATTTTATGTCATGTTTCCACCTTGATATCAGCTAACGTTGCCGCTATCTGAGAAACGTTAAGTGGAGTAACCTATAAGGTTAAGATGCTTTGAGCAGGTTTTGGTTACTAGCTAACATGGCTGTAAATTTAACGCCATATGGATTAACATTAACGTTAAACATCTCTTACATGGTAGCTAGCTGGTAGTAGCAGTTTCATGTAACAACTTGTTATCCTGCATTGGCTTCTGTTGTTTTCTAAATTCTATGAAATGATTAAGCTAAATACTAACGTTACGTTATGTTGTCGACGTTATTCCATTACCGAACTGCTATAAACTGTTAACACCAGAGCCAGTTTACGGACATCGGTGTCTCTCTTCCTTATCCTTTTCTGTGGTCTGTGCCTATCATAAACTTTACGGTGCCCATACTTTTTTGGGAGTCTGCATGATAGTTGGTGCGATGGCCTGTTATGTGGCCTGTGTGCGAACCATTGAGACACTGTTTGAGAAGTTGTGCCCACTGTCTTTTTGATGAATTCTTGGAGAGGTATTAAAGAGAGGCTAATGTTACAAAATAAAGTATTAATATTGAGCGTTTGTATTTGTAGACCTTGTGTTTGTGTGTGCTATGGGGTTTGAATTTTATGTTAAGGCTACTGGAACACTTGTCATTTCCTTTGGGATGGTCCATCCACCCAGCTATCCATCCAAGTTTTAAACCCAAGTTAATATGAGTAAATGATCCACAACACAACACAACATACATTTTCCTCCCATTAATGCATGCAAATGCAATATGGCAGAATGTGTTTGGTTACTTCATAAGTGCTGCAGGCCGTGCTAGGCTGGCTCTCTGAACATAGTGTCACATTGTGGCCACATGATGTCTTAAAATGATAATTTTCTCTTCCAAATTACAAATAATTTATTCTATAATAATAATTTAAGTAGTCATCGTGTATTAATTGTTAATTAACTAATTATTATTTTCTTTTCTAATTGTAGTAAACACAGGATAATAAGAAATGTAGGCTACACATTTTCAGCTGCAGGCACACAACAAAGAAGACATGCTGGCGGTGGCCAATGACATAGATGAGTCCTCACTGGATGATGAACTAGAGTAAGTTATATGCTCTCTACTAATTTGTTGAGGCTAGTAAAGGTCATATAGAATTTGTGAATAGCTTTTCTAAAGTATTCCAATTTGATTGAACAAAAATAAGCAAAATTGCAGTTTTACCACCCCAGTTTTCAACTTTACATTTAGGAAGGGAATTGAAACAGTCCGTTTTGGCTAAATAGCGCCCTTAGCAATGACGGCTGAACTATACTGTAGTTGATTTATTGTTACATCACAGTAGGAGGGCACAACTGTGTTTGATGTTCATGACAGCTCTTTAGCCATGCAAAACCTCTCTTAATTCAACCAGCCAAAGTAAAAATGGTTTTTTCCTTTCTATGTCCCCTTTAATAGATTAAACATATTCCACTGCAGTCAACCAGAAATAGTAATAAGAAAGCTGTTAACAGTAAAAAGTTTTATACATATTCCTGGTTCTTGTGTCTTGTGTCTGCTGGGCCAGCCACCAGTTTTTCACTTGTCTGATTCATTTAGACTAATATACAACTGATGTGTCCTAGATAGATAACAGTAAACATTAATGCTCTTATATACAATGTCACTGAATTTTGACATTACAACTGACTGTGCCATTGGGCCTCTTCCTGCTGTGCTCATAAGGGAACATATTTGTATTTCTTGGAGTGGAATCAGCAAGAAAACTCCTATTCTGTTGTTCTATGCTGAGGCCCTTGTGATCAAAGATGGCAGCATCCGTAGTATTGGTGGTAATGTATGATTTTTTTTTCCTACAAGGCACATAGATTGAGGTATCATTTGCACATTTTAGGCCTTTTGCTGTGGTCATTATTTTGTCTGGCTAAATTAAAATTTCATTGTTCAATTGCAGAGCGGTATAACTTGGCCTTCAAGATTGTTCGTACAGAAAGTCGCCTAGTGCGTGGAATACTCACCAACCATGGATTCCATGAGGTAACATGCTCTCTATAGAATGAATTCTTTAACCTCAGAAATGACACAGAATCTACAAAAGTCATAGTTGGAGATGTAGGGGAACTACAGGTGCAATAGACAGCTCTTTGAAAGTGTACAGCCAAAGAATCTGGGTAGCTTTGTAATCACGTAATTTGTGCATTTACTGTCATATTGAATTGCAGTTATGTTTTCTTAAAATAATAAGAAATAATAATACAAAATGCCTTTTTTGTAGTATGTTAGTATACTGCTTAAATTGGAATACTGTATAGTATACATTCAAAACTGTGTAGAATAACAATATAATAATTTAACAATATAATTATTGTAATATACATGTGTAACAAAGGCATACATTTTGGTGTGTTGCCACAGGTCCATCCCAACAGTAATGATTTCAACGTCATGTGGACAGGCTCTCATCTGAAGCCTTACCTGCTTAGGGGTCTTCAACCCTATCAGAAGGTCAACCACTTTCCAAGGTGTGTAAAAATGTTATGCTAGGTTGCAACTGTCGAAGTATGTCTGGAGCCAGGCAATAACCCCAAAGTGCTCCCGCTCTGCTAAATGCCTAAATGTAAATGAAATGTAAATTTTAAACTGGCCTTTTCTCATTGACGCTGAAACTCAGAAGTTTAAAAGTTATGTAATTTGATTTTGACAGAGCATAGAAAATGCTCGTAATGGCTTGTTTTAGATCAATTTAGTTATGTCATTGAAGAAAAGGCTTGCCTTTTTTCATGATGTCTGTGCAAGCAGCATTAGTCAGTGATATCTAGATTGAAAAGACAAAGTGACGCAAGATTGAGTTGGCCTATTAAAAAAAATTAGAAAATGAGGCCAGTTAGTTGTTAATTTTTTTGTCAGGTGTGATGAATTTTCTGTTATTTTTTCTTGTGTAGGTCGTATGAGTTGACGCGGAAGGACCGACTATACAAAAACATCCAGCGTATGCAGCAGGCACATGGATACGACAACTTCCACTTTATTCCACAGACCTTCATGCTCCCATCAGAATACCAGGAGTTCTGCAGTGAGTTATTCATTACTGAACTCTATTGCTCATAGTTTTTTGACTTCATTTATAGATACATAGATGAATGGGTATAGTAAACAATAAGCCAAAAAAACTGTCAGTGAAACTCAGGACTTTCACTGGAAGCAGTATTGTTGCTTATGCCAAATGCGTCACAAGGTCAGCAAAAGCTAACCATAGGTAGATTTTACAAATCAAAAATCATCATCACTATAAAGGGTCTCATAGCTAATAGCATAGCATAAGTCAGATATTGTAAGCACAACACCACCACTACTGATGTAGATTGTGCAATAGAAAGTTTATTTCTGTGAATCTAGTCGGCCTATAACCTTTTCCTGTTTGTATTATTATTTGAGTCTTATCTGTCCCTGTTTATTTGACAGACACCTTTTCTAAGGACAAGGGACCTTGGATCATCAAGCCAGTAGCCTCTTCCCGTGGCAGGGGCATTTACTTGGTTAGCAATGTAAGTCTGAACAATACAGTTGGTACTCATCTGTTTGCTATTCGTTTAATTACCTGCACTTTAAGCGATAGTTCAGAGTATTTTCAACTATAGCCCTGTTGTTTGAGCTCACCAAGTGCTGCCAGCAGGTACAAGATAACTTCTAGAGAGATTATCTAGAGAGATAACTTGGTACAACATAGACTGGATATCAAACCGGCAGTTAATGTGAACTAAATGGCACCATAAGTTCACTTTTAGTTTCATCTCTTATAGTACCATTCAGTTACTGTAAGCTGATGGTTTGCTATTCGTCATTTAATTTCTGTCGGTTTCCCAATCACTACGCTGTGGCCTTTACCTCAAGCCTTTATAATCATGTATTGTGCTTTACAGCAGTATCAATTTCATCACTGCTTAAAAGCTAAGAAACCTCACTGGCACTGTAGCTAAAATTAGTCCCTATTATGTTTGCTTGAGATTTAATATATAATAGTAAGTATAAGCTTATTATGTGAGTAAGGCAAAACTCTCAATATAAGTGAGTCTATAGTGAAAATGTAGCACATGTATGGAAAATACCATAGCAAGAGTTGAGTTATTCAGACTAACATTATATTTCCCTCTTTGGCCTTTTGGGGGCACTATACTGCAGTGCCCATTTTACCCTGAACATCTCAACAATTCCTTTCAAGCATTCGAAATTAACCCAAAGTATGCAGGACTGCTTACAGAAAGAAGGGAATAAGGCTGGGTAGTACACATAAGACCAATAAAGAGAGATGTTTGTTGCCTTCAACCATATAGCTGCTGTTGGAGGCAAGCCAAAAAAGCAAGCTGATGGCAGAGGTGCTCCCAGAATGCCCTGTTTTGTTTACCTAGACCTGAGGTGTGGGTGGCCGCTGTGTGACCTGATTTACATTACCTCTGATCAGTAACAAACCATTCTTCATATACATAGGCTTTCTGTTCTGTACATATTGTGTTTGTGTGTTAAATGAATTGATACAATCTTGTGTAGCATAGCTCGCTACTACATGCAGGATCTTAATAATTATGTAATGTAGACATTTACTTAATATTTAATGTATTCACTGTGTCCTAACCCATTCACAGCCCAGCCAGATCTCATTGGATGAGAACATTCTGGTGTCCCGTTACATCAACAACCCACTGCTCATTGATGGTGAGTTTGACGGTTGTCTCACTGGTTTCAGAATATGTAGGCGTTTCTCGCCAAGTGCCTTTCTAACAAAGTACAAATTGTTTCACATTTGTCAAATTCATATTTGATGTGCTTGTTTACAATGCTATTATTATTTTAATATTTATTGATACGAGCCTGTCACAAACATGACGTGTATCATAAACATTAATGATACTTCATTGGCGTGACATTACTTACTTTTGTTTTTTGGATTACATGAGGGACAGCTTCATGGACATCTATAATACACAGTAAACTTGCACTCTCTGCTTAGGCTGGCTAAAAACGTACAACTTCTTTCAAGTTTTCACCTAAGAATAGTGCCCTGTTTTAAATATAACAGGCTTTACCGCAGTGCATGTTGTTGCTGAAAGAACAAATTTAGGCCTGTGTGTTAGTGTTGGGCTAAATGAAAATGGCAAAAACATGCACAGTGTGCCATGTGCATCACCATGTACACGGGATTTTTAATTTAAAATTAGGTCTTAGCATGTGGAGACTTCTCAAGAGCTATTCATGCTGCATTGCACATTGTGTCATAACAGTCATGGATTGTGGATGAATTCAGTGTCAATGTCTTTTTGCACTATGATCACCATGACATCCCTCTGCACATTTCCATATCACTGCTTCCACACTTTACAGCCTGCTACCCTTAAGTGGCACACAATTAGAACTGTTTTTCTTAGCTTTTTTTGTAGTGTGTATGTCGTGTGTATGTATAGTGTGTATCATGTGTATGCGAATGTGGATCATGTGTATGTGTTTTTATGGATGCTACGGGATACTTGAATTGCCTATGGGATGGAAAAAGCATTATCTTATCTTATCTTGTGAACAACGCAATTGCTTCTAATGGTGTCCCCTGGTCTTACTTGTAGACTTCAAGTTTGATGTGCGACTGTATGTACTTGTCACTTCCTATGACCCTGTCATCGTTTATCTCTATGAAGAAGGACTTGCCAGGTAAGACATGTTTAATCAACAATTATTACAGTGCATGCAGAGCAAAGATATTTGTGCACAAAAATTGCACATTAAAAAAAACTTTTTTTAAAACATTTGCATGCACTCTGTAATTCCTGGGAATTGCAAGTCTAGTTGTTAATATTAGCTTCATCAAAATAAAATTCAAAAATGTATGTCACAAACTAGACATACTCAGTCATTTAGTACCTTTACTACAGCAATTACAGTACCTGATGAAGCCTTGGTTGGCGGTTGTCAAGAGCCATTCATATTGAGCCCACGTATTTGATTTTTAATGTGCAATATCCGCTGGCTCTGTTATGTATTTAATTTTTTATGTAAATTTGCAGGCCTCCACCTTGGACCTTGTTTGGCCAGTTTTTTTTGTACCACAAGAAGTGGAATGTGTGTATGATACTCCACCGCCTAAAAAAACTGGCTATTTTTCTTTTGTAGGTTTGCCACAGTGAAATATGAACACAACACGAAGAACATCAAGAATCAGTTTATGCATCTTACTAATTACAGTGTTAACAAGAAGAGTAGTGATTATGTCAGGTAAGCAAGAATGCCAGGCAGGCAAAGTTTGAAAGTGTTTAAGCTTATAGCAAAGTCATTCTTAATGTGTTAGGATGAATCCATCCATCCATCCAGTTGGACTTAAAGCGACATTTTGGAGTATTTTCTAAAAGTTCCAACCCTTGGTTGTGATTAGCTGAGTCAAGTTTGATGGCTGAATCAAATTTGATCATGTTACCTCGCATCTCTGGCTGCATAGTTCATATTCAGCCATACAGTCTTTTCATCAGTGCTGTTCTTGACAGGTTTGGTAAGGTGGGGGCTACCCAAATGCTACAACAGACAATGCTACAGACTCTGTGTTTTGTTCTGTGCAGTTGTGATGACCCTGATGTGGAGGATTATGGCAACAAATGGAGTATGAGTGCAATGCTGCGCTATTTGAAGCAACAGGGGATGAATACCAGATGTAAGTGGGTGGAAGGCTTTCACACTGTCGCGACGGCTCCAGTACCTGTTAAATTTATAGTTATCTATCTAAAGGCTTACCTGTAGTCCAGATGACAAGTTTCTCCACAAAAATATTGTTTTGACAGATGTTGCACTGTGTGCTAGTTACAACGTAGAATAGAACGTTACCTTTTGTTTATCACCCGGAGAAATTAAATGCTGTTTTCTGATTGGCTGACAGGGTGTCTGTTATTCCCCGATAATGAGACACCTGTGATGTAGATCTAGTAAAAAAAAAAGTTTAATCACTGTTCCATATGAATGCGCTTTTGAATGGTAACTATAACAACCATAGTTAACGACAGTTGAACTTGCAAGCAACAATGGAATCAGCTGTTATCAACCTCCCTGTGGTCAGTAACCAAAGAAAATAGTACAGCAACCGAACAGGTTAGTTGTCAATACGCATGAGTTGCAATCGGGTGATGAGTGGGATAACGGCCTTTGAGGTGTCTAAATCTAGGGAAATAATAGACTCTGCCTTCGGCGTCGCGCTGTTCTTCGCCCACGCCTCGTCCATTATTCCCCTATATCTGAAATTTAGTCTCTTTCACATTGGTGTTATGATGCAAGCACTTCTCTGGTCACTATGCCCTTTCACATGCATTTTAGTTGTTAGATCATAGAGATGTTGTTCAAAGATAGACCTCTCATTATTTTACAGTGCTGATGGGGCAGATAGAGGACCTAGTGATTAAAGCGTTGCTGAGTGTGGAACTGCATGTAGCCAATGCCTGCAAGATGTCAATCCCCTACAGGACCAATTGCTTTGGTAAGATCCACAGTATGTGGATGTGTAAGTTTTTTTTGTTGTTGTTGTTTGTCCTGTGACCTAGGAACCTACGCTGATGCCGATGCAGTCTGGGTGAAACTCAGTTCCAATATGACACCAGTAACCAGACCAAACGGGCCAAATCCACATTTGTTTATCTAAATATCTGCCTTCTGTTGTTCCGACGTAATGTGGAACATGGATCACTGCCGTTCACAGGCCTTGACGGCAACGTGAACACAAGGAAAGATTTACACAGCTAAACATGAAGTAGATGGATGCACCATGTTCAACAGCTTGCTACATAACCTATATCACAGAGCTCTAGTGTAAATCTAGCAAACTATTCACTAACTACCACAACGCATACTATGTTTTATGCAGTTTACACTAAAATCTCCATAGCATGCTAACTGCCCATGAAGCCCAGCCACAGCCATTAAAAAGTGGGTGCTTATAAACATACCTCTAGTCATCAAGTTTGCATTTTTGTACTCATGTGTTTTGTATGCAGAACTCTATGGCTTTGATGTGCTCATTGATTCCAACCTTAAACCTTGGCTCCTGGAAGTGAACCTCTCTCCTTCTCTAGCGTGGTGAGTGACGTTGATCTTTGTAAGATGTATTGTGCCTGTATGTTAAATCATGGGCTATTATGACACTTTCAGTGCACATCTTTCCCAAGTAATCTATATGATGTAGCATCATGCATCAGTGATATATCCATAGGCAGTACCTGTTGCTCAACCCGTAGCAGTGTTGTTCAAGGTTCAAGTGCTGTCAGTAGGAAAAAGAAAGAGACAGATTAGCGTAGCAGCAGCTACTGTAACACCAACTGAATGGGGCAATGAAATTTAAAATGAGTTTCTTTGAGTTTGCAATGAAAATGAGTTTCCAATGAGTTTCTTTCTTTCAGTTAGTGTTAGCTGCCAGCTCGCTGTTTCAGTAGGGGTGAAAGTAAACCAGTCCATCTGGCTTTTTGCTAGCTGTCTAGTCCTAGAGACAGCATAGCAGCCCTAAATCAACATACTTCTACCACCACCTCTAGTTTTGATGAGGAGCTTCCGATAGCTTCTTATAGATTCCCCATCTCTGGCTATCATCTAATTCATATACTGTATCTAATGCATTTTGGTAGTAGGATGTAGCCTAATATAATGGATTTGTTTCTTGTATTCTAGTGATACTCCTCTAGATTTGAAGATCAAGGCCAGTATGATTTCTGACATGTTTTCTCTCGTTGGTAAGATCATGATTTCTATAGTTGGCACTTCACTTTCCACACAGTTGACATTTGTCTACAATAGATGACTGGTCTCTTGTTCTTATGTTTTTACCTGTCAGGAGTTGTATGTCAAGACCCTTTGATGCGACAGCCTAGACTTGATCGAACAGGACAAGAGTCAAGTCTCAAGTGCCAGACCCAGAAATCTCAGGTAAGCACCACCTGGATACAGGCACACACTCCATTTAGTGTAAACACTCTGGAACTAAGAACAGCTATACAATGTAAAACCTGCGACCGGTTTCCTGAAGCCTTCTCAACGCTAAAGGCACTTACACATGATCACTGTTAAATTTCTCTGATGCGCATTGGCCAGTTGTTTTTGTGTGGAGACGCCTTCATTTTGACCCGGTGTCATGTTGTGTCTTTTAATGTGATGCTTAAAGTAAAAATTTGTTGAACACCGTTGGCGCTGACCTTTCAGCTTTGCTGCAGTGTTTTTAGCATAAACAAACTCACAGGCTATTTCTTTTATGTTACGGCTCTTGTGGCCTCTGGTATGTTAGTCAAATGCAAAACTGTCATTTTGGATCAAGCATCGCGGCAAACACAAGCAAAGCTTGTTAATGGTAGTCATGTGTAAAGGGCTTAAGTAGTTCTTGAGTTATACCTTACCATATAATGTAAAAACTACTTGGCATTAAAAAGGATTTGGGAAACTGGCTCCAGATCAGTTTCACCTGACCCCAGAAGATTCCATTGTGTTCATGTCCATCACAGTATCAATTTGTCAATGAAGCTTTTATTTGTTATTCAGATTTGCAATACACATAACTACAGTATACAGACACAAGACCACTATTATTCATCCCACTGCTTCAACCCACGTGATAAACCAAGAAGTATAACAATATCACCAACACGAATCCTTTCTTTTTCCAAAGAACTTTGTGAAATCCTTTGACAAATAAATTACCTTCCAAAAAGTAGATGTGCCTCATGATAAGTGCATATAAAGCATAATATGAGCAGTTCAGAGCAGAAGTGGTACAACAGCAATTCAGATGATGAATTAGATTTTTTCAAAAAGTAAGAATGCGCTTTTATATCGTTTCCAACGACAGAGGCCTTATTCTGCCAGCAGCTCGGAGAAAGGACGGAGCAAGAAGGAGAGTCTTGGAGACGGCACGCTCTGCCTAACATTGGAAGAGGTATGCAGTTGTGCTTTGCTGGAATAAAATAGTCTACCAACATGCACTGTTTTGATCTGTGACCACTTCTAATATTCCCATTCTAATATTTCCTAATTTTCCCAAATTAATGACAGTAGACTTTGAGATTAGTGCCTTACATTCTTTTCTTGTGTTTGGACAGGCAAAGGTACTGAGGAGAATACAGGAAGAATATGAAAGGAGAGGTGGATTCATACGCATTTTTCCTACTTCAGACACTTGGGATCTCTATAGGTAAGGAAAACTAATCTGTATATTGTCTATATGCATCTGTCTTGAAATATACAAACGTATAACTATATGTATATGCCTTTGTATTTACTCATTTTCTAGCGGTTATCTGGAGTACAAGACAAATATGAACTCCATGCTGGCCAACAAATTGTTCCCTGGAAGGTGAGATCCTGCTCATTCCGAGTAGATGGAAGATAGAAATATTTTCCAATTTTCCAGAAAGCTCTTCTTGTCTCTGTGAAGGTATATTATTTTCTTCCAGGAAGTTAAGAGAAAGCACTGGCACAGCTAACACTGCAATAAGAGTTGCTCTTTTTTGTCAGGTTCTTGCTTAGTAGCACCTTAAATAAGCGGTCCTTTTGGATGTTTCTCCGTTAGAAATTCTACAGTGGTAGGAATTGTCTGGTGTGAAGGATTCGTTGTTCCCATATGACTGTGACTCCAAGGATCTCACTTTTTATTTCCTCCTGCATTTCAGGTATGGGAAATCAGCCATGGCTTCTAGATCACGGTTAGTATTCGAGATGTCCAATTAATGTTTAATTAATTAACAGAAGCACTCATTCAGATACAAACACACACACTTTCTTTTACAGTTCTTTTACACTTTCTTTTAATAAGATGCCTTTGTAATTCATTTAGAGTGGTCATGATCTGTACGTGTGTTTTTCAGTAGCAGAGTTAGTGCAGATGCTGCAGTGGATGGTGATGGCCGCCCGTCAGATCATGTGCTGCAATATGAGAGGAAGCTGCTTAGCCTTGAGGCCCGGAACTTAAGAAGGCACACAGCCAAGAGAAGCACAGGCAGACGGAGAGGAGCTGGTTAGTTTCATTCATGGCTATGTTGCGTAGCATCATTGTTGCAAAAGTTTGTTGAGACCGTTATTGTAAAAGTTGCCTTGACATTTGTCGCCAAAGCTTGTTGCAGTAATTGCTACAATATTGTGGCAACAATTTTGAAAACAATGGTATAGCTGAAGATGTGCCACAAGATGGGCAGCTCACAAGAGGAATGAAATCAAACAGGACAGAAGATACGGTTAAAACTTCCTCAAGGGAGTTCAGACTTTGTTTCAAGATTATAACAGTGGTCCTAAGCTACTGGGTTCTGTCATTTTCCTTGGGATCAATAAAGTAACTATCTATCTAGCTGTTTTTGTTTATTCTGAAATTTGAGAAAGGCAACCAGACTACACCTGTTGGTAGACTCTTGCCTGATGTTCTGTTACTCTTAACTCCAGCCAGGAGAGGCAGGGATAACTCCGTTGTGAGCAGTGGAGATGAGGAGGGTGAAGAGGCCGAAGATCTGCCGTCTGTGGAGGATGATGAGAAGAGGAGGCCTTCTATTCCACATTCCCAGAAATCCCAGGATGAACAGAGGGCCCTTGCCCTTGGTGCACATTCATCAGGCGATGCCTCAGCTGTCTCAAGCAAACCGCATTTCAACCTGCTTTATGTCCTTCAGCAGGGCAGGCAGCTCAGGTCAGATATTGGCTCTGGGTAGCTCAGGGAGATTCATTTGATTCTTCCACGTTGTTATTATTGTTGTTGTTGTTGTTGTTGTTACTATTATGTCAATTTTGTTGATCTCCTTTTGGCTTTTTCTGTCTCTCACCCTGCTGTTACTACAGTAAAGTGCAGGCTCGGATGGCCTTTTCTTGCTATCTTCAGCGTGTGCAGAAAAGACTGTTAGCTGAGAGCAAAATTAACTGTGTATCAACGTGGCCAGAAAAGGACAATGATCAAATGGTAAACAAAGTTCCATTATTAATTCATTTTGAATATTCAGTGAATTTTATTCTTATGCAAAGCCATTTTCTGCTGAATCAAATTTTTCTCTACCAGAGTCTTTCAATGTGAAGGACTTTTACTTCAGGAAAATTTTGGCTAAAAATGAAAATGACCTAGAAATGGCAACCAAATGTGAGGACATAACCATTTTGGTGTAATGTCAAAAAAGCATGTACTCTATTGCCCAGATATCCACTGAGTGGATAGTATGTTCTTTACGTAGCTTCATACTCTACCTCATTTTATGCTTCAAGAGACATTAACAGTTGATATCCATTATTCTGCCCCACCCATTTTGATCCTTTTTCCTCCTTCCACTTTGTGTTGGAACTTCCTGTGTGGATGCTTCACTGGAGATTCATAGGCAAGCCAAGAGTGTTTTTTTTTGTTTGTTTTTTAATTAAGCTCTAAGCCCCCTTGACTGCACATAATACTACTCATGATACCACACACTTGATTTTTGGTATGATATGATTGTGCGCTAATGATAACCAGAAGTTCAAACACAAAATAAACAAACATGGTGTCCCCCTGTAACCACCGAGAATAGGGTGAATTGCAAAACAACAGGGGTCGGAAGGATACATCATTGTTAGGAATGGTTAGTTCCCAGTACGCGAAAGGGCCTGTTTTACTGGCAAAAACTCATAGTGTTGTTAACAGCCACAACATGTGCATAGCCCTAGCCAAAATGGTAGTGGATAAGGTGTGGCGAAAGAAACTAGTAGACAAAGTCAGGCTGAAGGTCATTAGTATCCTTCTTACTCATGCATATGTTTACCTGCATGACTAACCCTTTGTTCTTTTGTAGGAACTAATCATCCGCTTTTTGAAACGA
Organism: Tenualosa ilisha; assembly: GCA_015244755.2. Taxonomy (NCBI): domain Eukaryota; kingdom Metazoa; phylum Chordata; class Actinopteri; order Clupeiformes; family Clupeidae; genus Tenualosa; species Tenualosa ilisha. The sequence goes on along the minus strand of PYXC01002823.1, from coordinate 1,076,194 downwards.
GCTGCTAGCAATCTTCAGGAAGACATGAAGATGGATCTACCCAGTACCCAGTTACCTCCGCAGGACCGCTGTCGGATCCTCTCACACCAGCTGGGGGAGTTCATACGCTGCTACAACAAGGCACTGTGTCACTTTGTTTTCTATTCAAATGCATTTTAGGCTTGGCTTTGGATTTTACTGATTTTTTTATATTAATGTTAATTAAGCTCCTCAATTTCCATGGCATCCTTGGTAAAGATAAGATGAGTAAAAAGTTCTTTGAAAATTTAATACTTTGGTGTATTAGCTTAATCTTAATCTTGCGCTGAAAAAAAGAAAATCTCCCCAAAATATCCAGGAGATTCTCAACATTTATTTTGTGTCTCTCTTTCATGTCAATGACCAAAGGAGACACAACATATGGTTCAGAACATAGGCTTAGAGAAGATTGACGATGAAGAACGCTGCATAAATCCAAGTATATTCCAAGACTTCATTGGGAAGGCCTGGTTGGTGTGCTGTATTATACCTCATCTGTTTGTGATTGATCAAACATATTTCAACCTTTTCATTATAGAAGAATAACAGCAGGGTTACAGTTTTTGTTATCCATTTGCACTTTACTCTGTTCCAGTGAAAGTGACTTAGAGGAAGTGTTGACCTTCTACACCCAGAAAAACAAATCAGCCAATGTGTTTTTGGGAACCAAATGCCACAACTCTAAACTAGAACATAATGGAGTCTCTTGTCCTGGCTCGGGAGAACCAGCGAAAGTTAACCCTGCAAAGTGTGAGTAATTTTAAGATGGTGGGATTTGTTAAAATAGGAGGTGTTTGAAAAAAATCACATAAAAACATAGAAGTGGTTCTCAAGGTCACGCCCAACTTGCCCCCCACCATCTCTAATAAAACAGCAATGAATGATTGATAACCCTCAGTCATGAGTATATATATATATATATATAGTATATAATATATATATATATTTATATATTTAAAATAAGAAACACAGTCCAGTTTGCAGAGGGGAGAATTAACCATGATAATCTTGTGTATGAGTTTCAGTAGAAGTTTGTCGAGAAGCAGGGAGTAAATCCTTATCAGAAGTCACTCTAGCACTGGGCCCTGTGGAGCTGTTTGGTGAGGTAGCCTAGGAAGCTTTCTGACATTAGTTGGTCACTTGCATTTTTTTTTTTTTTAAATAACCTGATGCAGGTCTGTGGACAGAGACGTTACATTACCATTATTTAGTATAATTGTGTGGCGAGATTTGATAAGGTGTCGGAATTGCTTTGAATTTGAATGTGTCAGTGGTGCCTTTTAGACAACTATTCTCAACTGCTCCCATCGTTTCCTTCTGCTATCAAGGGTCCATGATGCCTTCTGCTGTTGATGAAGTCCAGACTGGAGATATCCAAACAGATGCAACCCAAAGGGAAAATGGCTTTGAGAATGGAATTCTCCGGACAAACAGTGGCCTTCAAAGGGATGTTAATGTAATTCAGGTTCAGCCTCACAATTTCACCATCAGTGAAACACGAACTGCTGCGCCAACAAGTGAAATGAAAAATATGGAACTTTTATCAACCAAATCTTTAGATTTCAGAACTGCTAAGTCACACACAAGGACTGTGGAAGTTATTGAATCTGAGGTTTTAACATCCAGCAATGCTCCACACAAAATCTTGGTGTCCTCCACTTCAGCCTTAAACTGTGATGAAACAAACTCCCATCTTTGTTTGTCTCTACCTCAGACCCAAAGGGACCCTCATTCTCACTCTCAACAAATCAAAACCTGTTCCAAACTTCTACCACATTCCATCAATCATGCCAAAAATGGCCTCTATAGCCCTGATTCCTCCATCCTTAACAGTGAATCTACACAGGCAATGTGCTCCAGCCCAGTGTCAACACCTGGTTCCACTGGTTCACTGCAGGCAGTGAAGTCCACTACCACTTCTGACCCTGCCACCACACCATTATCATTGTCCATCCCCAGCACTTTACCCTTGTATAATAAGAGTACCTCTTACTCAGGCTCCACATTTTCAGGTAATCATCTTTTCCTTGGATTTTCCAACATTTTCTCTTGCTTGTAAGACAAGTGTGAGGATCTTATTGCAAAGGGAGACTTATGTCACAGAACACCGAGTTGATGAACTTGTTGTCATCCAGCCATACAGCCATACTGCTCGAAATCACTGTGTGTTGTTGTTATGAAGAGGAACGAGTAAATTTGATACAAGAACTAAATAACGACATGGCAGCTAATGCCAACTAATGAGAGCGACTTACATTTGTCAACTATGAATTACTATTAAGTAGTTTTCTCTAGAGCAACTTAAGGTTAAGTGCCTTGCTCAAGGGCACAATGCCACCACCGCCCCACGTAACAAGTTCCATGATATGCACTGTATCGGGCTAGAAACTGCAATAGAAAAATACATTTTCTAATGCTTTTTTTCCCCACATTCATGAACAAGATGTGCTTACGTGACCTTTTTTCTTCTTTCCTTTCCCCCCCAGAAAATCTGTCAGACAGATCAAAGATCAGTGTGAAAAAGTCCACCCCGGGCTCAGTGGATTACTGAAAGATCTGGATTCTCTGTCACCTCCTAATTATCAGCAAGCCATCACATCAGCTTTGCAAAATCTGGTGGCGAGGCAGGCAGCACAACACCACTCGACGACCAGCCACATCACTATGATGACACAAAACGTGAGTGCTTCTTTTGAGGTTAAAGATTCAGATGGTGATATAATTATAATTGACTGTATATGACACACTGCCACACAATGTCTAGTTCTATCATTAGAGGGGTCTAGCCAAGGTCATCAATGGTTTTAAATGTGAGAATGGTAATGCACTCACCTTCCATAACTGTAGAGTGTTGAAGACACTGAAGATAGCTGGGGTGATGAATCTAATGAAGCTAAGGCTAGCCTAATTAGAGAGGATAAAAGTGGAGCGAGAGGCACAAATGTTCGTTAAGTTCTGTGTTTTATTTTCGCAAGGGGGAGGGGGAAAATCCCCCTTTATGCAGACCAGAGTCGAACCCTCATACGGTGATACAGAAGATCATTGAAAAGTTTATATTCGTGACGATATGTGACACTCCCACTTATGCAAACCAGAACTATTCATGTTTGCTCCCATTGTAACACATGATGTTGCACTATCTTGGTCAGTATTCAATGATCTTTGGCCTAATGGTGCATTCATGGGAGTTTCTGATGTCAGAGGGGCTACATCACTCTTGATTGGTCATGACCTTTAAAACATCAGAAACTTCCTAGTATCCTGTGAACGCACTATTAGGCTAGGGCCAGTATGAGCTTGGTTTAGCAACGGCTAATCATGTTATGCTAATGTAGCTCTGGAACTCATCAACTTTCTTATCTTGTGAAGGTAAATATCCCGATGCGTCATGGACAGCAGAATGCATTTTGATCTGGTCCAGACTCAGTAGTGCTCTCATCCCCCTCTTGCAAGTGACTTTGGATAAAAGCCAAGCTAACATAAGCAATATTATGGCAGTAACACTGCATAGAATACCTTGAGTATCACCAAATGTGTTGGTTAAAGTTTTGGCAGATGGCAATTCTGATAGGGCTCAGTTCACTACTTTTAAAACCTTTAAAACCTAAGTTAAAATCTTTAAAAAATGTAATAATTTTGGATTTTCTATCATCCTTTGCAGTTGACCAGCCTAAATCTTGCTAGTGGGGCTCTTAGAAAAAATAGTTTCCACCTCAGCCAAAGTCTTCAGAATTGGCCGAAAGGTCTGTACTCAGACAGTGGCTTATACGGTTCTTCAAGGTAAGTGCAAACTGGTTTTTATTGCTTTTATATCACAGAATTCTGATAAGCACCACACTTTCTTTATATCTGGAAGGTACAATTTGATATTGCTGCACTAATATCTTGGTGAACAGTATGTTTCTTTGTATTATTTGGTATTAATAGTATTTTTGTTAGTTTTGTTTGCCAGAAATGGCATGTCTTAAAAGTAAAAGCAGGTATACTTAGTTAGCCCTATTCTAATGTATGTTTTTTGCCGTACTCAAATTATTAACTTAAGACACTCCAAAAAATGGTATACTAAAATTAACTAATAGTTATCTATCTGAGTAGGTTATATGCCATGAACTTAATTCTGGATATGACATAACTTTCTGACTCCTGCAGTCATAAGGCCCCGCAGGAATACACGACCAAATGGGGCACCCAGCTAAGAAGCATGCAGCCTCAAGACAGCTCCCAGTCTTCCACTGGTAGCTACCAGCTTCATTTTGCCATTCAGCAGTTGCAACAACAGAAGCAAAAGTCCAGTCAGTTGCTGTGTCAGAGCCGCAGTCGACATCAGGTGATGCCCTCTGTAATACAACATGTAATATACAGTATATCACAAAAGTGAGTACACGTGGTGTAAAAAAAAGAAAAGTGAGTGCTCCTCACCAGGGTGCTGCCATACACACAAGCTGATTTTGGTTCCGTGTGCTGAAGACAAGTTCAAGCACATAGATTACTGGAACCATGTGCTGTGGTCTGATGAGACTAAGATAAACTTGCTCAGGCGTGTGTGGTGGCACCCTGGTAAGCACCAAGACAACTGTTCCTTACTCACAGTCAAGCATGGTGGTGGTAGCATCATGGTCTAGGGCTGTATGAGTGCTTCTGGCACTGGGGAACTGTAGTTCATAGAGGGAAACATAAATTCCAAGCAGAGCATGATGCCCTCTTTTCAGAACCTGGGCTACATGCATGACATGGCAGTTTTACAACATGATAATGACCCTAAACACAAACCAAGATGACAACTGCCTTGCTGAGAAAGCTGAAGATTAAGGTGATAGACTGGCCAAGTATCTATACCCATTTGAGCACCTGTGGCACATCCTTAAGTGGAAGCTAGAGGAGAGCAAGGTGTCTAACATTGAATTTCAAGCCCATAGAGGTTAAGGCAGTGCATCATAATGGTGCTCACAAAACATATTACCATATTGACTGGGCGCAATTTCAACATGTTTGCTGTAAGGTGTACTCACTTTTGTTGCCGGCTGTTTGGACATTAATGGCTGTGTGTTTAGTTATTTTCAGAGGACAGTAAATCTATAATGCTATACAAGCTGGACTATGACTCCTTTAAGTTGTACCAAACATAGTGTTATCCAATGAAAAGATATGACAGAATATTTGCAAAAATGTGAGAGGTGTACTCACTTTTGTGGTACTACTGTAACAGTGTTAAAACTGTATAGGAAAATGTTGGTAACAAATGTCATCATCATTTTTTTTCTTATTAACAAAATGTAACAAACATAAGACATACTGAATGTTCAAAAACAAAAATGTACCTAAATGTACTTATGAGAAAATGTGTGACATGAACTTGAATGAATTTTGAGGTCAGCCGCATATCAGTGTCATGGTGCTGTAACAGTAGGGCTTTTAATGCCTACAGTAGCTAAGAGAAGAAGTAACTAGGTTGTTAAAGTTAGGGTAGGCAATGCGGAGCAATGTAATACTTTTTGTGTCCTGCAGCAAATATCTTCTTACAAACTGTTAGCTCTCCAGTCTCTTAATATTCCAGTAAAAAAAGCAAGCTCAGTAAACGGGTAAACCAAGAGAAATGTGGACAATGTCTCCAAAGCAACAACAAAACACTGTTTAGCGTCAGAGAGGGTGGAAGCAGAGCATTGTTGTAATATTCAGTGATCTTTGGTAGCATCTCACATAGGCAAGGCATGGCAGTTTTATTTGTATAGCGCATTTCTTACAAAAATAGTAAAAAGTGCATGCCAACAAAACATAAAAGACTTTTAATAAAATCACAAATTTAATGAGGGATTAAGATAAAAGATAAAAAAACAATTTTGAAAAAAATAAATATCATTAATAAATACATATACATAAAAAATAAAATAAAAATAAATGAAAAAAAAAAGAAAAAATAAGACCCATGTATAAACAAGTTAATGTAACGTAAGGTATGCTTCGCAGAAGAGCTTAGTCTTTAGTTTGGACTTAAAAATGGAAACTGTGGTTGCATTTTTTATCTCTTCTGGAAGTTGGTTCCAGAGTCTACCTGCATAAACACTAAACTGACTCACCATCTTTTGTTCTAGCAACAGGTTTAATCAGAAAATCTGTTTTGTGGCCTGAATGGTCTTGCTGGGACGTACTGTTTGAACAGGTCATGAATGTAGTTTGGTCCAATACCATGTAGTGCTTTAAAAACAAGAAGTAGACTGCAGCTAACAGGAGGCCAATGTAGTGACCTTTGGATTGGAGTCATGTCCATGTTCCTTTTTGTTTTGGTTAGAACCCTAGCAGCTGCATTTTGTATGGTTTGTAGTTGTTTTATAGTTTTCTTTGGAAGACCAGTTAAAAGGGCATTGCCACAGTCTATCCTGCTTTTTCTATGTTCTTCAGGTGAAAAAACTTTTGGTCACTTATTTCATATGATGATATGAAAAATTAAAATCATGGTCAATAATAATGCCAAGATTTCTTAATGCATCTTTTGTTCCTTTTTTTCCAAGTATGGGGGTAACCTTAGATCGTTGGTCCTTATTTCCAAATATAATGACTTCAGTTTTGTCAGTGTTAGAGAGAATCAAGGCGGGACAAATTCATTGGGAGACAAAGCAAGATGGATTTGAGTGTCATCTGCATAGCTATGATAGCATATAGCATATTGAGTTGTTCCTGATAATCTGACTGAGTGGGAGCATGTAGAGGTTAAACAGTAAAGGCCCTAGGATAGATCCCTGGGGGACACCACTAGTCAGGGGAGCTGGTGTTGAGGTAGAATTTCCCATGGCAATTGTGGCGATGGTGAAAATGGCGATGGTGTTATTATTTATGACGCTCTTTCCTACAGTCCACATAGTGACGACTGAAGGAAGGGGCTTGCTACCCACCTGGTGTGTTATGTTTGGTCTTTGGTTCACTTGTAATGCAACCTGCTATGCACTGAAGTGTCTTTAAACAAAATACACACACAAACACATCATCCAGCATCACTTACACCAGTGGTTCTAATTTTTTTGTTACAATCATACAGATTATGTTGAAGCCAAGGGCTTTAATGTCTATGGCAGCCTATAACCATGATTCATAATTTTCCAGTCGACAAGCACTCACCCAGCGTATAACTGTTGCTTCAGTGGTGAAAGAATGCTGCCTAGTGTAAGGCTGTGCACTGAATATCGCAGTTTTAAAATCTTTTAGTCAAAAACATACACACACTCGCACACACACACAATCAGTTGTATGACCCTTTCCATCGTTTCTCTATCCTGACCCCTAGTTTGAGAACTACTGGCTTATTTTGCCTTTAAACAATTCCTTGGGAATATTCAGTAATGTGCTGTATCTTATCAGCAGTATCAGGTTGCCAGGTGGAAAATGGTTTGTTTGTATGCGTGTGTCTGTTTGTGTGTACGTGTAAAAAAAATAACAATGAGAAAAAGGAGAGGGTTTGTGTGGTGTGTGTTGCCCTGGTTGCTCTGCATTATGTTCCAGTAAGTGGGTGCAGACTCTGTGGCTCCAAGACTGGCTTGGGGCCACTTGGCAGCAAAAAGAAGGTGCACTTTTCCTGGCTCTGTTCAAAGACTGCTCAGCCCCTGACCCTCCAACCTCTCAGGCCACTCTTTCATCAACAGACACAGTAACACAATACTCACTCAGACGCGCACACACACTCACGCACAATCTGTCCCTCAATTACTCTTTCAGGCATGTGTTCATACAGTTTAGGAAAATCAGTCATTTGATGCAATCAAAAACTTAACTTTGTGAGACATGTTGACTTTGTTAAGTCTGTTATACACAATGCCGTTGAAAGCTGAACAATTGTGCACTTGAGCATTGCCTTATCCAAAGGAAGTGATTAACAGTAATCATTAAAATAGGAGGTATGTGTCACAGAACCAAACCGTTGCTGAAAAATCTTGTCAAAACAAGTATGAAATGTGTGGAATGCAGTAAGATATGTACAGCTATGCACAAATATGTACAGCTGTTCTGGTAAGGCATGACATGTCTTTCTGTTTGTTTTAATGGATGAATCTGATATTTTTATCTTGTGACCTGAAATGTCTGGAAGCTGTTATGCAGACTAAAGTGGGTAGAGTTGCGAGAACTGTTTGTGAATTCATCCCAGTCAGCTTCTGTGTTGCTTTCCCCGTCTGGCAAAGAGTATACAGGAAGCCAATGAAGCATTTGATTTAATTAGGCAGTTGTACTAGAATGGGTTGTTTAGTATGGGTTGGGGCAGGAATGTTTGTTTGTAGGGTTACATAAACATCATAAATTTAGTAGAAAAGTTCATCATGGGCCAGGAAAGAAAACATTGCATTTCACATTAAGAAGCCAAGTGAGATGCTTGGTGTATTTATAACAAAGCCAAGTAAGATGTTTGGTATATTTCTTTTCGTCCTCTACTCTCAAGTTCCTATGTGGTGAAATATGTGAATAGAAATATGTAAATAGTAAATCGTAGTGAATAGTAAATATCATCTCACACACAACAGATCCTTTTATTCTGCTACAATCTGTCTATCTTGCAGGCTATTCTAGCTGCTCATGCAGTGAACCGTTGGTCTGGGGACGTTTCCCCACATCCTAAGACCTCACCTCTTCCTGCGTCTCGGCCTCTGGTGAGCTACTCTCCACAGCCAAACTCTGCCCTCTCCACTACCTTCAGCCACCCCCAAGTAACTTCTGTTCACACATCAAAACCTCCTGCCTCCAGCCGCAAAAGGTCCAGCCGATAACACTTCCCATATGGTGTCCCAGCAAGTGAGTTACTTTATCTAGTTCCGATTTTTTTTTTCAATCTGACTATCTTCACTGCCTTGATAGACATAGTCTGCAGGGCTATGTATATTGACAAGTATATTGACATGTACATTGACAAACCATCTAGAAGTTAGTTTTCATTTCTTTGCCTTAATACTGAAATCAATTTTTCTGTTATGCTGAAGTCTTTTCTTCTTTTCATTCTAAGTGAGTAGTGTTTGGTAACCTGTGACTTGAATGTTTACAATTTACAAATCTTTCTTAGGTAATACACTTGAATTCCCTGTAGAACATGGCTATTTCTATAGAATAAAGCAGGGACATATCTAATAGAAAATATCTAATATGTATGTCTTTGTATGAATAAACATACTCTACTGTGTGAAAGTTTGAAATTAAGTAATCACATAAAGTACAATTATATACAGTACAGGAGGTCAGAATTGCAGTGCGGATGTTGATCATGCCTGGGTTTAGATTCAAACGTTTGATAATTTTTGACATGCTTTCATAGTCACTGGTAGCGACTTGGAATAGCCACATTTGTGACTTGATGTCAGAATTGCTGTAATCAGTTTTTCTTTACGAGGCCATAACTAAAATATAAAGTGAGGAAGGCGTAGATCTCAGACTCATCTGTGGGTATCTATTCCCTCTGCAGGTGAACAGTCAGTACTAGCTTAAAACCTCACATCCACACAGCATCCACATACCTCTTAGTGGCCGTCATTATCTTATTAATCACGTCTGATCAAAACATGTACAGAAAAATAATCCCCCGGTCGTGTGCTGCTTCCCAATACAAGCTTCAGACCACATTAGTAAGGTTTAAAAAGGTTTTTAAATATTTCAACTCCGCCACACTGTTCAATCCGCAAGCAGCTTGTTTTATTTACCACATTTGACCTTCGTCAGGTTATTTTTTAGAGTAAAACCTCACCTCCAACATAGCTGTTCACAAAAGGTGTGCAAAAGTTTTTCTTTTTAAAGGTTTAAGGATAAAATATCTGTTTTATTTCATTCTTCATAGACAGCTTATCTTCTCCCTGACATGCTAACCATCTATGTGATGCCACTCAACGCAGCCAGTAGGCACTCTCACTCTCACTCCAGGCTTTTCCCTCCTCGTTCTCTTCCTCATCTTCAGCCACCTCCTCACTTCAATTTTCCAACTACCTCTAAAGGGAAAAAAAGAACTCCTCCTCATTTTTACCATTCCAAAAAACCTCCCACTCTGATCGCCAAAATAACACAGTGTTATAAGAATGACTGAGAAAAATGACTGACATTGGCTGATGTAGAGCAAAATTTTAAGTTTAAGTGATTCACAGTCACCATTGGCTCATCAGTTTATTCCGTGGCAAAGTTTACCACATTGTGATTGAGCCAGTGTACATCGGCTGGATGAAGTGTTTTGTCAGTGTAGCTCGAGCACACAAATTATGTGTGCCAACAGGCAACTTTTAGGTCTAAAATAGTATTATTCCATTAAGCAAATGTTTACAAAGAGTTCACACTTCCTCTACATACACTGCATTTTCTACAACAAAATGTTGTAGAGGGAGACAATATTCCCCGTTCCCTTTGCTCTCTTAAAAAAGTTAACATTGTAACTCCATTTCTTTGTTGCTGAAGGAGTAGTTTGATGAGGGACCTAGCACTGATCAGTCATGGGAATGGTTAGTTTTGGATGAACTATGAGCTATGGCTCAGTCTGCCATTAACCTCAGAGACTTTTAGCAGCCGTGGGAGAGTAAAGGAGAGGGTAGGTGCCGTGTTTGCTTCTCCATGTATGCCTTCATGGCAGCTACTGTGTTTACTCAGGGAATGTGGAATTCCAGACCCCTCATACTCTCCACTACTCTGCATTTTTGTGGTCAGCATGTGTGACATGGGTGAGTGGAAGACAGAAACAGAACTACTTCTGAACATAATGCATCGATGGAAACAATGAGGGTTTTTCTTCGTAGAGAATTGCAGGAAAAAACACACAAACAAGCAAGGAAAATAAGGTAGATTTTTGTAGGGAGCAAACAAAGAGACTGTAAATTCCAGAAGAGAGAGGGAAAAAAAGGGAAGACTTGGAAACTAAAGGGAAGCTAAATTTATTCAGGGAAATAAAGCAGCTGATGATGGGAAAATAGCATGAAAATATTTCCTTTCAACTTATTGCAGGATTAGTGGCAATGGCGATGTAACATGTTCATGAAGAATCTACACGTTAACTGTCTGTAGTAACTATTATCTTAGTCTGTTTTATTATTATTATTATTATTATTATTTGAAATGTTTTCAATCCTTGATTGGTGTGTTGTTAATGGACCTTCCCAACCAGGTGTTCTCTTTGTTCTCCGCATAGTCAGCATTTTTTAAAAAATGATCATGGCAAAAAAAATATTTTTAAAAGTGTCTGGCTACTCAGGTCAGGCTACAGAGTATGTGTGGAACGATATGAAGGATGTGCATTAAGATGTAGCATCGGATGGTGGATGGTGTACCATCTAATAGCCAGAAGCTGCTCATGGGATATTTCAGTTTTCACTTATTTTTATTTTTATTTTGGAATTTGGTCACGCCTGTCAGGGCACTCACTGAGTGTTACAGAAAATGTTACGAAACATTAGTCTTTTTCTGACTCTAGAGTCTTTTTCTGTGACATTTGCTCTGTGTTTCCTTGCTGAGCTAGGAAAGGCCGTTTCCAGCAGCAGTGTCACTGCATTGAGAGTCAGGGTGGTGTTTTCATTAGTCTATTCTGAAAGGCCTCAGAGTGTTTAAGAGCACCAAAATAAACAATCTGTGGAGAAGGAATGAAAGAGAATACTGTTTGGCCAGGCAAACTGGGTAGCTCAAACTGCACAAGGAATTTCCTTTTGTCTTAGAAGAATGAAGAAAGGGAAAGGACCAAAAAGAAAGCTGAGCTGTGAGCAAGAGAGGGGGATTAGAAAGGGAAGAAGTGAGGCAGTGACATCACTTCACAGTTACCTAGCAGAACACATGGCAGGAGATGGACGACAGACGGTGGATTATGTCTGAAGCTGGAAATACAGTTTATATACACTTGACTGAAGACATCAAGAGGCCTAGTTAAACAATCAGTGGTCGTATACACAGACATGACATGCATTGCTAGAAATCACAAGTATTTTATATATAAAAATGAAATAAAAAAGTATTTTACATATATATTATATCTAATACTTAAAGGAGAAATCCGGTGTGAATCAGTCCTGTTGTTCAGGGCCACAGAGTGCTGTCTGTAGGAGCCAAGCTCTAGAATCTTTGGTGTCACTGTTTGGTCTATCTTGTATCAAATTTTCTTGTTCAGCACTTGGTGACTTCGATTCTTCAATTATAACACCCAGGTTATGTGCGTCTTAAACTGGTGTCAAAGATTTGCCAACTTAGATTAAGAAAACAAAATGAAGCATTTAGTTCAACTGTATGATAGTGTGCAGGTTTTTTTTTTCTAATTTGAACATCTTTGTCTATCGACAGGTCTGACTGTGTACAGCCACCAGTTTGTCACTCAGGGATCTAAGCAAGGGTGATGTGGACTGCTACTTAACTCCTGCTGTCTTCACATTTTTGTCATCTCCACAGGACAGGATAGAGCTTCAGTATCTTGGTTATGAACTTCTCTGGTCTCAGATTACGTATTATGGTCTAATGTATATTTTTAGTTAAGGAAATCAAAGGACTTCAAAGGAAACAAAGTTAAACATCACTATCTCTAACAGAGCATAATTGTGGTGGAAGATGACCATATAGTAAGCAATCCCTTTGGACATTGGAAGAGTTTGTTGTGATGTTGTGCTTGCAATTTTTCACCCCTTCTAATCACACGGTCCTCTTAATTCCATTGACAAAGACGCATGGGACAACAGCAGTAGTAGTCAGTTACAAAGTGAAGACTGATGCAACCAGCAGTCTGGTGGCTTTTGTTCCAACACTTGATTGTACTGTTGTACTTGTTTTAGGAATGTTAAGCGCCTGTGAAAAAACATGCACACGTTTCCTATGAAAGATATATGCCAAAACCATGTATACAAAAAGAAATAAACAGGATCATTCTTACAGCAGGTGATTGTCTTCTGATTTTCTTTAGCAGCTGTTACACCATACATCAGACATAGTTCTTGATGTAATGTCAGAAACACTGTCCATGTAAGATGGTATGCAAACCAACTAGCACCCGGCCGGCTGTCATGTTCTATAATATAATGTATAATGTCATGTTCTACTATGTGTGTCGGCTATATTGAATATAATGCAAGTGAATGCTAAGTTTCATTCAAGACAGCTTGAAACCGATAGACTTCCATGAAAAAACACATACTGTAGCAGCTTCAAGGGGAATGTGTCAAGTCTGAAGGTGAGCTGCTTACCAAACATATTGCGACCCTCTATCAGAAGCTTTGAGATTATTTTACAGCTTAACCATTATACCCTTCCCTTCAGACATTGAACAACAGAGGAGTTCATTAAGAGGTCGAATCATGCAAACCATATCAGTGAGCAGTGTGTGGATGCATTGTTTAGGCCAGCGTGGCCTTTTACTTCTTAAAAACCAGATTATGGTATAAAAAAGAAAATGACAAGCCAATTACATTTTTGTATGAAGAAATATAATTCATTTAATCGTGGCTAGTGCTGACATGTACCTTGAACTGACTTTAAAAACAAACAAACAAAAAAAAAACAATACATTTGTACATCTCCATAATTGGACAGTTGGGTTTTAATTGGCTTCTAGATTTTTCACTAATTTTATTAGTATGGATAATCCATAACAAGAACTTTTTTTGACTGAACAAGGTGTAACTACACAGAACAAAAATGTGACTGCAACATGGCACAGTCTCAAAAGTTTTACCAATTAGCATACTGCCTGTCGCTAGATTAGGCACTCATTAACATGGTTTTGACCATTTAAACAATCAGATCAGAATCACATTTAAAACTGGGTTTAACCAAGTTTAACATTAAAAAGTGACTAACATAGTGACTGAGCAATTGGTCCTTTAGAACTGACAGAGGAAAATATACCAAATTAGACAGAGGGTTTTGTAGTATATCCAACTTTTGGGATCATAAAAGCATACAACACCTTTTAGAACTGGAAATGTGGGACCAAAAGTCAACAAAAGGCATTTATTTTTGTTCCCATATTTACTGTGATAAAACACTGCTAATATGCTGGGTTTTCAACAGTACACATAAGATATCACATTAAACTTAGAGCATTGACAGAAATGTTACAATTTATCATGTTACACTTGGCGTACACATAGAAAAAAAAGCAAACGTACAAGTAGAGGTAAAATAAAATGGTAAGCTTAATGCATATAAAATCAAACAATCCAAGAGGACCTGTGCTTGACAGTTTATTTTACTTGAGAAAGAATTCATTACACTATGTGTAATAAAGTCACTGTTTCCTATTTGTTCTGTGGCCCCCAAAGTATTCCAAGTAAAGGCACAGACATACATATTTATTTGCCATTAATTTAAGATGGAATTTATTCACGTCTGCATATTAATGCAATTAATTAATGGTTATCAACTAAGCACACCCTCAAACGAAACGTGATACCACTCTTATCAAAATAGGCTTAGAAATCCATCAGAATGATGATTTTGTTCATTTGTTGTGTTGTGTTTTTGCTTTCAAAGTGCACCTCTGTTCTTAATACTGTTACAAATGTAATGAACAGGAAGTGTAATTTTTTATATTACCAGTGATATAGAAGCTGTTTTAAGCCAATTTTATGTTTTACAACATCTTGTGTAGATAATTTATTCCTTCTTGGATGGGCATTGCTGAAATTTATATCTAACACAAAAATATTTAAATTAACTACTTGTTCAGGTCTTTCCAATTTGCCATAATATAAAACTCAACATAATATAAAGCTCTCAACTCCTATACAGTTATCAGAGCATACAACTGTAGACTGCATGGGTTTTTCTATGTAAAACTGCTTAATATTCATTGTTTAGTTGCACATCCTTTCTAGCTCTTATTGTCTGTAAAGATGATCAAGGATGTTTGTAGCATAAACTATTTTAGATTTCTGTTCTTACAATTCTTCCTGTTGTCAAAGACAACTCTCAAAAGACTACAATTAAATTGTTTTTGACACTTACAGTGAAACCCCTTTTATCTGTGTCATTTTATGTATGTGCGAAATACAAGATACATCATACACCATTAATGTTATGTCTTATCGGATCGTTCAAACTTGGATGGTTTGTTCATTATCACTCAGATCTGTTTCCAAAGGTTCTGCGACAGACAGACAGGATTCTGCTTTGAGCTGAGTTTTTAACAGACAAAAAAATTAAATTATATTCAAAGCATTTTTATCCAGGTCTTCAAAGTTTTTTTTTTTTATTTATCAAATTACTTACAGTTTATGGTCAAGATTACTGTTTACTCTGTGATAGATATTGCTTTATTTAAGAGCCTTTAAATAAAAGTTATGAGATATGTCCATCACCTTGTTTGCTTTTACTTTCTTATATTATTTATTTTAATTGTGTTTTCCATGTTTTCTTTTCAACATTCATTTTCAGTGTTGTTTGTTTCTCTAAGTGATCAGTGCAGTTTATTGGGGTCACTGATATTTTGGCACGTCTCTCATGGTTGTATGAGTATTATTCTGAATTTTCCAGTTTGGATGAGAGGCATGGAGACAGCTCTAATAATGGTTAAATAGAAATTATGACTGACGGGAAGACTACCTCAGTACTCTTAAGATATGAGGCATAGAAATAAGAAAGAGTTCTGTTGAATGTTGCTTTTGAAATTCAAGAAGGTGCTTAGAGGTATCTTTTAGTGTTAACTTCTCTTTTCTTGGTGTGCTTTTTTTCCCCATGATCTTGGTAGGTGTTAGATGTGGTCATAGACCAAAAATATAGTATAAACTAGAAGCAACTGAATTGGCCTTTGACCTACAGTCATCCAGCATCACTGATTTAATAACACAAGCAGTTTATGTTCACCTAAACAAACCCCTTTTCATTCAGTTACTTGAGGAACAGAAAATACGGGACACAAAGCTTTCTCTGTAAACGTCTACCAGATTACATCCCAGCAAGTTTGCTAATTGCAAGCTGAAATATATTCTGGTTGAGCCAAGTCTGTTTCTCTCTTTGCTTTCCTTTTTCTCCATCTATTTTTTCCACCACATTTGTGCCCTTCTCTCTTTTATTTCTCCCTCTCTCTCCCCTCTCTCTCTCTCTCTAGCTCTCCCTCTCTTTCTTGCTTTCTTTCTCACTCACTCTCGCTCTCTTTCTCATTCATTCTCTCTCTCTCTCCTACCATCGATGTTTGGTCAGGTCTGAACACCTGCTTGGTGGGCCCTGATCAAAGATCTCAGCTGCACTTGCAGGACTTGACAATCATGTTGGAGAGCTGTTCCACCTTGGGTGTCCGGCCCACGTAGTAGAGGATAGTTAAAGGCTCCAGGTCCTGTGGCACACAGCATGGGGAGGCTGAGGCCTCTGGATTTAGTGTATTAAACAGGCTCAAAAGCTGTAAAGGATGGCAATATGGGAAATACTCATGAATGTAATTTTATTTAGTCGAGACACTTTCTGACTGTTAAATTTCTTATTATATACAGTTCTCAGTACCATGAACTTTGTGTACTGTATACGGGAGTCTAGATCATTCTGTGAGCAACAGCTGTCTACAGTGACTTGCCAAGGTATTCAGCCCTCCTAAAATCATTACAATTTTGAGGCGTTAAACTCAGTGAAGGGAATACATGAGAATATATAATATATACATCTAAGCCCTGATCAAAATCCTACTGACAATCTGACACTACAGTTCAGGACTGCCATCCTTTGAATCTGGATGATCTATAGGATAAAATGTTGAAAAACATTACATGCAAGGAGGCTATCTACTGTGTGTTGTATATTCATGCCACTTACCGAACTGTGTGTGGTGTCAGCACTGCGAATGTAAGGACAGGGTCCTGAACAGAAGTTGGCATAGTAACCTTTGGGTTCATGGATCCAACGCCAACCCAGGTCTTGGCGGAAATCAATATAGAGCTCCCTCACACAACAGTTTTCTTCATAATTACTGCAGATGGAAGAGTAAGAGAATGGTTATTTATAACACAGTACACGGAAAAATGGCATGAAATCCACAAAATCCATTCCTGTGCCAACTGTTTTAAGATTGATGTATTCAATAGCCAGTATTGACATTCCAAGCCTTCAAGTTCAATCTCTTTTTTTGCCCTGACCAGATTTTATCTGATCTGTCTTTGTGGCTGTTTACGTTATGAAAATGAAATGTCATCATTCTCTGACTCTGTGCACTGGTGACAGCTCTGAACAGACTTGCATACTTTACAAATGATCAATATCATGTAACAACATGGCACACTACAGTACAAGTAAACAGTGGCTGCAAATTTGTGAGAAGGTGATAAAAGTCTGATTCATTTCTGAGTCTATTTTGGCCATTTGGTGTTTAAACTCCGACAGTTCAGCACTGTGGCACCATTCAATTATTTGTTTTTATAAACCTTTCAAACAGACTAGTAGGCCCAATGGTCCATCAGCTTTTTGCTTGCAAATCACATGAATTCTGATATGACCGTTAAGACAGGTCACACAGCAAATACATCTGTTTTGTTACTGTTAGACCACCTAATGTTGAGAGGACTGTTTCAGATGCACAGAGAAATGCAGTAGGAGCTCTACAATGTCGCGTAAGACATAGAACTTCCACGTAGGATGCTAAGTGTGTGTGTGGGAGAGAGTTTTCATGGTTCACATGTCAGATAAGAGGGTCCTCTAGTCAGCAGAATTCTGCTTAGGGCCTCTGGAAGGTCTGAACCAACTCTGAGTTGGTTGTTCTTGTTCTTTTTGTTGTTGGTCATGTTTTTCCGCAGTTGTACCCAACTTGTCTGTAACTTATATGAGACCATGATAATCTTTTCTCTCCTTTTTTCCCTATAGTGGAAAAAGATTCTGAATGCATATTATATTACTATATTATAGTGTAGCTTAACTGAAAAATAGACAGAATAATGCTGTGTTCTGACTTGTAAGTTAGTAGACACAAGTCATTAAGTCAGTCAGTGCACAGACATCTGACAAGAGGTTTGAAAGGGGTTCAGGGAAAGCACACACCTAAACAGGACGGCTATCCCAAAGGTAATGGCAATGTGCTTTGACTGAAGGGGAAGCTATAAATAGCACAGTCCCTGCTAAGCATTATATCACCAATGATTTATATTAAACTCATTTCTTCATAGCTATAACCTAAGTAATGTTAAGTACTCTGTTTTTGGTGATATCAACAAAAAAACCAAAGAAAAGAATGAGGGCAAAAAATGTGTCCTTTAAACGATCATTTACACAATATTTACTTTATTTTAAGCGTCTGTACTTGCCCATCACCATGAATAAACACAGAAAAAATGCATTGGATTCAACTGATTTGGTACTGATAAGATTTTTTTTTTCAAAATAATTAGATTAATGTGGTGTTCTACATTGCCATAGATCATATGGTATGTCTGAAAGTGTAAAAACTGGTACGGCCCACAAAATATTTGAAAAGTGTGTTTACTTCTGTCAAAGTGTGATGGGTGAGGACACTGCACTGCACATCTCATGCTTTGTCACATGGGTAGGGTGTCGGGGGCCACCCTACACTGAATGTGTAATTACAACAGAATGGGTCTCATTTATCAATCTCTTCCTAACAATTTTCATAAATTTGTTCTTAGGGTCCCATTCAAAAAACTGTATTGGTGAATACAGATCTTCTTGAAAACTTCAGGGGGTTTTAAGAACAAATTTCTTCATAAGAATGGTTGAATGATTGGTTGAATTTGGTGAATGTTTGGGGAGCGCATGCTGCAAATGTATGCTTCTAGAATAATCACTGACTACACCAGACGTGTATATGCACAGCGTATATGTATTAAAAAATACATAAATAAAAATGATCAGTATCTAATTTCTATTTTTCCACTCCACCAGTGCACTCGGCTTCTGTTTGATGTTCATTGTAGCCATGCCATCACTCTGAGGTTTGTTTGTACTTTACTTTATGACTACTGCAGAAACGATCATTTTCTAAGATGGCCATGTTATGCCATTTCAGCAATTTCACTATGACAAGTCAAACACAGAATTTCAGCAGTTCAATAAAAAAATGAAAAAAACTCCCTCATCTGTAAAAAAACAGCACTTCCTATTTTCCATTCACCTTGTGGACAACTGGTGGACAGAAGGTCTACCCACTAGTTTGGGGGCCTGGAAAAGTACTTACCCCAGAGGTGGGGCTAAAAATGCTGCTGTGGAACTGCTCTCGAGGAACTACAAAAGGGCTAGTTCCTGCGGTGCGAATGAAAGACAAAACGTCTTGTGGCATGAAAAGTTTCTTACAGAACTGGCCAAAATGGTGCCTTCTGACTGACAGAAGCTCAGAAATATTTGCTACTAGATATCTAGATACTTCATTTCTCCTTTCAGAGTTAAACCCCATGGAATTGACTGTTAATTTCAGTGTCCCAGTCTTACACAGAACTAAATATCAATGAGTGGTTGGGAGAGTGTATAGAGGTTTAAGTTAACTAGAAGCTGAGTGTCTCACTTGAAGCAGTAGTTTGTGTCCAGTGCCCTCTTGCGTCTCCGTGGTGATGCTTGATTATCCAGCCTATGGGGCGGAAGCATCATAAGGATGAGGTGAGGCAGGTATTGTTCTTTCTGCTTCTTCAGATGACCAAGATCCCAGCGGTTCTCCTCATAGTCACCTTCTGCTCCAGCACAAAAAAAAAACAAAAACAAAAACAGAAATATCACAGCTTGACTACATCTTGTACTGGTGCACAATCTGTCCATTTGATGTAAGCAGTAATATAAAATCCATAATATCATATCCATTCCAGTGTTTCCACTCATTGACACTGCATTACCACAAGAAAGGCCTATGAACCCATTCCCATTACCCATTTTTATTCATTCATTCATTTGCTCATTCATTCATTTATTCTCATCACCAATAAGATGCACTGTCATCAGAGAGTACTTGGACATAGGAAAATGGCCCTGAAAGGCTGTGCTATATGCAATTTCATAGTAAATACATATCCCACTCTTACTTAAAACTGTCTGATTATTATAATTTGGGCCCCCAGTGAGAATTTACACTCACCAAGACAGTGTCACATTGCCAGCCTTTGAGAATGTCAAACTCAGACTATAATCCTAAGGAATAACAATTTTCAAGATATGACTGCCCAAAAATGCGTTTTCAGGTGAGCATTTCTAATATCTAGGGCAATAAAAGTTATGAATAGAATAAAAGTATAATTTTCAAGTATTGACATTTGTTTTCACTGAAATAAGTTTGAGTGCACTTTGTCCGCCTAAAACCAAGATGAACTATTTTAACTAAAAGAAACACAAGACTATGAACAAAATGTAGCAAACCTTTCTAAATCTCAATGCCATATGCTGAACTTTGATATTTCCTGTATGTATTTACAGTATGCATTTGTGTAATATATTAAAAACTACAGACCTATTCCAAATAATTTATTTATATATAAAATGAATGACCAGAATTGACTCATCACATATCTTCCAAACTTCAGTACCTCCGCTTGCCTCTCCATGCAGACAGCCCCCCCCCCCCTTAGCCTGCTCAACCACTCTACCCATGATAGCTAAAACAGTGGTTCTCCCCAGGGAAGTGTCACCACTAGATACCAGCAGCCTCCTTTCATTCCATGCCAAGTATATGAGGATCTGTGGCAGCCATGCATTCCTCTTACAATTCAGCAAAAATCACTTGCATGGATGGTGAGCGCTACTCCAAAAAAAACCTTGCACCCCCGAGGGCCCCCAAACCTAAGTAAGATAACAGACCAGCATGATGCAGTCTCTCATAATATAACTTACTGTTAGCTCTGCATTTCACTTAAAAAATCTCAAGAGCTAGGAAAAACTTCAAACAGCTCACAGAACTCAGCAAACTTCACACAGCTCACTATTCATTGTACAATTCCTAATCATTAAATTTCAGCTTCATGGTATAAACTGTTTAGGAACATTTATTTAATCTTATTAATCTTATTTAATCTTATTTCACAAAATCCTTAGATATGTCCAGTTATGGTAAAATTGTCTTTATAAAACAGTAAAACACTGGCACGTAATTAATCTTACCTTTAAACTTAACATCTAGTACCTCGTTGACATTTTCAGTTATGTCACCATTGGGGTTGAAGGTGTGGCATGGGCAGTGAACGCTGATCTCCAAACCAAGATTTGTCTCTGAGGAAAGTTCAGTTAAAATTTGTGTGAGTTCAGTTGAAATTTGAAAGTCTGGAAGAGCTATGGTGCAATCAAGTGATAAGCTGTGATACAGAACATGCCTAAGTACTGCAACTGTCTATTTTCAAATAATAAGCACAGCTAATGGAAAGAAGAAAACAAAATCACAACAACTTTTGTATGGACAACTAAAGCATGAACATTGATGAAAATGTTCAACTATCACTTTCTGTTTACACTGTATCCCAGTGAACACATGTCATCCTATTTTTAAAAATACAGTACATATTGCAGTGTTGATTAAATCACAAGAGCTTTATTTAAGGTAGGGTAAGTGGCACTCAACGAATTGTAAACACATAATACTTTTTTGTAAATTACAGCAAATATTTCCTCAAAATTCCCAAGTTCTCCATTCACAGCAAACACTGTCAAAAAAAAAAGAAAAAAAAAAAGAATCTGGTCACACAGCCCTGGCTTCGTAAACTGGACACAAATCAAGTGGAGGCAGCCTGCTCCTCAAACAATAACAAAACACTGTGAAGTGTCTCGCTGAAAGGTGAGCTACGTCTCTCGTCTTTTGTATAATCTTTGTTGTTCTAGATAAAAGCTTCTGCCAAGAAATATAAACATAAACATAAAATAAATGTGATGTCATTTAGCACTGCTTACCCACTTTCAATCCCATTAGGGGATAATTCAAATTTTACAGCAGCAGCCCAACAAGACAGAGTTAGTGAGTACAAACATAACCTGAGATGCAAATGCATTCACTTTTTTTTCATGTCTCATGACGTGTATATGTTATACATGATCCTGTCATAGTAATGAACAAAATCATCTTAACAAAAAAAGTTTTGTAAACACATTTATAAAGATAACTTGAGGGAAGCGGACCAGACTGACATCCATTTGATTCTCTTTGACAACCATGACACAAGACCAGTCTTCTGTCAATAACACAAGCTGGCAGCAGTTAGAAAAGTTGGGACAAATGGGCACACTGTCCACCACCGATATACAACAACCAAAGCCCAGGCATCACAGTGGATGAGCAACTGGTCTGTTTAATGGAACCCTGCCCACTCAAACAGTATGTGCAAAAACAATCTGTCTAAATATGGAATAAAGATATTGGCAGCATGTGATGTGATATAAGAGCAAGGTATGTCTAAAGCATGCAGCTTTATACTGGGAAATATACTGGAAATGACTGCTGATCTCCAGGGGCAAAACATGACGTAAACATTTCTTCACCCCATGTGCCCTTCGACAGAAACTGATCTTAAAAAAGCACACCCCATCATGGGTATGGTCGGAAAAAATAAATCTGCTTCAATTCCCATTCACTAAGGACAGGAATTGTTTATTTTTCTCTAAATTTGTTTACACTGATACACACACTTGTTTCTGTCTTGAAGAAGAAGAAGAAGTAGAATCTGCTCTTGATGACAATGTTACATAGGAATGCCTCTGTGGACAAAGCCTAATCTTGTCCTGGATAAAAACAAGAACAAGGAGGTAGCAAGTAGACAACTTTAACAGGGTGTGTTATTTTCAAGTCTCATGTACTTTATTCACCTTTACCAAATAGTTTTATTACCACCATAAAAATATAGGCCTAATGTTGTTGTTTGGTAAAGGTCAAAGTTCAACAAAACATATGGTAAACCAAATTCATTTAAGTATGTAAATATTTTTTACATCTGATATATCTGATCTTTAAAACTTCACAAAACTACCCACATTAATGCTAAGTCTATAGTGAATACTTTTGAAACGTAAGTACAGTAGATGTACATGTATGCAAACACTCCTGCCTCTAAATGCCTTAAGACACATGCTAACAACAGGCATTAGCATGCATGGATTTCAGCTTACTTCTTAGCTAGCAAGAGGCTGGCGGTCCACTAGCGGCCCAAGGTAGGGATCCACTGTCGTTTTTTTTTTCAGTTTTTTCAGTCAGTTCTCCAGCAGTCCGCAGCTATTTCATATATGGTTTCTTCTAATGTGTCGCTAAATGGGAAATACCATATATGTCGAAATAGTGTGGTCTGCTAGCAGACCATCAGAAAACCAAAAATAGTGGTGGCCCGCTGGCGGAAAGCCACCTTGGCCTCTAGTACCCTCTTGCCATCTGAGCTGCTAGCACACCCGTCTACCAAGCTGAGATGCTGCAAGTTCTGGGGTTTGAACCTGGGCAAGCTGAGCTGGACAGTCGAAACAATGCAGATTACACCTCCATGTTGTGAACTTGTGAAACACAGTTTTAGCTAACCAGAAATGTAGGCTACTTCCATTTTGAGTCCACGATTACCTCTTAACATAATGCAAGTTTGATAAGCCTCTGCTGGAAAGAGAGGAATAGGGCAGGGCAGAGGGCACTGCATATAATGTGTGTTACAGGGTGGACAGGCTAGCTAGCCTTTTACTTCGACTCAATAATGCATCTCACTACAGTACTATGTCATGGTTCTCTACAAAGGCTTAGGCTTGCTTTGACAAATTTTTGGCTGACCAATCAGCGAACAGAAGAAAGACTATGTCCTAGGTGGGAGACACGAAAGTGATGTCACCACTAGTATCGAACCACAAGCAATAGCAAATGACAGACCCAACACCCAATAGTTTTAAAGTACACAGTACACCAAGTGAAGGATCTGCATTTGGTATACCAGGCTAGGATATTACAGTGAAATAATTTTATTTGTCAAAGACTCCAATCAAATAGGAAAGACAGGAAAAGGCGGGAAATTAAAAGTATGTGAGGCTGAGAGCGTATAAATGACAGTCGGAAGTCAAAACCATGAAAAAGTAGAAACTGGAGGAAAAAGAGTATTGCTGGGCACAAAAGCTTACATACTGACAAAATACCAGGTCACTCAGAACGCAAAATAAACTGACTGACTAAACCAAAAAGGGTAGTATTTACACATGCACATGATGAAGAGGAAGAGTAGGGTTGACACATAGACAGAGTGTAAACCAACATAATGAGAGACAGAAAAATGAAAATGGCGGGAAAAGGCACAGACAGGGCAGTGGACCATAATAGGTGATGGGCGGAGTTTAGGGCACATGACACAAACAGCACATGGTGTGAAAACAAAAACAAACACATGGTGTGGAAAAACAAAAACAAAAACAAACCAAGAACTGTCAAAACAGTGGCAGGCAGGGGGAGACAAAATCAAAAGTCAAAGTGACAGTGCTGCTCCTAATTACCTTCAACTTTCTTGGGTAATTTCATCCAACACTGACCTCCACACAACTCCAAAATCAGTGAATATGTTGGTGACAAATATTTACAATTCAGCCAGTTGGTCTGGATCAACGATTCAATATCAGTCTCATCACTTTCTGAACGTAAAAGAGCTCACTCCATCAAGTAGGCTACAATTCAAGCAGTTAGTTTCCATCTTCAAAATATGAAGAATTATAGAATTGACAACTAAAAATAAATAATGCATCTGCAACCAATTAATTTTGATTGCATTTTCTTTGTGGACTCTCTTGTGAGCTCTCTCAAAAGTAGAAAAGCAAAATGTCCTACCAGCATTCCAGATCTGAGTATTTCGGCCTACATTTTGCAGGCTCTACATTCTTCTTTTTTGTGGACAAATGCCGATATTTTTCAATTAGTTATTTAATGTATTTACCTTTACTTTTGATCAAAAACAATCACACACAGGCACTGTATTTTCAGGGATTTTGTCACCTTACAACCTCCTCTATTCTCTTCAATCTGCCTCATCTACTCGTCTTTATCGTATTCCTCTTGTTTGTCATCCTTTATAGTTTTCATTTCTAACTAACGCCCCTGTCTATGCTTATTCACTAACACATGATTTCACATCATTATTTTCATTCCAGAAATGCAAAGCTGAAAGATGCATACATTCAACTCAGTAAATGTATCCAACATGAAGTACAAACAGTACAGAGCAATGTCACATAGTGGTGACAGGATATAAAGTGTTACGTTGCACTCACCTCTATTTGTGAGCCATTCCCTCACTGTTTCCGTAACGTCAAAAGAAACCCACTCAGGGGCCCCTTTGGTCAATACATTCTTGCCCCCAACATAGCGCTGTTTAGCGATATGCTCGTCTTGCCGAAGGATCTGTAAAAGGTTTGAAGATGAAGCTGACAAGAATGCAATAGGACGTAGTGAAAGTGGCAGCATGTAAAAATGCAAAAATAAACATAAAGTGAAGTAGTATTCTAGATTGTTGATGTACAAATTATGTTTGTTTTTTTATTGTAGGTTTTTTGCTGCTTTGATGGTTTGATGTGGTAAGACATTCATGCTGTGCTGCGAGAATGAATAGACACACAGAGGCCACAAATCAAATTCCTATTGAGTGTTAATGACCCTTCACTGCCAGCAAGAACTGTGGATATTCTTCAATTCTCTTTTTATTTGTCATTTTAAATATATTCCAGAGTTTTTTTTCATTCAAGGGAAAATGAGTCATGAAACCTTTGTAATGATATTTCTGTAGCAACAATTGCCAGTAAGCTGATTTAACCAAATGATCGTCTACGACACTGGAGACACAGATACCCACAATGAAGAAGAACGCAAATTATCAGTTGTGGAGGGGGTTAGGAAGTTAAATGATTGGTGGTAAAGTACTAATTATCACTAAAAGAAAATACCCTCACACTGAAGGAAACACACACGCAGCCCCAGACATCATTCCCACCAGAGATGTCTGAGCTAGACTAAGGGATGAACTCAGCCAAAATGTTCTCGTCTCTCTCATGGAAAAAGTGACTCTGTGTTATGTGGGTTTGTGTGTGCTCGTGCGCATGTGTGTGTATGCGCACATGCGGGGGTGAGTGTGTGTGTGTGTGTGTGTGTGTGTGTGTGTGAAGGGGGGGGGTCTATGAGTATACTTGAGACTCAACTATACAAAATGTCTTCTGTAGGATGCTGAATATTGCTATTTTGTGTGATAATTGATTATTAGCATAGCGTTTGTTAAATTTATTAACAAAAACATCAATATAGTAATACAACGAGACATACCACAGTGGTGCATAACTCCACCATCTCAGTAGGACAGTGAACAGTTATTGGGTAAAATAAGAAGGAATTTTCTATTACAAGATATGTGTGTTATCTTCACAATTGGATTTGACAGAT
This sequence comes from Tenualosa ilisha, assembly GCA_015244755.2. NCBI lineage: Eukaryota > Metazoa > Chordata > Actinopteri > Clupeiformes > Clupeidae > Tenualosa > Tenualosa ilisha. The sequence goes on along the minus strand of PYXC01002823.1, from coordinate 1,049,937 downwards.
TTAAGATATGACAGTTTATGGATGTGGTGGCTACTGACAGGTTGTGAAGCACTACCTGAGAGTTACATTTTGAGTTCTTCCCCCTTCTAATCCTATGATTTCCTACATTGTGTTGTTGGTCATTTGACAAAGGCTGCTTTGTCACTGCATTCATTCAAGGTGATGGTGGTCTAAACCAAGAATCCGGCCTTTCAAGTGGAACATCAAAGGTTTGGGAAAACAATCCCAAGTGGCATCACCATGATGCCCCTTGACCAAGGCTCTTAAAGGGGAATTCACACGGCACATTTCTACCTAGATGTTGTTGTTAGAGGGCTTCACGTACTTTCATTCAGCATCAAAATAATGAAAATCCATTCAAAAATGAGTGAGCTAGCCAACTATTATCCTAAGCACTGACAAAATGTAGTTACCAGGGCAGATTGTTTATGTCAAAATAAAAAAGCCTGCTCTGCCTAGATCACTATGTTTTGTAGTGCTGACAACACTAGTAGCCATTAGTACTCACCCATTTATGGATTTACGATAGTACATGAAGCCCTCTAAAAATGAGATCTAGGTTGAAATGTACTGCTTTTAAAGTTCTCCTTTAACTCCAGCTGTTCCCAGGCAGACTGTTCCATAGTTAGTTTACTGTAAATATCACTGTATGGTCCCTGTCCCTGCCATCCAGCCTTCTCATTGAGACATGAATCTCAGCACCATGGGTGGACTAGCATTTCATCACTTTGTTCCTAACCTCTGGAGTTCACTTGCCCATCATATCTGGCATAGTGAATTTATTAGACTTCAAATATCATCTCTTTCATATATCTTGTAACCATGACCTTGTTTCAACTATTAGCTGTCTCTGATATTGACTTGTTCAAAAACTTCAGAAGTAAGACAGACCAAATGTTTGTGCTATTGCACAAAAAAAAGTCCTTAAGAGTGTATCAACTTACCTGGTACAACTCAATGCGTTGCTCATTTTTCTTAGCACTCGAGTTGGGCATTCGCAGTGCACGGAACTCTGCACGGAACAAATTTGTTGCATTTTTCTCCATCGCTGACACGTTGAATCTGAACACCTTGGAGGTGATTCCCTTAGGACAGGAAGGGAGGTCATCTGTAACATAAGAAGACATTTAAAGTTCACTTAATTTGCACTTTCACATCCGGTCTTATAGAGAACACATAAGGTGTACATACTGTGCAAACAGAAATTACTGTGGATATGCACATACCAAACAACATATATCCCACTCCCCACATACATACATAGCACACATATACCAAACAACATATATCCCACTCCCCACATACATAGCACACATATACCAAACAACATATATCCCACTCCCCACATACATACATAGCACACATATACCAAACAACATATATCCCACTCCCCACATACATAGCACACATATACCAAACAACATATATCCACTCCCCACATACATACATAGCACACATATACCAAACAACAGATATCCCACTCCCCACATACATACATAGCACAAACAACATATATCCCAACTCTTCATATACAGCATATTCTCCTATTGCACACCACAAGACAAACTAGTAGGTACAGCTGACATCACTACACAGGTAACACAACTAACACTGCAGATGTGGAAAACACAGGAAATGGAGACAGTTACATGAGTTCGCTTAGTGCAGTGATAGCTGAGGGGACAAAACCTTTCTTCAAGTGGAAATAGTACAAAATGGGGTTGTGCTAAAAGGCCCACAGCTGAGTTGGGGACACACTGACATTCCAGTAAGATATTTACATTAAAGCTTCAATTTACTCAGGAAAGGCATTCACCTCTCAGTTGTCAGTCTGTGTGAGGACTCAAATCTCTCGATGGTCTAAACTAAGACTCTGCATAGTAAAAAGATAGAATAAGAATAAGAAAGCTTTGTTGTCCATCAGAAGTGTATGTTATGTACAAAACATAACATACACTTAAACATCAGCAAGAGAAGGGATGGTTATGGACTGACTATTGATGTTCTGCAAGCACGTCATTGGGACCATGTACTGTATGGCAGAAAGCAATAGAACTGCATTACGGTGAAGTGAAAAATATTCTCCTGTGCCTTTGTAATTTAACTTATTGCGGCACCTTGAATCTGGTAGTGACAGAAAATCATTGGTGACGTTGTTAAAGTAAATGGGTCAGAAATCGACAAAAAAGACAAAAACTGGCAATAATGAAATTTGAGTCCATAGCAATCAGGGTTGTTATAAGAGAAAACAGGTGTGTGCATGTGAAAATGATGGTTAAAATGTTTTACTCTGAGGAAATCAATAGAAGAATGTCAAAATAGTAAACTTTAAAGCAACAGACTTAACAGGGCATAACCATGGTTAAATCTCACTGAAATCATCTGCTGGACACGTCCCATTGAAACTCATTCATTTGAGTCCCGAGTTTGCAATACGTGGGCGTGGCAGGAACAATCATTGCGTAACACGCAGAACATCAATAAAGTCTGGAGTTGCATTTTTTTCTACGGACCTTTAGCTGGCTTATTGCTGTTCAGCTACTTTAAACCACACAAATGAATTGGAATTTCTATTAGTTAATCAGCAATTTTCAAATGAAGTATCATCTCATAAAACATGCTGTACCTCACAACCTCCATATTCTGTGGTCAAATGAGCCATCATAAACTGCATTAACAAACATTGTGATGTTACACAGCATACAGTCTATGTGTAATCACATAGCCACTGCTGCTATTACTGCTAGTATGTTACTCAATTCACCAGTAAGGCAACTGAAAAAAGAACAGAACAGAAACAGAGCTAAGAGTATAAACAGGCGGCAGTTGGAAGTTACTGATTAGACTTCTGGTAATTATGACAGCAATAAAACACATCCATGTCAGTTGGTTTACACTGACTATTTCCTCACGGATTGCACGTAGGAATATTTAAAAAATTAGATCTCTGGACAAAAATGATGTTGTCCTAGTTAAAGGGGCTGAAGTCATGAAATCAAAACCAAATGTCTAATACAATTCTTCTGCGCTGACTGGGTCAAACCTGCACATGCCAGGCTAGGCTCATCCAATCTTTGTGCAGCACAAGAGCGTCTATCACTTTCACTCTGCTGTTGTAGATGAGAAGACTGGTTTTGCACAGCATTTCGTAGTCTACAAGGATCATAACACACTATAATACTCGGAGACTTGGAAACACGTGTGTATTAATATTTCTGACAAATCTGGCATTATGATGTAATGCCAGCTGCCACATGCAATCAAATTATGTTAAAAGAAAATGCATGCTAACTGTATGCCAAGCAGAATGCCCTCGGTGACCTTGAAATAAATGATTTCCTTATGCCTAAAACCATGAAGCCCATTACAGCAGCACACATGCCACATGTAAATATTTAAATTGCATGCAGTTTCTACATTGTCTGAACAGACTTCTTTGCCAAACCACCTCCTGCAGTTCTTGTTAAATTATATTGCAATGGCCTTGCCTTATCATCACTGTCATACCACTTTGTGCCAAGCTACCTGGGGACTGGTTTTAAATCTTGTCAGTCAAGCTCAATCAAGCTTTACGAAAAAAAATGCAAATGTCTTATAAAAACCTTTAAGAGAATTACATGTTGATAAAATGTTTGCGTGAGTTAAAGCATTTCTAAATAATCCCCACGGTCAGACTAGATGTGGTGCTCGATTACAATACCTTATCAACTGATTAATTAGGTGTAAATCCACCTAGGGTTAGGCTTATGCTTGATAAAAGGTAATTGCTTTGGTAAATGACTTTTGTCATATATTCACATTGTGAATGACATTTACAATCCATTCACCCATGTTCTATTATTTGCCCACACTGTTAATAAGGACATAGCACTTTAAGTTGATTTCAAAGTTCCCCCTTAAGGCCTTTTCTATTCATGCTTCAGCTTTATTTATTCATTTGTTTTCTTCTGTCCTTACGTTTTTCTCTTTGGCCATGCTGAATGTAGTACACTTCATGTTGAACAGAGATTTGAAATTCTGATCAAGTCTTTGGTTTCCTTTTGGATGACCTAATTTTTCCTATTGCAATGGTTTTAAGATGAAGTTCAGATTATGGCTTCTTTTTGCCAGGGTTTTAGTCTATGTAATTTGTTCCATGGCTGTGAGAGAGTTCAGGATTGCCGGAATAACTGGAGTGAAGTTCAGGGGCTCATTTACAGTCCCCCACCCATTACCAGATTTAGGTAGAGGGCCAGTCTACTGACAGTGCTGACATCAGCTGGAACATGACCGAAACCTTTTAGTCAAGAGCAGAAAAGCATGAACCGATCACAATTAAACATTAACCGCACATGCTTGAAAGATTAAAGGAATAACAGGCCATTGATTGGGAAGCACATATGGCCATCTTTCAAGCAAGGTCTCTGAGAATAAAATGTACCCCTGAGATAAGCACATGCTCAGTAATCAGGATAGCAGGACAATCAATAGCAGGACAACCCAAATTAAGTTCAAGTTTATCATCTTATGCTCAATTGAGATGCAAAATTAAATATATCAGTACTGAAACAAAGTCAAAGTAGGCTATGTACAGTGTGGTAAATTGAAACATCATGTGATTCATTAAACCACTCCTAACAGCAAAGAAGTAAGACATACAAACTAAAGTGGTTGTTGGTTTGAAAAAAGAACAGTAAAAACAATGTAAAACCACTGTAAACTATAGGTGTGTGGTGTTAGTGGGTTATGCCTCAATCACTGGAATGTCATGTGTAAGCTGTGTTTAACTGAACTGCGATTTGTATGTGGTGGTGCTAATTACAGTTCAGCATCCTGATGGTTTGTGGATTGAGGCCGTTCCCCGAATCTACTGGTACGGCTCCAGACACTCTCATACCACCAGCCAGAATGCAAGAGACTGTAAGGACAGTGGCTGGGATGACTGAAGTTTGACAGGATCAGTTTTATCTTCCTTCTGCAGTGCTGGCTACAGAGAGTCAGACTGTTTAGTTCAGTCTTTGTAATGGGCTGTACTGATTTGACCATCCTCTGTAGAGCTTTATAACTGTGGGCAGTGCTACTGTTGCCAAATTACACTGAGAGGCTGCCAGTCGGAATACTCTCAATGGTGCAGCAGTAGAGGTTGGTCAGAATTCTGGAGTATATATTAAAGGTGAAGAATGAAGAGCCAGTGTTTGGCTGCGTTCGTGACCACACTTATGGCCCTCAGGCTACTATGGATTTGTTACAGAAGCATTAGGTCAAAGATGCAGCTGCCATAACAATCACCTTCCACTATAATCAGTGGAACTGGCAACACCAGATGTGACAGCGCAGCGAAGATTCTAAAAAAAATAGACCAGTCTTCCAAATGTATTTTGACTTGAGTAAAGGTTTGACCAGCTTATATCCTCTCTGATATGGAGGCCTGAGAATCTTAAGCAGCTGACTGTCTCCACTTTTTGTGCCCCCAGTCTAACTGGGGATGCATTCTCCCCTGCAGTCTCTCGTAGCCCGAGGTCAACCCCTTAGTTTTAGTGTCACTGAGCAGCAGGTTGCTGTCTAGGTACTATGATCTCAAGGTAGTCAACTCTCCACCAGTGATTAAGTTGGTGTTGAACTAAATGATGTATGTTGGAGCTGTGTGTGGCTCTTCCATCAGTCAGAGAGTGTACTGCATTATCTGTGGACATGGAAGGGGTGACTGAAAAGAAGGATCTAGCCTTTGACAACACATTATAACTTTGACTATGAGTTTTATAGTGTGTATGACTATGTATGTGGTAAATAAATTAACTTGAACTTGAACTATATGTTCAAAGGACTTCATGACAACTGGGTTAGTACTACTGGCCTATTGTAGTTCCTCATGGCACACTCAGGCAGCTAGTGGCATGTCCTGACAAAGACACTGCTGTACTGAATTGTGGATGCATTGCTGATGACGAAAAGCTGAGAAAAGTTTAAACAACTTTAAAAAGCAGGCCATGGGCAATAGTGGTCATATTTACAGATAAATTGAATTTGTTTGTTTTAAATGTGTGCATAGTTTTTAACAATTTAACAAGTCCCTACAATCTACAATCTAAAAAACAATCTAACAATATCCTTTTTTGTGACCCAAAATGTCTTAGATGATTGAGTCAAGTAATATTCCAGAAAACTAGCAAGCAAATTAACCCTCACAGCCAGTGAACAATGACAACTGGCTACTGACCTAACAATCTTGCTGTTCCATCTGTCACATCCATTTAGTCGACAATACAGATGAAACAGAGGGCAAGTTAGCAGGACTAAACGCTGGTAAACATTCACTACATGGTGGAGGAGTATAGACTATGTAGCAAAACTGTCCAGAAAAAGGACAACTACCTGCTTGTGGGTACTACAGTAGATGCAAAAGCTGATAATGTATTTAACTTTGAAAAAGTTTTGTTTAAATTAAATGTTAAAGTATGTAAATATTTCTCCATAAAAAGTGCAATGGCAACAATAAGGACATCTTGCCATGCATGTTGGCATGCAACACAATAAAACCGCCGAACTCACAATGAAATCACAATGAAAAGTTTTGCATAATCCCTCTTGTTGAAGAAAGTGATGTTTACAGACAATACTGACAGCTATTTTTTATGTTCAAATAATGTTCATGAAACGACTCATCTGTTTTCTGCTCAATGCTTATTCATTCCAACACGCCTAATTTGAAACTACAAACCACAATACAAACTGACTTCGACTCAGTGGAAGTCACGCTCCAAGAACAGGTGAGGGTGCCAATATTTGCTAATTTATTATGCATGTTAAGCATATCAAAAGGCGCAATCAAGCACATCTTGCATATCTAGCACATCTGTTAAAAATTTAATGACACATTTTTTAACACGAAGGAGAACATGACAGAGATTTATTTTGAAAGATGTCTGACTATCAAAGTTTCATGGAAATGGTGCGAGTTGAAAGAGGTTTACTGAAGGGGGAAACTGAACATTGTAGGGGTTTTGTAACCTTGAACTTTACAGCCTGTCAATTTTGACCTTTTAAGAACTGCTTTCAGCCTATATCTTACTATGTCACAGCCATAAAGTCCCAACTACTCATACCATATATTTCCATTTATAAGCTTGTTGCTTAAGGTGTTATAAATGACAAATGGCAAACCACTCTGGCTTGTACTGCAAGTCTAAATGCAGCTCTCTAGAATGCCGCTCACTTTGAATGGGTCTTCTCAACGTTGAGAGGTGAGATATTTCTGTATAATGACCTCTATGAAAATATAATGATCACTGTTAAAGGCAAAAGGCCACAAAACAGAAACTTAGAAAATTAAATTAAATTTAAAAGATGTTTGTGTGAAGTTTTTTCTCATTGTTTTGGCAAGTAGCCATAGTAAACGGGAAAATGGCCGCTAGATGTTGCACCGGGGTACCGTTCGTCCAGTTGGGACTTATTTTCCTATAATGGCCGACAGACAATACATTATCCCTAACTTAAAGGACAAGTTCAGTTTTTGCACTTACAGCCTTGTTCTCTGATTGTTTATGGTGAAACACAATGGCCTCCGTTTGTTGCTGTAGCATTCCTCCACCTACAGAATGGCTGCATAGGTGCACAGCTGCAATCTTTCTTAGGACGCATTAAACTTTTGCTTCTCAAAGACATGAAAGTGAGTGGTCAGTAAAGTTCACTTACAGGCTGACACAAAATTCGCTGCAAACTGTATGTTTTCCAACAGGTTTTTGACCATTCATTCCCAATTGTAGACCTAACTCCTAATTCATTCCTAATCACTCCAAAATCACTCCTAATTCATTCCTAATTGTGGACCTAACTCCTCACACCCATATCCTTCCATCTAAGAGTCAATACAAGTAATGAAGTCACACTTTGCGATGATTTTTGTGTCAGCGTGTAAGTGAACGTTACTGACCACTATGTGGGTTTCATGTCTTTACAAATGAAAGTTTAATGTGTTTTAGAAAAGACTGCAGTTGTGCACCTGTGCAGCCATTCTGTGTGTGTGTGTGGGGGGGGGATGGTACCGCAACAACCGAAAATTCTTGGAACAGGACATTTCCAAAATTTTATTCTTAAATATTGTATTTCATCATAAACAATCAGAAAACTTTGATGTCAAAAAACAAACTTTAAGTCCTTGAACTAGCTAACAACGTTGATGAAACACTGAACTTGAATTTATTTTGAAATTATTTTTTTATGGTATACTCTGTCTCCATGACAACTTCTTTCATCGCTGCACAAAGTTTTATGACCGTTACATCCTCACTCTAGCCAGACAAATGCAATGAATTAGTGCCATAGGTAGCCTACACAACTCTACCCTCCAGTAGAGAAATTAAACAGCAACTAAAAAAATTAACCAATCAAAAAGCTCATAAAACCATCAAAAGGCTGCCCCCCTATAGCCTTAAAGTACTGTATTGATATAAAGACTTACAGTCTCTTTAGAGGAACAATGTGTCTGCTTACCTTCAAACTCATTTTCTGTTTAATTTGATAGCAGGTCTAGGTCTCCTTTCTGCCTTCACCATTATTAACCCTCAAATAAAAAAGACTTCCGTTAGACACGTTGGAAATAAGTCTGTAATATTAACGCTAATACTCTGTAGATCTTTTTAGAACAAATTAGATTTTTTTAAAACTAGTTTTCCCTGTGGAAGTGGGACATTGCTGAGAAGTGACAGATTAGCTGGACTCTTGTGATGTTTAGTGGTAATGCATTTTTGCTTTATCTTTTTAATGTGAAGACAATGTAACATTGTCAATGTAACAAAATAGCACACTTATGTTAGTTATTCTACATTAATGAATTAGCATTGGGGGAAGGTGATTAGAGGGAGTCAGCTCGTGCCCACTGACTAAAAACAGAAGGCCACACCTATTCCTAGACATAGGTTACTGAACAGTTCATGTGACCTAATTGTATTTTTTTTCTCCTAAGTGGCACATATTGGATTGCATTACTCTGGTCTAAAAAGAAATGTGTACTAATGCACATGGAATTGTGATCTTATCAATTCCTTATCTTATATACGCTCATCTAAATTTTAAAGTACCCAGTCCAAATTTCAACAGATTTTTCGACAAATTTAAACTGCTTTGCCCTTCATGGGATACTGTTTACTACCTACAGTTTACACCCACATACACATTTACCGTATAGTAAGTGCCTTCCAAATTCAGCTGAGCAAGTTTGTTTCTAGGGTAATCTGTGAGAGGAGTTTCATGATTATTTCAATGGTGATTTTTGACAGGGGATGTAACTGAAATATTCAAATTATTCAAATCTTTTGGTAGGCCTACATATCAAGACCTGAGGCATAATTTTCCTACTCATAGGGAGGCAACACTTTCTAATAACAATTGCGTATACATGGTGAATTGTAGTTAATAAATGTTTCGTTAATTGTTTAGTTAATTAATTAATTAATTAATTAAAACGTTACTGTCCATTGAAATGATAATAATATTATTAGCTGATAAATTAGTAAATGAAGTTAATACAACAACGTGCTGACAGTATTTCAAAATAAACTGATGATAGGCCAACTACATTTAAAAAGTGACAACAAGCACAATTAACAAATGATGGCCTATAATCTATTCCCCAGTAGCAAACAACAAAGCAAAGAACAACCTCCTCATTGTCTGATGGCGTCATTTCAACACAAGGCAACACAAAAGGGTTTAACAGACAGTAGTCTCCCAACTACCAATACAGGTAGAGAAATATTATTAATAACATAATAACACTAATTATATTACTTGCTCAATTGAGAAGCTGGGACATAAGAACTATGACCACAATTTACACTGGCTATTGGCTCATGTCACACAACTTTTAACAAAATCTAGTATGGCCAAAGCAGCTGGCTACCAGTACACTGAGCCTAAACATCACTTCCAATACTGCCTGTGTTGTTGCTTGTCATGTTAACTTTGCAAGGTAGATAACTGATGCACATCAAGATGTAGCGATCGCTTACAGAGATGTTTGAAAGTCCAGTAATAAAGCAGAAAACTACTCAAACATTCAAAAAGAAAGGTTATGTCACATAATAGGGGCATATGGGTTTGAAATCAATGAACCTGAAGCATAAAGAACCACAAACTACAAGCTCCAAAACACAAATCTAATAGCAGACTTCTTTCACTTTTTGTAACTAATGTTTATATGTTCTGCATTTTTGTGTGTGTGCATTGTTGTGTGCATGCCATGTAGTGATTCTGTTGCATGCAGCTGAACAAATAAATGAGTTAACAATGAGTTAACAAGTTGTAACTAATTTTACAGAAATAATGGAATAGCTTACTGTCAAGCAGTTATTGGCTGCTATGCAGAATGAGAAAGATTATAGAAGGCCAACCTGGTGATCAGCCACAGGGGTAATCTCTCTCTCTATTCGTTACTGAGAAACCTGATAGTGTGTACAGCTGCACCTTCAGGGACCATTCGTTAAACTTAAGGATAATAAAATATCACAAAGTAATATTCAAATTTGTCAAGTGTCAAGGGTCTACAGAATCAGTAATGCTTGGACCCCGATAGCTGCCATTTCTGAGAACCTTACAACAGTCACCTTCAAGTTTTTACACTTCTGCTCCACCAGCAGAGTGACAAACTTCTGTCTGACAGTGAAGATGCTACACCAATCACGCTACACTCATCGTGGAGCCTTTATTATTCTACACAAAATACACAAAATATGACAACAACTTCTAACTTCTAATATACATTGATTATGCAAACACCAAAGCTTTAATGCCTACGGCAGCTTTTGACAATGTGACAAAAAAAAAAAGTAAATAAATAAAAGTAACTAATGCTCATCCGATGCACAAATGACTCCTGTGGTGAATATATCAACTACTAAATCTGTTAGGCAAGCAAGGAGTAAGGAGTTAGGAGTTACCAGACAAGTAAGGAGTTACCTCCACAGTTGCTGATTTCTTTCTGTAACTTACACCAACATTCTAGCCTACAAATCCAGACGTACCCTAGTGGTAGCAAATAGTTATGCTCAGCCGGTATGTCTCGCCACGAGCTATAGGGCCTCAGAAGGTCTTCTTCTAAGGTTTGGTCGGACCAATCACATCGCTCTGTCCTCATAGAGTCACCTAGATATACCCTAGCAGTAGCTTATCAGATTATCAGCGTGCGAAACAATTTGAAAGACAACCACTTATTCCGTCCTTTGGATTGAGCCTGGTCTATCGGTCATAGCCAGACTCTACATTTTCATGTTATATTCCTAAATTCTCACCAATACATGTGGATTTGTTTGCACCCCAAAGAAGAGGAAACAGAAATAATATTTTTTTAAGGGTAGAGTTGACTGACAAGGAAATAAATGCAATTTTAAGAGGCTCATAAGTAGGTTTTGTTCTCCATCGGGTCAACATTGACATCTAAAAGAAAGGGGGTCACATGTATCAAGGATTTTCTTGTCTGTGCACAGATCCACCATACTTGCTGTAGTATTGTGTTTGACAGCATTAAATAAGCAAAATAACATCATTTTGAGTGTATCAGTATTACAACTTATATGATGGCACCCCGAAACCAATGTGATGTTGGGATTTGGCAACACACATAAATGTGTGCAGTAAAGGTGTAATGTACTGTTTGCTTGTGATGTTCATATTCATATCTGATAAAAGACTTTCACTGGAACTGAAGTGTACAGTTGAAAAAGAAATCATTTGTCCATACTCAGTCATTCAGTTTTTTGACAGCTTATAGTTTTGGGGTCTTTAGGTATAGCATGACAATCGCACCACTGCACTTTGGCACTCATGATTTCCTATGGCTTGCACTGTGCAACAACGACTGTTGTGGAAAGAGCTGTAGCGACTGCAAGAGTTTTGCACTGAACACCAGTCAGTGCAGCACAAACTGCTTTGAACAGCTCTAAAAGAGTCTTTATGATGGTGCACTGACCTGTGTGGAAAGGCCACTGCCCCTCAATCAAATATTTTTATACCACATAATAGAGACACATTGTTATATGGCCTATGACCTTAGAGAATGACCTTAAATTATTCAACCATTGTGGTTTAGGACATGCTGTATCACTACAGGAGAATAAGGAAATAAAAACAACATACACTAATTAAATATGTCTGTACCTGAACAACTGTAGGTACAGGCAACTTGAATGTATAACACCAAGTTCAAAGTCACAAAAATATCACAACATCAGCAAAGTGTCAGAATCTGTTAGTGTCATGTCATAACCCCAGGAGCTGATGATGGTAAATGGATGATGACAAGTGTTTTCACAATAAGTAGCAGTTATGATAGAGGCTTATGAGAGAAACAATACACAAAGCAGCTGTGAATGTGACAAGGCAAATTTACTATGTACTAATAACCAATAATCCCCACAGTCTTACTATGTCAGAAAGATGGAAAATTAATTGAAAGAACATTAGTATGTGTAGTTGACAAAAGACACTGACAAAGGCAATCTAGTCCTCCCAGCATACATTTTCTGACTCTATGTCGCTAGTTTAATTGGTTTTAAGTGTGCTTTGGAGCCAGCTTGGTGCAAAACACCTAGGCCTGTGTGAATGGAGGGGATGGAAAAACCAACTGCTTTGTCTCACAGTGTGAAATAGGAGACAAGCATCAGAGGTTAACTCATTCTCTGGTCTTCCTTCAAAAACACGTTCATATTTCATGGGAAAATCATAACGGAGTTGCATGACCATGGTGGTGATCACACAAGAATCAGTGATGACTGTTCTATGATTGATTAGTTTAGTTGCAACAAAAAATAGGCCTCGACAGTGTTTTTATCCCATACCTGAATTTTCACCAAATAGGCTGTGGTTATAGGCCATGAAAAAAAGATAGTAAAATAAAAAAAATCCTATAAACTATGTGGCAGCAGATAATCAGGGTACACGTTTAATCTGGGTTTGCAAATTGGAGTAATACAATCATGGGAAGATCAACAGCGACAAAAAAACTAATCTGAGTGTCCCATACCTTAGCATTAAAAGTTTTAATGACTTACTGTTTTCTGAGAGTCCTTGAATCATATTGAATTTGTATATCTCTTTTGCGTAGTATTCCGTCTCCGTATTATCTTGTCCACAGCTTTGCTGTCGGTGCAGTCCCAATTCCTCTATCAATTCCCTTGTACTATTGTAAAGCGCCAGTACCTGAAATGGGACCTGATTTGGACCCAGGGCCTGTGGTGGACTGGTTAGTCGCAATTTACTTAGAATCTGTCCCCGAATCGCCTCCACTCTTTTCTTCTTAATGTTGTCGATGTCCACCGTTGTGCAAGTGGAAAGTGATAATGTTATGGTCACGCAATTAAGTACTAGGAACAACATAACTGCTCTGCCAAGATGCATGGCTTCTTCTATAGCCTACCCAAAATTGTCGAGTTAATCGAACAGTTCAGAGGGTGGGTAACTTTCTGCGGAGTAGCCAATTCAAGTAAAACTTGATATGGAAATACTCTAGAAAGAAAAATCCCAAATTATCCTTTCAGTTGGACTGTACTGGCTTCAATACGTCTCGCAATCCGTGATATTTCATGATGGTAATCCAGAAATTACGACCAATCCATGGTGTAGCCTAATCCAAGTTTGTATTTTTCTTATTTTTCATAATTTTGCCTGGTTAGTGGCAACATGCGTTTCAAGAAAACTATTCAACAGATATCTCGCTCCTCCCTCTGGTATTTCACGCCCTGTCCCCCTTTTCATTTCTTCACCATTCGAAAGGTTTTCACATTTGATAGTCTCACTTCCAAGTGTGCTTTTGTGTGCTTCATTCTTCCATTGTAATCTCTGTCCCTAGCCTCGTTTCCCGGGTCATTGACTCACCAGATTCCTCTGTGTTTTGCCGAAGCGTTATAAAGACAGATTTGTCTGCCGGAGGACGGGGGTGTGGAGGTGCGGTGGGGGTGGCGGGCGAGGGGCGGTAGGCTATGCCGCAGGTTAGCGTCCGTGTGTGTGTGGCGATTTCTGAAGGCACACATAGTAGCCTAGGCTAAGAGAAAGTTTTATCAAAGAGGCCTGGGACTGGGACTAAGTACGAGCTTTGCTGTTTTCAATAAATAGGAAATATCAGTCAAGAGCAACGGGCTATTTGTCATTCGTCTTGCATAAAGCTTTTAATGTTATTAGCCTCTTAAAAACCTCCTGAGCACATTTGTTTATATAACACATCTGCTCCAGAAAGGAAATTCTGAAGAAACAATCCCTCTAGTGGATATTTTGAGAGAGATGTCACCTTTATTTGAAGAGACACCAGTAAACCCATTGCTGATTTATTTAATCCATTATAGTCTTAAAAAATCCCTTTGTGGGCCACAGTAGTTTGACTAAAACCCTTGTTCCAGATAGACCTTGCAATTTGTTGACACAAATACTTAGTGGTTTAATGAGTCTAACTGGACTGGCACCTTGTTGGCTCGAAATTCACTTTGAAATTAACTTGTCAGTCAAGACATATTGCACAGTGTCTCAGATCACCCTGCTGTAGAATTTGCTTCAGCTGAGGATAACCTGCAATGGACTTGTGTCCCATACAGGAGTGACATTAATTCAGTGCAATCCATTTTCACCTTTGCTTTTTTTTATTACATTTTATCAGAAATTGCCTAGGGCATCAAACAGGCTAGGACCACTCCTTGCTAAAGCAACAGATATACGGACCTTTCTTTTAATTACTACATGCACTATTTTCTATGATCATATTCTCTTGGCTACCATTAATGTCTCCATCAACACAGATTGATATTTGACACTTCCATGTTGTATTAACTTTGACGGTTAAAATAAGTCAAAGCACTGGCCTAGGAGCACCCTAGATCTAAAATGGTCTGATTTCCCATTTAGATAGAATGCAAGTTAACATGGTAATTCAGAAATTCTGCAATACAATACTTTATTAATTAATCGGCAAAGAAAGGATGTCCCAAATGAAATTAACATTTTTTGAACCAAATTTTGGCATAGAAATGTCACGTGTGCCTCCAGTCAATCTTTTCATCCAAAATAGCATCAAGCGCTTCCTGGAAGAGGACAGATAAATATTACTAAAAAAACACCACAGACAAGCATGACTTCACACAGGGTTGTTATAACAAGGCAAGAAGCGTTTTTGGAAAAACAAGCCTTACAATGGCTTAACAGATTCACAAGATTCACCAAGATTTCAAAAACTTTCCATGACTCTTCAATTACTATTAATGAAATTTTCATTACCTTTTACTATCTACAAGACACAGATATCTGATCTGTCACATTTTACTTATATTCCATGTTATCAGTCCCTGTGATATTTTGAAAAATCAATATACACCTGCACCAAAAATGCAAACACACAAACACAGTTACTGACCAGCTCCATCTTTGATTCTGCAACTGCTAGACGAGCGAGAGGGAGGCTCTGCAAAAATAATAAAATGAGAGTTATTACGTGCTGCTTGCTTTACGGCCCTATCCTGCACGACCAAAAAAAACAAACAAAAAAACCAATCCCACCACTGGTAAATTATAAGGAAAATAATAAATATCGTGCAAATGTTATAAATTAGAAGTGCTCACAGGAGGAAGGCCATTATAGGCTTGCATCTTTCTTTTCAGAGGATCCATCTCCTGCTTTACCACAGAGAGTTGCTAGGGATGGGGGGCAAAATGCAAAAATTAATTATGACTGTTGTCTGCCTGTGACCATGTAAAATGCATGCATGAGTGAAATTATTGTTGTCTTATGTGTAACATTTGTGTTCATGTTTATGTACCTCTGAAATCTCTTCGATGCAATGGTGAGTGAGAGACCAAGTAACTTCCCGAGAGGCTAACTTTTCCTAAAAGCAAATCAGCCATTATAGTAATAAACTCATAATAAAATTTGTACTATGACTGAATCACAAGTCTAAAGGCACTGCTTGACAAAAACATCTCATATTATGGATATACAAATCTATTGCATGAACATTTCTGGGGAAATGAGGTTAAAGGACAAGTTCGTTTTTTCCACTTAAAGCCGTGTTGTGATCGTTTGTGATGAAACACAATGGTTGAGACTGAAATTTTGACGAATGCTTCTGTTCCAAGAATTTCGTTGCGGTAGCAACTCCCCACCTACAGAATGGCTGCATAGGTGCACAGCTGCAACCTGTCTTAAAACTCATTAAACTTTCATTTGTAAAGACATGAATCTCACCCGAGTGGTCAGTAATGCTCACTGATATACTGACACAAAATTTGCTGCAAACTGTTTCCAGGTTTTGACCAATCATTCTGAATTGTGGACCTAGTTTTTCAAACTCCTCACACCCATATCCTTCCGCCTAGGAGTTTGAAGCTATACAAGTAATGGTGGAAGTCAGACTTTGCAAAGATTTTTGTGTCAGCATATCAGTAAACATCACTAACCACTCGATGAGTTTCATGTCTTTACAACTGAAAGCTTAATGCATTTTAGGAAAGATTGCAGCTGTGCTCTGTGCCATTCTATAGGTGGGTGGGTGCTACCGCAACAACCGGAAATTCTCGGAAAACAGAGGCATTCGTCAAAACGTTAATCTTAACCACTGTATTTCATCATAAATGATCAGAAAAAAAGGCTTTAAGTGTAAAAAAACAAATTGTCCTTTATAATTCAAATGTTGTTATCTGGCATATCTATCTTATATTTACATACAATAATTCATTTTATAAGTAAAATAACAACTACAAGAAGATAAGCTGTAACCAGGAGAAAACAATGAACATGGTAAACACCTCAGCACTCCTCACTCTTGATGTCATTTCCTGGTATTTATTCTCCATGAAGTTTTTATTCAGCAGCCTCTCTTCAGTCTCAACAGACTCCACCTCTTGAGCCTTTTGCACCTCTGATATTTTTCTGTACACAAGTATTCCAACACACACACACACACACACACACACACACACACACACATTTATCAAGACCCTGAAACCATGTGTTGTGGTCAGTGACAAAAACTAACAAATGAAATCACTTAAACATCAGCATAAAGTTACCTAGGGGGATAACTAGCTACAACTACAGGTACCTAACAGCACCTAACCGGTTAGGCCTTCATAACGTATGCTGTACATGTATGTATGATTGCAAATGTGTTTCTTCATTCATTCCTAGATTGTGTGAATATATAGATGTGGTCAAGGCCACTGAGGGTCACCAACTGACCTCTGGGTTTTTCTTCTGTTCTACAGGCTAGCTGGTTGTCCTCTCAACAAGTCATTTTGTGACCGGCACAAACAAATGGAAAGCATTCCTCAGCAGTTGCCAGGACAATGACACATCCCAAGGAGAGAGGAGTTCAGCTATCATTCAAGGGTCAATCAAAGATATCTGCCTTCTAGTGGAATTGGCGCCCCCCAGTGGTCCCCAATTGTCAGTTATTTTACTGACGCTACTGATTAACACCTTCAGTGGAGATGCTGGTTCGTGGCTGCTATACTCTCGCAGCAAATTTCCCTTACAACCATATCATATACTAGCTTATGAATGTGAATGTGTATGTGTGTGAGACATCCCTGCTTGTTCTGCATAAAATGTTGGTGTGTGTGTGTGTGAGCCCTTCATCTTCTCTGTGCAGAGAGAAATTGTGCATTTTGTTCACTGTTGGCCAGTAGACAGTTTTAGACAATCAGTCAAGAGACATATAGAAATCCATAAGGTGCCGTGGCCATGTGGTTCATACAATAGCGTCTTCTTGCAATGTGATATTGACAAATTAAGTGCCTGATTTTTGCATTTGTATCTTTTACTAGGTGGCACTACACTACAAATAATTTCTTATGTGTTTGGTTGATGCCATGGGCTTAGCTGAAACTGCAGAATAGCTCCCCAATAGTTGAGTGGGGAGCTGATCTGGGAACAAAAATATTCTATTCCTTATCTGCCTTCGCAAGAATGGTTGGTTATTAGATCTAGCTACTTTCTATGACTATAGTGAAATCTTTTGTGTGCCTTTAAGCCTGCTAACTCTTATGCCATGACATCACAGATTACTCCAACTTGGAAAAAAAAAGTGGTTGATAATTATTTTGTATCAGACAGGGATAAGATAAGTTTGAGCTTTTGATTTGATAAGAATTTTAGGTCTACCAAGTGACTACATGCATTGACGTAGGCCTACATTTAGTTAGAGTTTACTGGTTTTACAACACAAATCCTGAATCACTGTTCAAATGAAGTACTTACGTTAATAAACATTGCTGAGAATTTAAAACCTCTTTCTTCTTCTTTTCCAGGTTACGCAGTTTTTTCTTCAGGTCCCCGTTTTCCTCCTCCATCTCCAGAAGCTCTTTAGTTTGATGGTTAGTACTAGCCAAAAAGCTATTTGAGATAAGAGGATAACATTTTGTCAGTGCTACTTCAGAGTAACATACAGTATATAGATGATGCAGTATATTGAGTTTTATTCCCTTGCTGTACAATTACCTTGCCAGTTTGGTATCCTTCATTTTAAATTCCAAAGCCATATTTTCTAATGTGTTCAGAGAGCGGATCATAGGTTTGATCATGCCACTGGACACACTTTCACCTAATGCACTTTGTAGCACTTTCTGATGGTAGGCTCCTGAAAAGAATAGGCTTAATAGATTATTAACTAGAATTAGCCATTATTTTTTTTACAATTATTCAAATTTGCAACTCAATTTTAGGGTATGTGTAGTTTCCATGTTAATATCGAATGACAAATCATAAAACGTGGAAGATTTCACATCAGAGTATGGGCAGCTAGGCCAGGCTGTTGCACCTCCTCTCAATTTTGTGTTTTGCTGCAGCATTATGTAAGGGTACACACTCCAAAAGCATCAGATTCCACAACTAGAAATTCTAGCAACCAATCAGTAAGCAGAAGCTGAAGGAAAAACCAATAGGTTTAAAGTTCAAAGCACACTCCCACGTCAAAATAAACACACTTGAGATACCAGGGTCGAGTTCAAGATGCATGAAACGTAGCAACACGCTTAATTCAAAAGTGGATACTGAGCTGACTGTTCTTTTTTTAATGCTGCGGGTTTTTGGTACAGGTCCATGCTGATAGGGTATCTTTTCTGACACACCCACCAAGCAAAAGAAAACTACCTTAGAACTATATTGCAAATCGTTGCTCTACGTTGCGTCCAAACACTTCAATTAGTAACCGTAGCACCCCGGTGCATCGCTTAAACTCGTCCTAGCTGTCACTAGCCTAAAATACAGACCCATGAAGTGTTATAGCAATTGAAATAATAAGATTTCGAGGCATTATGTTTAAGAGTATGTTACGTCTATTTATGTGACAAGGTAATGTTATAGGTCATCTTACCGTCTGCCTTACACTCGCCAGTTTTCTGTTTCAAGTCCTCCACCAACCAACCAATTTCTTGTCCTCGTTGTTCACTGTCCTTTGACAGCTTGTATAATATGTCAACCGTGCGCATATTCACTTCAAACCATGAAACTTTAGTTTCTCCAAGCACGACTTTCAGCCATTCGCTTACCTGTTTTTAACACGTAAAAATCAAGAAAACTTCTAACGTTGAAGACATTTGGCAATGTTGGGCTTGTGTTTAGACCTAGCCTAAACAACTAAATATAGCATGAATCAAGTTCAGAATAACAAATACGCACCAACCTGTTTGTTCTTTTCACACATAATTACTTTTCTTGTTAGGGTTATAATGATACAGTAATTAGAATCAAATAAAGCCTTCGTTCAAAACAGAGAACGTCTTTTCTGGTTCAAAATAAATCGTCACTCCCGCCAACTTCTTCTACGCTTCTGTTGGATAGTGACAAGTTGCAACTTTAGTGAGTTAGCGCCATCTGCGGGACAGAGTCGGAACATGGGCGATCACCGGGGTCCTGCAAATACGCGTTGTTCTTAGTAATTCCCTGACTTTGCTGATGCATTACCTTTTACCTTTTAAGTGCTGGATAAAAGGTAGCTTACATCCACAGATGCCTTGGCCCATACGCACAACCCTTTGCAGTTCTCCTCTTATGTACAAATCTTAGCAATTTCCATACCAAGCAGTGATGCCTCCAGTCAAAAAATTATCTGTAGTGGCCCTGTGAGTGACACTCAGGATCCTAGAACTTTCTTACCAGTATCTCTCTGCGGTAGAAGGCTTTTAAACCTGTGAGGTGTGTTCATCCTGGGTCTTTGGTGGTGTTAATTCCAAGGAATTTGAAGTTGTTCTCTCATTTGTAATAGGGCTGTTGATGGTCATGAGGCACAGTTGGCCTTTCCTCCTGAAGTTCACAATCAGCAACCTGGCTTAGCTGCCCCTACTGTGTTTGATTACAGTTTATGGAGCCACTGCTGTGTAAGCAGACAATGGACTCAGAGAATGGAGAGCTAGCAAATTGTGATATTTAGGGAATGTTACCAAAAGTGTTTTGGGTTTAGAAATCATTGGCATCGCTTACCTTACCATTCAGTGCCTGAAACAAGACACTTGACATAGGTAGAATGTAGTGATAAGGAGCAAGGTCAAAAAAGTAAATGTTGGTATTTGTAAATAATTTTTTTATTAAAATACACAATTTGGGACAGGCCATCTTACCTTGCCATTTCTTTCTCTTTCTTTGTCCTTATGTGGATATATTTTTAAGATAATGAATATAACATGTAGGTACATTGTTGTTGCAACTAATTTCCAATTATGTGTTGCCTGAGCTTCCTTCGGGTCTTCAATCAGACCCCAGAAAATTATTATTTAGCATACTTTCTACCATCGCAGAAAACTGAAACACATATTTACATAAAAAAGAGGAGGTGCATTGTGAATCGAAGAAAGTATGCACTTGACATATTTAACATTTAGTTTTAACATTTTAAGTCCTAGGAGCTTCACTGTGCTTCTATTACATCTTCCGCATCCGCTTTTTAAATCTCTGGTTAAAAACAGGTGAGCTGCCAATCAGAGAGTCTGGTGAGTGGGAACCGTAGCTGCCATCAGAGGCCCCTCCAGGAGATGGGGCCATTCCAGCTTCACTCATGGTGGACATGGGTCCTTCCTCGAAGACGTCATTCCCCAGAGGACCTGACACCTGGCCCTCCTCTCCATCCTGTGGCTCCATCTTGACTTGGGGCAGATGCCACAAGGGGGAGTTGCTAACAGCTGCACCTTTAAAGAGATTGTTTTTAAAACAATTTAAGTCATAAAAAATATCACAAGGCATAAAATGATATTGTTTTGTTAGATTTCCTCATATTGCCATTTCTTTTGGATGGTACTTAAGATTCACATTGTTATTCAAAATCCTGTGAACAAGTCAGGATGGCCTGTGGATGAAGAAACTGCATGAGTGGATTTGACTAATAGAGTTCTGAAAGAATCAAAAGGAAATAAATTTCCAGTTCCTAAAAGTAAAGACTGCTGTATTACATACACTTGCAAATATCTGATTGACTGATTTTTATAGTTTATCTCTGGCTTTGGCCAATGAACAATCTGTGTTCCCCAGCAATAAGAAAATGCAGTGAATCTGAAACCAAGTCAAATGCTTCATATTCAACAAATTATTACCTGAGACATGAGGAGAATTCTCTGCATCAAGTCCACTACCCATTCTCTCACTGGATGTACCCAACACACCAATGGGCAGTGCTTGATCACCTGACGCCAGGTCAGCCTCTGGCTCCTCACTGACAGGGAAAGCTATGTCACTCATGGGTTCATCTTTGACACGCATGGGCTTGGAGTCTTCTAGAGCCTTCTCTGGATTTACCACTCTCTCATACTCTTCTGAAAGCTCTCTGCTGACCTAATTGAGAAAAGGCAGAACAAAAGAAAGAGCATAGTCACTTTATCAACTTATGAAATGTTTGTGATATACTGTAGTTTTAGTTTCTTTGTGTGTCATATTGCTTTCCAATACAATCATTTACAGAGAGAAGAGTAAATCCGATGATGGCTTAGATTTCTTTATTATTTACTTCACTTTTTCATCATCCGTTTTGATGTACAATATGTAAGCATCATGGCAGTGTAGTGATGCTCTTCTTCTTGCAATTAGTTGGATTTTTGTGTTAGAAGGACTACAGTCTGAAAATCTCTAATATCTATAAATGTTATAGTTAACCCAATTAATTTTTTTTTCTAAGACCAAAAATCTGTTAATATTCCCAATGTTGCCTCTACAAGATGTCTACATTTTCTTCCAAAAAAGACATCTGTATATTAAGTTCAACCATTACATATTTCTAAAGCCAATAATTAATTTTGCGTAATAAAATTAGGATTTGTGCCATAATCATGCATCCCAACAACTGTATTCAGCTGTAAACTGATGTTTCTCACCTGAACCATGTAGCTGTGGTAGTCCTTAATGCGGCTTTGCCAGAAGCGCTGCAGTGCCAACACACTGCCAATGCCCACCTCGTGGAACACTTGCTCCACCACATCAGGGAATGGAGTGGCACCCAGCTGGGCCTCACGGTCCACGGCCACACGAAGCAGCCAGGTCACACGCTGATAGTGCTCGTGCACCAGGTCGGTAAGTGTCTCTAGTACACTCTCATGTGCCAATTCAAAGCCAGCGTGAGCGAGAACTGTAGCGACAGACTGGTAGAGCAGCTGCCGACAGGATGGCCCACTCAGTTCCGTTACTGGTTCCCCTTTCCCCCTGAAGCAGAGAGAGAAATGAGAGAGATGAGAGAGAAAATGTCCACTTTTACCACGCTGCTGGAATTACAAGCATACCAAGGACATAAGGCTTTTCCTCAATAAGAACCTACCAAGACTAGAAACTTTTTCCTAAATAGAGACCTTTACTGAAGCTCTCTTGTAATCCAGAACTAGTTTTGTCCCAGCTTAGTCCCAACACTGCTGCTTTCAGTTATTCAAATGTATTATTAATTATATCTTATTTACTTACATAAATGTATTTTTTAATTTATTCTTTTTGTTACACCTTTATTACTGATGGTGTAATACTGTAAATTCCCCAGTTGTGGTACTAATAAATACTTAGTATGACTTAAACAAGAACATACATGAAGCAATAAAACATTATTTATGCTGTTGATGTGCCTTGTGGTGTTTAGTGATTTTGATCTCTCTTTTTACACATCTTAAGCCGACTCAACTTACTTGTAGAAGTCACTTTCTGGGTTGCTATGCCGAAGCTGAAAAGGCAGGCTTGGGGCCTTACTGTCTGGAGGAAGCAAATCATCTGGCATGATAGGCGTGGGAGGCCGTGGAGGTAATGGCTCACCCTCTTCTGTCTTGAAATTGCTCTGAGCATCACCAGTAGAGGATGCAAGCGGCTGTTGGCCTTGCTGAGCAACTGCGAGTAGACTGCGAAGACGGCGGACATGCTGGCAGAGTTGAACAGTGTGAATGGTGAGGCTACAAGGTTCCGAAGGCACATCAAGCATAGTTGTAGGACGAGGACGTGGTGCCGATGGCTGGTGTAGGGGCGGGTCTTGCATCTCAACCTGACGGAACTCTCGCTGCAGCAAGTCAAAGGAGCTGCGGCCCGGAGGCGCAGATACAGCTGGGATCTCCCCCCAGTAACGCAGCATTTTAATGGCCTACCACTTCAGGTCGTGTGGGGGTTACGCAGGCCTATTAATACCTGCCAATAAAAAAATATATATTTTAAATGTGTTTATAGGATTTGTTTCTGATCACAACATACTGTGCTGAAATATGGAAGAGTCATCACTCAACGCAAATTTTGCTCTATGATGAACTTAGGAATGATATCTGTTCTATTAAGAAAGACACTATAGAAACAAATAATCAAATCTCATCACACTTTCCTAATCTAATTCGGCTCATGAACTCAAGCATGCCAACGACTAAATTAGATGACTAAAATGACTAGTTTAAGAATGTCCAGGACCCGTCCATACTTTAGTCAGCTCTGAGACGGACTTGTGCTGCGCTGATGTGAAGAAATCTGGGCGCATCTACACCCTAAATTAAGCGCACCATACCTGTTGTGCAAGACGTCAGTCTCAAACTGAAGTCTGAGTGGCTTTGCATTAAGCAGTAGGATCCAATCTAACCCTGCCTTTCTATGGCTACATAACTGTTTTACGTACGGTATAGGTTAGATTTAAGCATGATACTGATGCTTTCGTTCATGCCTACAAAACATTAAACAAACTATTTTGCCTTTGCTGCAAATTTGTGTTTTACTAGCAGGGGTAACCTAGCTCCCAAAATGATAATAACGAAAGAATTACAGCAATAGTTCACACATTTATCGCAACAAATTACAAAACTTACGTTGACTGATGAATTTTGTCCAGTATACTTACAAATAAAATGGATTCACAACTTTTCTGCTAACAGACGACAAAGCAAAGATTATCTTCAGAAGACATTATTTTGTTCTCAGCAGGATGCATGTCGGGTATTTGAGTTCACATGTATATGCACCGAAGGGGAGCATCGGAATTACATAAATAGTTCCTGAATAAGAATGTGTTTGAGATCAAAATATTTCCCCATATTGTCTAATGTGCCTGAAATAAGTAATCGACATATCTTTTTTCGTTAGGTTTCGATATCAGGTGATGAGTAAAGGAGCGGTAAGTCGCAGATCCAATACCACAAACATTTCCGGACATTTTAAAAGGTTACACATCCTCACCTGGTAAGGATCGTGCGAACTGCGAACGCTGACAGGGATGAAACGCTAGAAATGGATCTTAACGACAACATAAGTCAGGATACCGTCACTGAGTTGAAGGAGGAAAATACTGGCGTTACGGATACCGACAACAGTGATGGTCTTTTCAAGAAACCTACATTCGCACCACCATCCGTGGTGGGCAAAAGAGGGAACACTAAAAGTTGTTCAGATAAGCAGGCCTCCACCGTGTCAGGAATAGAAGTTGTTTCTTTATCCGAGAATGTGAAAAGGAAAGATGAATCTCAAAATGAGCAGGAAGAATCAACAGACGGTGTGACAGAGGAGAATGTGTCTCCTGAAATAGGCGAAAACACTTCTGCAAACATTTCTGCGCAATCCAAAAGCAACGTGCGTTTGTCTACCAAAACGACACAAGATGGTAAACAGAAACGCAAAGCACCTCCAGTTGGCAAATTCAAACCAAACCCACCACTTCCCTACACTGAACCTCCGTGGGGTTGCGTTGCAAGGATACCCTATGCGCTAGAAATACTCAAAAACGGGGTAATTGTTGACTCAGTGCCGCTTACTCAACAAGGTTACTTTGTAGTTGGTCGCTTACCCTTGTGTGATGTATCCTTGGAGCATCCATCCATCTCCCGTTATCACGCAGTTTTACAGTACAGAGGAGAAAGCGGAGAAGCTGGAGAGATTGGCGAGGAGACCGGTTTCTACGTTTATGATTTGTCAAGCACTCATGGCACATTTGTCAACAAGAACAAAATTCCTCCGAAAACCTACATCAGGCTAAAAGTAGGACACGTCGTAAAGTTTGGGGGTAGCACTCGACTCTTCATCTTACAGGTATGTAATGTTTTCTGTCTCCATTTAGTATCTGCTTGATATTCTAACCTTACTATTGGTGATGAGTCAAAATCTCTGACAAAAAGAAAAAAAAATCTCTGAAATGAAACGAGTCCTTCAAGATCTTTCTGCCCCATGAGGGGTCCCCGGTCTTTTGAGTTGAGTTGAGTTTGAGAACCCCTGGCCCTAGCCTAAGGTTTGAAAATTTGGCTTGTGACTGGAAGGTCACCTGGCCATCCCCTGGACAGGAAATTAATTGAGCTGTCCTGTCTCTCAACATCTCGCAGTGCCTTTAAGCATGGCACCTGTGTGATTCGTCATTGTCAGCAAAATGCACTACATACAAACTCAGTAACTGCTGCTGTTGGCTAGAAGTCAAATATAGTACAATTGCAAATGAGTATTTTGAATGATAATGTTACATTTTTCTCTGTGGAGATGTGAAATAAAAAAGAAAAAAACTGAAATTACAATAAAATATTTCTGTCAACATAGGGTCCAGAATCTGACGAAGAGATGGAGTCAGAACTTACTGTTACTGAACTAAGAGAGAGAGCCAGGAAGCAGCGAGAAGAACTTGAGAAGAGGATGATGGGAGATGGGTCTGATGATGAGGAGAAAGAAGAGGAGGAAGAGAAAAGTGTCGGCACCTCTGGCAGGAGCACCACAGAGGACTCTGGGTGTTCTTGGGGAATGGGTAAGGTCTTTTTTTGTTTGTTTGTTTTGTTTAAAAATATATCCGTATGAGGTGGCTAAAAAGGAAAGGCCCAGACGCATAAAAAGATATGTGTTTGTAAAAATATTAGATACATGTAAACAGGGCCTAAGTTTATTTGAACTCTGAACTCTGTGCTTTTTACGATTATTCTATCTATAGGAGAGGAGGCAGCCCCAGAAGATGAAAATGAAGAGAACCCATTTGCCACAGAGTTTCAGGAGGACCAAGAGGCTGCCTACCTCAAAGATCCCAAGAAAGCACTTCAAGGTTTTTATGATCGTGAGGGTGGGTATCTCTTTTTTCATCTTAAAGAAGTGGTATCAAATGTAGCCCTCAAACAGACTCTCAATAAGCAATGTGTGGCCTGTGTTTTAAAAGTGCACTGTAGATGGCATGAAGGTTAACAATTCAGCAGACTAATATAAATCTCATACAGACCTAGGCTATGTTAGCTGAGGCAAACATGTTATTTCAGAAATTACACTTGGGGTTTCATGATATAAAATCATGGTTGATAGTAACATTTGCATGGAGTTGAGCCCACAAAGCACACAGCAGTAGGAAATGGGAATTTAGGTTATAAAGGACACGAGAGACTGACTGATTTCTTAAATGTATTTTTTATAATCCCAGGAGAGGAGTTGGAATTTGAATATGAGGAGAAAGGCCACGGTTCCTGGCTTTGCAGAATAAGGTAAGACAAGGTCCATCACCTATCCAAGGTAGTTGGCCTATTTTAGTACTGACATTAAACGATAGCCATACAAGATCAACTGGAATATTGCTCATGACTGGAATATTGTACATGAGATTGCTGCTCTAAAACAAAAATAATGTTTCTTTGTTTTTTTTTTATTTCATTAGTTGGAATTTTCAGTCTGAGCACATTGCTACTTACCACTCATAAATTGAGTCACCACTCTTCTGCTGTCAATTACTGGCAATTTGGTTCATATTTCCATTTGCCTCTCAGGCTGCCTGTGGATGATGCCCATGGTAGGCAACTGGTTGCTGAGGTAACTCACACAGGAAAGAAGAAGGAGGCATCAATTCAGTGTTGTTTGGAAGCCTGCCGTATCCTGGAAGCCCGAGGTCTACTCAGACAAGAAGCAGGTGAGTTTCCCCAGCCAATCTGATTGCAGTTGTTAGACCATTACCAGACACGAAATGGTAGGTTTTCTGTTATCGAACCAAAAATAAAGAATTCAAATTCCAGTCAGAGATGCTGTAAGCAAGTAGTTTGCTTTTAGAAAGTGCCCCAAAACTTCAGAGGTGGTCCCTTGGTTCAAACACTAGTATTAGAAGTGAATAAAGACCAAATAAGAGGGAGGTGTGCTCATAGGATAATTTGTCTCACTGATTTTCTGCATATGAAGGATTTGCAACAACTACACAGGGCTGATCATATGCCCAAAATAGAACAAAACCTGTGTCTTTGATCCTGCAGATTACTGGCAGTATAATGCATGAGTTCTGGCACCTCTATAAAATACAGATCGTTTATGAAGGCATTTTGTCTCCTTGTGCAGTTTCCCGCAAGAGAAAAAAGAAGAACTGGGAGGACGAGGACTATTATGATAGCGATGATGATTCCTTCCTTGATCGGACGGGCACTGTGGAAAAGAAACGCAAAGAACGCATGAAGAGGGCTGGAAAGGTTGAGGAGCAGCCAGACTCTTTTGAATCGCTGGTGAGGTCCCCTCTCTACATCTTCATTTTTTTTCCCTGAAAGTGTCTTTGTTTCCCCTCTATTTGGTGTTGGCATGGATTTATGTTCTTTCATCGAGATTGCATATTTTTGCAGTTGTTTTTGTTTTTTATCTCATTTTTAATTATGAGAATTTCCATTCTGTGCCAGTTTCTCAGTTTCACTAATAGGTGTCTAACTGCCATTTATGAATTTATACACCCTTAAATCACCGATTTAAAAAAAAGTTGATAAGCTCTGAAAGAACTATGTGAACAGCTTAGTTTAAAACAATCAATTCAATTTCAAATCAAATCAAACTGTTCAATTCTCCACTGTTTCTAATACAGAGGAGGAATTGCTGAAAAACCTTTTTTTTCACTGTTCAGTGTACAGATACAAAAGGCTGTATAGCATGGGTTAATCTAATGACAGCATTTGCATCATCCACACCATATGTAGACTATGCTAAGACCAAAGATCACTGAATACTAACCAGGACAGAGCAACATAATATGTTACAATGGGAGCAATCGTGAATAGTTTCGGTCTGCATAAGTGGGAGTGTCACACAAGTCACAGAACAAACTTTTCAATGATCTTCTGTATAAGTGCATGAGGGTTTGACTCTGGTCTGCATAAAGAGAGAGGCCCAAACTTAACAAACGTTTGTGCCTTTCGTTCCGCTTTTACCCTCTCTGCTAAGATTGCATTCACATTAGGTACACAGTCCTGCCCATAGTAAAGATACACAAACAGCTTACCTTAATTGCATAGAAATGCAGGGGATCATAAAACTACAACTCATAGAAATTTCAGGTTTAAAGATATATGAACTCATGTCCTCTTTTTTTAGACCTTGAAGTTGAAAGATGTTGAGAAAGAGATAGCAGAGACCGAGAACAAACTCAGCTCTTCAGGGAAAAGTGAGTTGGGCAATCTTGTTTTTTTTTTGCCACAGTGGTTGATCATAAAATCTTACCTGATATACCAGAGTAATAATATTCTAACTTGCATGTTTTATCAGATGTTTTATCAGTTTTGTCAACATTTTGTGGGACAAACATATCAACTTGTCACAATTGTGCACTGTAGTTAATACAGCTTAGCTATTTCTGCACTGTGTAAATGTGATGCAGATGGTCAGAGGACTTCATCTGATGATTCTCTGGATGACTTCATGAATGTGGTGTCCAATGAGGCCAAGCTTGACAGTGTGGAAAGGAAGAAACTACATGTTCATATTGCCGAGCTTCGCAAGGAGGCTCAGCGCTTGAGTAGACTTATCGATCTAACACGGCCCACTCAACTTCCTTCACTACAGACAAGGTGAGTTATGTTGATCGGTTTACTTTCGCACACATTTCTGTATGCACATACAAATAAACTCTTAATTAACCATTAATTTCTCAGTTCATGAGGAACTAATGAATTTATGTTCACATACATCCAGAGAGACTCAACAGAAAGCATAGCTGGCAATAGTGGGACAATTGCAATTGTTTAATTCTGACTAGAGTAGTTAAAACTCTGAACCCTAGGTGATGAGGTGTCAGAGGCTTTATTTTCTTCACACAGTAGGTAGCAACACTGTGCTGCATATTACCCACCACTAATAGTGTAAATATGTCAATAGCACAGCATAATAACAAAGGGCTAAGAGCATATCATTTATGTCACCTGAAGTGAACTTTTTGCCACTGTGTTTCAGAATACATGTCTACAACACAATCCACAACAAGTTAAACTAATTTTTATATGAATATACTTTTATAGATAAATAAAAATATGACTTGAAACGGGAAATAGCTGTGAAATGATCGTCAGTATTTTGTGTTTTCATGTGCAGCATGAATTTTGTGTGTGTGTATGTGTGTGTTTTTGGTGATGTCTTTATAGTGGAACCTCATCTAACCAAGAGAAGCCAAAAAAAGCAGCATTGCCCATGTTCGGTGCAATGAAGGGAGGCAGCAAGTTCAAACTGAAGACTGGCACCATTGGGGTGAGAGTTATCTTAGCTGTGTATAAGTTTTACTAAGTATCTCATTTATGCTGTTATACCATTTAACCCAGTGTAATTGCAATGGATGTTAGCAGCTGTACTGTGTAGAAACTCACCCCTGTTCGAGACGGCCTCCTCTCCCAACACATCCCCAGCACATCTAATAACATAACACACATCTCCTTCGTCTTATACTTAAACTTTGGCATTCTCATCCTCTGTTAGTCATGTATTTTGTCTAGCTTGAACATTCATACAATTTTTTTCCATTGATAATCTGTTTTTCTGATTATCTATCCCACTTTCTTTGGTTTGTGCCTCTTTAGAAATTGCCCCCAAAGCGAGCAAATCTACCCCCTGAGCTATTCACTACGAAGGAGACATCCTCTGGGGGGGAGGTGGAGGAAGAAGAGGAAGAGGAAGAAGAGGGAAAGGAAGTAGGAGGAGGAGGAAAAGAAAAAGAAGAACAGAATCAAGATGAACCAGAGATGGAGAAGGAGGAGGAGCCACAGGCCAATTGTAATCCATCTAATCCATTTAAAAATATGATTCTTGCTTTAATTTTGCTTATTGAGGTAGTCAGTGGGCTAACCGCTTCAGTACTTTTGCAGTGTCTACATTAAAGGGAAATCATGAGACCAAGGACATGCCTGTGTCTAACAGAGGAGAGAAGCAACGCCGTCGTTATCCAGAAGACAAAACTAGGCCTACAGGTATGGAAATGTTGAACTGTCAGCTGTTGAAATGGCAATGTCTGAATGAGAATGGGTCTGAAGTCAAGTCACATTCCATTTGTAGAGAAACAACCAGCATCAAATTTAAAAGTTAAATTGACACATTACACTCTTACCAGAAGTCTCCAGAAGTACAGCTAACATGTCTTCCATGTAAAAACAATTACATACTGTATGCAGCCATTCACTCAGTTAGAAGGAAAATGCATGTAGTTTAACCATAGACAGTAACGCAGACCCCTTCATTGGGTGTGAATCATACAGAGCCAGACACATATGCAGTTGCGATTGGTTGTTAGATTTGTGGTTAGTCGAAAATGAGCCGCAATGTGCTTGACTTCAGACAAACATACAGAACAGATTTTGAATTTGCTAGTGGTACATCTGGGTTTACTCAACCCAGCATGTCTAATTTTGCAATCTAACTTGTTTTTCAAAGTACCAGTATAATCAATACTACTATAGCCTTACTACAATGCATGCACATTTTTTTCTTGAATTTATGTGTGCAGATTCTGAAAAAGAACAATTGGAATCAGATTCTGATAAAGAACACTTGGAATCATCAAGAAAGCAGAAGAGCACAAGAAAGGTTGTTGGCCCCTCTAGGGTAAGCACTTAGTTCAGTTGTTAACTTCTAGTAGATTACATATGTTAACCTTACTAAATATAAAGTTTTTGCTGAATTGGCACTGCACACAAAACCTCCTATTGCCTGGTCATATTTCAGAGAACAAATTGCTTGGTATATGTCAGTCAGTGAGTCAGTGAAGTATTTAAAATTCAGGTTCACTGTCAGCCATGAAGGTAAGCGAGGTGCCACCACCTGGTCAGTCAATGACCTAAAAATGGCCAAAATTAAAATCCACATTCAGTGTCAGCCATGAAGGTAAGCCAGGTGTCACCACCTGGACAGTCAATGACCTAAAATGGCCAAAATTCTGTGCTGTCCTGTTCTTTTCCTTATCGGTATGATGGCAACTTTATATGTTTTTTTCCACTTATGTATACACTCTATATTGCATTTCTGACAGCCCCCCGTTACCCTGTCAGCAAATTACCCTGAAGATGACCCTGACTACTCTGTCTGGGTACCACCATCAGGTAAAAAATGGCTTCTAATGCTCCATAAACAGGGATTCTGCAGGATCTTAAAAAGTCTAAAATGCATTTAGTTTGGGTCTTAAATTGGTCTGAGTTGTGAATTATTACTGCAGATGCACCAGTGCTGTGCTCTCCATGTGGACCATACCTTTTGCTTGAAGTGTGTCTTCTATTTTAGGGGAAGTGGACTTTTTTTTGCATGTGAAGTTGATAGTTGTAGTCGATAGCAAGATTAAAAAGGATATCCTATGGATGTAAATTTCACTTCAAATTTCACAAACCTGTGCACATTTATGAGTCACGCTGGTCGTAAATTTCAATCATGTTGGTCATAAAAAGGTCATAAAAAGTCTTTCAGTAGTTGAAACCTGCAGAAACCCTGATAAATATATTAATAACCATACTTAGTAAAATTTTGTTTTGCTTGTGACATGGAAATATCAGTGGTAAGAACTGCTAGCTTGTTTTGCAATACATCCTCACCTTGGCCTTTTTCTTGATTGAATGAATTAAGCCTAATCCCAGACTGAAAAGATGTTTCTGTAGTGGAGAAGAAATTCTTTTTTTTTCCCCCCACTTAATGCCTTGGAGTGGCCCATGCACTAGAACAGGCCCGATAAATGCTTCCCTAAGGGCTTGGTGTACATTAACATTCAAATGATCTGTTAGTCAACTCTCCTATATGTTGTGTTTACAGGTCAGACTGGGGATGGCAGGACCCATCTCAATGACAAGTATGGCTACTGAGGATATTTGAAGATGGCACCTCAAATTACCTTCAGTCAAACTTGCCTGGCTTTATGCCACTTTCCTCCTGTTTCTGTCTCTCTATAAGCCATTCTTTACACCAAGAAAATTGTTGGCTTTTCTGAAAACACTTTGCACACAGAAATCATGACAGATCTGTATGTGCTAGAAGTTCTAATACATGTGTCATAGCACTTTGTAAATTTAGTTTTCAGGGTGGGAAAGGACGATTTTGTTGTTTGACCAAAACAACAGTGTAAATGGGGAAGAGGTTTCTGAGTGTCATAAGGTACTTTCATGCCTTGTGCTTTCTATTTTCTGATGTTGAGTTCTATGTATCCCTCCGAAAAAAAAAACTGTTGAGTGTTTTCGGCCTGTTTTTGGAGAAAAGCTCTCTCACAGCGTAGTCATGTCCCATTGTAAATCTTGTTAACTCCCTCGACCAACGTGTAATAAAATTTTAAGAATTAATGTCTCTTTTGATAAATAAATGAAAGCCAAACATTGATTGTCCTTTTTTGTTCTTTATTTATCTTGTGACTTTATATGCCTGATACTTATCTTTGATGAGACATTTATGCATTTGGCTGAAGCTTTATTTTTCCAAAATAACTTAAAACCATTAAACCCAAACAAGTCTCCTATAACCAGTGTGGCTGAGCCCTACATCAACGATGTACCAGTGATAAACCATGAACTTGTATATCCTTTAGAAATGAATGAACAACTGCATTAAATGGTTGTGTTTACAAGGGCCTTGGGTGTATTGATGCATTTTTAAATGTTTGGCAAGACTTTCATGCACCAATGTATAACTTTAAAATCCACACTAGTTTTGTTATGCCACTAAAAATCAGATGTGAATGAACCAACATCAGACCAACTCGGACGAAATTGTAAACAGTCTGGATTCACCCTGGCTTCCCTGTTTAACCTGGTCACCTTAGCTATTCTCCCTTGACTAGATTAGAACTCCTTTATAGATTTTTCAGCCGAGTTTAATTATCAAAAATGGTCGTATTTTATTTTGTGGTATATCATGCACCACTAATAAAATAATAATAGTAATAATAATCATTTTTAAAAATCCATTTTGGGCTTTTATTTTGAATACCCACTGTCTCTCATGCAGACCGGAAACGACCTGTGTTTGGTGTCACGGTGCTCGTGGTTTACAAAACGTCCAACGCAGAGTCGCTGTGGTCCAACGCTACCACCTTAGCGGTCATCAAGGAATGTTGTGACAATGTTTCTAACAACTGTTAACTGTGAGTGCGTTCGTTTTAACTAATGCAATAATATTTTTATCGTAATACAGATGTGTTGATATCAAGATTTTAAGCCATGAAATGCCAACACGAGTCCCTTAAAGTTAGTTGTTAACTGCTAAACAGTTAGCAAGATAGATAGCTAACGTTGTCAAAGACAATTAAATATTTACAAATGGGCTTTTAGCTGAGAACATAGATCTTGTGTCTGTTTGTCATGCCTTAGGTATACGGTCGCCTTAACTTACTTTAATGCCTTCTTAATTCATTCAGGCCCTACATCGGAATGGCACTTGCGTCTAGCTATTTGAGTAGCATAGTGCATATACTGCTGCAATCTAAATTAACTGATCAGAATGGATGTCTAATTTCTATTAAACCAGAAGTAATTATAATGAATGCCATATACGGTACTCCTTTTAAATTATTATAGAGATAAGTTTAGGGGTCATTCGGTGTCAGAATCCTACAGGGATACTGCTGCATTTCAGATTTTGTGCAGACCTTGTGTCATCCCAAAACCCTCTGTGTCCTCACATAGCTCTCGGTGTATTACAGTAGTATTACTGCCTGAAGAGCATTCTGTGAATTAATGTTTTGCCTGCCTAGAGGAGGTTAGAAATAGTATTTTTTGATAAACACAATGCGATTGGTCATTTACATTTTTACTTCTTTTATTTTTCAGTGGCTAAAAGCAAATCTAAGTAAGTACATTCGACTTGTATGCACATAAATACATACTGTAAGTTAACGTTACTAGTAGGCTTAGTAAAAGTTTGAAAGCTGTCAAGTTAAAATGTATGACTGACTCTTTCAGGACCATTCTGGTACAGATGATGAGTGCTGCTGGGACAGGTTACTGTTTCAATACTAAAAGAGGACGACTTCGGGACAAACTGGTCATACGCAAACATGACCCAATTGGTGAGCATTGGTCATAATTATAACACAACATGGGACAATATTCCACCTTGAAGATCTTTGCGTTAATCACACTTTTAAATCAGAATCACACATCAATGACATTGTTTGATCATATGAAAATAATGTTTGGTATCAATGGGACCTGTTACTTTGTTATTTGACCAGCAGGTGGCAACTCTTAAATAAAATATTTGATTGCATTTGTACTACATACTTGGAAGTCTGTGCACAATTGCATTTTGCCTTGTATCCTGACCGTCTCCTTGTTCTCTTCTGCAGTCAACAAGCATGTCCTTTTCTTTG
Organism: Tenualosa ilisha; assembly: GCA_015244755.2. Classification (NCBI taxonomy): domain Eukaryota; kingdom Metazoa; phylum Chordata; class Actinopteri; order Clupeiformes; family Clupeidae; genus Tenualosa; species Tenualosa ilisha. Next base: position 1,014,994 of record PYXC01002823.1, on the reverse strand, counting down.
AAAAGAAGAAGATCCGATCCATATGAAGATGATGGAGTACCAGCATACACAGCTACAATTAAATGAGGAGCTTCTAGCTGCCAGTCATTATTTATACTGTTTGTATAACTTGCATTTGTATGATTGCTGATGACAGATTTTCAGAACATGATGTTGATGTTCCTTTCAATTTCTTTCCATTACTAATCATTCACAATAGAAAATGGACTGGGTTTCCAGTCTGTTTCCAGGCCATTTTTTGTCAAAGGAAGTCTGATAATGGTGAAATGCTGTGATTACTTGATTGTAAAACTGAAAGTTGTGCATGGCCTCCACTCTCATTTATATATAAATATGTTTATTTACTCTAGAAACAGCTGTAAGCTTTTTTTAAAAAGGTATATATACCTTATTAATTTGAAACATGTTTCCTGCAGCTGTCCAATTTTTATTATTTTGGCATCATAGGAAGTTTTAAAGGACATCAGTACAGTATTGTAAATATTGATCTCATTTTGTTTTATTATGTCAGGCATCTTAAATGTAGTTGACAGATGTTTCCTGTAAATTGCATAAAACCGATACAAATTCTGTAACACAATCATGCCCTATTAGTGATTCATATTTTGGCCACAGAAATGAGTTATGTTATTTTGGGAATTCTGGCTTACTGGCTGTATCAATTACTAGCTTCAGCAAGCCAACTCCCACCTGGACAAAGCTGGGAGCATAGTGAATCATAGTCTTTTAATAGATCACAAGTCATTTTTGACAAAAATCTAGGTAACAAAAATAGCTTTCATTTAAATGGCATTCTGAAAGTATTCGTATCAGTACATTGGGATATAATAGTATTTTTATTTCACAGTAACAATGTACTTTATTGTTAATCAGCATTGTGCAGTATTAGTCTCTGGCTTATTTGAATGTACAAAAGAGAACTGCACTTTTCATTTTATTGTTTCTCTGTTTGGATAAACAGCCAGGCCTTCATGGAATTATGTTGAAGATGTGATTCTTTACCATTCTTCAGAAGGCAGTGAACTTGTAGCTATTCGGCTTGTTCAAGTTGGCGGGTTGGCTAGCTAACTGGGCAGGACTTTTTTCTTTGGGCAAAAGCCCATCCTATTGGCAACATCACACACTTCTGCCAATGAAAAAGCCTCCCCCCGTCCCGACCCAGAATGCATTGTTTTAAGCCAGCCCGCCAGCAAGCCAAGTTAAATCAATGGATTCTCTACAGGACTTCTACAGGTAGGTCCTTCTGCCACGGAAATGAAGTTTGTGTCCCTTCCTTCTGTACAGACATGGTTGCAACCACATTGGCTCGTCTGGCTGCTTCCTCCAACGTAAGTGAGGGGTAATGTGCTATGTAGAATGCCAGTGCACCAATGAAGCTGTCTCCAGCACCCTGCACAAGAGAGACAGAGATAAGTGTTACTCATATAACGACTCAATTCACCAATCCAGACCTTTCCTTGAAGTTTTTTCCTTGGGTAGGATAAAGTAGCAGAAAAAAACAAAATCTGTTTTGTAACCTTAACCAGGAGTTTTGACATTGCAGATCAATTTTGGTTATTTCATAAAATAGACCTAAGTGGACAGTCTATTAATCTTTGATACGGTGCTGTGCTGTTCATAACTTATAAGTAGGCCACACAAGCAACAGCAGGGGGTGGTATCGCACCAACTAAGTACATAAGCAGGGTCCAGGGTCATACAGAGCAGGGGTATACTCTTCAAATTCTCACTAACAGAGAAAACAGTATTGTTTGAGAAAACTTTCTGAAAGTTGTTACAACACTCTGATTAAAAGCTAATATTTGCACAATCAGGAGCATTTTTTGCTTTGATGCTACAGTCTTGCCATACATGTGTATCGTTATGTAATGCAGAGTTTAACCACTCTGATAAATAAATAAACAAATAAATGGGCTTCATGTGATACATCTTTAAAGATAGCGTCCATTTTCCTTCATGCCTATTTTGTACACTCCAGGCATCCTCATGGCCAGCTTTGTGAAACAGTAACCTGGAATGCTTAATGGAATGTCTAAATCAAGATGGTTGAAGGAATGCCACCTGAAATGAAATCCTGCCATCATAGAAGAAACTGCCTGCACAAGAGACTAAAATATTAAGCAATTTGTTTTGTTCCCTCTTGTGTTGTTTAACTTCACATCAGATGATTCATATTACTGATCTTTACTTTCCCTTCTCCAATGTCAAAATAATCAGGAAGCAGAGAGTCCAAACTGAGTAATTCCTGGGTTAGCTAGAGGCATGTCTCCAGAGAGAAAGCTTGTGCACTGACTGTAAATTTTGAAATAGAAGTATAGGTACAAAATGTGTGTGTGTGCAGACATAAGCACGTGAGTGTTTAGTATAATTAAGTAAAAAAATAAATAAAATAAAAGGTAAAATTTTGAGACTCGTCAAAATGTACAAAACCTGTCTAATAATCTTTTGTGTATACAATTTAAGATCAAAACATTTATATAAATAGTTATATAGTTACATATTATTCATATTAACTACATACTACATACATCATTATGCATACTAATTTGCAGTCATACTTTCTGTGAATCTTATCTGTATTATATACCAAGCTGTTCCGTTAGGTCAATCTAATCTCACGGTAGGCTCATCTTTTTGTTTGGGGTTATCTTCTGGCAAATACCACCATACCGTGTCTGTCTGTTTTACTTGCGACTCTGGTCCTTGTCTGCTGAAGAGACAAGCTGAATATTAGACAAAGGGTGGAGGGGGGGTGTTGCCTGCAGGGCGATGACTGGATTATGTTAGGAGGTGGGGGTGTTAGATCTCTTACGGGAAAGCACACAGGAATGTGGTGATGTGCTCAAAAAATTTAACCACAGATGGCTCCACCACTGGTTCTCACAAGCCTGGGGTATGAGTCACTTCTTCAGCGCTCCCTCAGTTCAGCTGTGTTGTTCTTGCATCTCCTGCTATAAGCTTCCTAATTGTACATTCTCCCACAAGCTCTACTCCTCAGACAGGGCCGCTGTTAATGGATGACAGAGCTTCACTTAATGGAGGAAAATTGAAAGGTTACTTGAATATGGCTACCACATTTCAAGCATATGTGTTTACAGGTTCCATGAAAGCTGTTGGCTTGGCCAGACGATGTTTGGAAATTTTGTGTGGTCAAAATGGTGTTCATGGAAAGTTCCCAGCTGATGAGGCAATGGCTGAGTATATGACTTTGGCTGAGTCCACAAATAAAGGGAGCTCAGATCAAAGAAAGACCATATTGTGAGATACTGTGCCCTTTTTTCTCTGGTGACCTTTTAGGGCAAAACCAGTCACAGTTGCCTCCATATTCTGATTGTAGCGTTTACCATCTAAACCTCCTTGGAAATAGATATTTTTTTAAAAAATACATTCATATTAAATTTGGAGCACAGATTTATTATCAGCTAACAGATTTCAACACCACATTTTTCAATAGGGCCTATACTCTATAACAAAATTACTGTTTTTTACCAAAGTCTTAAAACAGCATGTATCTGAAACACCTCTTTCTGGTTTGCTTCCTTCCTAATATGCCTTTAATGCTATGTTTAGTCCTCACAGAACATGTTACTGGATCTAACAATAGTGTTCCTTTACTACCATGTAAAGCAGCAGCATATTTCAAAAGCGTCCTAGAAGTTGTAGTAGCTTTCATTGTGCTGCCCTTCAAACAGACACCAAGTCTATTTGATCCAACAGGCTAAATGTCTGTCGCTAAAACAGCCAATACGCAGAATACGCAGGCAGACTAATGTGTGTGGGAGGGGGGAAAGCCAGCGTAGCGTAGCATGGATGGAATGGCCCTCAGTGGTTGAATAAGTTTGTTTGTGGAGTCCCCTCACGATTTACCCATGCCGCACCCTCTCCTCTAGCCTCCGTAAACCCAGACGCTCCGCAGACAAATTCAAAATTTGCTCTGCAGGTCCGATTTAGGTGAACCGATTGCAACTAATTTCTACTAATTTCTAATCACCCAAAAACCCAGGAACTAATAACAAAACATGTCTGATATGGACATGTTTATTATTACTATTATTATTTATTATTATTAATCAGTTGTATGTACTTGCTGCACTTCTGAAGCATTTTTGTAAGAGTTTAATGCTTTAACTTTTAATTTCATGCAGATTTCAGCATGTCAAGGCTCGCCTCCAGACTCCACCCAAGGTTTACTCAGACTACCTCTCCTCACCTCTCCAACCACCTCCTCTCTATCCAGTGCTAGGGTGAGGACACGGGGACAAACTTGGTCAACACTGCTGCCCTTTGTAACCCATGACAGGGAGCATGGTGCCCTTTTCATTTAACAGCCTGAGCTGAAACAGCTGTTAAACAGGAGGAGCGGTGGAGGGGCGGAAAAGGTTGGACCATAGTGTACGTCCTGTGGTAACAAAGGATGTTTTCTTTGTTTGACTGCGATTAATACCATTTAGGTCAGCAAGACCGTCAAAAGTCATTCATTTACTACTAAGACTAAGACACAGTCTTTCGATAGAGAGAAGTGAGCATGAGCAGTTTAGGGCGGTGTTCCTGTCAGAACTATGTCCTGTCAGAACATTCGGAAGATTTATGGTGATAAGCTGTGATGTGGTTTGGCAGCAGCTAATTCAAAATTAGATGTTCCAACAGAATTTTTTTTAGTGTCCTCAAAAAGCGACCTAGTGTTTGCAGTTATTTGGGATGCATTTCTGGTCTAAATGTGTGATACAGAAAATCACACGTTAGGGCTAACCCACAAACTAGAATCTTTAAATTGTTTGGCTACATCAAATTTTTTTGAATCACAGAGAATATTCAATTTCTACTCACAGGGTGTCAGATTATGTATATCGGAGCCCACAGAGTTGAAAGTCATATTAAGTTGTAAAGTTGTACACTGTCACGTCTAAGTTCCTATATAAAAATATGTTACTTGTGATAACAGCGACACAGTACTTATGTCAAATACATTAAGCCCAATAAAAGAGAATAATTAGAAAATGTATGTCCTTAAATATTAAACAACACTAACCCTGACAAATAAGAATCTGCAACAACAAACCCAGCTCATGTCTTCACACCTACATGAACAACATCTTCCAAGCTTTAAGGTTTGTTTGCGTGCCAGAGGGGGAAAATTGGTTTTACTGGAAAAGAAATGAAAGCACTCAAAGCACCCCAGTATTTATGGGGTCATCAAAGTCTGAGGGAGTACTGCAGACACGACTTGGACCAACCACAACCTTGCTGTTTGCTGCAGATGGCAGCTCTGCTGTGATGTTGAGTCACCGAGCCATGGAAGAGAAGTCTGGGGAGGTTTAGTGTTCACAAGCAGAGAATGTGGGAAGTTCCAGAGGTCAAATGTCTCAAAGCAAGGGGCGTATATGATCATGGAGCAGAAAGGTAAATACTCCACTCAGAGCATAACAACTATCAACCATCAAGCTAGAATTAGTGGCAAACAACAACACAATAATATACTGTGAGTAAATGACATTTAGCTTTGTTTTACATCTCCCCCTTTTTCTTTGTTTGTTGCTATAATCGAAATATAAGTAAATAATAACATAAGCTACAATTTTTTCAGTGTCAAAGATAGAATTTACACACACGTTTGGTTATGCTTACGTTTACCTTGTTTTGTCAGACTCTTTTGTCAAAATTATTTTCTCAATAGCCTCGTTATATTCAAACTAAACATCAAACACCTAAACACCTCCCTTGTGTTTTGTGATTGTGTGAGGTTGCCTCCTCTTTGCTTTCAGTTTACTAAGCCAGAGCTGTGTGTAGTACTGTGTTTATTTTCAGCTTATTTTGGGCCATGGGGAAGAATATATGCAAGTGTTTTTTGTTGTGGTGAAAATGGTAGTGATTTTAAGGTGGGGTACTAAGGGAGTATTTAAGGGGGGCAAGGCACTTCCAGTTGCAAGTAGTTACCCTACATACCTACTCACTTGTACACAAATGAACCCTTATATTTTCCCACATTTCTTTGTCATTTCTTGTAAATGATTGATGTGGTCTATATTTTGTGAGTTTACTTATTGAAAAAGGGCACATTTGTTTAAAATGGTGACTAGAACCTTGATGTGAGCTGCCACTAACAAAATACCAGTGACCAAAAATGTACAAAATCACAGAACAAAAAAACTGGTCATAGGTACCATTGTTTGGAAAAAATGCTGTAAAAAATATAGGGCCTCTGAGGGGAATAAAAATTATTTCCTACCGTTGTATCCACAGCTGTGACAGAAGTTGTTGCAATATACTTTGGCTGTGAGTCTTGAGATGATAGCACCACACAACCTTGAGATCCTAGTGTGACAATAACAGAGCCACACCCACGTCTCAAAAGTTCCTGAGACACCTTCCCAGCATCCTCTGAAGTGGTAACCGTCTTACCCATGAGAATTTCTGCCTGCGGAAACAGTCAGAGAAAATACTGCCTTGTTAGCTGCCACTTGTTAGGACAGTATTAATTAATTAACAGATACTGAAGATACTGGTGGGTGCCCCGTGCGTATCATTGGGTTAGGTGTCGCCATTGGGTTAGGTGTAGCCGAGTGTAGGGTTTGGGTTAGGTATAGCCATTGGGTTAGGTGTAGCCGAGTGGAGTTAACATAAAAAAATGGAACTTCAGTGATCAGGATCTATTCATAATCAACGCTGAAGATGTCATTTAGAGATAATGTAATGCATGACAAGCGAAAGTTAGACATAAAAAGCTAAATTACTACAACATGGCACATCTGAGCAAAACTGGTCCACTGGATACAGATTCTGGTAATACCGTAGTATAATGGTTCCATATGAAGTTAAGCATTGGAAAAAGTTAGTCGATCATTTGTCAAGTATTGTTCCATGTGAATACACATTATTAAATGGTTAATAAACAATATTAAATTGCTTTGCTTCTCATTAATTTCCTTTTTTGATTCCTGATTTCTATGACGCTTATACTGATTGTAAAATCGCTAAGGATTAGTTAGTGGCAGATAAGATCAGATGGAATGTGTAGGTTAATGATCAATGTTCACGTACAATGCTTTTCCATTAAACTCCTCAAGCTCAAAATTAGTACATTTGCCCCAAGCATAAAACACTCTCATTTCAACCCTTGGCTATCTGCCTGCCACATCAAAGTCCAATATATTTTGTGGCTACCTGTGCATTTGCCTTGTAGCAAAATTGACTCACTGAGAAAATATGCGTCTTGAGCCACATTGTCTTTACTTCACATGAAACCAAACCTTGCTTTGTATGTGTGGGTAAGACTGACAGAGATAAAGCATAAAGTGTGGTCACATGTCTAGTTAGCAACCTCCTTGATGCTTTTCAAACATCAGATAGAATTTAACACGAGGATGTACAGTGATATATTTTAAGCTCCATTGTCATTCTAAACAGACAAGAACAAGGGATGGTCTTCCATTGCTTTGTTAAAATTGAAAGGTATATCAGGTGATCTGAGCTGTACCATAACCAATACACAACAATACAATATAGTGTGCTTGAAGGGCACATTTGGTGTACAAGGGCTGTTTCTGCCTCACCTCTGACTCGTTGCAACAGAAGATGTCAGACAATTGATAGAACTCAGGGGACAGGTCAGGGAGAGCAGGTGCTGGATTAAAGATGGTTCTAACTGCAGGAGGGGAACATATTTTTCAGAACTACACTTTAAATCCTTCCAGGATAACATTACTTTTTGTGCTACTTTTTGTATTGTACTTTTTGCACAACATTGAAAATACTTTCAACAATACACTTTAACAAAGCAAACAAACAAAAAACCTTCCATATACTTAAAATCACAATGTGGATGAAGATGAGACTTTACAGAGACATTTGGACAAATGATGACTGAGAGACATTGATGATAATGATAACCAAACAATATGTGCACAAAAAGCTTCCTGTTGCTCTGATATTTTCATAGCAGAATCTAAAATACTGGTCAGGAAGTTTTAAATGAAGCACAAAGTAGCACATTAGTTCTCTAGTGTGAGTGGCTCTTGTGTAGTTATTTAATGGAAATCAGATTTGTTTGTTTTTTTCCTGAAGTCGTTTTTTGTTGATATATGTTTACAGTCACTGTCTTGCTGCATGACCAAACTATTTCCGAGTATCAATGGGCAGACAATCACTCGCTATTATCCTGACACATCGATAAACTTGGGAATTCATTTTTTAATAGCAAGATGTCCTGTTCCAGAGTCAGCAAAGCAGCTGTAAATAATGATGCTCCTCCTTCAGTACTTAAGCGGAATGATGATATCGACGTACCCCTTTGTACCACATAGAGCTCTGAGATCTCCCTGAAGAATTAAATCAGTTTCATCAGTCAACATTAGTGCTTTGGAGTCATCTTGGCTAGGTGCCAGTTTCTAGCCACAGATCTAAATCATCATGTTTATGTCTGTTGATCTTCGGCTGATAAAAATTTAGACTATTTGAGATTACTTTGTGGCCCTTTCCAGCTTTACGCAGCTTAACAATTCTTTGTTGTAGGTCTTCTGAGACATCTTCCTTCACATCAGAGGATGTGTCTCATAAACAGCGCTGTCAAACTGTTAAAAGTGTTTCAGTAGCTTTACACCAAACATCCATTTTTATTTCATGGACTGAACTCCAGCTGTGCTTATTTCTGGCTCAAATTAGCCGTTAGCCTTAAAATTCACTTACAGCACTTTGTGTTACTGACAGTGTGAATGTAGGAATTATTATTTAATGTGGACAAAGTCAATACCATAATTTATGCTATCAGTGTAAATAGATTTACATTTACATTTATGCATTTAGCAGACGCTTTTATCCAAAGCGACTTACAACATGTCAACTATCAATTGTTCAGGGCCAGTCTCCCCTAGAGCAACTTAGGGTTAAGTGCCTTGCTCAAGGGCACAACGGTGGCAGCTGGGATTCGAACCCACAACTTTTCAGGCTACTTCCATGCTAGCCAGGTTCCTTAACCTCTACGCTACCACCGCCCGACAGGACCAGACCATTTTTAAGACAATTATACAACTAAATGCAGATAATTCACTTCCTAAGGTAGGGCATCCCCTCACTGTGCCTTGTCATAATGAATGTGGCAAATCTCATACTAAACATGAAATTGGCACACCATATGTTGAAAAAACTATGGGGTATGATATCAATTGTGTTTTTTTTGTGCATCGTCTGGGCACATCTGTACAGAAAACTGAGATACAGATTACATGGCAATGTATGGGGAGTATGGGAATATCAGTTAATGTTAGCTGCTACATGAACTATGTTATATCAAATTTTCTTGTTCTTTTTCCTGCCGACGGCACTCTGTGACCTCGAACAACAGGTCTATGGATCGACTCACACCGCATTTCTATTTTAATCCACAACAAAGGAAGAAAACTAAGTGAGAAGCATTTACAGAAGAATGGAATTGCTCCTGTGTATTCAAAAGTGTATTTGATTTAAATGCATCTTTGCTGGGCTGACTAAAATATGATCTCATTTACCTTCTGTGCACAAAAATATGGCTTTCTAAACTGAATGGGATGATATATCCGAATGTGTATATTGGAGGGAAAGAGGGGAAAATAAAGTTCATTTTAAGTTGGAAGTTCATGTTGAATTGCCAGGGAGTGAGAGAGGGGAAAAAAAAGAAAGAAAGAAAGTTCACAGAGGTGTGAAGGGAACATTTGCACAAGCCCACAGTCGAGCTTATGCTACATCCTCTTCACTCTGGCTGCTGCTAGAGGCCAAACTCTGAATATATCTCAAGTGATTTTCTAACAATCTGGAATAAAGGCCCTTTGTGTTTGCCCTCAACTACCACCCTCCAACCCCCTCCCCCCCGCACACACCCCTCCTCCCCAAAATACAGTTCAGTATCACCAGCTCTGTGACTATTTGGCCGTGTGAAGTGCAGTGCACATTAGTATGTGATGTTAGAAGAAGCGTGGGTGGCCATCTGTCCTGCCCATCTGCAGACAAGCCCTGTTGCGTCACCATTAGGTTGCCGGGGCTGAGCCAGGGAAAGAGGAAAGAGCGCCTGCCAGCCAGAGAAAACATGCAAATGTCTGCGCCACATGGAGATGTCTAAGAATAGGACGGGTGCTAATAACATTTTGTGCTTCCTGTTATTTCCATCTGAGACAACTGGGGTGTGATTCCATTTATAAACAGCGCACACCTGAGACTCCTGGCGAGTGTGTATCCTCGCTTGTTTATTCAACAACGGATTATTCTTCAACCTACAAAAACTACTTCAGTGAAATACTACTCCAGATTCCAAAGTTGATAAAAGCAGTCATGACTCATGAAGCGACATATTTGATTAAAGAAAGTGAATAAATCAAGGCTGCCACAGGCAGGTTAACATATAGGTAAACCTACCTTGATGCTTACGCGCCACACGGAGTGCCTTCAGAGATGTGTTTTGGCTGATTTCCAGCTGGCAAATCATCACCTTGGCAAGACTAAGGGCTCCCTGTGCTTTGTGCAGCTCCGCATCTCCCAGGAGCATGTTGGCACCGGCCACTATCACGATGGCATTCTCACCTGCAGACATGACACATCAGACAAGGACAAAGCAGATTCTATATCTCTAAATCATTCACTGCGCTGCTTGGAATGACTAAGTCTTCATGGGCACCAGACTTGTTGCTGACCAAACTTTAGTGAGAGCAGCTGAGTCATTACGTCTGAAAGTGAACTGTGCTGATCGCTCCGTTATTGCTAGGAGTTGTTGTTGTTAACACGGTTAAGCAAACCTTCTCATCAGTGATTTCATCACACAATTCCATCACATAGCTAACAAATCAATGTATTTTCTTACATTATTGAAATGTAAAAAATCTTTAATGAGATAATAGGATATATGGTACTGTTGAATATGGTACTGTTGAGGTTGAAACCTCTCCCATTTGTGATGAATGTTTCAGTAAATACCTGGAAGTCTACTTGCTTGAATCACTTATCACACCTGGTCACAACACTTACAGGAGTTCCAGCAGTAAAACCAGCACAGACTGGTGTCTACTTCATGAGACCCAGATGATTTAGCAAAGCAACAAATTAAAGCTGTATTAAATTATCACTATCACTTATCTATTACTAATTTAGTTTGTAAACTGTATTGGTAATATTAAATATTATGAACTTGTTGCCAGAAAGTCATACAGTTGTAGGGAAGCTGAATATGGACAAGATATAAACAACAAATTTCATCGATGTCTATAATGCTAATATTCTATATTAAGAGTTTACTTAATTAATTAGACACTTAATTAATTAAATTAACTATTGGGAGCAGTGGTACAAGCTGCAGCACCATATCACATTTAGGTCTCAGTATCCATAGAGACCCAGGATTGATTTGGACCCGCAGTGGTTTCCCAAAACCACCCCAACTCTCTTCCCTGCCCACTTCCTGTCTCACTAAACAGTCCTGTTGATGCAAGTCTGAAGAATTTCCTTCCAACTGATCCACTGACAAATAAAATTGCTTTAGTGTACATCTACCTGTTAGTATAGTAGCTACTATTAGCTCAGAACATTAGTTACTCCTTTGAAAGGCTTCTTTTGAAATCATCATCTGGTACTAAAGTTTACATTTTGCTGTTTCTCTACACCTGGAAGTGAGGTTCACGATTCTGACTTTATAGCCATCTAGGTTCACGCCACACACAAGCTGATTATGTCATCCCATTCTCTGTCCATATTCGGACTATGTAAAAGCTAAATATAAAGTGTGTGGGTGGATGAGTGCGCAGGGTAGTGTAGACAAGTGCGTGTACAGAAGTGCATGCATACTGGCTTTATTTAGAATGCCTTCAAGTGCCCTACTTCTGTTTTAGGAGCTTTTAGTGAGATTAGTTGATGTTTGGTACCTGCATCATTTACTATGATTGAGGCAGCTCCTGTTGCAGCGTCACTGGTCTGTTCTACGAAGTCTGACAAGATACAGTGGGAAAAAAAACACACAGATTAACAGAAAAATTAGATTCTCATGTATTTTAATGATTCGAATGACACTAAATGGCACTTTATTCTTTACCTGTTGATATACCATTGTTCTTAAAATTCTGTATGTAGTTGTCTCCAAACACATCTTTACCAACCTGCAAAAGAACAGGGTAATATGAAACCAATCGAGTCCAAAATATGACTGCAAGTGGCAAATCACTAATATCCAAGCAATTGCAAAACCTGTTACTTATTATTTGAGCAATTAAGGCGTTCGGAATTGAGGCCAAATGAGTAACAGCGGTGAGATATAGTTCCTGTCTTAAATCCTGCAAACTGGAGCTAAATTAGGGTTCTGTTAAAATCATAAACTGCATAACAGCTGGTGTTATACAGTATTTAACCCAAGAAATCAAGAAATCCAATCAATAAAAAATCACAAAATAAACATTTGATTTTTCAATTGGATCTGTTTATCGTGATGACTAAACTGGAACACATACAACACAAAATAACATCAACATTAGATCCAGACCCCTAAATTTGGCCCCTCGGTACAACTCAAGGGCAGCAAGTCTCACTTTATGTGTTTCATCAAACTGTTTATGTCCATATGAGCCTATGGAGGGTTTATTACAGATGAATTGGGTAAAAAATGTAACTAATAGATATCCCCACAAAACATCCACATCTAAATTACCACATTATTTACATTAAGGCAACACTTTGTTATATTGCCAGTTTTCTGAAATGCCATGTATAGTTATGTAAATGAGTCGCCTTACACATTTGCAATAATTCTCTAAATTTTGACCTGTACTGTGAGGTAACAGTTTATCCTATGCTTTTTTTAAAAGCCTACATCATGTAGATGTGATCTAAGATGCACTGAGGAAAGTCCCACCTGATTTTCAATGAATACCCATGGGGATTTAATATGTAGCGCATCCCAAAATTGTCCATGTTAACATTCAATTCTTATTCAGCATAACCAGACTTTTCACAAAAAGCTTGTTTGGTTGGTGTGCTGTAAGTCCCCCTAGCCCATGGCTTAATATGTTTGCAAACTATTGCATATTGTATGTAAAAAGTATTTGCAATACAAAAAAGTAATGTTTCAATGTAAATAATCAGCTCTGTAAGTTTTGAGGGGATATTTATTTGTTGAAATCTTTACCCTATTTAACCATAATATTTTTTCATAGACTTACAATGGGAATAAAGTTAGGGATAACAGCCTTCAAGGTGTCCCAATATAATTAAAAATGGATGTGCTACCTCATGCCACATAATAGCTTTAGTTTACACACAAAATACTTCGCTTCTTGCTTGACTTTACCCTTTGTAGGTCAATTTGATTGGGTTTACAAATGCTTACATACCTTACAGACCATAGCTGCCTTCGCTCCCATTCGAGCTGCTTGTACACACTGATTGGCTCCCTTCCCACCAAAGCCAATGAAAAACTTGTGTCCATGGATGGTCTCTCCAACTTTGGGCAGCCTTGGAGCCTGACTGATATGGAAAAAGGGTTCAATGTTATTATAAAGCATATTGATTGTAGCCTAATATGTAATATTGTAACCTATATTGTAACTAAATGGGTGTACAAACTGCATTTTAATTTACTATTCAATTATCACTATATCCAGCATTTCACATTGATCTACATTATGATACATGCATCAGACAGTTCTTGATTTTTTCCTGAGTGCATTGCTCCTGCATCCATGTGATGAGGAGCCATCTGGATGAATTATTTTTGTACCCTTAGAAAAGCCAAAGCCATGAGCGATGCACAGTGTCTTATCAGCAAATGGGTACCGCTAGGATAGCGCTCCCAATCTGTAGTCTGATAAACTTCAAATATACAATACAGACAAAATTCTCTTTCATTCACTCTCTATATCATTGAGCATGAACAGTGAGTATAACACAACAAAGGACAATGGGTTGTAGGAACAAAGGTTGTTATTTCCGCAAATGTGCAATACCGCAGTAAGATCCAATGGCTTGCTAGCTGCAGCAGTTAGAAACAGCAGATGGCGCTGTTTTGCTTTGACTGTTAACGGGAGAGAAAAAGAAGGAAGTGGTGCGCTGAGTGGGCTGTGTGCCTCCATTTATCAAAACTGTAACACACATCAGCCTTAAGACAACTGGATTTCAAACTTCAAAGCCATGCATATCACTTTGATGAGCTGGAAGAATTTTCATGACACCCTCTGAGAAAATTGTTCCAAAAAAGAGACAGAAAGGGGGAATAGCCCTTCCCTTTTAGAGTTGAAAAAGGTCCAGTAGCAATCTAGTGTGTGATGAGAACATAAACACATAGAAGATAAATAGCCTACTGAAAATGTATAAAAGTATGAGATTCAAATCTTGTCTGAGATTGCCAAATTTGGGGAAGTTAAGGTGACTTGCCCTACAACTCAAATGTATTGTTGTGAGAGTAAGAGGAACTTAGTCTTTAAGTGTGATTCAGAAATGATCTGTTATTATTCCTGTGTGGTACCAGACAATGTGGACATTTCAACAACTTATTTTCAATTTCAAAATGCTATCATATAGTATTTCAGGAGATGTAGGGGGTCTGAGGGAAGTCTGTAGCTGTCACTACTGAGCACTTATTTTCCAAAATTCACATTCATTTCAAAATGGGAATGTAATGGGACTGCAACTATTGACATGTGAATCACTGATGTATTTAACGTTACATGATTAACAGGGAATTCATTTAACTATATGGGTCTTAATTTCATAGGTGCACATGACATTGTTTAATAAAAATTGAGTTGTCTGAGGTAATTGGCTCTGTGCACAGCAGGTGTAAAGTCCCAGAAGAACTTTTGTTCAGGATGGTCACTCTTTTCCGGTAATTAGCTTTTTACGTTGGTAAACAATTGTGTAATGTAGCTATAGAGACTATAGCTACAAGCTAACTACGAAATGCACCCTGAACTGATGAGGAGCATGGAGCGCTTATTAGTTAGGACTTTGTAGGTAGGACTTTGGATAGTAAAGTAGTACAACTACACAATACAACTAATACTTATGCCTAATATCAATCTAGCCTACCATACTTAACAAAACTAAGTGCTCACCGAAAACGAATGAACAGAGCCCATTAGGGCATAATTTAGAAATGTCATGGACATAACAGGTTTATCTTGAACTTATAACAGTAGATAATTACTTTGGCCACTTATTCGCTGACAGTTTTATATGCAAACAAAAGCATGTATTGACCACACCTGTTTGACCGCACCCATGTATTAGTCGAAGTTTATGAAACAGTACCAATAATAATAACGAATAGAAAAGAAGGAAGAAAAGAAATGTATTCCCATGCCGCCACCCCCACCCCTGGCTGATGTGGGTAACCAAGCCATAACTGTTACAGACCTATTCTGCATTTGAGTCTACGGAATGGAGCTTGAGAGCTTTAGTCTGGGAACCATACAAATAATCAAATTCACACATTCAAATTTTCTCTGGTTAATCTGTCTGGACAGTCTCCCAATGATAAATGGGCCCACCACCACTATCCACTAGACTGATAGCATTATCATAATCAAGAAAATATACTACTACTTTTATACTACAAAACATGATTATATAGTATGAATAAAGCCATTATAACCAACCCTACACTAACAGTCACTTTCCTCTATCTCAACAGGGAATTTTAACCCCAGGTATTCCATGTAGGTATTCAGTTCCATAGGGGAACCAAAGGCTAATAGGACCAGTGTATGGTTGTGTTTTGGTATGCAGAATGAATGAATAAATAGAATGGAATAGGAATGAGTTATGGAGCAGAATCAACACGTACGTCACGATTTGAAAGATAATGGGTTGGTAACTAGGATGTGATCATGCTGAGCAGTGATGAAATGGCTGAGTGGGTTGCAATCATATTGAATAATGATGAAATCAAGATGTTGTTTCTAGCACTGCACGCCACTAGAGTCAGTTCTGGAAAATGTGAGTACACTGCATGCTGCTGCATGCTAGGGCAGAGTAAATCAGTTTAAATACAGGAACTACTTGCTTTTAACAATGCCTACTCTAGGGCTGCACAATAAATCGGTAAAAAAAATTGATCTTGATTCACACCTGCATGTGATCTCATTTCTCAATGACAATGGTTTTTCACTACTTGAATTAGATTAGTTTCACTATGTTTCACCATGTAAAAATAGTAGATGCAAGTCCTCTTGTTAAACATGTTTGTAGAAAATCTTTTTTTCCATTCTTTTTGGCCCTCCACCAAAAGCGATCAGACTCAGTATTGTTCACAATCGCTATTGCAGCAACAAGAGAGTAATATAATTACAAGCCTAAATGTCCAGTAACTGTAATGTAGTTACTGAAATTTGACCTATGATGCAAGACCTTGTATTACTTACTTGCAATCCATTACTTTGTATTTAGTACCAACACTAATACTCAGGCGATGTTTGTTCACAGCTCTACTAGATGTGAATGTGAACATACATCAAAAAGCAAGTAAGTCCCCTAAATCTAAGTGGTGCAAGAAGTCTCAACCATCTGTCACCATGTTCTGTTTGCTAGTCTTTTATAAAATCTAAAGGGCCACAAAGCCAAAAACCAACAAGCTATGTGGGGATTCATGCCCTTGAAATTTTAAGTTTCTATGGTCAGTTTCAGGAACTTGTGGGTTACAAAAGCCACTGGCCATTGCAACAGACCCACGCCAATTCCAAAGGCATCACTCTATGTACAGCCCATGGTTTAGTTAGAGGGAAGGAACTGCTGTAGGGTCTCCTCCTCCTTCTTCACCATTTGCACCAACAGCTGTTTGTTCAGTGTTTTGTTCAGTCAAAATGGTCTGCAGGGGATTACTAGACAACGGCTTAAGCAGTACAGGTGCAAAGTGATCTGTAATGGAAAGGCCTCTCAATATCCAGTCACATAAACATAAATTACCAGGATACTGACTGAGAGCACAGTAGCCTAATGCCCATCCCTGTCCTTCTGAATGATGTAGACCTATCTATCACTTGGAGAAGCTGAAAGGCTCAACTTTGCTTGAAAACAGATGTTGCTTACAAAGAAATAATAATTCCAAGTCATGTTTTAAGACTTGTTATTAAAATGTTGCTGCTGAGCTGGAAACTGTGTGTAACATGCTGTGATATAGGTCTAGGTTCACAGCGTGGTTAGTAGAGGCATTATCAACAGTAGCAGACCATATCTTTGACCCACCATCTTTACAACAGGCTAATATTGTGTAGTTACAGTAGGCTAATATACTGATGAAACTGAATTAAAACTGAATGGTAAGAAATTCAGCCTGTCCTGCTACTGTTTTACTGTACTATTGTTCATAACATTTTGCTGATTCATGGGCTCCTGTTTTACAATGCAATGTAAAGATGTCTCAGGTGATTTGTATACTCACCTGACTAGGTCAGTCATGCAGGAACCTACAACCACCACATCATATTCCTTGGCACTCTGATGAGCAGACAGTAAAAGTATTAGGCTATTTTCTGTTTTCTAGAGGTAGCTAATATGAGGTGTAATGCCTTTCAGAGATTCTTTAGCAACTGGCATTATTTAACTTTAAAGCATTTGTGTTTTTAAAACAAAGACTGCATGAAAGTAAAATAGACACTCATGAGTATCCAAGCTGACAACTGCCATATCTTTCAGCACAGCGCGATGTTGCTGGCGGCAACGGAAATCCTTAATTAATTCAATCCCCTACGTGAGTGAACAGTATGCTAATCCTGATTCCAGGATATAGGCTACATGCTCCAAGACTGCATGGCTGCTGGCTACTGAACAGCATAAATTCCTTTAAAGAAATGACGGTTTAAAATGACTGCTGCATGCTGGCATTATTGGCTGTCGAATAATCTGTATGCAGAACTGCTGGATTGGAATAGTAGCCTGTCATTGTCCACAACTTCAGTCTTTAATCAGACTGAGAATTTTAACTATTTAATAATTTCCCTCACCATCACTATGCTGAAGATCCAACGATGCTATTGGTGGGCCTAATATGCCTTTGAATCTATGCCTTCCATGTAATTTATGGACTTTTGGGGCAATTTGCCTTCTGTATTAACACATCTGAAAATATTCAGACTTTGCCCCTAGTATGTATGCGCAAAGGCCCGATGGAAAATGAATAACAAGGTTTCATTCACTGAATTTCGTCGCAGGTAATTCTTAATGTCTTTTTTAATATCCCTAATTAATAACTGCACTCAGCCAAAAGCATATAAATACAGCGTGCTTGTTGGTTTTACGTTATCGACATTTTGAACAGGCGGAGTCTCAAACAGCTATTTACAATTTGGGAAAGACCTGACCGGAACAATAACATTACAACGGAAGTGCTGAATGTAGCTGTCAGTTACACCGTTTTTAACATCTAATAACACCATAAACGTGAGCTTTCGAGGGCCGAACAGGTATCGAACAAAATGTCAATTTGTACAGCATTATAACTGAAACGGTGTTAGAGTGAATATTACCTTTATTGTCATTGTTTTCACACGTGTTGGATTATGCACAACTAGCAACCTATACTAGCTAACAGATTATCCTTGTTTCCATTTCAGAAAATCATTGACATTCATATACTGTTTATCAAGTGTGACGATTTCTAATATGATCTTAACTGCATGCTGTCTAGTGAAATTTGCACCATTGCATTTTTACTATTGCTGTTGGGTTGCCAACTTTCTTTGGCGGACTAGATTGATTGACTAATCAGGGTCAGTCACAGTCTCACATTCGTATTCTGCATGCAATAGGATAAGCAAACTACTTCAAGGCCGTTGTTTTGGCACATTTTAGGTTCAATTTCAAAGGACCAGTCCTTTACTGATTAAAAAAAAGGCTCAGGTTTCTTCCCACTGATGAATGGACCAGTGCAGAAAACCAAACTCATCTAATAGTAACGTTAATGTTAGCAGCAGTATACGCCCACCATATGTAGTATTTTGATTGTTTGTTTTTTGTTAACTGCCAGCTTTGGCTTTTTGAAGCGTTGCTTTGGTATTTATAATCCATTTTGGTGAGTAGCAGTAGTACAGTAGAGGAGGACCATTTTTTTCAGCACTAATGCTTGAAAAAGTGTGGAGGTCATGTCAGGAATGTCAGAATAGATGAATTACAGAATGAGGATACATGTCTGCTACAATAAAACAGTGAAGGAGAGCATTTAGGGGTCCCAATGAGTGAGGGCACTCTGTCTTGTAACAAGGAGTTAAGAAATTTCAGATGATTGCTATGATGTCTTTTAGATGTACACTGCCTTTCAAAAGTTTGGAGCCATTTAGAAATTTCCATTTTACTCCAGTGTAGATAGTACCAGCTGACAATACTGCTTTCTTACAATGGTCTTGCATAGTTTGGAGCTGCGTTGTGGGACACTGTCCTCTTTTTGGTAGTAATTGGCCTCAGTCAAATGCTGTTCACAGGTGTGGCATGACCTTGCAAGCTGCATTGAACTTGCTCTCTTCAAGATTTTCTTCAGCCTGAACACATTTTCCAGTCTGCTGCTACCAAATCACCAGACCATCTCATTCCTTTCACCGCACTTTACATAGGCTATGTCATCAAACACTGACACACACAACTCGCACAAACTCTGACATTTGGTCAGTGTCTCATGAAATTTCTTCTTAAATTTCTCTCTGCCCTCTGTATACTTGAATAATCTTTGTTTTTATCATCCCGTTGTTTTTATCATCTGAGAGAGGCTGTAGGCCCTATGATTTTTCTTTTTCAACTTCATCTTGAAGGCCAGCATCCTTAAGTCAGGAGATTGATTGCAGATGACCCTGGGGTTTTGTGGGTACTATTTCACAAAGATGATTTGTGTGAGGCATCTGCATCTTAAAACTAAACGCTATAATTTATTTTCCATTGTGCTTGGTTGTGCAAGTTGTGCTTCTCAACCCTTTTCTGATTAAAGCTATTTTGCGCACTTCTGTGAAGGGAGTGGCACAGAGCATTGTGTGAGATCCTCAGTTGTTTTTAGTTTTTCACACAGATTAGCCTTATTTTTGTAGAACAAGAGACTGACACAATTCAAAAGAATTTTTTTTTTGTCTGGCCATTTTGTGCCTATAATTGAATCCACAGTGCCCCAGATACTGAACTCTTCTTAAGAGGGCCAGGTCAACGGTTTTTAGTGTAGTTAAACTCGCAAGAATCGAAAGTGTTTCTAATACCAATTTGCCTTGATAGGCCTAAACTTTAATTTGAACAGAAATTGCCACTGGAGCATTGACTGGATGGTTGGTGATGAGCCTGTATATATTTATGTAGATAAAAATCAGCATTTTTTTTCCGAAATAGATTCAGTATGGTGTTCTCTCAAGGTGGAGTCCACAAAAACATGAAATGACCCTGTATTCCTGCTTTTTTTTTGTTCCTGAAAGATTCTTACGATTTCAGTTGCCTCTCCAGAGAGTAGGCCTAGCTGGTTTGAAGTTGAAAGTGCACATTTGCACGGAAGGGCATATAAAAATAATTCCAGATGTTTGTTGTGCTAAATTACTAGGAACACCGACTCATGAAAATCAGGTCTTTAAGCTGCATGCACGACATGTCCATGTCTGGTTCTGTTTATCATGCAATGAGAATAGTCTTTGAATTTTTTGATCAGTCCATGTGTGAGGAGGGAAGGACAGGGCCTTATGGTACACAATAGAGATGTTTTCTTTGTCTTATGGAGTCAAATGCTGACCAGCGTGAATCTTGGTGAATTTTTGTTTTTTCATCTTTTGTTTTGTCATTAACTGAGGAACAGCACCTCTGTCATGATTTTACCTTTTCAGGATCTTGCTGTATAAATTGAATTGTATTGATTTTCCTTACTGTAATTAGGCCTATGGTTTATGTTGCAAATTTACCAGAGAGCCTTGGAAAAAAAGATGAGTAACTTGTCTCCTGAAGTGGCGCTTAGCCGAATATCACCTGAATTACGACCATTATTGAGCAGCGTTATCCGCAATGGCAGTGTGGGCCTAGATTCTACAAACTGTCTACGTATAACTGATCTCAAAACTGGGTAAGCAACCTCAAAGCAAAAGTGGCACCAACGTATTTTTTAGAAAATTACTTTAACCCTTATGAATAACCTGTTCTGAACACAATTTAGATATTTTGTGTAGATATGTTTGTTTTGGTGAATCGGATTTTTTAGTTACTTTTCTCTCTTTTTAGATGCACCTCATTGATGCCAGGCCCTTGCTGTGATCGCTTTAAGCTGCACATCCCCTATGCTGGAGAGACACTCAAATGTAGGTGCCTCTGCTAACTGAGATAAAATCTCTTTTTGGAATAAAATGCAAACTCATGTCATCAAAACGCCTTGAGCCCTGTACATGTGGCTAGCTGGTATGATTTCATCTGTGTGATACAGTTATACTTGTGAAGGTGTTGCATATGTGCTTGTTTGTGTTGAATGACACAATTTCTTGCGAACAATAGTTTACTGGGCAAATTGAGCAAGATAAGAATGAAAACGAAAAATAGAGTAGGCCTACTTCAAACTTGCCTGGTAATAAAACCAGACCCTCGTCCAACACTTTTTGTTTTGTACAGAGGGTCTGGACATTCCGTAGTGAGATTTGATTGCTTGCTTGAGGTATTTAAGTTTAAAAAGATTGGATCAGCACCTGACTGGTAGCTTGCCTTGACTCGTAGCATTCAAGCTCTGCATTCACAACGCCTCCCTCTGTTTGCTGATTGGACAGGTTAAAATGCCTCCTTAGACAACAAGCTCAGCTCAGTCAAATCCAGACTAGCACTGTAGAGAGATTATACTGAAGTGCTTGGAAGGCATGGCCAGGCTAACTTCAAATTATCCTGAGAGAGAAACTAGTACTTTACATATGACTTTACATATGTGGTCAAGTTTGCTATGTTGGTGCCATCGGCTATTATCTTGTAGTTTCACAGCTACCTTGAGCCAGAGAAGTTCAGCTAGGCAGTCATTCTCAGTACCTATGGTCTAAAAGTCCTACCAGTGACAATAGGCAGATTCTACATTAACTTTATCATTAACTACATTAATTATCTACATTAACTGTCGGCTGCAGTCAACTTTCATATTCCCATCCCATTGGTTATCTTTGGCATTTTCAACCCAGAATGCGCCACTGGCTGCAGTCATCTGCAGCCGACTTGATAAAATCAGGTTATGTCGAATTTCATCAGAATGTGCATTTTTGATGCAAGTGGTTTCCCACTACTAGAAAGTAGCCTGGCAGTTTTTTTGTTGTGAAAACTGTTCATTCTTAACATTACTTGTTCATTTGTTGATTTAAACAAAACTTGTCCTTTTGTAAAAAAATTATTAAAATATTTATGAACTGCACTGTTGACAAGAAGGACACAAAATCTATTTCTCTCCCAGGGGACATCATCTTTAATGCAGGGGATCCTACGCTGCCCCCAGATTTCATTTTTGGGGAGGATGCTGAATTTCTCCCAGAACCATCAGAACTTCCAGTGAGTATTGTAGCGCAAATGTAGGGAAGTGACAATACTTAACCATGAGCTAAAATCTTTCTTCTTATTAGTTGTATTTGGTAGATTTTGGTATTTGGCAGTTCTGTTTATATGTGAAAATGAAGTGGCTTTGATAAATAAAAAAAAATCTGTATGTAATTTGCTCTTTAACTGTACATACTGCATATACTGTATATACTGCACTTGCTGCTCTTTGCACTTCTGATTAGATGCCAAACTGCATTTCGTTACCTGTATTTATACATGAGTAATGACAATAAAGTTGAATCTAATCTAATCTAATCTAGTCTAAAATAAAGAAATCGAGAAGTGGTGCTTCAGTCAATTACTGTTACTGTCGTTGTGGAAAGCCTGATTTATGGCTATTTTTTCACTTTTGCTGGTAGATCTAATTGTTGTTAGTACTGAAGGAGAGGTGTGTTTTTTTAAGGTATTTAGTTACGTTGCATGTGTTAATAGTGTCCATAATCTGACAAAAAGCTCTCCCATACCTAAATTTGGAGTCTGAATATTGTTGTGTGTTCAAACTGCGCACTATATGTGTTTGAACCAATCCGCGACAGGGGGGTACATTTTTAATTTTTGAATTGAATTGAATTTTTCAAAAGTGTTGTTGAAATCTTAAAACTGGACTTGGACTTGAGGAAGCAAAAATCATTTTGTTCCATTTGACCTCAAGAAGGACCAGAAGTCAAGATGTGTACATAATCTTGGAAGTATTTGCCTTAAAAAAATGGAGGTCCAGTAGTTGAGACATGGCAACTTGTTGTGTCACCATTCCACCAGATGTTTTCCAGACAAGCTTCTCAAAACTTGTTATTTGGCTTTTTATATTTAAAACCATTTTCCATTACAGGTGATGTTATAAAAAACATGCTGTGAGTGCACGTCCTTAACATAGATGCAGTTTTCATGGTAGTTGCACACATCTTGACTGCTTGTCCCCCACATCGCTACCGGCATCCATATTTTTCGAAATAAGATTCTTCTCTTTATTCACACATTCTGGTTTTTCCCTCCAACTGACGTGCATGTGGACACTTCTTGACTTGAACCGTGTAATGAAACGAGTTCTGATGCAGACACTGTTCTTGTCTCAGTCATTAATGACTTGGGCAGAGCAGCCTGTGTGGATGGACTGCCTCGGCCTCGTCCTCCTTCTGTCTCTCACACTCAGTGAAGCTTGCAGAGATTGCTTGGCTCAAAGGAGCCACAGAAATATGGTTGAAATTGCATTACCATCATCTGAGAGGCTGTGACGGCGAGCAGCATTACATGTATAGCATTTTGTCAAGGCAGTTTGGCTTTTTTCTTGTTTTACTTCAATCATTCTGGTTAATTCTCTGTTCTTCAGCAAAGCTATTCAGTATATGACTCAGAGAGTTCCAGAGATTTTGTTGTTGTTGCTTTTGTTGTTGTT
Source organism: Tenualosa ilisha (assembly GCA_015244755.2). NCBI lineage: Eukaryota > Metazoa > Chordata > Actinopteri > Clupeiformes > Clupeidae > Tenualosa > Tenualosa ilisha. The sequence goes on along the minus strand of PYXC01002823.1, from coordinate 991,098 downwards.
GTTTGCGTAATTAGCTTTTGAGCTAATGCCCAGCTCTCCTCACAAATTCTAAGGCACACAGCCAAAAGTCAGCTTGTGTGGTATAATGTTAGAAGACTGAGAAGGGGAGCAACATAAAAAGGGTTGAGGTGTAGCCTATTATTTGCATCATCTGAACGACTGATAACTCCTGTTTACCCCAGTCACAGAATGATCAGAATTGCTGCAAAGTGAATTTGCTTCTGTTAAGTGTGAACTTGTGGGAGAATAGGTCAGTGGGAGGGACATTAAACAAGACACATTAGAGAGAAACGATGCATAAAGCAAAAAACAAAAGCCTCCCAGCAACTTGTATAACCTCACTAACCTCACCTAACTCCCACTCAGGTCCTGTCAGGCACTTCAGTACTCAGATGTTATGATAATGAGGTCTATTTTTGTAGTAGATGTTTTTTTGTGTGTGTGTTTGTTTTATGTTCATAAGAGGAAGACCCTCATTAGATGTCTCCATGGCAGTAGGTATTGAAACAAATTGGCAATATCAAACAGTTTGTAGTATATCAAAACAATGATACATCACTGGTGTACAGTGTTGACCAAGCAGGTATGATTAATGACCTGGCTTTTTCTTTTGAACTGGGCTTATTCTAGTGAGTTTCCCTCCCTGTCCGTGTGCATAGTTTTACCACATCTGGTACAAAGGGAACTATAGGATGTTGCAGTGATGCAACTGCCATAGTTCTACAGAAGAGGAAGAGCAAGGTCCATGCTGCCTGTCAGGAAAGGGTTAGGCTCTTGTGTATCTCAATTACTGGATATCCTCCGACATTTCAAAACCTGACTGACTGCCTACTGCGACCATATTTGTACCACAGTGCCACTGCCGTATAAATGAGGATCTCTCCTGTCTACCCATTTGCACAATACTACGCTGTTCATTTTGCTATATGGTGTGTAGCTTGATGACTGTTTTTCAGTCTCATAATGAAGAATGAAGAATTAAAAATTACTCGAAAAAAATACACAGAACTTTTCAAGAAGAGGTACACCACCCCCACCCCACGACCCAGAAAATAATCTTTGGAGTTGATGACTAGCTTTTATCACATCACAATATGCTGTAACATTGTCTGGACCAGCATATGCAACATAACATATCCCAAGATGCACTTCATCAAGTCTTCTTCAGTACATCTCAAAGATTTTCAGTGACTGTGACAGTCAGATCATTTATGGGAATGTTTTCGCACACACACCCTGAACCACTCATTCAGAATATGAGCTTGATGACTCCTGGCATTGTCACACTGAAATATCCCTGTGTCCTCAAATGAGAGAGAGAGAGAGAGAATAGTCTGCAAAAGTAGCTTGGTGTGGCTGTTGCAAGCACACAGTGAAACAATATGCAGAGGCAAAAACTGGAACTACATTGATGATTTCATGTTTAAACTTAACTTGAAGGCACCTATTTAAAAAAATCATACCAGTAAGTCTGAAAGCTTAGGGGATTTTTGTTATTGTGTCTCCAAGTGTTATTGTCTCATTATCTTCCCTGCTGACTCTGTTCATTTCTGATCTACCCTGTCTGTCTTGCCCATTGTGACCTGCAGCACTTATGTAGCTGGGATTCTCAAGACCCAGAATGCCTGCTCCAGTTGGTGAAGGAGCTGCTCCTGCAGTATCATGAGTACCAGTGCCAGAGGCTTCGTGAAAGCTCTCGTCTGCTCTTTGAGTATGATAGCCTACTGGAGGAGCCAGGATATGGACGCAGCATGGAGGTCTACGCTGGTCGGAAAAACAGCTGGGTACGCCCACCGCCTGTGTGTGTTAATGTGCACACACACGCACTTTACATGCATGCAGAGACCCACGCAGGATCAGACAATTATTGGATCAGTACTCTAGTCTGCTCGCCAGTTTGTTTTATATCAAGATAAATCACAAATTTTTCAGTTGAATTATTTGATTGATCATGTGTATACAGAATGTAGTTCATACTGTGCATAATGTCTTTGCTGGCAGTCACACCATATAAACCCTCACAACAAATGGTTCAAAACCAATGCTTATGTCAGGAAGACCCTTTTTTATTCAAACTGTTATTTTTTTTCTACTTTTCTAATGAGTTACAAAATTTACTGAACAACCACTGCAGGCCTACATTTGGGGCTAAAAGGTCGTTAGGCATGTCTAAAGTTAATTTTATACTTCCACGGATATGGCTGAAATTAAATATGTTAATTTCAAATCTCAAGATGTTCACAAAGCATGATTCAATTGAAACATTAGAAAGATCCATACTTGATCTTTTGTGAGTCACACATTAAGTCAGCTTTACTTAAGGTGTTTAAGAAACAGCAAGATCTTTGCTTGGTTAAGGTTAACAGATAGAAGCTACCCAGAAATTAATATAGGGAAATGCTTTGTAGTGGTGGGTGTTGGTGTGTGGATGTTTTAACGGTCACTGTGGTTTGTGGGATAACAGACAGTGATTTGGTAACTCTTTGATCAAAATATCTTTGTATTTTTGCAGTATAAAACAGTAATATTTTATTGAAGGGGGTATTAGTAGTTACTGTAATAAACTGTGATTAATAAATTAGTTCTTATATTTTATAATAAATATTCTTATTGAGAATATTTATTTATTTATTTATTTATTATTTTATTGCAATATTATAAAAACTGATGTCATAACCATCCTTTTAACCAGATATTTATATGATTGACTGAACATGTGGATATTGTTCCCTATGTGAGAAAAAATGTAAAATATATTTAATAGATATTTATTAAAAATGAGCTTTGATTTGAACTATTGTACATTTTAGCAAAGGACTTTTTGTTTCTAATATGTGTCTTTCTGCTGTTTGTTGTTTGTTACGGTGTAAGGCTTCACCGTAACATAAACACACACCCTTCAGAAATCCTGTTGATTGATGAGGCTACATAAACGGCCATTAGGTCACTTGGTAACACTTGCTCACTTGGACTTTTTTATGTAAAGTTACAGTACAGTATAGTGGGCCAAAATGGGGCTCCATTACTTTCATGATGTTTTTGTGTTGTTGTCTCTGGATGTGATTGACAGGTAAGATAAGATGAAAGAGTCTGTGGTAATAATGTAAAACTTTTTTTTTGTCAGACTGGAGAGTTCTCTGCTCGTTTCCTGCTCAAACTCCCTGTGGACTTTAGCAACATCCCCATCTATCTCCTGAAGGTACACACACACACACTCTTTCATGAATTTCATTAACACATACTGTGTTCATAATGCAATGGACATAACATATTTTTCCAAAAGTACTGTTGGACATACAGTAGTATAATCTAGGGGGTGGTAGTGTGTGTCTTATATATTCACAGTTGATTAAACAATGTTCATTTTTGTTGGTTGTGTATGTATGTGTGTCTGTGTGTGCGTGCATGTGCGTGTGTGCGCACGCGTGGTCGCTGGTTGTCGGGGCTGAGAGTTGACTAATCAGCGGCCCGTCATTCTGTATCAGCTCTGAGTTGCATGCTGACTCCAGGCTAGGCAGGCCACATTGTCCCCCACCCCCTTTCCACACACTCTTTCTGCTGCCACCACCCATCTCTCTTTCTCTCTCTCTCTTCCCCTCTCCATCTCTCCATCTCCCCTCTCTACGTCGATCTCAATCCCTCCCTCTCTCTTCATCTATTTAGGTTTTGGAGTGTGTGTGTGTGTGTGTGTGTGTGTGTGTGTGTGTGTGTGTGTTTGTATGTGTGTATGTATGTGTGTGTGTTTGAGGCCTTAGGAGGCCTTTGCTCTCTGGCCTTTTCCAGTTTCAGCTATGTTTGTCCTTTCCACTAAAGATGAAATGATGGTTAGCATACGGAGAGTAGCAGCTATCATCAGCATCACTAACCCTTAGTTGCCATCTTTCAGGGGAGAAATATACACACGCTAACACAGACAGTGTCCATCCGGACAGCCCAGCACAGCTCCTTTCAGCTTTGTTCAGCATCAGTAATCGGATTAATCAGTTATTTTTTTAGACTGTTTAAAGATAGTTTGATTAGCTGTTTTTACAGGGCTTGCCTTTTAACCAATGACAGCATATGGACAGCGCATCTTCATCAATGCCGTTCTGTGGAATTGAAGCAACCACAGCCATAAAATCTGGTTGATGTACTGTCCATCTTTATATGCATGCATTGGCTTCAACATTTCATGTGTCTTAATGTAGCGGATGTAGTCTGGGAAGGAAATAGAACATCCAAGCAATGTTTTTGTTTTTCTCGTTGAAGCAGTCTATTCTTTGTAGGTAGTTGAGATTTACTTAGCAGTGTGAAAACAGCAAGAAGTAGGCCTGTGCGTGCATGCACACATGTTGATGCACCAAGGCTCAACATGAAACACTCATATTCACAGGAGAGTTATTTGACATGTTAAATTACCCTAGAGGAAATCATTGTTGGAAACAGGAGGCTTGTTGGCCACATTTCCCGCAGGGATTTGAAGTGTGAATTACATCCCCAGAGACAGATCACCTGATGCTGAATATCCTGTTTATTGTAAAAACACCTCTCTGTTTATAGATAGCGGTCTGCAAATTATACAATATTATTTAGGTGAGCAGTGCAGTGACATGAAAAAAAAGTCCTCATTACCTTATGATCACCTCAGTGTCAAGAAATTATGACTATGGCCATATCTGAATCAAAAGGCATACCTTGGACTATAACATGTTTTGAATGCAGTTTATCAGTACATATAGCATAGGGTACCTCTCCACTTCAAAAATTCAGTTTAAAAAAAATTGCTTTTGAATTTGGTGTGATTTTGCTAGATTTTGTGTAGATAGAACTCTTTAAGTAAATGACTATTTACTTGCCAGACACAGGCTACAGAGTGATTGCTATCCATTCCTACAGACATGCAAGTAGAAGCTAGTGATTAAGATTTTCTGTGACAGGCCTTCATCCCCCATCCACTCATGGACACACATACAATGGGCCTAATGGAACAGTATCTCACAGAGGATTTCATTTTCTGAAATATATTTTTTGCAAAAGGTTATTCATGTGTTGAAACAAAATGAAAAAAAAAAAAAAAAAAACACAGACCTCCAAACTCCAAACGGAAAAAAGAAATTTAGTATCCCTCTGTGGAGGCAGTGTTGCCAGAATTTCAATTTGATTTAAGTCTACAGCAGTTGTCCTGAGATAACCCATGTGAAAGGCTTTGATCTTCTTCGTGTCCTTTATAGCCTTGGTATTTTTAGTAATAAGTATTTGCTCACTGAATTTGCATACACATTTACAGCACATCATGTAATAGTGGAATAAATTATGATACATTGTTATCTAAAGGGACAATAAACACAAGCCAAACACTCCTATGCCTTGTGTGGTAACAAAACTTTGCTAAATGCTCAGCCTTGATCATAGGGACCACTGCCATTTTTATCGTTGTTTGTTTGCTTGTTTAGAGGTAAAGTCTGGCTGCGTCCATGCATTTCTGCTCAACACATATCTAATCTTATCTATCTATCTATATAAATATTTTATGACACACAATTCACATCACAGTGTTATTGTAAGTCAGCTGTTTCCATAGATGATGTACAATTTCCAAAAGTGCTTTAGGGGCGAAAAGTATAAGACCGATCATGTACAGTGCTAACATTGTCTTGCTGGAGCTGCACATCTACTTTCCTTTATATTTGACTGTAAACCTTGACTAAACCTGTGGTTCAATGTGTATACAAAGCACATGAAAAAATCACCGCCCACTCTAATTGTAATTTGTGGCACCTAGTGTGCAAACACAATTGTGTGGAATCATGGAACTGCCTCCTGGCAGAAAACTGGAACAAATGAGTAGGTGTTTATTTGTGTTACTTTTTAATGCCAAAAAAAGACAACACAAAGCACTTAGAAAATTAAAAATTAAAATATAGCCTAGTAAATGATTAAAATGCAATCCACCCAAATGAAAAACTCCACTAAAAAATTTGATTAATTTAATTAATTGGTGTCCATACAACAGTAACATTTCACTCATCTACACTTGCTGATTTTTGTGGTTTAGGATATTCAAACAGCGTGATTTCTATCTATGAAAAATGTATATTACTTATACATCGCAACATGTTTTCTCAGTTAAGTACAAGTCTGTTGAGTCAGACTACCGCTACTCTTGTTACAAAAACATTTGCACGAATTAAACGGGCAACCTGGGTTACATATGTAAAGGTCCTGTGACATTTCTTTTGGTCGGGTAACAGAATGTGAAGAAATTACTATTTTGACCAAATGACCAAAACACCTGAGCTCTGGATATAGTACCACATTCTAAATACAGTGTTAATCAGTGCACAAGTGCAGTGCTTCTGCAATTTACGCAAGTGTTTTCACCCCAGTTTACCCCAAACACCTACTGTTCTTTTCTATTCTTTCATGAATGCCCCTAAATAAGTAGGAAGAAGGCAGTAATTTCAGGCCCCTGTGGCACTGAATGCCGTGTTGCCATGGGCCATTGGTTTTGCACATGCAGTACCATCAGATGCTTTTAGGTGCTATTTGCAATGAAATAACATCTGAGCTAGGTGCTAATGTATTCTGGGTTTAAAATTATCAGGCACAGTGTTGAGGCCAGGAGTAGGCGTAAAATTCAAAAATTGATAATTCTGTATAATTGCCTTGAAAGTGTATCATTGAAAAGGATAACTATAGACAAAAATATTCCTTGCTTCCAGCCTTGTCTATTGGTACATCAACATACCCCCCTCATATACTCATATATTAAATACAATAAGCATAAAGACAAAAATATACTTGAACACTCAAAAAATAATGTAGCATTTGCTATATTTTGTTATAGCTGTTGAGAATTGGGGAGATGCCAATATATTGTTTGTAGTTACAGCATTGACTGCTGTAAAAACCAAATCAAATGCTTCCTGAAGGTGGATCTCAAAGGAAATTTTAATTTAATTGACACTTGTTATGGTATGGTAGTTTGTTGGAGACTTTAAATCCCATTCTTCCTTCTTTCCTTCCTTTCTTCCTTCCTTCCTTGTTGTGTCGCTTGTCCTCGGTTGTATTGCTGCCTGTGTGATCCTGATATGTCTTCCCTGCACTCCATGCAATGTTTTACTACAAATATGCAGATTGAGCAGAACTGAAATTCAATTATTTTACTCTAATTATTTTGTTCATTTTTTCTCCCCATCCAATCCCATCCCATTCCGTCGCACAGCATTGCTCCTCCCCCCACCCCACTCTGCTACTCCACTGGCATTGGTTGTCAGATGTAGTAAGGGTTGAGTGAACCCCTTGGGCATCTATGTTTCTTCCACCCTTGTTTATTCAGAAGCTTAACACAGCCCTTAATATATTACCTCTGTCCTTCCCTCTTTACAATGACGGTGAGATAGAACTTACACTGCACTACAAATGTATGGATTTGTATGTATATGGGGTAAAGGTAACTATTATGGGTGTGTATGTTTTGTAAGTGCAGTGGAACGATGTGTAAACACAAACATCGCCAGAAAACTTCATGAAGAAATATAGCATGTCCTCAGGCAACCATCTCATGGTTTTGTATATAGAAATTTTTATATTTGGTAATTTAAAGTCTTATTTGATTTATTTTATGGGTTTTACAGCTAACATGTTATACTTAACTCTGTTCAAGGCACCTCCCTGGTCTCTGTATTAACGATGATTAATGATCAATCTCTCCTCTTTTCCTGTTTTACACTGTAGTAGATTTCAAAGATTTCAGTGTCTTGGGAGAAATTAGTCTATTATGCAGTCTCTTGTGTTCTGCTCTAGTAACAAGGCATCTTTGTACTGTGTGTTCTAAGGTGCAACATGATGGTGTGGATTGACAGTGCCGAAGCTTTAGGTGGATAAAAGTTAGTGTGGTTTTGTCAAGGTGTTTGCTTTGGACTTGAAAGCTTATCAAGGTGTATTCTATTGATGGAATGTGCTTGCAATGAGCACCCAAGCCATGTGTTCTGAAACCACTAAGGTACATTGTGTGGCCTTCAAGAGAGTGAAACTATTTTCATTTCTGTTGTTTTGTCTGCTGCTATTATGCAAATCTGGTGTGTGGAAACCACAACAGGAGGTACCCTTAGGTGCCTCCTCTATCGTATCCTCTTAACCCTCTCCTACATGATGACTGTATCTACCATGGAAATGTAGTCAGGGAGGTTGTGTCTCCCAGGCAGTTCTTTGACTGCTTCTTCTCTTTTGACACACCTTGACCTCTTTCCCATACTCCTCACTTCCACTGTGGTACAGTGGGGTGATTATTCCTCGTAGCTATATGTGCCCTTTGACCCTGCCTTTGAATACATCATCAAGTCAGGATTTTCTATGTCTGGAATACCTTGAATCCTAATGATTTAGGGCTGGCTTGCAATTGTGAACTAAAATGGATGATGTTTGTCTTTTTATTTTTGTAGGTATTAATATTATTTTGACATTATGAACCTCTTTATTTACATTTCTGTTTTTATTTGTTGGATTGCAATTTTGAGCGAATTGCAGTGAAATCTCACTTGATCCTGTGCTGTGGTGAACTTTCCCCTTGACATAATGCTTCATTTAGTAAAAACAATTCAAGTGTTATTTATTCTTTGAAAATTAATACAAATTCTGGTAAGCTAGATTGTTTTGAATGTCCCTACCAACTATTAGTTGACTCTTAGAACAGGGACTAGACTAATGGATGATGATTTGAATATCTGTTAGTTGTCCAGGCTGTTGTTTTCAACAAATGGACAAAAAAATTATGTTGCAGTGCAACTGAGAATATTTTTGTCTTTGCATCAACATGCAGGGTTCAATTTGGCAGAAGGCTGTGAAGTTCATCCACAGTTGGGACTACACATAAAAGAGAGATTTATCAGACAATTTACGCAAAGTTCTCATCAGGAAATACTACCACTGCTCCAGCCAAAAATGTCAGAGCAATGAGTAATTACCTTTGTCTGACTCACACACATACACACAGAGAGAGAGAGAGAGAGAGAGCGCGCAAGAGAGAGAGACATTTAGAATGTCCAAAAAAATTTAACAGATGGAACCAGAAATTAGCCAACATCCAAAGCTCCTGTCTCTGGCAAAGAGACAGGAGATGGTTCTGCTAGCTCTTGTGAGTCTTATCAATCTTTGCACCTGATGACTCCCAAAAACACCACCCCTGACGCACTGTCTGGCTTCAGCAAAGCCCAGATTAGTGGAAGATGGAGTGACACAAAGCTCCTTACACTGCGGCCCACGCCTGTGAATCACTGAGTGGAGCTTCAGGATCCAGTGCTTTAACATGGCAACATGGAAAGGGGGGGACTTTGCTACAACCTTGGCTGTTTCATAGTCACGTTTGACACCATCCTTTCAAGCAACGTATCATTCTAAGTTGTATGAAGTTTCTGCCTTATTCATGACACTGAAATTTCTGAAACACAGATTTTTTGTGTTGTACTTGTCAGCGACTCTTCTGATTTGGTACTTTCCCGATGCCTATTTTTCATAAAATTCATACAAGTAATACTATGTGCCTCCACGTCTTTCTTTGCATTTCTCAGTTAAAAAAAAAAAAAAAAAAAAAAAAACGTGCACGTGCGTACTGTACTTCCTCCTCAGAACTTTGGACTTTGAGATTATTGACAAGGTTGTTGACAAGAAGAGTATGACCATGACATCACCTTCCGTGACAAAACAGCCTGTTGTTTCTGTTGAAAATGTAAAAAGACCCATGCTAGTTAAATAAGTAGTATTGTCATTTGATCCTCTTGACTTCAATACTCAAGTATTCCAATGGAGGGAAAGGCTGAACCAAAATTACTCATTTTGTGACTCACCTAAATAGCCAGTCAACATCCTTTTGCAGGTTTATTGAAAATTGTGATTTGAAAAATTATTATACCATTTCATATCATTAAATGGCTCCTTGAAGTGAAATATTTTTATTAATATTTTATTTATTTATTCTGGCCCGTTTGAATCCTAGTATTATATCTGCCAAGGAGATTATGTTTTCAATGCAACATGTTTGTTTTTCATTTGTCTGTAAGCAGGGTTAGGTAACAGCCGCTGCTGTCAAAAGTGCCTAACTAAGAGCCCATTCACTTTTGAACTGGATTCATGTCAGAGGCCAAACACACATATTTGTTTCTCTTTCTTTATCACTGCACAGGACTGCATAGTTTGTTTGTACAGCACAGTCTAGGTTTCAGTTATACTGTCTTTTCACTTCATGAGATTAAAAAACAGAGAAGGTCTGTCAAGGACTTTTGCTTTCATTTTTAGGCCCGCACTGATTTTGAGAGGACCAACTTTTAGTTGCAACTCTTAGTTAAAGCAACACAAGGTGGCTCCTGTATCTTAAGAAGGGTTTTTCTGCTGCTATACTGACATTCATTGTGAAGAGTGGTGTCACTGATGCACACCAAGAATGCCTAGCACCACGTTATCTAACATAATGTCACAGCTAGGAGCATAGCCATTTCTTTTAGCTATAGACAGATTAGATGCACCCTTATGAATACTGTTAAAGTAATATAACACATCATTGTAGTTAGATTTTGTTCATTTTTGTTTCAAACACTTGAACCTTTTGTTTTTTGCACAGCTGCTACTCTTGGATGAGTCAATCATACGTCAATCATACGTTTCTTCAGCATCTCCATAGGCCACCTTCACTTCACTCACATCTGGCTTTATCTTCCTCTTTCTATTCTTGCTCTGTTCTGGTGGTGCTTTATCATGTGAACTTTTATCATTGTTGTTAATGTGTGTCATCTGGGGAATATTCCAGAAAAGGGGGTTCAACAGACTCTTAGGAACATCATTGTTGGATGGAGTTGGGGGGAAATGGCGTGACAAACAGTTTGGAATCATAGTGAGTTGCCATGATAACTCATTTTTAGTTTTAGGTACCTGGCTTTCAGCAACAAAAATACAAAAAGTTTCCTTCAGCTTAGGCAGAATATATAGAAACAAAAATAAAATCAAAATAAGGTCAAATCAAATTAGTAGATCAATAGTAACAGATCAATTAGCCATCTAAATCCAGTGAAGTAACAGCAGGTTTTAAATTAATATTTTTACAATTCCCACATTCACACAAAATTCATTCTGAGCATAAAGTTTGTGCAGCATTCTGCATTTCCTTCAGGTCTGAAAGATGTTATTTATTTTCATAATCAGACGCGACTAGTCACCCACGACTAGAGCAACTTCGTTTGGAGGCGTTCCCAGAACAATATGGTAGCGTTTTGACGGCGGAAAAAATGATCATTATACAGGGTTGGATTTATGTTGCCTAATTAATCGTGGGTGTGTTTTGGTTGTAACACCGAAATAACCAATAAGAGAGCCATTTCCCATTGCCTTTACGAACCAGGAGTGCATCAGCCTTTGGCTGGTTGATATTTTACCGGAGGGCTTTCTTTAGGCAACCATTATAGCGCACCGTAGATACAGAGCATTTAACAAAATGATTTTGAAACATATATCTACCTATGGCTATACATATGGTCTAATAGCGTCGATAGCTGGCAATGCTCAATAAATAGGCAGAGTAAGGTGTGCACGCATTGTGCCAAACGTTCTATATACCAAAGCATTAGGTTATACGGCCATAAAATGTCATTTTAGTAATGCGCCACTAATTTCAAACCAGGTTTGGCCCAGTCAGCCACCCACCGTGGACCAGGGCGGGGAAACTAGTAGCTGGAATGCAAGTTTTGCGCGGAACCACACCTCCCGCTTTAGCTGACACGCATGTGAGGGCGCGTGTTCATCTCCTGCCTAGACTAGAAAAAACAAACTATGCACTCATACTAAGATAGTAATGGCAGGTTTCGTCAGTCGCAAAAACACGATACGCTCATGCATGCCACAGGCCATTAGCTTCTTCACATAGTCCTGCTGATGATTTTATGGCAGTTTCAAAATAAGTCTGACTTTTACAGACCTTTTGAGGCTTTCACAATCCCCAGTGACCCGGCTCTCTGATTAGAGAGGTGCTATTAATTCCCGTATGCGCTCTGTCTTAAATCTATACTTTGTGCCTCAACAAATTTCTTTCAGCACACTGTACACATAGCTCTCAGGGCAATCACGAACGCTCAGAAAACAATCTTGACGTTTTGCTGACACCACTTCCGGTTTGTTTCACAACGATGCATCGACGAATAGAACAGGTAGTGTTTCAGAAATGTTTCGACATGATTTCCTGTAGTGACGCAGACAGGAAAACTAAACTTACTTAACATGCATGTATAGTGCTTATAGTGCATATTTTTCCTTTTTAGCTTGAGTATTTCATAATGCTTAAGGATTCGGTGCCTTGTGTCCCTGTTATGTCAGGATTTGGAAAAGTATAATTCATATAAGAAAAAGAAAACTCACAAAAACAAAAGTAAATAATTTTGATGAAAGCAGCATCTAATTTGACAAAGCCTTTTTAGTATGTGTATTTAAGGTTAGAGATACTGGCCATCTGTATGAAAATTTTAAAAATCCATTGAAATAACCTTAGGGTAGTGAAAATTGTTTATTGTTCAACTGCTTCCAAAAGAACATAACAAAATGTACATACTGAGTTAGGTATTTTAGTGATGCAATCTAAACAGAAAAAAGCCAAAATCATCACCGTCTGAAAATTATTAAGCATAGCCATTATGACTAATATCCTCAGGTTTCTTTTGGGGATGTCATTGGGAGGAACCCTTTTTTCATGGTGAATTGCTCCTGTTCATCTTAATCATGTGGTTTTTGAACGTGGACATTAGTCGTGGATCTTGACTTCCATATTTCCCATAATATTGAAATTTTAACACTGAAAGGGCCACTCCAGGACTTTGATTTTGATCTCCTTCAAAGTGTTTTGTAAGTGAGTGAAGCTAAGTGAAATTAATGAGATAGTTTTGGACTAACTTTGAAGTATATTACATGTCATTGTCTTTCTGGAAGATCCTGAGGTAGCACCAATTTCTTTGAATTATCTTTCAGAACAAAATCATCTTAGTCGTGACCCAATATAGCCCCACAGAATTATTCTCTCACCACCAATGGTGTGGCCAACAATCCTCCAAACGTTAATGATGGCCTCGAAATAAACTTGGCTGAACCTTGAGGAATTGCAAGTTGTGTGTGGAGTGGACCGTATCTGCATTTACCGCCTGTGAAATAATAGTCCTATTTACATGGGGCCTCAATGCAAAACCCTGTCCTCAAACTCACTACCTTGAATAGGAAGTTACTCTGTACTGGCCAAAGTTTACACAGGGCTTAGCCAGGAACTTACAGTCAGCACAGGTCAGCAGCCTAGGACTACACCATGCATCACTAGGTAGCATTTTCTCAGAAATGCAGTCCCATTTTCAACCTGAAAAGCTTGACTCAAAATAAACATTGACTTAGCCTTGAGCAATTAAAAGTTGTGTTTTGATTGGATAATATCAACATTACACTGTTCCATCAGAAAGCCAACAAAAAAACAAGTGTCCAAGTAAGGACTGTTTAGAGTACATTATATTGAAGATGCTTTACGTTGATTCCCATTCTTGCATTAGTATGTTGAAAAGAAAAGGCATTAAGATGTATGCCAGTGCTGCTATCGTTGCTATATTTAAGCTATAATCCCTGAGAGGCCGTACTGTACCATGAATATAGCACATCTGAGGGGTGTTGTTAGGCACAAGGCGAGTGGAGTGAAGCTGAGTGCTGTTAAACCCCCTCAGCTGGGCTATATTCACAGTATAGAATGGACTCAAGGGGCTTATTGCTTTTCTAAAACGGTTACTGCACACACATAGCTCGGTTTCATTAGACAAAGCCACAGCAACAAGAAATGTAATAATTTATTCCTAAACATCAATTCCTCCACCAAGAACTATATCTCCTTCAGCTGAATGGTTGCCAAGTAACGCACAGACGCAGCCAATGTAGCTTTTGAATGGCGCAGCAATATAGAACGAATTGCTCAGCAGTACTAAATCAGTACTAAATCAGGGAATATACAACACCAACCTGATTCAACCAATCAAGGACCGGAACTATCCATTTTAGAAAATGTGTTAATAATGTAGTGTTTTATCGTAGTGTTAAGATGAAAGGCAAAAATCCATCTCATTTTTCTTAGTGACTCTGTATGGCCGTCTGTTACTACAAATTATAAAGGAGATCAAGCTCTGGTGAAGGCCTATTGCTATCTTGCCTTTAGAGAATCCCCCTCTATACGTGTGTGTGTGTGTTTGTTTTCCTTTGTGTCTCCAAGTGACTTTGAATGGTTGGACAGAGGGACAAGGACAGCTGTCACATTTCTGAGCTGTCATGTCAGATCCAACAGAGATGGCAAGCCTGAGGGAGACTAGATGGAAGAAAGCAAAGGAAAGAAAAGCAAAGCACAAGGAAGCAGAAATGTGGTGTGTGCTCTGTTTTCATGTCTGTGTAGTGGGCCTGACCAGGGGCTCTCCCCGTCAACTCTCTTCCCCTCGCTAGAGTAAGTCTTCTGACTCATGCTCTCCGAGAAGGACAGCAGTGTAGTGCTCCACCACACTGCCCCTTCTCTCGTCCCCCAGCAAGGGACATTTAAGCACTCATTATTGCTCACCTCCCAAGTCTCTTCATTACTTGCCCCAGAATGAACATGGAGAGGTTGGTTTTAATGATGCTTTATTTGTATTAGGCTTTTTTTCCCTTACAAAAAAGCCCCAGGCTTTAAACAAATACAGCATCATGCATGCCCCAAGCATGTTTAAGGAATTACGCACCATCTTTCTTCATTTCAGTGCTGCTCTATTGTTTGTTAAAGTGTCCACAGAAACTGTGACCGCACGTCCAGCTATTTGCTCCCTATAAGAGGTAGTATGAGTAAAGGTTTGTGTCTTTGCTGTATAGTCTCCATCACTGGATCTTTGTTGTGTTGGGACTGTCAATGTCTGTCCTGTTTTGTACTTCTCTGAGAAAAGTTCTTTTAACAGCTTTTAACAGTTTAAACGTTTTTTTTAAACAGCTGACCAATCAGAAGTATATCTGGGGAAACCTGCTGTTTCCTAGCCAGTGTGACTATTCTTGTAATGTTTCATAGGTGTTACCTGGTGGTACACAGTACACAGTACTTTTTGCCCAGTACTAATACACACTACTTGTGTTACTCCCCTCTGCAATCCCTCATATATACAGATATATTTCATAAACTCTGTTGTCCATCTCCGTTTTATGTTGTGGCTTTTGAGCCGGCCGTAATATCGCTCCTATTTATTATACACTTGCACATCAGCTTGAGCATAGGATGGTCATTCAGAAAACAACACAGTGGTTATTACAGAGGGTTATTACAGAAAACAACAGTGGCAAAGTCAAGGCAAGGCAATGCAGAATTTATTTATGTTGCGCATGTCAGACTTAAAAGCAGTTCGGTGTGCTTTAGAATAGATAGTTTACTTTCCCCTCAGGGAAATTATTGCAGAAAAGATGCAGGAGGCCAGAACTGGGAACCCAAGCATAACAGACAAAGCAAAGTATAGTGACCAAAATGTAGGCCTACTGCAATGAAATGGATGTAAGCTCCTTCATAATCATGAAAGGAAATGAACAAGCAGTTCATGTAAAAATCTCCATCTCCAAACATATCTCCAACACCTATCTCCAAACATAGTCCGGGCACCTTTCTTTATACATCCACTATGCTGATTCAGCCATTTTAGTTAATCCTAGAATTATCAGTAGAGTATGAACTTTGCTACACATGATTCTTGCTTTCAGTCTACCACATTATTACTGTAATGGATGGGCCAAAAAAAGTCCTCTTTCCATGGAATCCTCCAGGAATAGATGGATATAAGGATTCTCTGGAACTGGTGAAGAACACTTCAGCAATCATAAACCAGTCAGAGCAATTCCAAGTAACTCTCTCAATTCACATGGAGCTGGCAAACAGGTTATTATGTAATGCCATATCTTTTTTTTTTTTCAGTTTGGCTTACATATGATGGAGGAAAAAGTTTTATAGTCTCTCCATTGTCTTCTCTTTCCTCTTTCATTGCTAGTTTAAGCAGTCGTTTAAAATATATTATGGTACTCAAACACATCCATAATTAAGCCACAGTAAATGGGCTTTGTCTTTGACTATTTTAAACTGAGAGTTTGGCTTTGTCTTTGACAATTTTAAACTTTGCCTGAATCCAAATGTCCTCTTTATAACACTAAGCCCTGAACCCTCAATGACTTAACTGGCATGAATCAGTCGAAGGTGATGCCAATTCAGTCAAGTTTGACAGTTCAGGTGTTAGTACATAGGTCTTAGGGGGGTTTAGGGGCGGACATTGGGATTCACACATAATCTGTTATCATTGACTTCAGTGTCACAGTGAAGTGATTGTGAACTGATTCCTATGGCACAAATACAAGCGAGGTTGTTGGACTGCAACTGAAGAAAGCATAGAGTGAGTCCTCTATTAGGGTGGCTGCTGACCTCATACCAAGATTGCCTCATCTACATCTTGACACACAATTATCTTGAACCTTAATGTGCCTGTCTGAAAGCAAATGGAGTCGAAATCACGGACAGTGGCTGGTTGGGTTGTTTTTTTTCTCTCAAGCTTTGGAAGTGCTGTGCTGGGAAAGGTTTTTATAGAAGGCAGCAATTATTTCAAATGGATGAGTTCAAATTGAGTGAAAGACATTTTATTAGCAACTTGCGGTTGTGTCAGTGATGCCCAGATGAAACCCCTCACTGCAGGCGAAAAAGTAGGCTAAGACACAAGGAAATTGACAAGACAGAGAAACTAGGGAGTCAGAGATTGTCTGGACAGCCACATATCCACCATTTGTCTTGTTTAATATTTATTGTTAATGTTATGATGGATTATTGATACAGTGTAGGCAATGAGATTATGAATTTACCTCTTTTCATTTTTTTTATTAAATTTGTGGCACCTAGTAGTAAGCAGACTGCATTTACATAAAATGAATAAATATTCCTGTGAGCCCTCAAAGCATTCCACATGATGCCTCACATTCACCACCTTCACATTGCCTACACACTTGTACACTGATGGCAGAGGCTGCCGTGAAAGGTGTCTGCACCTGCACATTGGGAGCAATTTGGGGCTCAGTGTCTTGCTGAGGGAACACTTCCACATGGTCCGAAGGAGCCAATCTTATACTAGCTCAGACTATTTTTTGGCCTTTGACTGTTTTTGCAGTTTCTGAAATATTCTGAATCTTAAAACAGTAGCCTGGAGTCATTCAGCCCATAGCCCTGTTGTTTGAGGTCATCAGTGGGAAGAAGGATACGGTGTGGTACAATGTGTACCTAACAGCGAATGGCAGCCAGCACACTAATAAGGGCAGTCAAACTTGTGTGAGTTTAGTTTTCCTGTGCCCTGTTAGCTGCTGGTTCTCAAATTTTTTGTTCCCAAATTTTCTTGTTCTAATTCCTATCGACAGCACTTAGTGACCTCGAGCAGCAGGGCGAAGCATTGATTTACTCGTGATCATCCCTTCAATTCTAATATCCTCTAACACAACCATAACATGTCAATGCTACCTTTGGATTAAAAAAATGCAGACTACTTGACCAATTCATCAGCACTGTCAGATTGTGTTGACCATCAACATAATCAGATTAAGGTACATTTTTGACCAACAGATTAGGGCACATTTATATTTTAAAAAATTACAAAGCATTTGTTCTATGATGTTTATTGTTTTTTTCACTCCCATGGTATCACACACGTCGTTGTGTTGCTTCAGAAAGGTTTTCATACACTATGCTTTATGGCATCCTTGTGTTCACATTTTGTGTTTGATATCTAATGGTTTTAAGGAATTTGTTCCTAATTACATCTTTCTGTGGCTTTTATTTCAGGACACGGCGTTAGACCCAGCTGAAGATGTTGCACTTCTGTCTGTCAGTTTTGAAGATACTGAAGCCACACAAGTCTTTCCAAAACTTTACCTCTCTCCTAGTATTGAGCAGTAAGTCTGGTAACTCAAAACTTCTCTTCAC
This sequence comes from Tenualosa ilisha, assembly GCA_015244755.2. Taxonomy (NCBI): domain Eukaryota; kingdom Metazoa; phylum Chordata; class Actinopteri; order Clupeiformes; family Clupeidae; genus Tenualosa; species Tenualosa ilisha. The sequence continues at coordinate 973,112 of PYXC01002823.1, read as the reverse complement.
GAATATGAAAGTAAAAAATTTATTTTTCTTTGTATATGCTTGGCTTTCTAGAGAACAGTGTTGAAATTGAGGTTATGGTTTGTAGTGATCGGCACATTTTAAAGAACAAACAGCCAGTTGACACACCCAGCCAACTGCCACAATGCTGTGGAGTGACTAAAGAATCCAACTTCTGCTATTTACTTCTCCAAAACCTAGAGTAAAATTAATCTTCTTGTTTTTTTCCAAGCCACAACTTATTTGGAGACTGTCTGGACAGTCATATTCTCCAAACTAAATCTGTAATTTGGAATGGCTTAGTCTTGTTTGACGTTGGACCCTACACTGAGAACAAAAGCACCTGGATGAAATAAGCAGTTAATAAATATATGTGGTGGAATAGATTACATTGTATTGATATACCCAAATATCACCTCTGAACATGCAAAAAAAGAATCTGTCAATTTTGCCTTTTTTCTCAGATTTACTGTGTCCTGTGATGGGCTCCTGTTTCCATCACATAAATACACCATTTTTTGGAGAATTTGATTTGCCCTAGAAAGAAAAAAAGTCAATTTAATTATAAAAATTCCTCTAATGTGATCTTAATAATTAGGTGTAAAGTAAAACTATGTAAGCCTCCACTGATTGACCTTTGACAGACCCTAACGAAACCCTGCACTTGAAATTTAATGGTGGCAGCACCCATTAACAGATATGCATTGTTTATTAGCAATTATTAGTTGATGAAATTATCCTCTGTTGTGTGATCTGTCATTCAGTTTGAAATTTCATATAAAAGACTACCTGAATTTACACATTTTTGTTGGGGGAAAAAAGCCCTGAACCCAACCTATAATGTAAATTACCAGTCATCTGGTGATGTGGGCAGGGGGTGGATTGTAGAGCGCTGACAAGACAAATATTTGGGGTACTTAATCCCGTCATCCGGTCCTGTCAGGATCTCATTCTAACAGCTCTTCTGCAACCCATCACACCCACAGTTTTTGCCTGCATGTTTATTCAGTCAGTTCCTTTATCTTTTATGCTGGCAAGAGCCACACCTTTACTCAAGAAAGTACACTCAATTCAGCTGATGTGAGCAACCTAGTTCACCATCTTCTATTCTTGTCAGTACTTGATCAAGTGGTGTTAAGTGGTGTTTCCGGTTTCCTATCTCAGAACAACTTACTAGCCCTGACACAGCTGGATTTTGAGAGTGGTCGTTCTACTCAAACCACCCTATAATCTGAAGAAATGAAACTATGAAAGGCTAAATCCTCTACTCAGTCATCAGTTCAGTCTGTATTATCTGAGCCAGGAATTCCTATCAAGTTTCTGGCCTATCAGTGATGTATATGGTCTTTGATCAGGCCAGGAAGGTACATGTACAGTAACTCCAAGTCCTCTACTGGTTACTCTTCATCGAGTTTCTGTAGCAGCCAGAGTTAAATTCAAATCCCTCACTTTAGCCTACAGGACACTTACTGGATCAACACCTTCTTATCTTAATGATATGATCCGGCTTTAATCCCTCTCTCGACCACTGTGGTCCTCTAAAGAGTGTCCATGGAGCACAGTCAAGGCTCTTTTTGACTGAGATTACTCTGTAAATCAAATTACCTTGTGTTGTACTGTCTTGAGATAAGAAAGAAACATTTTGGTTCATCTGTGTTTATAAGTGAACAGTTGTCTTTTCAGTATTGTGTTTGTGTGTGTATTGTTTTTTTGTGGTACTACTACTAATAATAATAATAAGAAGAAGAATAATAAGAAGAGCCTAACAATGATAAAAAATAATGGTCTTTCAATCTTGTCTCTGTTACCATAGTGACACAGTTCTATGCCTTGTCATCCAAGAGGGAAAGAAATGCTAAAATCTCCTCATTAATTTGATAAATGATAAATGTATTTAATAATACAGTTATTTAACTATAATTGTAAAATGAGATGAAAAATTGTTTATATACAATAAGTCATGCATGCTGTAGCACTCAGTACCTTTATCTGTGTCCTTTGAGCTGAGACACGAGGTGATGTCTGGAGGCAGAGTTGGGCTCCTCTTTGTATGGGAAGACCATCTTGGCAAACAAAAGGAAATTCTGCCTGTGTCAGCCTCTGGACTAACACTTCACCACCACCACCACCCCACACACCCCCAACCCCAAACCTAAACCCCAAACCTCTGTGTTCCCCTTCCCATGCTGGCCTGCCTCTCTTGGCTTTGCCTGAATGTGGGGGTGGGGGTAACATGTCCGCTCTCTGGCCATGTCACATTGGATCAATCATAGGCTGCAGTGCCTTTGCCCTTCTGCATAATAAGCTTTAATAACATGGTGTCTGCCTGGAGTTGACCTTGCCAGGGTGGCACCACATTAGTGTGCAAAGGAAGGGAAGTAAGGTAACTGAAATGGGTCGTGAAGTGTGTGGATGGGTGCATATTAAGCTGTGTTTGGTACAGTATGTGTGTAAATGCTGTGGGGTGTGTGCCAGCCAAATGAATAAATGCAAATATGTTTGTGTTTCAGATGACCATATTCAGATGACCAGTGTGTGTGTGTGTGTGTGTATGTGCACTGTTTTGAGACGGTCTCTCCATGTGGAAGGGCATTTAAATAAACCTACCTCATTAGGGCATCTGAAATGTCTGTGTAATAGCAAACTGATTGATTTAGTTTAGCGTAAATATTTAATATTTTGTGCATTTTCATATTTTAACTCAAAGTAAACCTGTTAACATTGTAACGTAGAATTGAGTTTATGTACAATATGTGTGTGGAGCTTTTGTTTGCCACAGGCTCTGCTGTTGAAGGGGCTTTGTTTACCTTATGTATCTGTTTCGCCCTGGCCTCAGTTACTTTCCCCAATGCTTGGGGCAAACTGCAGAAAAAGACAGCACTTCTGAAAAAAAATGCACTTTTTCTTGGTTTTTATTTTGTTGTTTGTTTATTTGTTTGTTTTGTTGTTGTTGTTTTTTTCTCCCTGGCTTCTGCTTGTTCATAGAACACTCGCTCTGGTTAGACGTCCCCTCTAGCACAAAGAGATGGAGAGAGTGAGTGAGTGAGTGGGACTTTAAAGGCAAGAAGTATTGCAGGGTCACTTGCAGCTCTCGTTACAAGGCAGTGTGGTAAACCACACAGGGCCTCATCTCTCTCTCTCCCTCTCTCTCTCTCCCTCTCTCCCTCCTTCCTCCTCTTTTTCTCTCCCCCCTCTCCCTCTCCCTCTTTCCCTCACCTCCCCCTCTCTAACTCTTCCAGTTTCTCTTCCTTATTCTTCTGCTCCTCTTTCTCTGGTCTCCTCTACTGAGGCAGCCCTTGTGAATGCAGCTCCGTGTCTACTTGTCTTACCTCTGGCAATTTGAACAGGAACAAAACTACTCTGATGCTGACAGATTTACTCCCACTCAGCGGTGAAACATTATCATGCCAAATGCTGTCAACTCTCCTTCATTTGATAAACACTGATAGTCACATGTTTTGGTCCCCCACAATTAAAGGTCTACATGTGTATCAAGTGATTAAGTCTTGGCTGTTATGCTGTCTATGCTGTTATGTTGTTATGTTATGTTGTTTGCTGTTATGTTGTTTTTATATGGGCATATTTTTGAAGTTGTTAAACCTCAGTATGCTGTGATTTACATTTTCACTAGTTTCTTGCTGGTTTCACAGCATTACATAAGGAAAACATGTGGGCACTGCATGCGCTGTGAAGCGTAACATAATCCAGAGGGGCAATATCAGATCATTTCACCTTTGCTAAAGAAATATATACACATATGGAAACAATGATATGCACCATATGGTAATGGTGTTAATTTAAAAGAGATGATCATTTTTTCCTTTGTGTTTATTTATATAGCACCACTAACAAATTTTCTCAAGACACTGTAGAGATCTGTTTACTAGAGCCATTTACCACAAGTACTTTGCAAGGAAAACTTCCTTTTGGAGCAACACATTGAAAGATGTGGTCATGATTCTGGTCATGATGATATTGCATTGTCAAGTGCTCTGGGTGTTCATTGTTCATGTCAGAGGCTTCATTCTATTTAATATAAATTAGTGTGGCATCAGAAAAAGTTTGAAGCTGTTATTTTAAGGTAAACAGGAAGGAACCTTGAGCAGAAAGCAGCTCATACAAAGGTGCTGGGGGAATCGCCTCAAGATTACTGCAAGGAAACCAAAGAGCTTGTAGTGGACTTGTGTAGGCGGCAACAACCGCCTCCTAAACCAGTAAACATGCTAGAAATAGGCATGGAGATGGTGAGATTCCACAAGTATCTTGCCATTCAACTGAATAATTATCTGGCCTATTCAGAAAACATAAATATGGGGCAGTGGTAGGGTAGTGGTTAAGGAACCTGGCTAGTGTGCAAGTAGCCTGAAAAGTTTGGGGTTTGAATCCCAGCTGCCACCGTTGTGCCCTTGAGCAAGGCACTTAACCCTAAGTCGCTCTAGGGGAGACTGGCCCTGAACTATAGATAGCTGATGAAATTGTAAGTCGCTTGGATAAAAGCATCTGCTAAATGTAAATGTATTCCTGTAAATACAGTTTATACCAAGGGACAGAGCAGACTGTATCTGTTGAGAAGACAGCAATTTTTTGGACAGACACACCGATTGACGTCACTGTTCCTGAATATTTTAACAAAGATATCAGTGGACACAGTGAAATTTGATGGCTTCAGCAGGATAAGTTATATAGCCTAGTGATGCCATGTGGTAAAGATGTGTCATCCATCCGCATTCTTTGAATGATATAGGCCGTGCAGGCTGGCACTTTCATTAACAGAAAACAACACATCACACCACACACCACATCACACCACACCACACATGATGCATGTGATTGCAGCTAGTCAAAGGAATAGCAGGAAAAGTTAATGCATGCTGTCTGCAACACTGCAGCATCACTTCACCTCACTTCACACTGTACATTTTTCCTCTCTCCTTTTCTAAAATCACTTGACTGAAATAGAATTACTGCTTCTTGCTCCTTGTGAAATAGCCTATTGATTGGTGTAGGGATGTGGGTTTTGTTTATGTTCATGTTCATGTTTATTTTATAAATAATTTTAGTAATTTTCTTTTCTCCCCCCTTTCTCACAGTGCTCTTGGAGGCTCATCAGCTCTGCACATCCCAGCATTTCCTAGTGGAGGCTGTCTTATAGACTATGTGCCCCAAGTCTGCCAGTTACTCACTAATAAGGTAGACCTTTTTATTGTTGACTAATGACTGTGTTTTAGGTCCTGTAATTTTCATGAATACCAGTTACTATGTACATTTTTTTCGTTTGCTTCACATCAGGGTCCTGCCAGGACTTATTGTCCAATATTAACTGATAAATATGACAACATATTTTCCCCCTATTATACAGCTACTTTCTTTTGTTGATGAAAACTTGTTTTATTTTGAAAACCTCAGCTGTCATGGTGTGAATCATGTGTTTTGTTTTGTTTTGCACAGAAGAATATGCTGTCCTCCAGATTGTCCCCAGTGTTCCGTGTGTGTGTGTGTGTGTGTGTGTGTGTGTGTGTGTGTGTGTGCTTTCCAGGGACATGTCATATGATTTTGTAATGACTGCATTTGGAAATAGCAGATGATGCAAAGTAAATACCAGATACACTTAAATCCTCTTACTTTTACCCAACTTCTGTGAGATTTGCAACGTCACTGAGGCTATGTCACAGTCAGAAATTATTCTTTTCCTGGCTCTGGAATGCATCTCCATGTCGTAAATTCTTGGGGGTAAGGCATTGGGGGCTTGATATTTAACTTTTGCTTGTTTTCAACCACCACACAACACCTGTTCATTGTCTCACAGAGGTTAGAGAGATGCGAACATTTCATGAATGGCATGTGACCCTACCACTAGATGATCTTTGCAGTCAGATCTGTGGAGGTTTCTATGTTCGATTGAGGGCCATAGTGTTACTGTTGTTGTAAATGTATCCTCAAAGAGGCAGAAAGAAAAAGTAGCACATCACGAAGCCTCCCCGTACTTTTCATTACTATAATGTCATCATGTTGACTAAATTCCCCTCCCTGTTTGTTGCAACTGCATCTGACCATTATACACACTTCCTGTGAGGTTCCAGTATCATTTTAGACACTCGGCAAGTTGCTTTTCTAAAATACCCATGCCTGCATTTTCCATCCGGTTGTGTGTTTGTTTGTTTGTTGTGGAGACTAAGTAACCAACCAGGATCTGCTTTTTTTCTCTACAACTGCTACCCAATCCTCATTGTGTGTGTGTGTGTGTGTGTTTTTGTGCGTGCATGTGTGTGTGTCTGTGTAGGTGGTGTGTTGGTCGGGGAGTGAGGGGAGATTGTGTTCAGGCAGGTTTATCACAGTTCCATTTGATTAGAACAGTGAGATATTGTTTTAGCAGTAAATATGGGCATTTTTAAGGGAGTATCTATTCTCTGTGGTCATCTGCTGATTTACAGAGGTTAACGCACTTCCCCCTCATTTGAATTGAGTATTCTCTTGTCTTCCCCATGGTGAAGAATGTCTAAGGCATTTGACCTCTGTGTCACCTTACATTTATATAGCAGTAGATTACTGCTGAACACTCTATTATTCAGTTAAACAGAAATGAAAAAATGCTGCAGTTACACTTTAGACTAGATGATGTCACTAAGGAATTTAACGGTTCTAATAATTGTGGCATGATGTGATCTCCATATCAATAATTGCTTCTTGCTGAAATATTTTTTCTGCAGATTCTAGATAGATAGCTAGAGACTTACTTTAGTTATCTTGAAGGAAATTTTGGACAAGAATGTCTTGGGAGGATTGCGTGTCTGCTATCATTTACACCTGTTCTTATGCATGGGACTCGCTCTAGCTCCCACTAATACAGCAGTGTAGATGTCACATGCATAATCCACATTTCCTCCTTACCGCATAAACATAGCCTGCAGAGACTCCCTCTGTCTCTGTGTATAAATGTACTTTTGTATTTGTGTGTGTGTGTGTGCGTGTGCGTGCGTGCAAGGGAGCATGTGGGTGTCTGTGTGTGTGTGTGTCTCTGTCTCTGCCTCTCTCTCTCTCTGTCTCTCTCTCTCTCTCTCTGTCTCTGTCTGTTTTCATGCGCGCAAACGTGTGTTTGTGTGTGTGTGTGTGTGTGCACATGTGCACATGTGTGTGTAATATTCAAACTTAAGCATAGGCTTGCTTCATGAGGGGAGCGTGCCCAAACAGAGAAACAAATGAAGGCCCTTGACTCATGTAATAGATTGGGTGCTTGTTGGGGCAGTGTGCTACATTCACCTTGCCACTGTGCATTTTTGTCTGATTGAAGTACCCGCCATATGCAGTCCTGTCTCACCTGTTCTTATGGATGCATTTTAGTCCTGTGGAGGTCATTCAGTAATAATCACCTTCACACTTACAAACCTGACCAAAGGCTCTTTCCAGTAGCATAGCCTGCGGTCACCCTCACTCCCCAACCTCCTGTCCCCATTCCCACTCACTCTCCTCCTGTCTGATGTTGTCAACCACCAGGAGGGGGACCCTGTTAATATGCAGCAAAGCAGGCTGCTCTACAAACAGAATGTAATTATTTCCTGTATGGCTACTGAGGATATGCGTAACTGTGACACTGATAAAAATAACACAGCAGCATTATATTACAGTTAGACGGGAGGATAACCTAGTCGTGCAAATGCTTATGGATGTATGAAATATACACACACACATACACACACACCAACACACACATTTTAAAAGCTTTATTTTTGTATATTGTAGTACTTCATTTCCTAGTCACAACCACTGGCATTTACATTTTAAAAATTATATAAGCTGCAAGATGTGTGAAGGAACTTAGCTGAGAATGTTTTCGTGAAAAGTTCCACAGCTGTTCTGTTTGGTAGGTGTAACATGAAAGTCTAAGAACTTTGAACTGTGTATCAAGTCTGACTCTGGAAAAATTGCACTTTGATTGTGTGGGTGTGTGTCAAGTCAGGAGTTGAAAAAAGGTCCACACCTGCACTGTTTGTTTAGTTTGTTGTTTATTTGTATGTTAAACCCCCCATTATGTATGTGGCTTGTGTTGTCCTCTTTACATTTAGCCAAGTTTGTTTCTGTTGTTTCTGCCCTGTGGTTGATGTGTGCCAAGCTTGTGTATCAGGCTTTCAACTGTTCTTCCTACCCTCTCTGTAAATTCCAAATTCCAGGTACAGTACGTCATCCAGGGCTACCACAAAAGAAGAGAATATATTGCAGCCTTCCTGAGTTACTTTGGAATGTAAGTCCTTCTACTCTGTGTTGATGTATTTGAATGTTTTCTCTGTGGTATGTATGCTGTACAATGGGGAGCCTATCTATTGCTAATCAAGCAATAGGCCCAACAAGGCTGTAGCTTCTTCTGATTTTAGAGCAGCTTAGGAAGGTTGATGCTTAGGAAGGCACCTAGTCAAGATTTTATGTTACTTTTAGGGTAATGTACCAGCTACGTAGTCACTCCAGTAGTTAAATGACTTATTAAGGGGCAAACGAAGGCTTTCTTGGCTTCCTGTATGGCCTCTTCACAAATTTACTGCGCTCGCAAGATGCCAGTGTTGCGTGGCTGCAGAACAAAACCAAAAGTATCTTGCTTTTGAGCTTTACGAAATTGTGTTTATAACCTTGTCAGTCAACATACTTCATTGAGAATGACCATTGTTGGTCCTTATTCTTTGGTTTGCAAAGAAATCCACATATATTGTTTAGCATGCTGGTGTAAATTACAAAAACAAAATCAGGGACTGTAGGGGAAGGTTTGTAATTTTAAAAAATCCCAAACTTATGTGGTATTCCTTTAAGCATGATACAAAGCAGAGTGCCCTTAGCTGTTTTTCAGATTACTGTAACTGCTGAAATCTGTAGGGTTACTGCTGAAATCTCAAATGGTCACTACATACATGATTTTATAAAGACACCGCAACAGGAGATACACTTATTCATAAATAGTAATATAATAATAGAAATTTCTTCCAATTTGATGGTTGCAAAGCATCAGAGATGCAGCAACTTTACCAACCTGGTGCAGTAATATCAGATGAAATCTGATTCATTTGAAGGGTTCCTCTGGATATTACTGTAGCTTATTGAATGCAGTCCAGCCAATGTTATTATAATGCTGTCGCTCACAAAGATCATAATTTTATGTCCCTGACCTGCTGTCTGTGTGTGTGTGTGTGTGTATGTGTGCGTAGGGGGGTGGTGGAGTATGATGCTGTGGGTTTCACTAAGCTCACACTTCTCCTCATGTGGAAAGATTTCTGCTTCCTGGTCCATGGTGAGTGAGTGATTTGGACTACATTTATACATTTAGCTGACACTTTTTACCAAAGCAGCTTACATTTCTCAGCTGTTAATTACATCAGGACCAGTCTCCCCTCGAGCAACGTAGGGTTAAGTGCCTTGCTCAAGGGCAAGGGTAGCCAGGATTCGAACCCACAATTTTCAGGCTACTAGCATGCTATCCAGGTTCCTACGCCACCATTGCCAAACTGCTTACAATAACGTATCTTCTCCCACAGTGGACCTGCCTCTTTATTTTCCCCGAGACCAGCCGTCTCTGACCTTCCAGTCTATCTACCACTTCACCAACAGTGGTCAGCTCTACTCTCAGGTGCAGAAATCCTATCCCTACAGCCCACGCTGGGATGGCAATGAAATGGCCAAAAGAGCCAAGTAAGTCACTGGTCGAGTAGCTAACAAATTAATGAAGCTAATAAACAAATAGAATTAATGTTAGCCTTTATTGTCATTACTGGTTTCTGTAGTGATGCATAAGAACTGCATTCACATTCCTACTGGTGTTTTTTTGAAGCTCTAGAAGGAGTAACATACCTCTATCATATTTATTTATTTATTTGGGTTGCAATAATACAAACTGAATCATATCTGATACTTGTTGGCACAGTTTTAGCCTGTCAATAGGTTGGCCCTCGTATGCTGGGTGCTTCAAGAATGTAGTACCTTATAGACTTTTGGGTATGGCTTTGAAAGGGCTATTTACCAATTCATTGTTATCATGTGCCTTGAGTAATTGGCCTGATGACTGTGACAAGACAATTGTCTCAATAATTGTGTGTAGATTTAGTTTTCAATTCATCCTCTTTTTGAATTCGACAAGGCTTTAAATCTATCCGTGCTGTGCAGAAATGTTCCCACAGCATAATGTTACCCCTGTTTTACAAATTCAGGCTCCGCTCACTTGAGTATTTCATCCACATTGTCCCTTTAGTCTTTGAAGTCTTTATTATTTCAAAATATGACTGATGGCTCTGAGACAGCTCTTTTATGTAGCAAGAATGAAGTCTCTACTTTAAACTAGTAATTACACACAGTCATGTAGGGGGTACATGATTAGTTGTGGTAAATGAAGTGTCAGCTATGTACCAGTTGTAGACAATTTATCTAAATCTTAAACTTAAAAGCAGAGGAAGTTAAATAGGTAAGAAAGTAGGATTTTCCACTTTTTGATTTATTCTTGTTCAATTTCTGTCAGCAAATTTCTTATTTTGCCTCTTGAAATAATAGTGTTACAACAAAAAAGCTGCAAGAAAATGGTGTCTCATTATCTTCTCTAATGAAGACAGTGATGATGACTTTAGGTACGGGTTTTGCAAGGCACCCTATGGGCACATAAGTTTTGCCTCTCACTCTTTCTTTCCTGATCCTGTTTTCATTTCTCACTTTCTGCAGGGCCTACTTCAGAAGTTTTATTCCTCAGTTTCAAGAGGGTGCATTTGCCAACGGAAAACTATAGTGTTCACTGGACTTTCCCTTCTGTCTCCATCAGTACATGTAGTTGTTTGAGTCAAAGTTTTGAATCCTCTGTGGGACAGTTTTACATTGTATTCATTTTTGGACGGTTTTTGGAGGTAGAATCTGAAAGGTGAAACATGAATGACAGAATGCCCATGTTGGATGTTGCAGTTACAACCATGTGATTGAATAGAATAAAATAGAAAGCCTTTATTGTGAATGCAAACGCAGGGACCACACTAAGGCTGGGGCTACCACTCTACGGAAGTGTTACATTAAGTCAAAATATATTTAGAAGTCGTCTTTTTTTTTTTTTTTTTTTTTAAAGAATATTCACTAAGCTGTCAGATCTGGTGTAACTAGTTACATTGATTATAGTGGAAGCTAGTTGTTATGGCAGATGTGTTTTTGACTTAACACTTCCGTAACATATCCCATGTAGCCTTAGGGTAAGAAGACTTAATATCTGCGCCCTAGAATGCAAGTGCCAAGTGGCAAACATTGAAGTGACCGCTGATGACTTTGATAGTGAACTTCAGAGATCTACGTCTTGCAGACTGATAGCTAAGAATCTGCACCCTAAAACAACAAATCTTTTGTTGCACATTTACCTGTATATGTAAATCAAGTAGAATTTTCATTTTCTAAAGCTACAGCCAGTTTGCTACACTCAAAATGCTCAAAATGATGTCTTACTACTTTAGATCTGTGTGACTTATTCTGTTGAAACATGTTTTTTATGTAAGATTTCTTTGTTGCCTCACATTGTTTATAAAAGACTGTAAAACAGACATGAATTTCTTCTTCTTTAGTGTGATTTCTGGGTTCCAGATGGTGACTAGAATTGACACAAATAGGCACAAATGGAAACAATTTTTTAATTTTGTGACTACTGCCATACCTGTCAGGTGCCAGTGGGGATGCCAGCCTCCAAATCGACAGCAGACAAGATCATGAACTTAATGCAGATGCTTGTCCAGCATTATTCAGACAAGTAAAATGTATCTATCAAAATGTAAATCCTAGATAAAACAACTTTTAAAATAAACATCCTCTTTTGCTATCATAAATTCCAGGGTGGCAGAGGAAATACACTTTGAGGTGTAATAGTATTACCATCACAAACATGCCTTACATAGCATCACTGACATAATGAGAAAGTGTTTCGTAATGACATGGTTTAAATGTGGAGTGGGCAATGCACAGATTTGGAGAGGAAAAAAAACATTTTTGTAAATGTTACCAAATATCTCCTCATGATTAGTAAGCTATTCATTCTCAAAGAACACTGCCAAGAAAAACCCAGTCTTACAAAAGCCCTGAGTCCATTAACTGAAAACAAACAAAGCGGGGGCAGCCCAACACTGACAAAACACTGTGTGGAGTTTCACAGGGAGTACTGAAGGGAAGGTGAATTACCTCACTTGGTTTGTTTGGTCTTTATACATTAGGCTTGTTTGAAATGGCTGGCTGGCTGGCTGAGTGTCTGTTCGACATGATGTCTAACAACATCAACAAGAACAGCTGATGAATACCTATGACAGTCTGGTCCCCGTAGCTGCACAATGGTATGAGATTCGATTGCTTTCTTGAGATGTTTAAGTTTAAAAAGTTTGGTTCAGCCCCTAACTCATAGTTTGCCTTGAGTGATAGCATTCTAGCTCTGCATTCACAACAACTCTCTCCGTTCACTGATTGGACAGGTTAAAATGCGTCCTGAGACAACAAGCTTAATGGGATGGTGGTAGCGTAGTGGTTAAGGAACCTGGCTAGCGTGTAAGTAGCTTGAAAAGTTGTGGGTTCGAATCCTGGCTGCCACCGTTGTGCCCTTGAGCAAGGCACTTAACTCTAAGTTGCTCTAGGGGAGACTGGCCCTGAACAATTGATAGTTGATGAGTTGTAAGTCGCTTTGGATAAAAGCGTCTGCTAAATGCATAAATGTAAATGTAAATGGGATCAAATCCAGATTAGCACTGTAGGGAGATCATAATCGAGCAGAGGTGCTGGGAAGAGCAGAGGTGCTTGGCCAACCTCTTATTTAGTTCAGCCAAGAGGCTGGATTAGCCACCTCTGTCTGTGTCTGATCTGTTTTGTTTTTTTTTTTTTTTTTTGGATCTCACAAGGTTGTAGTAGCATATGGTAAGCCCGCAGTGACATTCAGACAAGATTGTCCAAAAACTTCGCTATTACAAGTCCAGAATGCATTGCCTTCCACCAGCTGGTCATTTCAAACAAACCCAATGACACTATTGCCAGTAAAATCAACGCAGTGTCATAAATGATCATCAGGAGCCCATTTCTGATGGTATTCCAGTCCATTCCAGTCGTATAGTTCAGTCATGTCTGCCGAGGTAGTTCAATCCAAAATTAGTTCAGTTAGCAAGTATACTTAAGACCAGTGCATAATATAATGGAAATAGAGAGTTTGCACATTGTTTCTTCTGGACTTTGGTTGGTCACTTTTGTAGCAGTTATGTATTGTACATGGGATCAAATTTAGCACCAGCCACTAGGCAAATGCTGGTAAATTTTGAACGTGGCTGGTAAATTTACAAAAAAACCTATTGATTCATACATCAGTGGCTGGTAGTTCAAAAAGTAAATTTTGGTTGTATACCTATTTTGAGCTATGACATCTTCATGTATCCAGCCTTGTTCTCTGTTCTCAGCAGTAACTTAGAGTTCTCCTTTTGTTTGTCTGCGTCTGCGGCTGAGTGAGTTAGATGATGATTAGCCAGCATGATGAAATCACATAGCCCATTAATTTGACTGTACACAACTCTATTCTATTGTGCTTATCGCCTAGCTAAATTGGCTCTCTGCCCAGGTTTGGAAAGCTTTCTTTAGCTCCTCCACATTTATGCGGTACCAGTGGCCTGAAACATTCCTCATCCTGGGAAGGGCTGTGTGTCAACATAAGGTAAACCAAAGAGACTGTTCAAGTCTTACACTTCTACAAGTCAAACAAAAGACATGGTAAAATCTTTAATGCTCTGTGCTCAGAGTTAAGAATCTAGATTTTTCTAAGGATGTATATGGAAGCTGTGTGCAAGCATGTATGTGGGTGTCTGTGGATGTGTTTTTGCTGTTGTTTTTATCCCTTACCACTACTATCATTGTCAGCAGTCTCCATTGGCCTGAGGGCTGGGGCTTTGTTATATTTGCTATTAGTAATGCAGAGACTGTCACATTTAATTGGTAACTACAGGATGACTGTATCTGGGGCATGTAGTAGATTCAGATCCCTTAATAATAAGATGCTACCATGTAAGATTATTTTTTACCGAGATAACCTCCCTCTGCCTGCTTTGATAAACCCAGAGCAAGAGGGAGAACAAGGGCACTTTCCCACTGAGAAAAACTATTTCTTCTTTATTTGTTGTTTACTGTAAAACAATAATAGATGTCAATGTTGATGTTTATTAAAACATTAATTTATCAACAAGTTTAAGATGCTATGCAGTAGCAAGTGCTGACCCCATCAAAATAAGCGAGTAACAGAGTTCAGAGTACTTTCTGTATTAAAACAGAGAAGTAGATGGCTTAGCACTCAAGTAAGCGTTGGTAGAACTAGGCTGTAAAGATGACACGGAAGACTTTTTTGTCTGCTGCAGCAACACCAGAGGCCCTCAGCTTGCCAACCCTTAATTCCTCAAATCCATTAATCCTGCCTTATTTCACAGATCTGTGGCAGCAGGCTGGGAAAAATTAAGGGAGTGGAAGCCAGGGCTGATTTCACAAAATTGTGATTCAGTAATTGGTGTAACATTAACAGCCCTTGGCTGTTTGTACCTCTGATTGCTCAGGATGCAATCTTATAAAAGTGCTACCCTGAGTATTGTTTAATTTGTCCACAGATTCTTGAAATGTGTCATATAATATTTACAATTTAGTACTAGTTACTAGCTAGTATTTACTGGCTATTACTCATTGTACATGCATTGCAATATGCTTGTTGCCACTACATTTAAAGCTAGTGACCTCTAGTCATATTCCATAGAGGCGACATTTAATATAATAATATAATATCGTCATATCTAAAATTCCATGGTTTCTGATTGTCTGTAAGCCTTTTATCGTTCCAGAAATTGTTCAACATCTTTGCATGTGTCATTGTCGTTACAGTTTGCGGTGTGTTTAGTCATCAGCAAGAAATAAGTATATTGATTCTTGAATTATGACAAGCTCTTCTCATTAAATTCTGTAACTTGACTGTTTTTAGTCCGATCACAGAAACTGAAAACAAAAGAAATCTGATTGAAAACCACTTTGCCATTCTGAATCACAACCCTTTCATGAGACACTAAGTAGACAAGGCAGAATGGAGAGCAGGAGGCAATTGGAGCGAAATGGGGAACATTGCACAGGCCTCAATATGTCATAATGAGGTATATGCCTCCTGTGCCTGTTTACAACTGCCAACTTCTCAAACTGTCAGACCAGGCCACTCACTTTTTGCAGTCTCCTTTAGTTATCATATTCCTTAGGTACACAATATCATTGGAGAAGCAGAAAAGGACGATGGATGAAATATGGCTCCCTTTTAGTATAACTCTGGGGCTGTTTCCAGCTCCTAACATGTGGAAATTCAGAACGACGTGAGGAGGAGGATTTTTCTCCTTTCCCCATTTTATTTGGGCTTCTCTCTCTCTCTCTCTCTCTCTCTCTCTCTCTCTCTCTCTCTCTCTGTGTCTCTTTCTCTCTATGCTTTTTTCCCTCTTTTCTCTCGGTGGAGGAGTGTGGGGGCGGGAGAGGATTGAGGATTGTGATTTTCTGTAGTGGTGGCACACACGGATGTGGCTTGAGTTGTTGACGTGAGCCATGTTTGGGATGATGGCGCTGAGAGGCTTAGCTAATTTGGGAGTGAGCGAGAGTGGAGGGATTTGGCGCCTTTTGTTGCAGCCCGTTTGATCTAAAAGTGCAGGAAAAATGGCCCTGAAGATGTCATGGAAATTAGAGAATTACTGTTCTCCCCCCACATTACATTGCAGAACCACACTGCATGCAATTCTTAGAATTTTGCAGATACTAACTGCCATAATCAAATTCTGATTGTTAATTGCCAATTAAGCTGCTCCTAGTTTAGCTTCAAAATCTAGAAGAGAACACCACTAAGCTGATAAACACTCGGCTGTCATCTGGAGCTTTGAGGTTTGCTGTGTTTCTATCCCCAGTATGTTATTTTTTGTCATGCCGTCTTTTAAATGAGCAAAGGTATTGCTTTAGGCTTGAGTTGGTAATATGAAGAATGTACGTATAGCAGTCATGTTCCACCATGTAAGGGAAATTAAACACAAAAGTCATGAAAATTATGTTTTAGGAGAACCTCAGTATTTGTAATGGGATGTGGTAAATCAGGTCACATCAGGTTCGTCATGTGATGTTTTTGGATTAAGTAGATTTGGTCACAAAATGTTATAAATACTGTCAATCGTAGATGGACAAATTTATATCATAGTTTAAATGAAAGTGCACATATGTCACTACATCTCTATGCAACAAACATCTGCAATTTGGTATGTATTTGCATGACATTGTGAAAGATTATTACAGCAATTATATAAAAGTGCCTGTGTAAACAGTGGAGTTGCCATATTGGTGCACGAGTAGTTGATCACCCTACTTTTCCATGACAAAATCATTCTGCCCACCACAAGTCTTCCCCTTTTGAAACTGTCAGTTAGAATTGACTTACAGCTGTGAGTGGGCCTGTCATGATGATACCAGACATATCTTAGGAGCCCGTCATGCTGCTGCACCTGTCAGGGGGACTGACAGCATAAACTGAGTCACGCATGTACCGGTACATTTAAAATGATAGAACAGGTCAAGGCTTAAACCGATGGACTAGATGTACATAGAAAACAAATAGGTTCATTCTACTTCTACATTCTTCAACATCTTCTTATTCTTCTCAGGTCTTCGATAATGAAAATGCTTGTTGTTAGCTTCCTATATGAAATACAAGGTGAGAATTTGCTTAACTCGTGAAAAAAGAGAGATCCAGACTGTGTAGTGATTTTATTTCCCAGCGAGGAGATTTTGTCTATGTTAGACAAATTGTTGTGGTTTATGCTTTGAGTGAGCCACCATTTACATGACTGTACTGTGCGTGTTTATACTTTCTCATGATGGACATGTCAGTGCTGCTGCGCACTTTCAGCCCATTTGAATAGTCGAGAGAGGATCATTGCATAAACACACCATGTCACTCCCAAACAGTGTTGAAGCATGTTGACCTTTGCCTGGCCCCCTCCGTGCCCCCAAGGTCATGGCCCTAAGGAAGATAGGAGAGCACAAGTGGAGGCAGAGCCACTGAGGGCAGTCAACAGAAAAGCAGCATTGGTGAGGACGAGGGCAGAAACATAGGGGTGTTGGGGAGTGTGGGGGAGGGTCACGCACTGCTCGTGCCAAGTGACACAAACCCCCTTTGGCAGCCTAATTAAATTTTCCACTTTTCCACACTCACATTAAGCCTCCATCCAGCTGGAAGGAATGAACACACAGACGGAAGAGACCTCAGGAAAAGACCGATGGCACCCTCCTCCTCTCCTCTATGTATGTGTTAATTATTTTGCCCACCTCTCCACATCTTTCCTGTGTGCGAAGTGGATGGTTTGGCCTCTATAATTGACCACTGCTTTGCTAGACCATCACTCTATATTTGAACAGCTGTTCTACCTGTGTTGGTACTGAAGGCACAGCGAATGCACCTGCATTTCTGTACCTGTGTGCCTACAGTCTTCCTTGGTGTCTACCCCTGCCAGGCCTGTTCTCACGAATTTGCCCGCTAGTTTAGCTTGAAAAGAGTAGTACACTATTCCCAACAGAATTGTTTGTTTTTTTTACCTACCTTTTGTTTTGCATCACCTCAAAATAATGGTGAGGGATTGTGAATGTACTTGAACGTGACTGTGCTCGAACAAACTCACTTTATCATGTTTATGATGTTTTACTTATTAGGAAACTTCCCATGTTTTGTTTTTTAGTCTGCTATTTCCCAGATGTACTGTTGAGTGGGATGTGGTAAATAACATTTAAACCTGAGGAAAATAAAGTCAGTATCCTAAACAATGTTGTGAGTGAGTGAATAAATGGACAGTTTATTTACAGATTAAAATAAAAGAGAGCCCTGAAACATCAAACTAAAACTCTTTCACAACAAAATTGAAGCATTAAAACTAAACTCAAACAAAACAACAAAACAACCAATCAAAATATTGTCCCTCCAACAAGGAGCCTGATGTTGCTGCTGACTCTAACACAAACACACAACTGAATCACCACACAGCTTAATGCTGCCAACACTGTAATTTTCAGTACAGTTTATACAACAAACAGGTACATACAACACTGGTCATTTGGTCCACTAGCATGGTGCACCATCCCAAATCTCCCAGGCCCTTTAAAAATCTAATCCAGAGGCGCACAGCTAGGGACCAGTGTGCTCAATTATTGGCTACCATGGTAACCAAAGAGGAAATGGGTACCTCGGCTGAATCAGATGAAAATAACACACACTCTATAGCAATCTGTATGTACTGCTGCACTTGTCATTTACGAATCTGTTATCTGCTCACTGCTGTTAGGACATTTCTCCATTATGCTTTTAGCCTACCGCCAGCACATGAAGAGAAATTTACAGCACAGTGAAATGGTGCTTCAGATGATTAGTGTTTGTACCAGGGGGTCAGGATTCGGGGGCTAGCCTCAGCCTGTTAGCATCATCACCATCTTTAAAAATAGCACCCCTAAAGTGCTCAATTTCACCCACATTTTCACAAACAAGACAATTAGTTGCCACATCACTGATGGACTCGTGTATTGTCTAAGCCCATATGAATTGATGAATGATCTGGCAATTGACAACTGGGTGGGACTGGCCAGTCCACATAGATGACATTTTGTAACCAGTAATTGTGTAGCTCCTATTTGTTTTATTGATGGTTGCGTACTTTATTGTGAGTTGAAACGGTAAATTAAAAAAAATAAAGAGTCAGTAATAATTATTATTCAGGACAACTAGTGGGTGTTGATTTGAACAAATCTACTGCGCTTCCACAAAGGATTTGGTAAGAGTTTGAAGAACCATCTTAAGCTTAATTTGACTGTGAACTAAGAGGTGCCAGAACAGTTCTTCATGATAGAGACAGACACTTCCATGACGGTGTTTATAGTAAACAGGAGTATAAACAGTAACTCTGTGCATGCAGAGACCAAGTTCCTGCACAAATTCATTTTCCTTTGCTGACAATCTCACATTCTCTGAAATATTAACATTCTACCCTTTTTCTGTCTCCAAGTCCTCCTTATTAGTTGCCACGGAAACCTGCAAATAAAATTTGCAGAGATAGCCAGTTGTCTAATCAAAATCAGCTGTCTTTGCCAGGCTGGAATCCATGAGATGTCTGTGCAGTGCCTGTGGACTGCTTTAGTGC
The DNA here is from genome assembly GCA_015244755.2 of Tenualosa ilisha. Taxonomy (NCBI): domain Eukaryota; kingdom Metazoa; phylum Chordata; class Actinopteri; order Clupeiformes; family Clupeidae; genus Tenualosa; species Tenualosa ilisha. The sequence goes on along the minus strand of PYXC01002823.1, from coordinate 953,931 downwards.
CAATGGTTCTGCTAGGTATGTTATCCCATTTTTTATTATGCTGGCCTAGTGTACAATATATTTGAACATAAGAAATACATGACATTTTAGTCATTTTAATGCTAATGTAATATTTATTGTCATTGTTGTTAGTTGCTTTAGACTAAAGCTACTGCAAAGACATATAGGCCTAGACATAAACACAAACATAGCTCAACCTTAGCTCTTGTGACATGGAGACTTACATCGTTATGAATCATAACATGTAGTCAAAATTTCATCCTTTTGACTGCATCGTTTCGACTGGGTCAATGTGAAAAAGAAGCTGCTGATTTTGAGAAATATCTAAGGGACATGCATGTCTTTTTCACTTAGCTCACATTAGCTTGGACTGGGCATGCAGTTGTATTGCAGCCAAATGTGGAATGAACAGATTATGTTCTAAGAATGTTTATGATCTAGGTCAAGGAGCTAATCCAGGTGCAGCAGTGTGATCCTGTGGTAGTGGTTGTGGTTTGAGATTTATTCTCATATCACGAGGGCATTTAGTTTTTTGCTTTTATTTTTCTGTTGTCGAAACATTTTGTAACATGTGACTGTTAAAGGTGTGGTTACATTACCACTACACAATGGCAGTACAACTCATAAGTGGCCTAATTGTGCAGATTATTTTCGAGTAGCCTATACAACACTTCTCACTGAAGCTGAACAATCAATTAATTATACTTTTATCACACTTTTCACCCTGAAGCTGTTACACTGAACATTTCCCTGTTACGGGTTGGATTATCCAATACTTCTCATGTTGTTGCAGTTGGGTGTGTGATTGCTATTAGGCCTATGATTTCAACAGTAGACGATGGATCTCTATCCTCTTTTCAATCACCCTCTATGCTCCTAGGTAGAGATCATAAATGCCAGATGCCCTGTGACATTCAGGATGGCTGGTCACTCACGTCACAGCCTCATGCTGATTCTGGCTCATGTTAGCCTAGATGATGTTGCTGACGTTCATCACACAGATTTAATGTAAACCTACAGCTTAATGACTCTCAAGACAATCAGTGCAAAAGACCTACGGTGAGTCATTGGGCTCCTCTTGTACAGACAAGGACTCAGCAATCAAATTTGATCAAATCAAGACATTGTATGACTCCAATAACATTAATTACCACAGATCAAAATTTTATTTTGTCACAATAGCCTACATAAGCCTATACAGTGTCCTGTTCATGTTAGGCTACAAACATGATACTCTAAAAAAAAAGAAAGAGAAAGAGAAGATGGCTATTGTGGCGGCATAAGCCATCAGAAGTGCCCTCTGGCATATCCTTTAGTAATCGCTGTCTGCCAGCCCCTTCACTGGTAGCTGAATGCATGTCAAAAAATTATGAGTGCCTTTGCCAAAACTGGGGCGCAAACCCAAAATAGGACAGAAAATTAGATTTCAAAGCAGTGCGGCGCGTCTCCTATACTCAATCTAGACCCTAGGCTACATTCCACCGACAGTCAGTGAAGATTTTATACCTTGGCATTCTGCTTACTAACAAATTGGTTTTCTGTTTGATACTAAAAAATATTACATCTAGCCAACTAACCTAGCATCTGAGATGGTTTTGTGCACAGATCTCCGAATCTTTCCATCAGTGACATCTAACGGTAGTGGTTTAATCAAAAATACATTTCGAACATAAAATATACGCAAACATCGTCTACGTTAGGATTCCATAGAGTAACCTAGTTATTTTTTTTTTTCTCAATTCCTGTTTAAACTCTAAACTCGCACGACCACAGGTGTCAACGTCCAACATGGGCTTGGTCAAGACGAAATTTTGCAGTACAATAGCAAAACATTCCATTGTCTTCATAAATGTCTTTGAAATAACCTTCAAGTTGCCTGTCGTTCTCTTTGCACTACAGTTATATACTTCTGCAGTCTGTCAAGCAAGTAACAACTAGCTACATATGAAATGAAAAATGGAGGAAGGGGATGGGAGGGAATCCCTCCCGTCGCTGACGTGCTTTTTCAGTTCGCCTTTACCAAGGAAACCCACACGCGTGTTCGCTGACGCAACTGACCATTTTTGGAAACATATGCGTCAATGGACGAAACCAACTGATAATAAAACTGTTATCATATGGATTATTTAGAATCAGTGTCGACTCCGTGTCTCAAAGAATATGGCAGATTACAGCAGGCCTTTGATATTTGGATGAGTAAATGTGAACAAATATATGCTATAAATGTGAAACAAAGTTTCCCATCGGTTGAGTATTCATATCATTGCCCTACAGTGGGTGAAAACCTAATGCTGTAGTCTACGCCCTCGAACGATGACGTACAATGTGAAGTTGGCGTTGATAAGCAGAGTTGCAGAATATAGTGTCAGTGTGTGAGTCATAGGCTATCTGAGTGCGGCAATCAGGAAAGAACAGGACAATAATTGCTGTTCTGAAGAAAAGAAAAAAAAACTAATTTTTCAACAGCTCAAGAACGACGTTGAATTCGTCCTTGTGATTCATCCGCACAATTCCACGCGAACCCTGGACTGGCTGCGGAAAGTAGGTGCTTCGATGACTTACCTCAAGTTTAGTTCAACACCTGAGACAGTGTACAAATAGACAACACAACACCGAAAGAAACAAGTAGGTTAGTTTTAGGCCTTTTATAGTTTCTGTTTTTAGAACGAGCACCTGATGTGCGAAGCAGGTGTATACGCCTTCAGGAGAATTAAAATAATTAATATTACAGAATTGTAGGTAGGCTATTCTGGACATAGATCAGCCTATCTACATTTAGGCTACGTTTTAATTTAGCCTAAACTATCTCGAGGTTAAGGGATTCCATTGTCGGTGTAGCCTACTTGGAAAGGCTGTTCCCTCCGCGAAGACGATTTGAGTAGCCTATCGCCTACACCGGAGTAACCATCTGAAATCTTCCCTCTCTCCTGGAACATGTACCAGGACTACCCCGGGAATTACGACACATCCTCCCGCAGCAGCGCGTCCCCGGCACAGCCAGAATCTTTACAAGTGGCAGCAGTATCGGCAGTCCCATTTCTACCTCAAACTATCAGGTAGGTAAACCTCAGCAACAGATCGATCATATTGTATTCGCATATCAGGTGCAGCCGAGGCTAAAAGTTGATCGCGCCCGATAATAGAGCCCACAACACATTGATTAATTAGGGATTCAGTTCCACTGACTCAACACGTTATCACTCATGTGTTGGCATGTACTAACGATATGTGCAAAGACTGTGCTTATCGTGATTTTGCCCACCATTCAGGCTAGTGCAAACAGACAGACAATTTTTGTACCGCTGTAAATGTTCTGAAGGTGCCAGATCCGGGAACTTGTTTTAACCAGGGTTACTTTGGAATCTTTAGTGGTTAATGATGGGTTGAAAAACAGCTCTAACCAAACACAAGACTGGATTCCATCTAGTCACCGTCAGTAGCCTAAATGAGATGTTTCTCAGAGATCAGTGAGCGCATCACCTGGTAGGCTAATATTTTAGTGTTCTGGCGTGGCGGTTTTAAACTGATGATGTGATGCGCCCGATGTCGGTTGTAGAGTGGGTTAGTGTAAGTCAGCAGAAATTTCACTTTATGTAAAGATCTTGAGAGAATGTATTTTGACTATTTACGTTGTTTTGCTCGTGCGTTTGTCTCTCTCTCTCACTGTTGACGCATGCTTTCCAAAAGGAACTGAAACATGGTCTTGCATTCACTCGAGGTGGAAAAATCTGTTTATGGAGATCTGAGAAGGATGTTTTTTCTAAGTGCATAGACCTTCAACGTTCAACTCATTTTTTTTTACCGATTTCGCTGTGGAATGGTTACCCAAGACACTTTTAGGTGACTTGTAGCCTACTGTAAAACCATTTTTGGTAACAATTTATGGCATGTAAACTACAGCTGGACCTCGGCCGTGGGAAGAAACGGCATCTAGACTAGACAAGAGACTGCGTCAATTCCAACCACTCGGATAGGTTACCGCCACCAAAACAAATATGGTAGCTGAGCAGTAGCCATTTGCAGTCATAAAAATACTAGGCCTGATTCTTTAAAATGATAGCATTGATTTATAAATCTAGTATATGCTTAAAGGATCTCACCAAGCCTATCCTTACATACTGAGGCAACAGCTCAAGGCATCTGAGGAAGCCTGCAGCTGGCTACTTGCCTATGCCGATGCATGATGAAAAGTTAGACTAAAAGTTTATAGTTTCGCAGTAGGAAAAAATGTAGCATTATTTTCAGGCTAGGCCATTTAGTCTGCCTTTAGTCAGGATGTGGAGACACTCCATTTCAGATTCGCACAACAGACAGTAGATTATTGTAAGGTTAAACTGATAATGCTAATGGTTTATCCCCACGACCGCTATATGTAACCGAGTTTACTTTTTAAATTGGGATTTCATGCTTTAAACGCAACAGTAGTCTATTAAAACTCACGTAGGCCATTAGCCTACACAAATAGCCATAGGCTACTCCAGGCTATTAGTTTGTGAGGTTGCTCAGGCTGCCAAAGGCATTTTAACCACGTCAGTCCTTTGTAGTTTTTCGAGAAATGACTCTCATCCCCATCCTTAGTTTACGGGAATTAGTTCCCGTCAAGTTCAGACAACCTCTTGTTACGGGATTCGTGGACGTCGTGGAATGTTCCTCTTTGTATGGCACATGGAATGTTTTGCCAAGACTGTGTTTTCCCTGCCTGCACCTTAAATATCATTCTGTTTCCCGTCTTACTGGAAACGACGGTCTTCAGCATACCTTCGGGATTAGTCATCTAGCGTTTAGACGAATGCAAGGAAGGCATATTAGACGAGCTACACGTGGAACCCACTGTCGGCACATATGACAATAGAAATGTTTCTTAAGGTTGTTATTTTCAGACTAGACCTAATATGTCCTTTCAAAGTCAATCCCGAAGCGGGCATGAACTAATATAACAATCAGTTTGATTTAGGACCCACGCGTCGCCAACATGAACTTGAAACATTGTTTCAGATTCGGAGACGATACTAAGGGCTTCATAATTTGGCATAACATTCTGACGGTTTTTGTGTGTAATTGTGAGTTAAAATCTAGCTTGATGTTGATTATTATCGTATTATAAAGGCTTGTTAACCTTCTTTCATTGTCTCAAGACAACACGAAGAAAATGCGTTCAAACACAAATGAGTAGCCAGATATTACATCTCTGTTTCTGTAAACTCTCCCATTGCATCATGGACAGGAGGTTATTGTGAAATCAGTGGGATGAAGACTGTGGGCTTTTTGTGTGATTCACTGTGTCACTAGGTTGCAAGGGTCAAGCATACCATAAGATTGCACATGGGTGATTCATTGTGTAGTGATTAGGTCGCTGCTGTGCAATGCTCATGAAAACAGTGAGGTTTCATGAAATCTAAATCTATTATTATTAAAAATCTAAATATCAAAATACTCTTAGAGTCATGAATTTGAATGGTGTTTGTTCTGTGGCCTACATTTTGAATGCTGACTTGTTTAGATGAGACTAATGTTCTTTATATATTTTTTCTCTCTTTCTCTTAAATAGAAATACCGTGTCGACATGCCGGGATCCAGTAGTGCCTTCATTCCGACAATTAACGCCATTACTACCAGTCAGGACCTGCAGTGGATGGTCCAGCCCACAGTCATCACCTCAATGTCAAACCCATACACACGCTCGCACCCTTATGGGCTCCCTGTGTCTAGTGGTACTGCTATCCTGGGGCATACAACTTTGTCCCGGCCAGGGGTGATTCGCTCCATCGGAGATACTCGTGGTCGACGCAAGAGAGATGAGCAAGTGAGAAACTTTTTTTTTTAGTCTTGTGCGTTCACATTCTACTTGTCGAATGGTACTTATGCATAGGGCAATTATGCAAGGCTAAAGAAGAAAAACATGTACAAATTATCCTCTCATGCAGTTAGTAGAAAGGGGAATGGTTAGTAAAAGCTTAAAATCACAAAGGCTTGGCAAAAATTATGATTACGCAATCTAGGAAATGCCCTAGTGTTTCCTGTTCTGTTCTTTTGTTAGTTGAAGTTGCTTTAAAAACATCATTCTCAAGAGGCTTGTTTGGTGCATTTTATATTCAGTGCATGGAAGGGGGGTACGAGTTTTGCTTCTTACTCAGCCAAACAAACCATCTATCACTGCTGGGAAACTGACACCTAGTTGGCAATTTAGGGTGTGTAGTTCAGAGCCCTCCAAATATGTTTTGCTTTTTTGCTCTCTATCCCTGTTTAGACATGCCCAGGCACCCGTAGTTGTATCGTAGTCCCCTCCCCTGATTTGAATCCTTGTCTTGTGACAAAAATGAGCCCCATGTTCAGGACATGTCCTAGTTCAAAGCAAAATTCCCTTGGACTTTAGGCTTGCTTTGCACTGTGGCTCCACCCAGTGAGTAATGTTGGTAATGAAACTTGATGTTTCAAAGGTCACTATCTTGGGATGAGAAGGTGCAAACTCCATGATGTTTGGCACAGATTACAATGACATTCTTTGGAATGGAATTAGGTATTGTAAAATGCAGTTATATGTGGGGTGCCTCAGTAGATCCAGTTTAATATGCTACACCTTTGAAAGGTTTGTGCGATCCACTCAGTAAAATTCAGCCGCCACAATATGTATGTGCAAATATCTTGCATGGAAAGATTCAAGATTTAATATGCTGCTTCAGTTCCATTCTGTCCAGAGAGGGCACAATTTATTTCAGGAAACTTATTAGTAGGAAAATGGATAGTCATGTAAATGTCAATATTCCATATTTCTGTGGAATTTCAAACAGTCTTCTTGAAATTGAGTATATGTTTTATCCCATTTAAGACGGACAAAGTGAAATATATAGAACACCTGATTATTTTTGGAAAAAAATAGACGCACACGTGCGTGCACACACACACTTTAGGAAGTGAAAAGTTCAGGGAAGGAAGGAAGTAACACAAAAACAGGGGCTAACAGGTGTGTTGAAAAGCATTCACTGGTGGAGACAGATTGCACATAGGGCCTACTTTTCTGAAATCCAGTACAACAAGTACATAGCGACATAGGCAAGTCTACTTTTTGTAATTATTGACCAAATTACAAAAATTGCAAACCACAGTGTTTTTGTGCGTTTCATGCCCGTTAAATAATTATAATCAGGATAGTTGATTTTATTACACCAAGCAAGGAGACAACTTGTGCTTGACTTGGCTTACAGATGTGAGAGGCTGGTTTATTTATTTTTTTAATTTTCTTATCTACTGTCTGACAAACCTAGCCTAAAACACTTTGCAAACATAAAATTTCAATATTGGTCAATATTTACATCAACTAAGGTATACAGGTTCAGACGATTAGTCACCATGCAAGGTTTTTGTTCACACAATGCTGTACCAAAAATGGGTGCGGCCAGTGGGGGTGGAGGGTGGGGAATAGTCTAGTGCCCCGCCCCTAGGAAGGGAAAAATCTCTTGTTTGTCTGGCCTGTTGCTTCAAGACAGAACTGAGTCGAATTGAGCACAAACAGGATTTTGGCCATTTGCTCATGGTAGGCCTGTGTCTTGATTTCAACTTCTGAGGAATGTCCCTCTCAACTCTAGTCCAATTTAAGATCTGAACATATTCCTCTTTTCCTTTCTTTTGCTTTCTTTTTGCTCCTTATTTGCTCCTAAGTTGGTTTCATGTTCCATCTAGAAAACAAATAAAAATGTAAACATGAGAGGCAAGGAAGTTTTTCAAAATAGCTTTCAGATTTGTTTCTCTTTCTGAGCTTGTATTTGCCAGGGTTACTTTTTGTGTTTAATCCACCACCAGCGGGTTCCTAGCCTCTTTTGTGTGTATTTCTCAGATGCATGAAGTTTTATTCCAAGACAAAAGGCATATTTGAGTGCTTGTGTGTGTGTGTGTGTGTGTGTGTGTGTGTGAGAGAGAGAGAGAGAGAAAGAGACAGACAGAGGGTGAAGGGAGGGAGAGTTGGATAATAACAAGTTATTATTTGACCTTAGCTGACTCCAGAGGAGAGGAGAAGAGAAGAGTGAGAAGAGAGAGGAACAAACTTGCAGCAGCCAAATGCCGCAACCGGAGGAGAGAGCTCACCGAGATGCTTCAAGGAGTAAGTTAGACCCACAAGGTCCTACTAGCTTAATGATGCAAAATGGCATGATGGAGATGTTAAACAGTGGCAAAAGTGACAAACCTGGTTAAGTGGTGGTAAGCCTGAGGCAGTGGTAAACCTGACAATACAAGAGCCTTTTAGTCCTCATTCTCTAAACTAAACAAAACAAGGAGGCTACTCTATTAAGAGGATTACCTCTTCCTCTAGCTTAACCTCCACAGGTTTACCACTTGACCACTTACTTAGAATTCCCCCAGGACACATATTTACAAAGCATTTTATCTTTATGTTGCTGGTGGCATGACTTAAAGGACTTGTAGGCTCGATGAAATGCCATTTGGAAATGTCAGAAAGTTGTAAACATTAGGAAGATGCTCATATACTCTTGTTATGCCGTGGCTCATATATCTTCATATAGGCTCATATACCCTTGTTATGCTGTGTCACCAGGAGACAGAGAAACTTGAGGAAGAGAAGGCAGGTCTGCAAAAAGAGATCGAGACACTCCAGAAAGAGAAGGACAAGCTGGAGTTCATGCTCGTCGCTCACAATCCTGTGTGCAAGCTTCCCCCAGACGACCGGCACGAAGGTGATGCCCAACAGTGCACACCGCTGCCTCTGACCATGCGGGGCATGGTACAGCGATGCCAGATGAATCACCTCAACCCAGTGGTGGTGAAACAGGAACCAATGGAGGACGAGGAAGATGAAGATGAGGTGGGGAAGCTCCAACCTTCTGTCATTAAGCCCATCAGCATGGGAGGCGCCATGTTCTGCTCAGAAGGGGAGAGCCTTAACACGCCTGTGGTTGCAGCCTCCACTCCAGTATCCACACCCAGTGCGCCCAGTCTCATCTTCACCTACCCCAGCATGCTGGAGCCTGAGAGCCCGTCCCCGTCATCCGAGTCCTGCTCGAAGGCACACCGTCGCAGCAGCAGCAGTGGAGGCGACCAGTCCTCAGATTCACTCAACTCTCCCACCCTCCTGGCTCTCTAAAAAGAGCGACGATGCCCCAAGCCCTCCTGGAACCCCCATCCTAAGCCATGTGGGTGCATTTAAAAAGGCAAGCATTTGCCTTCTGGTGATGGAGAGAAACCCTCAAGGGCTAAATCACTTGACTTTGTTTGTCACAAATTATGTGATTTTTCCCCTGATGTTTGCATTGTTGTCTACACTGTATACACAGTCTCAGTCATTCACCATTTCATCTCAAAACATTCGATAGACTTTCCAAGACAGATATTTAAAGACAATAATACGAAAGGGCATGAAGGCTACAATGATTATACCTGAAAAAATAGCCATAGAAATCCAAATATTTTGTTATCAACATCATCAAAAAAATTGAGGCTGTATTGCTGAATTCTGTTCAAGTGTTTGTGGAAAAAGGTCTTCATACCCTGACACTGGTATACATAGGTGACTGCCAAATGGACACAATAGATTCAACAGTCTTGAGCATACACAGCCTCAAATAAAGAACTCTGGACAGTACAGAGATTGTGACCTGTCCTTCTACATCCCATCCTATATATATACATATATATTAGCCATGTTGATATTTTCAGGTCCTCTGTTGTGACACTGTGTTCTGTCATAGACGTAGCGTTTCCTATTCATATGAATATTAAGTCTAAACTCACTGGTTTAGCCTCCCATTCAGTTTCTCAAAGAAAAATCAATTGAAACCCTAATGATTACAACACTGTTCTGTGACGGGTTGAAAGGCATAGACCAATACTTTTGCATCAATTTTCTATCTTTGATAAAGGATTTTAAAATATGACGTCAGGGATTTTTCATCTACGTGATTGGACCTGCTCATGCACAAGCATTACCGAGACGAATTGCACAGTCATGTTAGATTGGGAAGTTATTTTGTACTGTGAGACAAGATGCTCAGATATAACAGGTCAAACCTACCACCCTTTACAACATGGCAATATGACCTTTTCTTTGGGAGACACTGTGGTTTACAATATTAACTACATATTTTGTAAATATGTTTTGTATATGTATATGCAGATAAGTTAAAACATCTCAGACCTACAGTAGATGTGTACATCTTGCTGAATCTTTTCGAACGGAGTGGATTTGCACTTTTTGACCTGTACATTGTACTGATGATGGAAGCCATTTGAAATTGGACTCCTCATTTGCTGGGCAGATGCTGTACACTGTGTGCCATTGAGGAATCATGTCCTCTCATTTTTGTTGAAAGGAACTAAAGTAAAATGCATATCAGACAACTCAGACTTTTGTACGCATTGAGCGTTTACTTAAACATTCCGAAGGAACGTGATGAAGGTACAGAAAAAGATCATTTTTTGTGGTGGTGGTCATGCGACTGAATAAATCCTAATCAATTTGTTGTGCAGGGAGCAGCAAATAGACAATTTTAAGAAAGTAGAAAATAACAGTTATGTTTTTGCTGATATGTTTATTTAAGGAGTTTTGAGTCGTTACGTGTAGTGGATGGTTAAATGAAAATTCAGTAACCGTATGCAGTTACATGACAAGTTTTCAAAAGTGGGTGGACTGTGGAAAAGTCACAAATTGATACCAAAAAAAGAGTGTGTGATATAAATTCTCATTTTGTTCATTTGTTTTAATCTGTAGAAATGTGGAAAAGCCATGAAGTGTAAAACCTTTGTACATGCACTGCTTTAAGTATTTAGCTTTTTCAAATGCTTTATAATGAAAAAAGTCTTTGTAATGAAAACAAGAAAAACAGCAATATGTATGGCAGTATTTGTTAATTTCATTATTTAGAAGTGATGACGGTAATAAAATGGTTTTCTCAATAGTTATATTTCAATGTAATGTGAGCGTGTATTAATGGAAAATGCATTTCCTAATGAAATTTTTTGTGGTGTCCTTTCCTTCAATTCTGTCTTTGCCTCTCTTAACCACTGGATAGTCTGAAGAAATATCTCAAAGGTTATCTTAACTTTGAGAATGATAAAGACCAAAGTCACAAGTTATGCCTCTATAAAATACTGGTCATTATAAATGTTGATTACCACAGTCAGATGAGACATCCAGTCTAGTGTCACAGTTTTGGTCTGTATTTATACATCTCAAGTTCCATGATAAAGGAACACTGGATATCATTTCAGAACTGTCGAAAATTAAGTGATTACCACTTTGAGTGTTATGCCTTTTAATAAATGAGGACAGTGATAACTTTCTGAAGGAAGATGTTTATTTTTTGTTTTGTTTTTACATGTTGAGGCAGAACTAAACAGGACCGCTTCATGCTTCCCATATACTGCATTGTAAAGTTGCTCAAATACAAGACACTATTGACATGTTTTCTATCGATGTGTGTTAAGAACTCCAGACATCGTCGATGACTGCTGAGAGATTCACAGTCTCTGATGCGTCTGGAGTGAAGGGTAGGGTCCATTCAGTTCTTACTGTCACAATGACAGGCATTGTTGAGCAGTGGTATAGCCTTTTAGTCCTCGTACTGAATATGCTTGTTTTTCCTGCTGAGCTGTGTGGTGTTTGATTACAGTGTTGACATGTTACTTAATCAGTGAATCCACACCCTTTACATTGTTTGAGAGCTGTAAATCTGATTCATTTGTCTGTTGTATTCTTTGTTTTTCAATAAATTGCTTTGGTGTTTAAAAAGTGTCTTGTTTACTCAGACTCTGAGACTTAAGCTACATTACTAATAGATCACAACAGTTCCAAGCGGCTTCTTCATAGAATGGCTGTAACATGCAATGTGCCATTATGAGATAATGGCACTGAAACAGGTCTACCTTTATGTCAAGATGTTCAGTTATATGTAACTGGACTTCTTTTTGGAGACTGAAGAGGTTTCACAATTGTCACATAATATGAAGTGTGGTCGACAGCTCACAGTTACACCCACAGTCCCGAGATAAATCTCCTGGTCTTCCCATCACCAGGCCAGAACTAAAAAAGCCTTTTGGATGAAAGGTGAAACATCTTCAAGCTCCAAAAAGAAGTCCAGTTGCATATAAATGAACACCTTGATTATCATGACCTGGATGAATGGCAATCTTCAGGCATCTACCATTATGCTTTACGAGCAATATTTTGTGTATTGTTGTTTTTCTTGTTTGTTGTGCTTAGATTGCTTAACTGTTTTCTTTGAATTTGTGTCTGAAGATACAGTGATTTGGACCTGCCCACCTCATTTTAAAAACATAATTTTGATCTCCAGAGTTGATTGAACGTGATGTGAGGAGGAGCATGTTAGTTAAGTCAATAGTGCCCCCTTGTGGTACTAAAGAGTAGACTCCTGCTTTCTTGCACTTTCCCAGGTTTTCTCCTTTGAGTTGTAAGTAGGCTAATGAAAGGGCCTCTACCCTAAACGATATTACAGTTATGTTTGGAGGAATATTGGCCTATTGATACATATGAATGCAGAATGGCATATGTTAAGCAGATGCATGTTGTTGAATTTATAACATCATAACTTGAGCATAGCAGCTTTATTTTGTATCATGCTCCATTTCATTCATCATAAATTGATTATAAATGGTTCATCAAAACTAAACAAACATCAAACCAAAGATGCAAAGTTAATCCCAAAGTAAGATTTCCTGTAATTCACAGACATATTGAATATTTAATGAAACAGAACAGTAAGATCAAATTCATCATTCCTCAAAAATATATCCCATCTTCATACAAAATCAGAACAATGCAAATGGGTTTGAAACAAAATGTATTGACCATAACTTACGACATTACAGATTCATTCTAGATGTATTAAATAAAGCCCAAACACTGCATGAAACCCAAATAATGGATCGTACGGCTTACTTGCACTTCCTACGTAATGCAAGTATTTATTCAGACTAACTTATAAATGAGAAGATACGTAGTCATGTGCAAATCTTCAAATGACTTTTCCAATAGATTTCACAGTCTGTTGACTTGTCAAATGTCTTTGGTTAACAAAATGTCTTCAGTTCCTTCAGATTTCCACATTTATTTAGAAAAATTAAATACATCTCATTCAAGGCCCAGAAGTGCATTCCAATCCCCACTATTTCTCTCACATCACCATTTCAACAAAGGGCTACAAATTTGCCATGTCAACAAGGGGCTACATTTGCATTTTCACACTGCTGTGTGTTGTGATTTTTTTTTTTTAAATACAATATAAAGATTCAACTTTGTAATTTATTCATGTGTCATATGATTTGATATTCTAATAACTGAATAACAATTATAATCATCGGTAATTACCAACAAACATAACAAATCTTCATCACATAAGGGAGGTTGCAGTGTTGTTAAAGTAAAACCAGTAATACTGCACAGTGGTGACAATGAAGAAGGAAATATAACTGTGCGCACTGTTTTCGTTTTAATAACTTATACTGATTATTCACGTCATGAATCAGACATACGGGTGAATAATTGATTTCTATGAAAGCCAATCAAGCTTAGCTTAGCTACCTAACAAAAGAAAATGCTCAATCTGATCTGCTCCATGTTCAGTGTTCATTCTTGCTATTCCTACAATGCACAGTCTTGCACTATATCGGGTCTTCTTAACTGGATTTTTGTGCACTGAAGACAGAAGGAAACCAACGATGTCTACAGCAGGGTGTCGTTTGATGCAGAGGGTTCGAGGCTCAAGTATCGTGCCGCTGGTAGTCTCCTCTCTGTCCACCTGTCTTGGCGAGCAGTTTGATGTCGCTGATGACAATGTCACGACTGACAGCTTTACACATGTCATAAAGGGCCAGTGCTCCCACAGTGACAGCTGTCAGTGCCTCCATCTCCACACCAGTCTGACCACTGGTACGGCAGGTAGCCGTGATGACAACTGTTTCCCCATCCTCTTGCAGCTCCACGGAAACGGCTACGTGGTCCAGCGGGAGAGGATGACAGAGAGGAATGAGTGTAGCCGTCTGCTTTGCCGCCATAATGCCCGCCAGCCGTGCCACACTCAACGCATCACCCTTTGCCAGCTGGTTGTCACGCACCAGACTGAATGCCCGGCGTCCCAGCAGTACACTGGCACTGGCTGTTGCTGAACGTCGCGTTGTGGCCTTCTCACTGACGTCCACCATGGAGGCCTGACCCCTGGCATCAGTGTGAGTCAGTGACTCAGACATGGGGAGGCTCTTCATCTGCTGTCTAGCAGATTCATCTGTTATCTGTTGATTGGCATCATTTGCTTGACCATGAGTCTGTTGAGCTCTTTGCAGTAATGGTAGCGGCTGCTTCATGAAACTGCCCTGTGCAACACTGTTGAGTGGTACAAGGAGACTGGCAGAAATTGGGCGTGAAAAAACAGTAGTCTTTAGTGCAATAAGTCCATTGTGGCCAAAGTGATTGTGCGTGTCTGCTTTGTTTTTTGTGTGCAACCTACAAGCAACACCAGAGGTTCCACCACTAAGATGACCTACAGCCACTTCACCATCTCTAGAGATACTACAGGCCTCCACAAAGGCACTTTTCTGAGGGACCTTTGCATATCCACAGGCCATAACTAGTCTATGCGTTTCTGGAGCTTTAGTGCCTGCATCCAGGAGAAAATCGGCATCTTGAGGGTCTGTGGGGTGTAGTCCTGCTGAGGCTGATGTGAGGACTCTGGACTTGGCTAAATGAAGGTAAGTTAGAACAGAATCAATTTCTCCTCCTGGCCACAACAGATGCATACTGGGGGTGATGAATCTGATACTGTACAACAATTCTGTTACTATAAGATTATATACTGCTATGCTCTATGTAGTGAAAAGATAGTGGGATGATGTTTATAAAAATAAAACAATAAAGTCTACAATTACAACAATAATTCCATGGCCATGCTTCAAATGCCTAGAGACTGTGCTGACTGAACAAATTTCATTTTACAACAAGTAAATGGTCCAAAAAACTTCTCCAGGTTGTGCTTTTGTGGGTAACATACAGGTATGACACCGTGAAGGTGCAATGCTACAAGACTAATAGTGTACATACAATCACACACAATATCAAGGAAGTAGGAGGTTACCTAAAGCACAGTCACCCACCAATGAGGATCATGGGTCTGTTCTTCATCTGAGAGATACTGAACATGCCTGTGAGAGGAAGAAAGAGAACAAAGTCATACAATCGATCCACTATGTGTTTGTTACACATAGTAGACTGCAGAGGGCAGAGGGTGCAACTTCAGAGGAAGCCCCTCTGGGTAAATCATTTGCTGGTAGGAAGGGTAAAGGCTAACTTATAGTCCAAGTGTTACTTGATAGAAAATATTGTTGACTGATATTGTGATGCTAGGGGCTTTGATAGTCTTGAGCCAGTGATACAACCTCAAAAGGAACACCACCTTGTTTCATATCACAACATTTACATTTTTCAATGTTACATTTTATCGCTAAAAAAGGTAACACAGACACACACAATGACTACACAAACACATAGCAGACTGTTTAACTGTGAACTTTGAGTTGCCACCCATTAAAAGTAACCTTTAGGTCACATTTGGTGGCGTGACACTTGTAGACTGGACTGTAAATTGTCTAGAACAAAATGTGAGAGTATACGTTTTTTGTAACCTTTGAAATTAAAGCATTGTTGTTCTAAATGTAATGTATGTTTGTTGAGGAAGAACTTGACACATTACCATAAGGATACAGCCTACAAGACCTTATAGTCACTGAATCCTTATCAGACTATTTAAGTAATATCAGTCTCTAATAAGGACAAACTCTCTGATACATAAATGTTATAAATAAATGTTACTCGCAAATAAATGTTATGCTGACAACCAACTCATTGATATGGAAAATTACTTATTACTTATGACACTGGCTAAAATACTGTTATCATTGGGAAGTGAGTCAGATATCTTTACATCTACATTTACATTTATGCATCTAGCAGATGCTTTTATCCAAAGCGACTTACAAAAGCGCATAAACATTCAAGCTACAGCACAATTAAAAATAACTAAGAATACATATTGCTAACATAAAATTTGCAGTATTTTGAGATGAAAGTGCAATAGTGTATTTAAAAAGTGCAGCATGATATAAAAAAGTGCAGTATGTTTTGCAGTATCTTCAATAGAATGTATTGAGCCACAGTGTATTTGACTGTGAATTAGAGGCCTTAGAGATTAAAGTCATACACATACACACACCTGCATGCTGCTTCTTCTTGCGGCCCACGGCAGCAGAAATGATCTGCAGCAGCTCCTCATCTGTGGCTCCAGAACGGAGTACATCTCTCAGGGACACCTCAGAGTTCCCAAACAAACACACCTAAAGTACATACAACACACATGTGTGTGAGGTGTGTAGTTCCAGACAATCAGATTTTGTGCATGATGAGATTTTTTGTGTACCATGGTTCAATATGACTTAAGATCTGAACTAATCAAAATTACAATGTAATTAAAGCCCTGTCCAGTCTTACTACTCCCTACCTCAAACACTTCCTCTTTCCAAAGTGTTTGCTTCACAAAAAATCATGTGATGATGTACGCAATCTGGTGATTGTGAAAGGGAATTCAAAGCACTGATATAACCACAGCTTAAAGGGCTCAGTTGAGATGGCTGGCTGGCCGGCCTTGATTTTGATTTTGAACTCAATTTTGACTTTTTTTATCGTGCAAACGTCTGTGATGCAAGACCAGAATGCAATGCTTTAAGCTAGTCAGCCTGCCAGCCATCTCAAATGAGCCCAATATTAAAACATCTGAGCATGTGTACCTTAAGGTTGCCATCTGCTGTGATGCGCAGACGGTTGCAAGAGCCACAGAAGTTGTCTGACATGGAAGTTATGAAACCAATCTGGCCCTGGAAGCCAGGAACTTTGTAAATCTACAGCGGGAGAAAAACAACTTGAAAAATCCTTGCCAGCATTTCAACATTTTTTCAAACACTGTGTCAGCAATGCGGTTAAGAGAGAATGACCACACATTGAAATGAAATGACAATAAAATGTCTGCATCCTGACCAAAGTGGCACACTGCTCAAAACTAATGACCACCCTCCATTACAGTGTTGACAGCCCCCTTCATAATAGTGCTGGTTAAACAAAACAGTCATGCATATTAACTTCATAATAACTTCATATTAACATATTAACATTCAAATGCATTTACAGACAGCAGCATTTCATAGCCAGGGAATTTAAAGAGTGAGTGGGGGGGGGGTAAGGACCACATCAAATAAATATCAATAGTACCATTCATATTTGTATCAGGTTTGAACATGCATTAAATCAACTCAGTGCTATTTAACAGTATTAAAATGCTTGCAGGCTAACTTTAATTGAGAGAGACTGCAACAAAACCAGTTTCATTCATGAAACCATATGTAAGACTAATGCAAGAAATATAGCAGGGTTTGAGCATTAATAATCACATTCAGTGTGAAATGGCCTTACTGCAGTGCCAACGAAAGTTTATCACATTAATATTTGACTCAAGACAGATGAAGACTAATGAACACAGCAGACTCAACACTGACCTTTCTAAGGAAATAATTTTCTTACTAATTCCAATGTCCGAAGAGAGTTACAATTGTGACTATAATAGTTTCATTATTCAGTAATCATTATTAAGCCTATTTCTGCCTTTGCAGCGAAGAGACATAAAAATGTGTCGCAGCCGACTGACCTTGGCGGTGTTTGACTCTGTACCTGGCAGAAGCTCCAGGTGTGGCCATTCCTGCTTGATGTGGTCCAACATCTCTTGGTAGCTCACCATTTTCTTAAAATTCCACTTGTTTCCTGAGAAAGCATCAAAACCATCACATTACCAGAGACCAAGTCACACTTTAAAGCAGTGTAAAGGAGTTTGTTTGGGGCAAATAAGCTCAAAAACATGGCAAAACAAACAAATAACAAATATATTTCAGATCCTTGCTTTCTGTTTACGATCAAATTCAGACAACTAAAGCTTTTAAACTTCTGTATTGCCTTTGATTAAAAATCACAAAATCACACATTAAACATCCAGTTAATTTAGGGAATAAAAATATTTAGCTATGCTTCCATAAATGTAGCTACATTATATGCACATCCTGTCAGCATTTTGCCAATTAGGACCATGACAACATCCATCACAGCATTCGCTACTCCCAAGGCACATGAACTGTTGAGTTGTCATCGTCATTACCACACCATGCAACTCACCATCAAAAGGCATGTACTCAATGAACCGCACTTCCAAGGGCTTCTTTTCTGTCAGAGCCACAAAGTTAAGAATCTCATCTTCATTCATCCCACGCATCACCACGCAGTTCACCTGCAGCAAGAGGGTTATGCACTGACCTTTACATAAATAAATATTCTGACCTTTAAATATCTCAGTGCTGCTTATACAGTATGTGCAGATGAAGTGAGAAATAGTGAGATTTAGTCTATACCTAGCAAGTGATATAACTCAAAAAAAGGAATGCACAACCTTGGTAATACCACCAGAGACTTTTTAACATTCAAAAGTCTCTAAATGTCTGTAATTGTAAAAGTAAAACCATGTAAAAATGTTCAAAGCATCTTCAGTTATACTGTAACTTCTCGAAACAGAAGCAGAACTGCATATGGCTTACAGCACCAATTAACAATGACCAAAAAGCACTACCTAGTTTTAAAAACATGATTCAATAATACATCATATTTAACATTACCTTGACTGGACTGTAACCCATCTCAATGGCTTTATTGATGCCCTCCATGACTTTGTGAAACCCTGTAGGATACAAATATTATCACAGATGTCTAGTTGTGTGTATCATTCAGTGGGACAGTGGTGGTGGTTAAGGATAGTATGCTAGTAGCCTGGAAATTGTGGGTTAAAATCCCAGCTGCCACTGTTGTGCCCTTGAGCAAGGCACTTAACACTAAGTTGTTGTAGGGGAGATTGGCCCTGATGTAGTTGATAGTTCACAAATGTAAGTCGCTTTGGATAAAAGCGTCTGCTAAAATGCATAAATGTAAATTCATTAACTTCAAATAAAAAAAATGTTTGCAGTGAAGACTTGGTTGGAATTGTACACACAGAGAGTAGTGCAGACAAATCACATGTTTTTGGCCTTCATAATTTCTGAGGATAATCTCTGTCTGACACACCAGCCAAGCTGTCTGTGACTGAATCCAGCATGAAAATAACTCTAAATGTCTGCTGTGCACGCTGGCGCTGCTGAAGCCACCTTAGAAATACTCTTTAAAATGTTTAAGATGTCCTGAAACACTAACAATAACAATTAAAAACCCGGTTAACTTCTGTTCACCATTAACATATTGATGGTAATCATGCAGTGCTAGAACTGTGAAAACAGGATGCACAATATCAATCAATATCAATGCCTCCGACAAGCGCTGTAAATACACAGGTGAACAGGCGAATAAGGCCTCACCTTTCCGTCTGACGATGAACTCGAATTTGGCAGGCACCAAAGAGTCTAGGCTAATGTTGAGCAGATCTAATCCAGCTTCTTTGAGACCAGGAAGGAGGCGAGTCAAATTCAACCCATTAGTCGTCACGGCTATGGTTTTCAAACCTTCCAATTTCCGCATTTCAGCTAGAAATGTGAAGATATAATAAGACAGACACCACAAAAAAAGATTAGGTGCTTCTGAATTGTGGGCATGACAGAATCCTCCTATGTGGACTATGTAATGCTAAGATGTACCATTCAAATTGGCCCATATTCCATAACTAATGCTGTCTGACTGACTGTGTCATGTGTTACTCAAAGACATATTTAGGGATTAGCAATGGTAAGAGACCGTACTGCCATATTTGCCACTACTTGTTACATATGCCACAAGTACAGTTACTTTCTCACTTGGTCTCAAATGTATTCACTCATTGATTTATAAGATGGCATTTTTATCCAAAATGACTGGCAATGAGGACTGATATTTAAGCTATAGTGAATAAGGTAAGCTTGGAGTAACACTGAATACTAGCCTTGCAGAAAGGTGCTTGACAGTTAGACAATGATTTTCATGACAACTGCAATGCAATGAGTCAGATTGCAGTTTTTCTACAACGATATACTGATAAGACACATTTTTTCAAGGATTTTCAGTCCTGTATGTTTTCAAAACAGGCGAGGTACATTCACACTGCTTTGGTTATGAGGTGAATAAAGTAAGTATCACAAAAGTGAAAGGCACCAACAAGTTTATGCCTAGAGAGCTTCAATAGCTTTGCCCATAAAATTGGCCCAGTCTGATCTAAGGTCATCTTCAGGGTAAGTAGGGCTAATGACCTTGGGCCTCAAGCTGTGAGAACAAAAAACATTTACATCTCCAGTGTCAGGCTGAATGCCCCAGAATATTACCTGTAAAACCCATAATGCCCATAATCCTTTCTCAATAATCAACAAAATAACACACAATCATAATGAGAACAGATTAATTCTCCTCTATTCCAAAAAACACTTTCATGGACTTGAATGGGAGATTAGTAATACAGTGTTGAGATTGTCTTGTAGACTTGTTTCTGCAACTGTGCAACTAGTTATACTCCCTTTCCTGACTTCAACACCAACAGTCACAATGGACATTACCTGAACTTCAAAGGCAGTTCAACTGCCATGTGGATTTCAGACTAAAATGGCAGCATTTTTGTCATCAAGCTGTTATGACACACACACACACACACACACACACACACACACACACACACACACACACAGCCCATTTTGCCACAGCCTCATCCTCACCAATGATATGCAGCACATCCGGTCTGATTAAAGGCTCTCCACCTGTTAATCGGATCTTGTCCACACCCTCCTGAACAAAAAGTTTGGTCAGAGTCAGAACTTCTTCAGTGGTCAGTAGCTGGGAACGAGGAGTTAGCTTGACCCCTTCCTCAGGCATACAGTACTGGCCTGCAAGAAGCAGTAAAGACTGATGAATCCATTACAATTAATGCTTAGCCATTGAAGATGATATGAACACACAATAAACACACTTTACACTTCACATTAACAATTAAGTATGATTGACAGCACTTTACGTACTGATTGTAAGGGCACACAGTATACTTACAACGAAAGTTACATCTCTCAGTCAATGAGATGCGCAGGTAATTGTGCCTCCGTCCGAAAGAGTCCGTCAGGAATGCTGAGAAAGGCAAGACCTCCTTTGTATTCAATACCCGTTTAATGCCCCCGGGAACCTAAATGTTAAAATCAGTTAGGAATGTAGTAGCATACACACAATAAAAGAACTCAGACTGTTAAATAAAATTTCCAAGTTGACATTTCCATTGGCCAAAGCACTTTTTGCAACCCCCATCAACCTCCCTGAATGAACAGAGTTGATTCCTGCAAATACGTATCTTATGGACACCTTTGTTATGACAACATGAAGAGTCCATCAATAGGCCTAACTGCCATAGAAAGAGTAGAGGTTACACACGACTAAAAATGATAGGAGAGCTAAAGTTTAAATCTAGGAAGGTACTGTTAAGTTGGTATGCTGCAAAAAGTAAGCCTACAGTGTACCATATAAATATACTGATAGGTCAATTACAACATGATTATTCATGTATAATATATGAACATAAAACAGGGGTGGCCTAACTTATCTGTGTGCGGGCCACATACTGAAAATCTAAGCTGCCAAGGGCTAATTTTACAAATTTAAAGTGTAAGAGCGACTGTGTTTTAGATTAGAGAGGCCACAGGGCATTTAAAACATTCTATATGATGATGCTACAAAGCTTGATGACAAGACTATTAACAAACATATCACTCTAACAGTACAGACTGTGATGTGCAATGCATATAATATTAGATTAATGTAACAATGGGCCACAATATGCTTAATTTTTTTTACTTCATGGCAGGCCACTTGAAAGGGAGCAGAGGGCCATAACTGGCTCCCAGGCTGTAGTTTGGCCACCCCTGATAAGAAGTGACAGTGACACTAAACTATTTCCACATGTTCCTGGCTATGCCACACCTTATACATAGACTACCCCAGACCTATTTTCATGGATTGTAGTCTGATGCCATGGAATAGACCTCTTAGTTTTGTCATTAAGAAATATATTTCAAAAAAATAAACTTGGGCCTGCAAATATATATGCCTGTACCTACACATCCTGAGCATACTTCGGATGAAAACAGTAGCCTATACTGCAAAACAATAACCAGATCACATTCGAGCATCCACAGCCAACCAGAAACAGATCAGACCATATAAGTTATCACCAGACATAAATATGTGCCGAGCGAATGCAGTTCTAAGAAAACAGTAACAGTGAATTGGTTAATAAATGACACAGCTAAAACTGTGGTTTCACAACCACAATGAAATGTGTCACCACAGACCTAGAACAGGTGCTGATACTTACAGAATTAGTTTTCAGAGTTAACGCACTTCTGTAGGCTGGGCCACTTGGTGCTAGTTTGTTTTCTTGTAGAGTCGCACTTGAGGACCACCACCGCTGAGTTACCAGCTCAGTAGCCCGCTTATAAAAAGCCATTGCCTTTGCATGTCTATTTAAGCTAAGGCAGAACTCCCTGCTGTTTAATGCCATTATAGTGTCCCAACCTCAAAACCTAAACGCTTAAATTGTCTGCATCTTCCCAACTTGGTGGCTAAGTCCAAGTCCAAGACCGGAGCAGTTGTCGCAAGATCTTCGTCAGTGGGGGAGTATCCTATATTGTAACCAATAAGCTACTTGTCCCACTGTATTATGGGAGATGTAGTTTATTATTTGTCACTTGGAAGCATGTGTACTTTGTGAATCGAGTTTGTACTTTGACGACAAAACAGCCATCTGATCACGTTTGAGTCGACTCGGAACATATTTATTGTCCTCCGAAGTACTCGGCTCTTTATCTAAAGTTTATCTATGACTTTAACTATGACTACTGCAGCTGTGGTTGGAAATGTAATTAAAAAAAAAAGGATGGCCACAGGTGATGTCTGGGATGAGGTTGTGGTGATGGTGGGGGGGTGGTAGCGAACACAGCGTATATCAGGGAAAGGGGGGGTTGGTGAAAGCAGGGGTGGGGGCAGTGTGTTGTGTGTATGTAATGATGGGAGGGGCTTGCTGATAAGGCGCAGTGGGGTGAAGGGTGGGAAGGGGAGGTGTGCTGTGCCTCGCTGTGGGGCAAGGGCTACCGGTGAGGCAGTGGGGTGGAGGGACGATTGGTAGAGTGCTGTGCGTGAGTTTGTGTGTGAGGAGTGGGCTAACTGGTTATGCAGTGGGGTAGAAGGTGAGAGGGGGCAATGTGCTATATGTATGTGTATCACTTGCAGGTGATGTCGGTGGTGTGTGTAAGGGGAGGAGCATTGTGCTGTATGTGGTATAGTTTGGGGAGCAGAAAGGCAGACCAAACAAGGTACCGAAGGCACCAAGCAAAATTATTTCTGGGAAAAAGAAAAACAGGCAGCCATAAACCTTATGCTGGAAGCTGATCTAAAATTCATTCCAGCCCGCTGGTCTTTGATGGCTTGACTTATGGGGTCACCAAAAGCACATGCTGGTGCATCCCAGGTGCGCTCCATCAAAGATCATTAAATACTTCTCCACTTTTACCGGAGCTTCTATTAAATTTCTCTGCTTTTACTCTCTCTGCCTCCATCCTTCCACCTACCCTTACAATACCCCTGGATGCACAAGTACGTCAAGTGTTTTACGTTCCCCGCCGTACGTCGTATCCTAGCAACAGATGCAACAAAACCAAAAAGTGAACGAGGAGAAGAAACACTGGGCGTCCGGGGTGAAAAGGGGGGAAATCCAACAGAATCATACATTGCCTACTCATTTATCCAGCGAAAATGGTAAAACAGGCTATTCAGATCTTTGCACGAGTTAAACCCAACAAGAATTCAACGTCGGTGAGTGATTAACCTTTAATGTGAACGTCATTGAGCACAATCATAAGGCCATGCAGAGTCAACGCTAAAACGTTGGAAGTTTTTCCAAGTTATCAACTCCTATTAAAGATGTTGTAGCATACATTACGCAAGTGGTAATTATTAGACTACTTTGAAATTATGCCCTACTAAACTATTGTGTGCGGGACTTTTAGGTTGGTTTGCGGCAACTAAATGATAGGCCAAATGTAAACACTGAGACTCCTTACAAGTGAAAACGCGGCAATGTTGAACAGTGGTGCATTGAAAGCTCTGTTGTTGGCCTAACGTTATTGTTTCATTTTTATCCAAGCCGTGTAGAATAGTCAGTGTATTAATTAATTGTCTACTTCCGCTTTTGTCTTTTATTTGTAAATGACTTCAGGTGTATAGCCTACACTGTGCACAATGCATACTGCCTTTATGTCGATTTAAATTCAGATTCAGATTTAGATTGGTGCTGGTATGATGGCCACATTGAATGAGGTGAAGGCACGAGCTACAGTGTTCAGTTGTGGTTTGTGATTGGATTTCTGATCTCAGCCCTTAGTGCAGACATACCTTGTAATTAGCTGAGGTCTGAAGCAAACAAGACCAGATCATAATACCATGTCTGAAAGGGGTAATCACAATACTCATTCAGTCACTTGTGCAGTCAATAAGTTGGCTGAAGGCCACACCAGATTTTGATATAACTTTTGGTACTTTGATGTCTGTGCATGTGGTGAATGTTCACCCTATAATGCTGTTGATGGATCCAGCTTTCTTAGCAGTCTTTCTTGGTGTTATTGTCATGACTTGTTCCCACTGATATTGGGCAACATTTCTCCTACTTTAAGAACTGTAATCTGTAGGCAGAACATCTGTTGTTGCTTTCAGAATGCAAATTATCATGATCATCCAATCAGAGCACATGGAGACAGTTACTGTGGTTGCCCAGTAGCACTGCTAAAAAGTCAACCCATGTGTCACTTTAAAGCTGTTATGACATCTTGAACGTATCTTTGAATTCAGTTGGACTGTAGGCTATGTAATGCAACATGATATAGAAAAGTTGGCTGAAGTTGGTTCAATGGATATATGGACAATTTGGTGCTTAAACCTTGGTAGGCCAAGGTAGCCTATTTGGTGATCAGAGACACAGGTGACTTAGTCATCGTTATACAACAGTTAAGTTACATTTTCTGTAGTGCTCAGCTTGAACGTGACCCATCGCTGTGCCTTCTTCCTGACTCTGCTTAGTCATTGTGTTATGATTCATGGAATAATTGGGCAAGGGTCACCAGATTTGAAGTCAGCAGAGCTAACAGCGTTAGTACCAACCGTTGCTGCAGTAGGGTGTGTCCTATGTTCTAAAGCGAACCACACACCAGTTCTAATAAATATGTCACACTCCACTTTCGATGTTTGATTACTTAGATTCGATTACTTTAGCACTGAACCATTATGCCACCACATCATGTTGATTATGAATCAGTTCTATTTTGTCAGTACCAGTGCCTGTCCGTAAAGTCCATTGTTTGTGAAATGTTTGTCAGTTGAAAAGCTTGGCACTGCTCTGTGGAGGCAAGTGTGTCTGTGTACGTCTGGCATATTGGCTAATATTTAAAGAGCAGTTTCAGCAGTTTCTGTACAGCACCATACATTTTTGTTTTTTTCATATTTAAGGCAAAGATTGTTTTTTAAGGAACAAATACACTGAGTATGATATTGGAATGGAGCAATTGATCTAAATATATGATTATCTGTAGGTTTATTCTGTGGATGACGATGGTCAGTCGCTGGACTTTGAGGTACCTAAGGATCTTGCTGATGGCTTTATCAACAACAAGAGGGACAAGTACAGATTCAGGTAATATGGTAGTTTAGAGTGGAAAAGGTTAAACTATTATACCACATATTGCATATAATACTATTCTTATACTATAGCAACTGCCATTTTCCAAGTATAGAAGAGGCCAGATAAAACTGAAGCTTCTTGACAGGACAAAAAAAACCAACACCAGAACTATTGTCTCAATAACATTAAGTGGACATTAACAAAATATACATTTTGTTAATGTTAATTTTTCCTGAAGGTTCCAGAAGATTTTTAATCAATCTTGCAAGCAGGATGAGATTTTTGAGATGATCGCTAAGCCTGTAGCTGACAGGTAAGATGGATCATCTGTACATTTTACTGGGTGCGTTGTAGTGTTGAAATGTGGAAATAAGTAATATGTGACTATTTGTTTTACCAGAGTTAGATGAAAACTCTGGCGCATTTCAACCCTCTGCCTTGTTGCTTGAGGTCATGAAGTGCTGTGGTTAGGACAAAGAGTGAGAAAATTTAATGACAGAATGCAGACAGAATCGCCAGTTGGCACCTAAAGCTAACCAAGGGGGGTAAGGAAACGAAGACGGAGTCTCTTTGACCCCACTGGTTAGCTTTAACGGCCTTCACAAAAAAACAAAAACAATGATGAATTGAATTATGAAATTAATTATTAACAGTTCGGCCCAAGCTCTAACAGTAGGCATCCCATCAACATCAACTGCTCTACTGTAGAGAGAGTCAGCAACTACAAGTTCCTTATCTCCTCTCCTCAAGTGACCTCATCTGGGACTTTTGCACACCACGAGTAGAAAAAAGTATAACAACACCTCCTCCACCTTAGACAGCTGGGGCCTTGATAACTTAGCGGTTAAGGAACCTAGCTAGTGTGCAAGTAGCCTGAAAATTGTCACAGCTGCCACCGTTGTGCCCCTGAGCAAGGCACTTAACCCTAAGCTGCTCTAGGGAAGACTGGCCCTGAACAATGGATAGTTGACAAAAAAATTTAAGTCGCTTTGGATAAAAACGTCTGCTAAATGCATAAATGTAAATGTAGACAGCTGAGAACGTTTGACATAAGCACAAGATCTCTCAGGCTTTTTACAGGGGCACAACACATAGCATCCTGACAGGTGGAATCTCTGCATGGCACAGGCACTGTGCTTCCAACCACTACAAAGCACACCAGATAGCAGTGCCCAGGACAGCCCAGGGCATCGGTGGCTGTGAAATTCCTTCCATCCAGGGCTTGTAACAGAGTATACATCAATAAAATTTGAGTAGTAATAAAAGACCCCTGTCACGCAATAGCTACTGAATGTTTATTTGCTGCCAAATGGAAAGTGGTGAAGCCCCTTGAGTGTAGGCGTAGTATTTTTTCCACAGATGTATTTGCAGTTGTAACAGTTATTGCACAATGGCAATAATGAACATTAACAGGGTGGCATATAAACTTGCACACGTGATCTTACCAAACTCACATACTATAAAGGCCTGGATACAGATTATGTCTTTCATCAGAACAGAACTTGTAAGAAGAACTGCCCATCACAATGTAGATTAAATGTGAAGTGACCTTGTGCAAAAAGGAATTACATTCAAGGTTTTTGAAAGCCAGGCAGAATCTTTGAGAACATGACTGAATGAGAGAAAGAAAAAAATGCCAGAACAATTTAACAGGAATAAATAGGTTTATAAAAAACACTGACATAAAGTATTTTGATAAAAAAAAAGAATTTAGAATACCAGCAACCACAACAACAACAAAAAGTTCATCTGACTTATTTCTCTGTTTTTATTTCTGTCAACAGAGTGTTGGCAGGGTACAATGGAACTATCTTTGCCTACGGCCAGACCGGCAGTGGCAAGACTTTTACCATCACAGGAGGAGCAGAGCGCTATTCTGACCGTGGAATTATTCCCCGTGTTCTTTCCTACCTATACCAGCACTTCAGCCAGGTGTGTGTTATGTGTGTTAAAACCACCACAATTCTCAAGGATCTTGCCCAGGTGTGTGTTATGTGTGTTAAAACCACCACAATTCTCAAGAATGTTGCCCAGGTGTGTGTAATGTGTGGTACAACCACCACAACTCTCAAGAATGTTGCCCAGGTGTGTGTTATGTGTGTTAAAACCACCACATTCTCAAGGATCCTGCCCAGACTTCTCAAGAAGTTACTTTGTGTAACATCTGTTAGTTAGTTAGCTTGCCGTCTTTGGCACTGAAAGAAAAAGAAGTTGTTCTTGTACCAGTACTACCCTGTGGTAACTGGGACTGTGTTTCATTTGTAATTAAAGGAAGTCCAGTTCAGATAGCTTTGTATTACTATCTCAACCATTATTGCTTGTATTAATTATGCTGACAGCTTCTAACTAAGTAGCTACATTTTCATGTTTACACAGGTGTGTCACCTGGTGCCACTTTGGTGCCACTGGTATACCCAGGCACACCCATGGCCATGTGTTGTCATGGAATTTGATCATGTATTTGGTATCCAAATAATTGCTTTTGTGAAATCTCCTTTTGTCAACTCAGAGTTTTAAGCAAGATCAAACGTAGGTCCTCATTTAGAGATTTTGAGGCAAGTTTGATTAACTAATGATTAGAAATCTGGGACCACATTGCAGTGTATAAATACACTATAAAACCAGCCAAAAAACAGTAAGTAATCAAAATTTGTATTGTAAATAATATTCCAAATGCTTCAGTTTAAAAATGTATATATTTCTGAAATTTTAAGATTTTATTAACTTTTTATGTGTAATATTTGAACTTTGCATGCAAAGTATGTACAATTACATGTCTGGTATCACTGGTCTTTTTTTTTACTGTTTTTTTAATCCAGGACAAAACTATGGTGTACACAACTCACATATCCTATCTTGAAATCTACAATGAAATGGGCTTTGATCTCCTCGACCCACGTCAGGACGCCTCTTCACTAGAGGACTTGCCGTAAGTAATCATGATAGTTTATTTTTACGTTTACATTTATGCATTTAGCAGACGCTTTTATCCAAACCAACTTACATTTGTCAACTATCAATTACTTCATGGTCAGTCTCCCGTAGAGAAACTTAGGGTTAAGTGCCTTGCTCAAGGGCACATCAGTGGCAATTGGGATACAAACCCACAATTTCCAGGCCACTAGCAAGCCAACCAGTTTCCTTAACCACTACACCACCACCACCCGTCTATTTTCTATATTGTCTTTGTAGGGTGGAGGCTATGTGATGATCAGAAAATCAGAAACAGTACAGATCAAGTGCAAAAAAAAAAAACATATCAGAAACAGACTTCTTGTGGGTAGACAGTATGATATGAGAATGTAATTCTGAATTGTAACAGCAGAGGGCACACATGAGTTGGAGCAAAGATTGTTTAGAATTCTGGTTGAATTCTTGGCTTCCAAATGGATAACTGAAGGGTTGTGCCTTTTAAGTTTATTATGTGTGGTTGTGCAGCTCTTGTTAACTTAGTGGTTCTGAAAAATGCTTTAGAAGGTGGGGGATTTTTAAAGTCCACCTGGCCAACCCAAGGTTTTTACATAAAAAGCAGACTTTGCTTGTGAGTGGCTGTTGTGTTTCGGGTGTCGTGATCTTTATGGCAAATAAAGAAAGGCATTGCTAGATAGATAGAAAAGCATAAAAAGTCCTGTCATGTTTCAGTTTGCCACTAGTGAGATCTGCCCCATACTTGGAAAACAGAGGTGTTAAGTTAATTGCCTCAGACTTAATCGACTGTAGTGATGGCCCTCTGTCATATCTAGGCTTAACAGTTCACCTTCATGGGGATATGGTTGTCTGCACCACGTAAGGTTTCTCAGTACTTGAGGTGATGGAGCTTCTTCATGACATCCAGATTCCAGAACTACTAGAATCCAGACATTTGTTCCATGTTGTCCAAATAGGTGGAGGTGGGATTGCTGCTCTTTAGGAGGTTAGCCTATTTGTGACGTCTGTTTAATCAGATCATGGACATTGTGCTCACAAACACCACTTCTTTAAATCTAAGGCCATTTTCATACGTATTTGGTTTCAGATCTTGGACTGAATCAATACAGTTGATTTTAAAAAAAGAGTACTAATAAAGAACCCAAACTATATTATGATTTAGAGTCGCCCATCATCTCATTTGAGGTAAATTAGTCAGCTTGTGAAGTAATACACAACTTGATTGACTGGAATCCCCTCTGGGCAGTCTCATATTTCTAATCAAACTGATGTAGCAAGAAGCAGGTTGTCACGAAAAAAAACAATTCTGTTCATGCTGGTGATGTTGTTCTAGCAAGTCCTCATTGCTATTGGGCAACATGTATTCTTCTTTAGATCTGTAATCATTAGCTGGCAGAAGATCTGCTGGTGTTCTGGCCCATGCCCACTGGTAATAGCAAATATTTCTAGATAATATTAATTATGAGTAGGGAAGTGATCCAATATCATAGAATCAGAGCACATGGGCCAAGTTATGGGCTTGCCTAATAATGTTGCTTAAAAAGTTGGCCCATGTATCACATCACTCACATCGTGGTTTTCCGTGGGTTCAGTGGCAAGGTTCTACATGTTCAGTGGTGACATTTTGATAGGCCGTTTAGAACTCCTGCGATTGTTGCCCTTCCAGTTCTATGCAGTCTGTCTGTAAATACTGATGGTCTGATGCCATGGTTTTAGGTACCCTGCTGTGAAGAAATCTTGTCTGGGATGGGATCTTGCCTCTCTGTTAGGGCAATAGGCTATAAATTAATTTAATGAAAGAAAGTTTGTTTTTTAAAGATAGATTGTCCACAGATGTGTAGTTTCAGCTAAAGTGTCTCATCTCCATTCATATTGTCACTAACTTTGGTTCTAGAAAGGTAACCATCCTAGAGGATACAGAGCAGAACATCCATTTGAAGAATCTGTCATTACTGCAGTCCAACACTGAAGAGGAGGCTTTAAATCTGCTCTTTCTTGGTGATACCAATCGAATGATTGCAGAGGTAAGCTCCATAGTTGTTTAGAGCACTACAATAACTGTACAATGTCATTGGGCTATAATTACTGTATGAGGTCTGTCCCTGAACAATTGATAGTTGACAAAATGTAAGTTGCTTTGGATAAAAGCATCTGCTAAATATGTAAATGTAAACTTCAACAACTTTCAAATCTGCTAGTTGTGTGCCTGCCTCCCTGTCCGCTTTCTCTGTTGTAGACTCCAATGAATCAGGCATCAACCCGCTCTCACTGTATTTTTACCGTCCATCTTTGTGGCCGCGAGCCAGGTTCAGCCACAGTGCGGAGATCAAAGTTGCACCTGGTTGATCTTGCTGGCTCTGAGCGTGTGGGAAAAACAGGTGTAGGAGGACAGCTACTCACCGAAGCCAAATACATTAACCTGTCTCTGCACTACCTGGAGCAGGTAAGGATGGACTTTCACAACAATGAATTTATAGAAGGTACTACTTATATATGTGTATACAGTGACTTATGAAAGCATTCAAGCAAAGAAGTTATGTTGTGTTGTGTTGTCTTGTATTTTGCTAACATAATGAATCATGAATGAGTGAATCAATCAGTCAGTGTGTTAGTGTGTTTGTATTTGTATGTTGATTATTCCCTGTAGGTCATCATTGCCCTATCAGAGAAGAATCGTTCCCATATTCCGTACCGGAACTCCATGATGACATCAGTACTGAGAGACAGCCTGGGTGGGAATTGTATGACCACTATGATTGCCACCATCTCTGTCGCAACAAGAAATTTGGATGTAAGATTCATGCCTTTCAAGCTCAACTATCAGGCCCATAGCATGCAGGCACACTGTATTTATACATTACCCTGCATCTTAATTGGTCATTTAATTAATTTAAGTTAATTATAAAGCAGGCCAAAGGCAGACAAAACATTAATTAAAAATGCATTTGATATTAAAAATTCTGTCTGCTTTTTTAACCTTTTGTCTCTGCTGTGTTATTGAACAGGAATCGATTTCCACATGTCGATTTGCCCAACGGGTTGCTCAGATAAAAAATGAAGCTCTTCTTAATGAAGAACTGGATCCAGTACTGGTAATTACTGTTCTCTCTCATCTAATGAATGGATTGCTCACATTGGATAATTCAGTCCAAATTTCTAATTATTAGCTGAGAATTACTGGCTGAAAAGAGTCAGACCCATTCAGTCAGAAATTAATAAAGACTTTGGGCCTGTTGTAACACATATCATTAATTTCTTGAAGAAAAAAAAAACACTAAAAAAAAAACACTCATTCATTCCAAACTTTTTTGCATTTGTATGTTGTGTGTATTACTTAAGAGGTGAAAGTGGACTGGCACATAGGAGAAGTCACACAGATTTGCCATGTTGGAAAAACTGAAAGCTGATGGAATTCTTTTGCCTTTATCTGTAGTTTTAGCCATTTTTAAGCTGTTATCGCAACAAGTATGTCTAAATAGGATATAGCCTGTTGGATAGGGGCTGTTGTTGACTTTTTTTTGGATAAATTCTCAGCTAATTACGCGTTTGAAGAAGGAAGTCCAGTTTCTTAAAGAGGAGCTTGCCATGGCAACTGGAGAGCAGAGAAGTGAAGGTCTAACGCCCCATGAAATTCAGAGGTACAGCTTACATCTTCAGTGCTTTGGCATCCTAAACCTGGATTTGATCATGTGGGCAGTAATACTCCAGCATACAGCAAATATGCTTGTATGGAACTCTTCCGTGGAGCTTCCACATCACTGTACTTATATGTAAAGGCCCTCATTTATGAATAGAGCATACAAGTAATTAGTGCAGATGAGAGCACAGGAATCTTATGACAGCACTTTTTGTGTGTGTTTGTGTGTGTGTGGGTGTGTGTGCATGCACATGCAGATTACAGGAGCAAGTGCAGGTTTTTCTCGATGATCCAGACCCTGAAGGGAAACTGGAGCTGGGCCCTGACATGAGAAAAATTCATTACTGCTTTTCCCTGCTTAAAGTAAGTATGGTTATCGAGTTCGTTTTCATGACATGGTAATTTGAAGGACAGGTGAAAGCTGTTGTTCCAATGAGGTGTCCCCTCAAAAAATTTTTAAATGGGTTATTTATCAGAGAACATTTCACACTTATATGATGTTGGTGATTCGGCAATGTTTCCAAAGGCTAGGATCTGTGATCGTTCATCACCTCACAACATAAGCAGCGACTATGCTGTGCGTCAATCAAACACACCTGATCAAATGGAGACTTCCAGTCCAAGAGAACTGAAGAAACTAAAAGATATGCTTACTCAGCGAGACAACGAGATCAGTATCCTTCATGTCTTAAGAGTTGTTCTCCGTCCATCAGTTCATTAATGTGTTGAATTTGACATCCATTAATGACATTGCTGGTCATTAATAGACTAGGGCTGATTTTTCCTTGACTCATTTTTGAAGGTATATTAGTGAGTATGTTAAAGAAAGAGAAGAAACGTGCACAGGAAGCAGTAGCTCAGCTAGCTCACCTAGCTCAGCGGTCACCTGTGTCCTCTATGGACAGACACTCTGAGGACTTAACCAGAAAAAGCATAGAAGAACTGCCCCTACCCCAGAGAATGGTACAGAGGAAGCAAGGCAAGTGATGTATAGAATTTAAATGTTGCAAGATGTTCCATATTCCAAGTACATACCTGACTGTTTCCAAAATCACCATGGTGATGACAGCGTAGTGGTTAAGGAACCTGGCTAGCATACTAGTAGCCTGGAAATTGTGGGTTCGAATCCTGTCTGCCACCATTGTGCCCTTGAGCAAGACACTTAACCCTAAGTTGCTCTTGGAAAGACTGGCCCTGAACTAAGTGATAGTTGACAAATGTCACTCCGTTTGGATAAAAGTGTCTGATAAATATCTGTACTGCTTCCTACATAAGACATGAAATGTATCATTGTGAGCTCTTTTGTATCAAGAGAATGTTTGCTTTTTTGACTACTTCGCAGTTATTCACTAAAAACAGCTCTGTTTACACCTGTGCCTTGTGAGACTACTTTAGTTCAGTGAGTAGCTTTACCCCAAATATACACCTTATTTTGGTTAGATTAGCATGAACAACTCTCTCATTTATTTAGATCCAGAGCTTTCAATAGGACGGCAAGAGGCTTTTGAAATCTTCAGGAGAGACCACGAAGACCAGCTGGTCATTGATGAAAACAAGGCTTTACTGAAACAAAGGTACCTGACTGACTGAAGCTGGCCTTTAGTCCCAGATGTAGTTTAACAGTATGAAGACTTTTTCCTCAATAATGATGATCAGATACTTGTATGCACCTTAAGGATAGGCCTACCAGAATTGTATTCACTCTTTTTTTTATTTTTCTTGGCCTGTGATTTGGAGGGTGGCCTTTATTTGTTTGTATTGACTGTTTTCATTGTTTGCTTGCGTTTGGTCGTTATCTGCTGGAGGTGGCCATTATTTGTTTTGTGTTGACCATTTTGATTTATTTATAGATATATGGACAAAGCCTGTCCATTTATTTCACTGGGAACACTATTCTCAGTCAGTCTGATATGTTTCCTTCACCACAGGTATGCAGAAGCCAAAGCTTTAGGAGAAAAGGTCAACAGTGCAAGAGGCAAAGTCAGTAAGTAGCTGTATTAAAACTGCCCCAAACAGTTGTGGGAAAATGGACTGTAGCAAGAAAAGCTCAATGTGAAGTATCAGCACTACAGTACTGGTCAAGAACCCAGCAAGCTAGCTAACTCATACTTAACTATGTAAACGCCACCTTGAGAATCATTAGCACTGCTAGAAGCAACTTCAAAGATAAATGCAACTACAGTTCAGTGGTTTGCAATTCAGACTTTATTGGACAAAAATATAAATGCTCTGTTACACAAACAAAATGTTCTATAAACAAAGGAGCATTCCCTAAGGTCACTGATATGAAAATGGGTAAAGAGCAACTCAATAACAAATAAGAAATTGGATATTTTTGTCTTTTTCTCCTGGCAATGGTCAGCTTAAAATAGACATCTATGGCAAAACAACCAGATCTGCCAAACAATGTGCAAGGGTGAGGACTGCAGCCAACTAGGAAGAGAGACTTCAGGTCACTGTGTGCATGCAGGACAATAGGAAGTCCTGGTCTACTTGTGGTCTCTTAGCACAAACCAAATGAAATCATAAACTACAAGCTGTACACTAGATCTAAAGTGAAGCATGACTATAAATTAGTACTGGGTCTATTTTGTTCTTATTACGTGGCTCTTTATAATGCTGAAGAATGCTCTATTCACTTCAGTGGGACTTCCCAACTTTCTACGGTCTGTATGGAGTACCGTTTTTTTTTTCGCAGAAGCTATTATCCATCTCAATCATTCAAATGACTATGATAGCGGTGATAAACATGCTTTGTTGTCATGTCATTATTGTATTCAGTAGGTAGTCAAGTAATAAGTGGGAAAACCACAAGTGTTGGGCTCCCATCGCTCCATCGGGAGTTATTCCACAATAATGACCTGAATGACAAATGATAACGCCTCCCAGAACACTATCCGTTACATACCAGTTTTATACC
The DNA here is from genome assembly GCA_015244755.2 of Tenualosa ilisha. Classification (NCBI taxonomy): domain Eukaryota; kingdom Metazoa; phylum Chordata; class Actinopteri; order Clupeiformes; family Clupeidae; genus Tenualosa; species Tenualosa ilisha. The sequence goes on along the minus strand of PYXC01002823.1, from coordinate 918,686 downwards.
AAGTCATTACATCTATCTTTTTTCCCAGAACTTTGACATGCATTCCCATATACTCACCACTTTATAAGTTGCATCTAATGCAAATATCTGAACAGCCAGTTACATAGGCGCAACTCTATATCCTGGTCTCCATTCAACTTATTTGCATTTTATATTTGTATTTGTGAAACTTCGGCTAAGAAATAGGCGAATGTCCATCCATGATACAAATGCGAAATGGACATTAACCTAAAATATTCCAACCAGCTGTTGTATCAAAACATAATGTTGTTAGGACAATGTCTATGGATAGAGACCATTTATTGCTAGAGTCTCTTACATGTGTGTGAAAATTCAACTTCATCAGGTTGAGTAAGTCCATTTCTGTTCATTGTCAATCATAACTCGACACACGTGCGTGTAGGCTTTTTAATCAATATAAATGTTTGGGTCTTTTGAAAAGACCTAGGCAACCAGCTGTTTACAAGCCAAAGGTCACGGTCTGGCCAGCCCAGGGCACCAGTGGTGAAGTTGTTTCAAAAAAACTGAATATCTGTTATCAGTATACTGTATGAGATATATGAGAACTAAAATGGCTCTGTGTGTTGCTTGGAGTATCAGGTTAGTGTTAGCCTCTAACAGGTGCTTATTTTGTAAACAGACGTGAGTTTAAAATGAAAACAAAAGCTGAGAGTTACAAAGCAGTTTGTTTATGAAAAATATATTAATAGGCCTTCAATGGAGCGTGACAAATGAAAGAATTTAAGAAACACAATGGCGAGCATACATTTATAGCCAACATTCAATAAATGGTCTTTCAATGTACATCCATGGCTCATACTTGGTCCTTTTCTATCTCATTTCATCAATATTGCTTTTTAACTCCTCGTGTCCTGTCTCATGTCCGTTTGTCAGATGAATTGAAGCAACAGCTGGAGCTCAGAAGGAGGCAGATAGCTGTGCAAGGTACGTCACAAATCATTAAGATCACAAATTCAAAAAGACAAAGCGGCAAAGATAATTACAGTCAAGATGCGAGAGACAAAGATACTCGCAGATCAGACTAGAAGAATCCTGGCACTCCCCATTTTGCTGTGCGTCACAGTTGGACTGGAATGCACACCCAACTGAAAAATATGGAGGAACAAATCTCAAAGAGGAACGCATTAATTTAATGTGGGGGAATAAGAAAGGAGATGTGTTTAGCTGTTTAACTGGCTGCAATTACAAAACTGTATCAGTTCTATACCGTATCTGTTCTGGATTGTTATGACTGTCAATCTTTTCTGCAGGGATGACCGCAACATCTCCTCCAGCCTCAGGAGCAGACCCTGTGGAGGACAGACTACTCTCTGAAATTGAAGAGGAAAAAAAAAAGTAAGTGTGTATGTGAGAGAAATTGAGATAAATGCTGGCTCTCAAAGGAGAAATCCAGTGTAAAGTTAGATGTAGCACCATTTCACCCAGTGGCAGAACTACTAAAATTGTGACAGAGACAGACATTAGCAAAAACCCTATCTAGAGACTCAACTCATATTAGTGCTTTGATGAGGCTTGCTCTCATTTACAGCTATAAAAGCAGCTTTGCCCGACTTAAAGGACTGAAGACAGAGATCGAGCATTTGCAGCTACTTATGGAGAGGGCAAAGGTCAAGCTACAAAAAGTCTTCCAAGAGTGGTGGAAGCACGAAGCTCAGAAAGCACAGGTGGCACAACATGATCCACAGGTATACATTAATCTGATCAGAAGTGAATGTCTTAAATAACTGTATTCCTAATCCCATATTATTCTGGTGTACTATCAAGCATAATGCTGTGTATTATCTTGTGGTTAAGTTGCCAATCAGAAACCTCCATAAATAAATAAATGAATGAATGAATTAATGAATGAATGAAATATGATATAATATAGAATGTAATTTAAAAGTATGAAGAGAGAATGATGGCACCATATAGCATTGCATGCTATGACATGAACACCTTTCAAAGCACCCAAACCACTTTATAGAGAGAAGAGGAACCTCTCTAAAACCATCATCAATGCGTGACAAAGTCTTTGTCCGTAGAAGTGCAGTTATCTTTTTTGATTCTTTTTATTGGGCATAGTTCTAATCTAATGCACTTGTCTGTCCACAGCACTCGTTATCAGAGATTACAACTACTGTCCCTAGACCTACTACACCTTTGTCGAGCACTCCAGTGACAAGGTAATTCCTAGCAGTGGCACAAACATTGTTAGGAGTCCAAGTAGTCAAACTGCTGTCAAACCGCATAGAAGAATTATAGGGGTCCAAGCAGAGAAGCTGCCATCTTCCAGACTCATTTTTGGGGAAACGAAAAAAGAAAACTTTTTTTGTAGACCAAATTTTGCCTTATATAGTAAATTATTTTATTTGAAAATGCTGGTGAAATCTCATTGAAAATCATTTTAAAGGTTAGCTAATTTTTTGAACATTAATTACTATAAATTAAAGCATGAGATCAGGTTAATTCATGTGGATAAATTTATCACATTTAAATTGAATAAATAATAGGCTACTATATGAATGATAATTTTCCATGAAACTGCAAACAATACACTGTAGGCTATCTACCAGATAGGAAACCATATTCATTACCCACAGAGGTCTACATAGAGGCTACAGCCTTGCGTGTCAAATGGGAAAGTTGGCCCAGACTACGAGACACTCTAACATAACAGTGATTCGCTTCTCTCATTTCCACCGCATAGTAACTGATTTTCAACCTTTCTTTGCAACAGTAACAGGTGTTGGAATGTCAAAAAACACTGACGCTTGCTTAGCATTACCTGTCTGTATGAGTGAGTTTTCCTACGTTTGATCACAGCCTACCAATCAAACCAATCAGTGATTGTTATACCCATCTACTAATTGAAACCACTGCAATAATTGCAATGCGAATAATTTATTCACCAATTGGAAAAACCCATTACATTGCCACTTATGAGTGTATGAGTGTACCTCTGTTCTGGAATTAATAATGAAAACAAAAACAATATATTATTGCTCTGCTAGGCTAGAAATTAGAATGGCGTCTATCTTATTTTAATTGAGTGTGTTGTATGTCTGCTGGCATATTTATGTTTTTCAGATCCCTGGCCTCTACCAGCCTGTCAGACTCCTCTATCCCTCTCACTGGAGATAAAGAAACAGATGAAGACATAGTGGCCTTCATCAGAGCCCGACAGAACCTACTTAACAGAGCTGGGGCCGTAAAGTAAAGCGCACGTCAGGTACATTTGCACAAACCAAATGTACCATCTTGGAGGGAGGCCACACCTAGCATGTGAATGAAGCGTTAAAAGAGAAATCCGGTGTGAATCAATCCATTGCCAGTAGTCAATAAACGGCTTATGTGCAGAATTGCAGTTCAAAGTGAGAAAAAAAGAGATGTCCCTTAGTCAGTAAATAATTTCAAGAGAAATCCCATCATTCTCAGCCTCCACAGCAGGCCATAGTCAGTCAGACTGTTGAGTGGCTTGAAAGCCAGCAAGTCCATGCAAAATAATGAATCCTAGTGTGTGGCTGTGGTTGTGGGTAGGGCTCTTAACATGCTGTGTAAATATATACACATAGATCTTTGCCTGGAATAAGGCATGTGGCCATGATCACATAAAACAGTAATGTAACTGCTTCACTTCTCTACTGTAGGACCTATATGTATATAGGTAAAAGGAGAAAGTAATTGGGATTTTAAGTGTTATGAGCATTATAGACACTTGAGGCTTATCAGTTATTCAAAATATATGAAAAGGTGTGATTTTATATTTGTTGTGTTTGAATTACAGGGATATCACAGGAAATGAAGCATTACTGAATGTGTGTAAATGCCTTTCAACAATGTCTTCCAAAAAATAAGCCAGTGTAACATACACAAGAGGCTCTAGACTCAACGTTACTTAATGAACTTTAGAACTTGAGTGGACTGCTGTCTGTGTGTCAGTAGAGCTGTGTCCACTGGATGGACATCTGATTCAACTGTACATTATTCTGTACTGCCAGACATCTTGAAGTTAATCATTACTTAAGCATTAAGTAGACGTTAGAAGCGTCTCCAATCATGTATGCATTTGTTATGTTAACTTAAATACTTGTTTTATTAAATGTGATGCCATTTGTTTCTGTGTCTGTCATAATTTAATGTCATCTTGTAAGTCATTGAGTCATTTTTTGTGCATGCACTGAAATTGTCTTTGGTTTAGTTCTTTGCCCCCAACCATGATGTTGTCTGTCAGAATTTTCCAGACTGAATTTGTTGTGTCTGCCTTAAAGGAAAGCATCATCCATAACTCTACACAACAACCACTTGCACTTACTTGTGAAAGACCTTGAATTGGCTTAACTTTGCATGTCTTGAATTATTTTGTTTGTAAGTTGACCTTCAGAGCAGTGATTTGCATTGAGCAAATGACATTGGGAAACTTGTAAAACTTTTCCTGAAGGTCAGATAATGATTTTGTGTCTTTTATGGCAGACAGTGACAAATTCTTATCTTTGGTTCTCACGTGTTTTTTATAGACCAGAGAGTTTTTGGACGGAAGGGAAAATCTCTTACAACTGTACCTTAGGTAACTTACAGGTTGTTCATGGGTATCCTCGCGGGTGTGGTGCCGAAGACTGAGTGCCTTAGGTAACCACACCCGTGAGGATTTCCACGAACAACCTCACGACCACTAGTCTTATATTGCTTTTATACACCAGTTCCATTGCCAACTAACAAAGTTTTAAGAAACCGATTTGTATTTTCCATCGTTTAGTTGTCATTTAAGTTCGTTCATTCTCCGCCCCCCAAAATAGTTCTAAACTTAGTTTTGCGTCTCCCGGTCACAAGCAACGCAACAGTTAATCAACGGCTTGGATGTTCTTTCAATGCGCTGTGATTGTTAGCTGTGAAGAGTCACCCATGTTATATCGTGTGATATCCACACTCCTAGTGATTTGTAGAATGCGTCTCATCCAATCAGAAATTGCTAAATAGTTCGATCGGACCTAACTGTTGTATAGCCTAATCCTAGATATTCGGAATTCGGATATTGGAACTAGTGTTCTAAAACATTTGATCCTGAACAGGTCACTTCAGTCTGGTCTTTTGGTGAATAGGGAATGTCGACTACAGAAATACATTAATATAGACAATTTAAGTTTGGGGATGTTTTATTGCGTTTTCAACTTCAAATATTCGAACAGCTTAGTGCGAAGACTGCACGTATGACAAAAATTCCGATGCTCGTTGTGTGCTCCCTCTCTCTCTCCTCTCTCTCTCCTCTCCTCTCTCCTCTCCTCTCTCCTCTCTCACCACCACTCACTCACACACACACACACACACACACACACACACACACACACACACACACACACACACACACACACACACACACACACACTTAAACAAACTGGACAGGTACATTTGTATTTTGTGGATACCAAATGCAAATGAATATGCTTACGCTCCCCAATTCATCTGCAATAACCAGAGAAAACATTCAGCACCTGGTCTGGAAAGTTAGCACAACCATTTGCTTAGTGTATATCAGACTAGTGTGTATACACTTACTATAGCTACAGTATGTGACAGTGATATGGTGTGCCAGTCTTTAAAATATCATGACATGGCTGTGATGGATGCAAACTAAGATGTCGCATGTACTTTGTGGAGTGTGTGCAGCAGGAATAACATACAGTTGGGGGGGGGGGGTGATATTGCTGAATGAAGATCATTATCATACTGGTTTTAATATAATACTCTAACCACTGCTGAAGTATTGGGTTGTCAGCAGTGTCAAGCTCATTACTTTCCCAACAAGATTTGCATGCATGCAGGTCTGTGCATCACAAGGGTGATTTGCCTGTGGACTATTCTCTTGGTTACCAGATGTACAGTTTGTCTTTATAGCACTCTGAGGGGTGTGCTTCATCAGAAAACATATATATCTAATACCACAGCATCAGGAGGTTCCTTGACAATGCAGTGTGTGCCAAGGCTTCCCTCCTTACTTCTGCTGGGAGCAGCGTATGTGGCATATGTGCTAATTGGTGGGGCAGTGTTTTGGAAGCTGGAGGGGGAACTTGTGGAACTGAACCAAATTAAGCTCAGAGAAGAGAAGAGGAGACTCCTCCAGAAGTTCACCTGCTTGGACAATCAGGCCCTGGAAGAACTGAGCCAGGTGAGGACATGGAGGGGCTCTTAATGATTACCCTGACCCCTCAATGATTTAAAGCAACACTATATAACTTTTCTCCACTATCTGAGACATTCTTGTTATCAGACTATTTGTTTTGGTATCATCTCCAAATGAATTTGGATGACATAGTCATATGAAGGGTGGATAAACACAAGTTTTATTCCCACCAGCCATCCAGGATATGCACTGTATTGTTCTGGGTGGAGGGTCGGAAACCAAAACAAAATGAAAGGAAACCTAGTTGCAGCATGACTTTGCAAACTGTATTGCTATTAATCATCAATTAGCATGTTCCAGCAATGCCAATAAGACTTTGGAAAATGTTTTGTGTGCCTTTTATGTAACTAGTTTACTAGTTTTACAGCAAAAACTAGTGTAGCCTTAATTATCTCTCCGAACAGTGGGATTCTCTTCTCTGATTGGTTGATGAGGTGGAAATTAACTTTCTGTAACTTATAATGATTGTCTTATTCATGCCCGTGAAGGGTTCAGGTCTTAAGGTTGGGGAAGACAGCAGAATTCAACCCCAGATTGAAAATAGACACAAGTGAAATAAGGTACACATGTAATAAATGACTAAAGATTTGATAACTTTTTCCATCTTAACACACAGGAAACTGATATGTAAGAAGTAGGATGAAATGACAGAATGAGAACCAGCTTGGCAGCTATACATCACGCTATCATAACATAACACCATCATTATTGGACACCTCTTGAAAATGTGTATGCTCTCTGTATTTACCCCCTTGTACTCGATCCAAGCATTTGTAAGGGGAGGGGATGAGACAGCTGTGGAAATCAGTCTGCTCAGAGTTTCCAGGCTCTCTACAAACTCTGGCCTCTGGTCACTTTTAGCATGATATGTGAAAATTCTTTCATGACATTGCCCTTCAGCATCAAAGAGTACAGTCCAGCAAATCAAATGCACCTGTCAAAACAAACTTACATAACAGCTAGAGGGGACGAGAACTAATTTCTCATCGTGTGTATGCAAAACTTTGCTGACCTCGGACAGAGCTTATGAAATGGACTGAGTCAATATTTCCTTCCTGACACATATTTGAGACATTTCAAATTGAAACATGCCTTTTAGCCTTTAGAAAGTTTTTGTGTGTGCATGAATGTGTACTTGTCTGTGTAAAACTATTAGGAAGGAATAGCTCCATACCTAGTTCTCTTCACCCCTGAAATAGCATAGGGCTTAGTTCTAAAGGAATAACTGTAGGTGTACTGAGTAGTTGAAGACAAAATGATTTATCTGTATCTGTTATACTTTGTAATTCAGCCACAAACTCAGTCATCATTTGAGTCCTAAGCTGGTATAAATACATGCCAAGACACATTGCACATTACATTGTGGTTTGATGCCTGATGGACTCATAATACCATCTCATAAAACCACTTCATACGTCAAGAGACACTGTATGCAAAGCCATGCGTCATCATGGATGCATTGGTGGACAAGACATCACAAATCCTACGTATAAAACCTTTAAAGCGTCAACAGTCACAACACAGTAAACAAGGACTGTATGTTTTTGTTTTCTTTTTATGTTATGGGCTCAGTTGATCCAATCAGCATCCAAATATGGCCTAAGTATGAAGAGCAACTCTACTGCTGATGGTTTCTGGATGTTTACCAGCTCTTCGGTCTTTGCTGCCACCGTTGTCACCACCATCGGTAATCTGTCTTTTCATGGAGATAGTTTTCATAGGCCTATACTCTTATGGTTGATACTTCTTTAGTGTTTAGGATGGATACTTTTACACAGATAAACATGTCCTAAAGGTGAATATTCATTATTTTAAAGATCATCCCACATCCTCTAATTTAATCCTTCATTTGCTTGGTTAACATGTACACAGTGATTCCATACCATTTCCTAATGCTTATGTCATAGGCTATGGACATATCAGTCCCAACACTATGTATGGACAGATTTTTTGTGTTTTCTTTGCTTTGTTTGGGATACCTCTTAATGTGGTAGTCCTCAACAAAGTTGGCAAATACATGCTGTCCATTGAGAGAAATGTATGTAACTTCTTTGAACAGAAGACCAAACACAAAGTGAGTTTAGCGTTTCTCATTTCATTTATTCATAACTGTTTTAATACTGTTTGATGATGCGATATTTGCCAAAGTACAGCCCCAACCTTTGCATGTGCCTCATGATGATGCCTTTCACTTTCCACAGAAGTGTGTGCGGGTGTTGATCCACAGTCTCTCATTTATCACGCTGGCATTGTTGTATTTTGTGGCACCTGTGCTGATATTTCAGCAGTACGAGGGTTGGTCTTATGCTGAAGCCGTGTACTACTGTTTCATTACTCTCAGCACCATCGGCTTTGGAGACTATGTAGCTGGTGAGTCCACCCAATTTCTTCATTAGCACTGGTCTATTGAGATCATGGACGAGAAACATGCAGACACAGGCTACACATTTGGTGACTTACGTGCTGTGATCCTGATTGAAGTGACATTTTTAGAAATTTCAGTCTAAATTTACAAAACTATAATTCAAATTTCTCCCTCCTTTTCTTGAAGATGATGATCCTGACCGCCGGTACCCTGACTGGTATGGGCCCATAATGGCAGCCTGGATCTTCTTTGGCATGGCGTGGCTTGCCCTACTCATCAACCACTGCATAGATCTCCTGGAGCACTTCAATGGCTACATGAAAGAAAGGCAAGAGAGTTTGGCTGCATCATCACAGAGCAGTCCGCAAGAGGAGACCGAGGGACCAGAAAAAAAGCCTAAGTGACAACATAAATCTGAACTTAAGGATAACACAGTGAAAATCTTCTTTAGGTTAACCATCCTTATGTTTGAGAGTGGTTTTGACAAGCACAGCTTGTCATTAAATATTGCATTTCATTTTTTCTATAGAGATCATTTTGTCTTTTATGGCTTCTAGCAGTGTACACAGAATTTGCATGTGTCATATCTTCACGTAGGAAACTATAAACCAAACTATTAAACTAAAACCATAACTTGTCTGGACAGTAACAGTTTAAAAAGATGAATGAATTAATGCAGGTGTGAAATAAATAGATGTTGTTATGAATGTGACAGTGGAGGTCCTACCAGTAGGGGGGGATGCACTCAAATATTTACTGTTACAGTTTTTTTTCCAATCACTAAAAAGCTTTTGTCCCATCTTTAGCCCTATTTTCAAAACTCTAAATACTATTTCCACATCATCAGGCTGTTATGGCCATACAGTTGACACATTTTCATGGTTTTCACATAATACGCAGGCAATGACTGCATTTCCAAAATGCTAACATTTCCTTTACATACAGGTTCACCCCAACACCAATACAGTACAAAACCCTTAGTTGGACAATAACAGCAGCAAAATGGTTATAGAAGATAATTCTTGAATGAACACTGAACAGATAATAAAAATCAGTAAAGGAAAATTAGGCAAACCATCTCCAAATTAATCTGCAATTAGAGAAGTTGACAGACCTGTGCTGAAAACAGACTGGTGTTTTGTTGTATTTACAGTTTTGAAAAAAGTGATTACAGATTGGACAAAAGCATGTTAGCAGCTGGAAAGAATGGTAGCCCTATGCTGCTCTACTACAGCATTTGTTAAAAATGTTCTGTGGAACATTCATTATGTAACATAAAATGGCGGACTCATTTTAGAATACTGGGCCATATTGTCTGTGTTTTGGTGGTGTTAGCATGTACAGAGAAAAGTTTTTTGTATTTGGAAATGTGCTTTTGATAAGAAAGCTAACTGTTTGTCTAGTTGTGTAATGTAGCCTAGGTGTATTGCTGTGTTAAGAAGTTAGAAATAAGATTGTTAGCGATTGAAAAAAACTGTGGATTGAGTAGTATATGAATTTTAAACATTTAGTTTGTGGATCAAATTGCTACAAACAAATTATCCCATACATAATACATAACATTTGCCCAACCTGCATAATTAGTTAGATAACCATACATGTCCATTGATAGAATTGAAGTTGTTTAAATTAATTACTGTGTGTACACATTTGTAAATTATTTTAGTTACTTACCTTCTTCCAGCCATTGCATGGCCTGGTTTGGGTGTCAGGAAAGTGAAGAGTGAGAACAACAACTTTCTACAGGCTGTATGATACTGATGGTGAGGTCTGTGTTTACATTTATCAGTGTAGTATGTCTCAGTCAACTGTCACTTACTGACATTCTTTGGATGTATCTCTCAGTCTCTCTCTCTCTCTCTCTCTCTCTCTCTCTCTCTCTCTGTGTGTGTGTGTGTGTGTGTGTGTGATATCTGCTTGTAATGCCAATTTGTGCTCAATCTGTTAAGCCTCTTCATGAAAATTCAATGGGCATATTTCTATCTCAGGGCTCTCTTGGTAGGGACATGATGACTTGAACTTATACTCCTTGCACTGTTAGCAAGAAATAACCTTGAGTTCTGTTGAACCAGGCGTGCCTTGGTTACATAGAAGGAAAAAGGTTTTGATCTTTAACCCATAATAAAATGTTTCATAGCAATAATGAAGACAGAAAGTCAAGCAATTAACATTCTTAAGCTTGCCAATCAGTAAACAATTTTCATCTTACAAGCAGGTTATATAAGAAATCAGGAGAGCATATAAAACTGAAAATGTGCAGCCTTATCATTTGATATCATTTGGTGGACATTTATGACATAATAATGTCATGGTCCTATCAGCAAAGACTCTGAAAGGTAATAGCTCAGCTGAGATCTTCATCTGACAGAACACATGATGACCTGAAAGCTGTATGGGACATACGATTAGCTCCCTTCTCTCACTGTCTTCTCACTATCTGTCCTACTTTCACAACACTCAGAAAAACACTGTATTATTCCACTCCCCTTCCCGTCCCCTCTCTCCCCCATTTTTCCCTCCCTCTGGAAGGTTTCTGTACGCGGGAAGTTGGAGTTGTGGGGCTAGACCTCTCCTATTTGCTTTTCACATGTTTTAACCTTCCTCTGCCAAAGAAATCAGATAGATACCAAAACTTTGTGGGTAAATTTACTCTCTTTCACTCTCTCTCTCTCTCTCCCTCTCTCACTCTCTTCATTTTCATCTATTGACCTTTTGATCTCTGTATTTCACAAACATTAATAAATTGGTTCCTTCCAAACCAATGAGTCTGCAAGTGTCAAACACATCATACTAACCAAGCACACAATAGATTAAGGATGATAACTATCATTGGCTTACATGGCAAACCATGTAATGCTGGTACCACTATGTTTAGTGTAGTTCTCTCTCAATGCAATGAGGGAGAAAATGCTGTAAATTCTGTTCGAAAGGCTTCCAATAATATTCTGAAAGATAAGCTGGTTAATAAACAATCAAAATGTCCTTCATTTCAACAAAGTTTTGAAGAGAAGTTAAAGCTTTTATGAAAAAGGAAAGACATTGTAGAGTAGAACACAGTGGTGGCACGAAAGACAGACTCCCTTTATATTTGTTTACTTCCCAGCCTGATAAGAAATTGACCAGAGTTTTCTAATGATTAAGCCACCTAACAGATTCAATGACAAACCACAATCAACCAGAGGAGTTTAGCAGACCCATTACTTGTGTCACAAGACATGACTTGCAGCCTCCAGGCAGGTAGCCATGTTTATGTCTGTGGGCCAGACAAAGCAATCTGTGCGTGTGTGTGTGTGTGTGTGTGAGAGAGAGAGAAAGAGAGAGAGATGGTGTGTGTGCATGTGTGTGTGTGTGTGTGCGTGTGTGAAAGAGACAGAGCAGTGTGTGTGCCTATGTGTTTGTGTATGTGTGTGTGTGTGTGTTTGTGTATGTGTGTGTGTGTGTGAGAGAGAGAGAGAGCAAGAGAGAGATGGTTTGTGTGTGTGTGTGTGGTGCAGAGCCACTAATCAAATGAGGAGGCTGAATAAAGCCCAGTGCTGTTTCTACATTTCAGTCTTATTTCTCTGTGCTGACTCTTCTGTCACATGACAGGGTTTCTGTATTCTCCAGTTACACAGAAGAGGAATGACACATTACTTCTTTCCTGTGTCATCACAAAATATATTTTGTACCATATTATGCAAGCATGGTACTCAACAGACACAAAAAATAGTTGAAACTTGACAAAATAGCATTACACTGATCACTTCTATATAGAACATAACACCAGAACATAAACAAAACATTATACAGCATACCCTTATGACATTTATATGTGTGGTGAGTATGTGTTTGAGTGTAAGAGGTAAGCTAGGGAGGGATGCTAAATTTGATTCACAGACAGACCACTGGCTGAATCCCTGTGTCCTCCCTATATGTATAAACCCTGAACCCTCAAAGACTTAAACAGCCTGCATTAGCCAATCGTGTGGATTTAGTCAGTGACCTCTTTTTACCCACATTTTGCCCACTTTTGAGCTCTGTGAAGACCTTGGGTGCTGGTGAGGCAATAGCAAGCGTGCGTGCGTCACAACACACACCCACAAAGAGAACTGAGCACCGCTGTGTCACTGACCTCCAAGCAGAGACTTACAAACACACGACTAATAGCTGGCTTAATGCAATGCATTTATCCCACTGGAAAGAGAATAAAGAAATAATAAGAATAAGATAAGAAAAAATATCTTATTTACTCAGCAGTAGTCCACAGCTCAAACACGCACACAAACACAAACACACGCGCACTGACACAAAAAAGGATAGAAAGTCATGGAATGGAAGAATGATTGCACAGCAATCTGCGGAAAAAAGTTATTATGTCAAAATATACTTAATGTATGTATTTAAAATGTAATTAATGCTTATTTCATGTAACTTCTAACAGAGACACAACTTATTTGTTGAACAGATGACAACAACATTGACTACATGGTTGTGATCACGTGCACATGTTTATCCATGGCCCACTGGCCCCCCTGTAAATCTATAACACCAGCGTATGCTCTCTCACCTCCTCTCTCTCTTGCTCACACAATATACACACGTGCCGAGTTGTGTGAAGTACTTCTGGACTTTTAGGGCTTATGGCAACGTCGGGCACAGTTCCAAAAAGCTCAGACACTTTATATGTTGTGGACACACTGCTACACTCCCATCCCATCTACAAAGATAAAACCATTTGATTGGGCTAGCTATAGTAACCAATGGGTGGGATCTAAAGAATAATAGCAACTCACGCCATGTTTACTGTGCAAAATGGTGAATTCCATGGATTCAGTGGACTACACAAGTACACATGAAGATGGACAGTAAGTGTAGGAGAACAGGACGATTTGTAAACACCAATGTGTGCAAAGGGGTACTCACTGAAGGTCAGTAGTACCAATTAACTAATAGGAGAGGGATGGTGGAGTAAGTCATGCAGAGGTAGCGGAAACCCAAACACGCAAACCAACTCTTCACCAATTATGGTTGTAGCGATTGCATTTCCTGAAGGAAATACCACTTCTTGCCAAGTAAATAAAGTAGAAAATTAGAACATTTAATGTGCGCCTCTGTATATACAGAGACAAGCCAAGGAGAAAGGAGGCAAAAGGAATCTTCTTTAATGGGGTACCTATAACATAGTCTCCTCATCACTGCACTGGGGCTATGGGATTGGTCATAGGGAAAAGAATGCTACCCAGGAACACCACTTGACTTCCAGAAGCAATTCTGTCTTTAATCCAGAGACATGGTGCCTGTTCTCTACCATACTATTTGAATTAATTCCCTCACAGATAGGTTTGATATCTCAAATCTACTGGTCAAAAGCAGCATTTTCTACTTAAGTCCTCATTGCATTTAATGTCAGTGCAATTCACAGAATACCACAACTACATTAAACCTTGGTTGGATTCTGTCTATGTATAACTTTGAGGCTATCTGTTTGTCTAAAGCCAGAGTTTAAACAGGAAAGGAGTTATCATGATGGTGCATTAGTGCACATAACAACAGACTGGTCTTTAAAGTCTGCCAGACAGAAGCCATTCAATTTGGGATATTCGTTCTCACAGGTCTTGTCATGTTCCTTTCAACAAAGGATCGCCAGAGCACCACATAACACATTAGGCTAGTCAGCACTACAATCATGTGACATACAGGCAGGCCAATAGTCACACCACAGCATATAGGTCTAGCAGACATAGCAAACTGTATGAGTGATACTGTTTTATCTTTTATTAGGGCAGTTGCGTTAGTTTGTAATGGCAAGGGGTGACCTCTTTTAAATCTGTTCTCCAGTTTTTTGAACTGACATACAGGCTACAGTATGAAGGTTTAAGTATAAATTCCTGCACTCTTGATCATAATCTGTGTGCAACCACAAGCACGCCTAAGGGGTGGCTTGCACAGTTCTGACAGAAGTAGCTGGTGCAATTCCCTCATTCATTAAGACATTTGACTAGAACAGTGACATAATCTGGTGACCTGGTGTTTTTTTCAGAGGATGGAACAGTCTTCTACAGTGTTGGAACAATCTTACACACTTTGTGTAGGCTATGTGGGTCTCCTGCGCATGACTCCTGCAGATGACTACGGAGAGCTCATTACGCTATAAATATTAACAATAGTATGCATTTTGCTCTGGAGCAACCACGTGAATGTCAACGTTAGCCCACTGGCCTAAAACCTGCGAAAACAACTAAACAACTAACTGTATATCAAGGACTTTACTTTGGCCAGTGGAGTAACCGGTGTCTGACACTTAAAAACTGTTTGCCAAATTATTATTTGGGCTACAATGGTTGTACTGAAAACATTGTATAAAACAATAATTGGACCGGTTTTCAGCAATGTTTGCAGGTAGAGCGCCTTCACTATTTGGCTGAACCTTGGCTGAACCAGGAGAAAGTAGCCTTGGCTACGAGGACTATTCTTTGTAGCGAGAGAAGTATCTCCCGACTCATCTGCTTAAGGCGGTTGAATGGGCGGGTCACTTGCTCCCCCCTCAAGCAACAACGCTTACATTTGCCAGTCAGTCCATACAGCTGCTGCTTTATCTTGACGCACGTGGAGTGCTCCTGCGAGACTTCGAATCGTAATTTAACTTCCATGAAACGAAACTTTCTTCCAGCTCCATGACTTTTTGTTGCAAAACAATCTTCTTTTAGCCTACACATTTTCTTGGAAATAGCTGGCGACTCATGTTAGTCGACGTTTTTTTTCTTATTCACCGAGACTTGATAAAACGACATTGTTTGCCGCGCTCAAATCAGCACAGTTCATGCTGGATTATATACGTAGGGTAGCTGTAGCAAAGTGAAAGAGCTGCTGGATTTGCAACGGGTACCTAATTATGGTGGACAAAGGTCCGCTATTGACATCTGCTATAATTTTTTATCTGTCCATAGGGGCAGCAATTTTTCAAGTTCTTGAGGAGCCTAATTGGAAACTTGCTGTGAAACAGTACACTACTCAAAGGGACAAAATTCTGAAAGACTACCCCTGTCTAACAAAAGATGACTTGGACAAGATTCTTGAGGTATGGTAAATAATGCAACCTAGCGTTACGTCTTGAAGCGCGACCCTCAAATGAGTGAGGAAACCGAGTAAAGTCTACTATTTCCAGTGTTTACTTTTTGCCATAAGGTTAGAAGGGGGTTAACGTTATGTGGTAAAATGTAGTCAGGCCAGGGTGAACCATAAAGACTGAGAAAAGCAAACGCACGATTGATGCACAAGCTTTCAGTCAAAAGATGATGGCTTTCTTTGAAATTCCTTCACGCCTTGCTGCAAATGACTGATTTCGGTCTGCTTTGTTGCCAGCGCGTTTGTGAAGACTAAATTTTCCCTTACAAAAACAGCTGCAGTTTGGTGTCAAACAGTTTTTAAAAAATCTTTCCAGGAATGCAATATTTTGGACATGGAAGAATGGCATTACATGTACGTGATCATAAATGCATATATGATGCATTATTTTGTAAATGAAAACATTGTAATGTGCATTGTTTGTGCATGTCCATACTTTCAGTATAATTGCAGTTTTTGTCCCATAATGCAGTGGACAAAAGTTTTATATTTACATAACAATCTTATAACCTGTTGTGATATTATAACCTTTTTGTAAGCATTTATATTTACATAACAATCTTATAACCTGTACATGTGCCTACTTTGCAACAACGGACTGATAGCTTCCTTTTCTTGATTATGAGACATCATGAGGCACAAAAAAAAATTGAAAAAGTTTATGTTGATATAGGAAGACCGAGAAGATGCATAAAGTTATTTCATAAGAGAAAAACATTAAAATCTTAGCCAGAAGTGAATGTTTGTTTTGTGGTTGAGTTAGAATGAATGAGTTGGGCAAATCAGAGATGTTGATTTGAATTTTGCTTTAGTCTGTGAAATGGCACTGCGCTGTAAAACAGGATCTTGATGGTTGCATGCATGCAAAGGCCTTTTAAGTAGCCTCTTCCTTTCCTTTCCTCTTTGCCCCATAACATATACTGTTTAATGAGTTTCTGTCCCAATGGTATGGTGTTCTCCTTGGTTGAACTTGGACAAACAACACTAAAAAGCACATTCTTTAGAAAACTATAGACCCCTGGAACTGTGGGATTCATCACAGATACATACATGAAGGGTAGTGTTACGACAAAAGAAATGGCCACAAGTGAAGCTTTCATATATATATATATATATATATATATATATATATATATATATATATATATTATTAAACACACACATAAAGCAGCTGTTGAAATCTGCAAAGGCTTATCCCGTAGTAAAGCTTAAAGGCTGTGTTCAAGGTAGTGTTCATGGTGTTTTTCCCCCTCATTGAATGAAGATTCTTATATCCAATATGTCCTCTTTACAAATGTTGGAATTTATCTATTGACCCATTTTACTGAGTATGCAAAACATTAGTTATGGCTGAATACATAGGAATCACTGAGTATTTGAAATTCAGTCAAGCAGGGTCAAGTCTGAACATGCCCCTCTATGATGCTTTAAAATTAGCCCCCAGTCTCCTTAAACTACAACACCAACAACAACCCTCTTGCAACTCCACAGCAACATGTCACATTAGACAGGATGTAGAGCTAAACTTATGTGTAGGCAGTGGCAACAGACTTGGTACTTTGTAAACCTGTTATTTCCCAAGACAGCACTTTCCCACTGTGTGAAGGAGCCTCAGGAGCTGGAGTCATACTTGATTAATGGGCATTTGCAATTTATAGGATATATTTTAAACCCTTTCTAAATTAAATTAAGCCTACATTTGAAGAAAAAAAAACATACAGGTAAAAATGTAAATGCTTTTTTATGCTTGCTTTCTTTTATTCTGCAAAAAAAACATCCTTATGTTCTTTTTCTGGGATTATAGTCTTGGTTGTTTTTCCAAAAAGCAATGCACCATTCATATGGATCCACCAATTGGGAACAGTGGGCAGAGACTCTATGTTTAGGATTGGCTGTTTTGCTTTTGTTGTTGTGCACAAGAGCAAGAGGGCAGAGCTGGACAGAAAGCAAAAGCTGAAGGTTGTTCCAAGAAGTATTGATGATAACAATGACCCAATGGTGTGCCCAAGAGGCAGTAATCGAATCCTGCCTTAAAACTCACTTTTAGAGTACTCTGTAACTATATTGTCTCATGGGACGTATTGCAAAACCTCGAACAAAAACAAACAGGAATTGAAAGAGGAAGAATTCCTAACTAGGCCTTTTAGATATTTGCCTAAATGCATCCTAAAATTTGTAACTGAAATCTTTATGTACCACGGTAGACTATGTGTATTATTTTATTGTAAGTTATAGCCAATATAAAAGAAATGTAATCATTTTTAGAAAACAGCTATTCACACATGTGCCAAATCACATTCATCCAAATCTAACATTGTTGGTCGTGGGTTTTGCACTATAGTGGCAAACAATGGTGGCAAAGGGGTTCTCTGTTGGTGTGTGGGGGTGCAATAGAAAACAATGGAAACCAAGTAATGGAATGTTGGTAGCCTTGTGTTCCGTACTCATGTCTGCACCAGTATGCAGTAGTGGGCTTAAGGGCCCTCTCTAGTATAGCGCTAAGCAATAAGCCATAAGAGGCCATAGGCTCTAGTGATTTTTAGTACAGGGACGGGGTGTTGTTGGCTATGATGCTAAACAGAGTGAAGAACTGACTAGGGCAGTTCAATTTTCCCTCACTCCATTCAGTTAGTGTTGGTTCAGCTGGTTTGCAAACTTGAGTTATATTGTACGAAATTTTCCTGTTCTCTCTATAGACAGCATTGGTGACATTGAACAGCAGGGATAAGGTTTGACTTACTTCAGACCTTTCCTTTAAGTGAATCAAACTTCTAGATAAAGGTCTAGATATGATGGTCTAAATGTAGGTCTTGAAATGCAAAAATTATTTTGTTGTAGTGGCCCTTATGGATGGAATTTTGATAAATGTGGTGTGTATCCAGGGCAGTATAGCAGTCCTGCTTGTCAACATTCTTAATTGTTTATTCTGTCTTGTCACAAGACATTGGCCATTAAAGTGCTATTTTTTGCATTAAAGGGGCACAGCAACTCTTTGGGAAATTAGTTAATTTGTCGTGAAATCCACAGTTCAGTGAGAAGATACACACTATTCTCTTTTGTGTGCTTGCAGTGTCCAGTCTGACTCTGTTAACTTAGCATAATCACTGGAAGTAATGAGGAACAATTAGCATATAGCTCCATCCATAGATTACCCATGATTTCCCATGATTATGCTAAACGTGGGCATAAAGTGTCAGACTGAGCACACATAGACAGGAGAAGAGTTTGCATAATTTTATCTTAATCTGGGTTATGCAAAAAAAAAAATCTTAATTTTCCCAAACAGTTTGCATATCCACTTTAAATCATAAACTACCCCTTAAATGAATCCCAGGGGTGTGTGCCTCCTAAATACTGACTTCGCCAAAAATGTCTTGTGCTTTGCCACAGAACTTCTCGTTATTCTGTTCTGCAGAAGTGAATCCAGTTTATTCAACAGTTTCAGCTTATGTTGAATCCTTGCAGTATAAGGAACTTTGGACTTTTGATGTGATCTTGTTTTGCATACAAACATTCATCGTAGGGTTTATTGAAGTTCCTTGAACACTGGACTTGTATGATCTTTATGAGACAGAGAATAGTTCTGGGACTTTTAGGAGGAATTATCTGGAACCAGAGTGTATTTGCTTGTCTCCATAAAAGTTAAATTTTACAAAAAGTGTTGACTTTACATGAAAAAAGTACAGTGCTCTTATCAAATGGCCAGGGGTCATTCTGTTGTACACCATAAAGTCATTGTGTTGCAGGCTGAAGTTAAGAAAAGATTATGCCAAGCTCTGTTACAGGATTCTCATATTGATCATCAGTTTGAGAACTTGAATATGCTGGTGGAACAATGATCCTAATTAAATGTCTTCTGACAGACAAAGGGTGTCTCCATCCAATAGAATGCATTTGCCTTTATGACTGGCACGGTGCAGGTCACTGTGTACTCTTGATAACCTGAATAGGTTACAAATTACCATTGCATTTGACAAGGGAGTTGATGGCTGGTAGCCAAGCTTTTCTCTCTGTCGTGATGAATCATGTCAAAAAAGATGACGGAAGAAGCTGATTATTGATTAACTCTGTATGGTTTTCCAAATCCATTTTGCAATGCAGAAGCGTTAATCAGTATCTTGGGAATATGTCATTGTATGTGACTTTCACTTAGTTTCATATCAGTTAAGATTCTTATCATTTTGTATTTAAGCTCAGTTTAGTTGCATATCAAATAACAATTTCATATTTAGTTTTGTTATGACTTGTGATGCAAAGGCAAGAATTGTGATTTGATAGTCTGCTAAATAAACTCAACAAGTTCAACCAAGATATCTCACCAACCACACTTTTTTTGTCACAATTCTGAGATATTGTAGAATAGCCCAATCTGCTGCTCCATGTTTCTGCTAAGAACAAAGTTTTGTAGATAAGCCAATGCTGTGTTGGATGATCCAGCCCACATGGTTTGATCCAGTTGCTGTCTTTTTTTTCTTGGTGTGGTTGACATTGGACAAGTTCATGATGACACACATGCAATGTGCTCACATTCCAAGCACAAGTATACTGTTGTGTCAGCTTTGAGATTAGCTGACTCAGCAAAGTGTTAGTTTTGAAGAGCCAAAATGATACGTTTTATCTGCTGCATGTGACAGCGCTTGTGCACAGTGTGGGGACCGCCTAGAGAGAGTGATGGCAAAAGCATAACACAGAATTGCTAAGTGACCCCATCATAGTGGTGGAAAAAGGAATGGTGTGAGATAATTTCAATTGTTACCATGAATACAATGACCTTTAGGATTTTGATGAATTATGTGTTGCGTCTTTTTCTGCAGTTGTCCTTGGTTGTGTGTGTGTGTGTGTGTGTGTGTGTGTGTGTTAACTAATGTCAGTTTACTTTAACTATATTGTTTGGGGTTTCAAAGTTTTTGGCCTCTTACCGGCAGCTGCATCAAGTCTTCTGGCACTATGTGTACACAGGCGTACAAATGGAATGGAAAACTACCCGTAGCACACTATGCTTTGCTGCTGAATCAGATGTTCTGATAACAGTTGGAGTTTGTCATTGTCAGGTTTAGTCATACTCAGCTTTATTTCAAGTGGTGCACTATGTGTGTAACACTTTCACTTGAGCAGTCACAGCAGACTGATTTTTTTTTTTTTTTTTTTTTTTTTTTTTTTAATAGTGTGTGTTTTAGATTTGTTAATTGCCACTCAAGGTGCTTATCTGTTGTTTGTTCTGATCTCTTGAAACCAACTGAGCCTTCTGTTAAATTTGGTGACCTTCGGAGATCATTTCTACCTCATAATTTCAGCACCTGAGAAATAGCACTCTTGTCTCAGCCCTGGTCCAATATTCATAAATCATATAAATTCATCTTGTTTTGTTTACCAATTAAGCAGAGAGTTTTAAACAGGTAGGCCTACACAGGCCATGCATGTCTTTGTTTTACTGATATGACCATTAGTTGACTTACTATATGAACATATGCACTCTGACACTGGCCCTGACGCTCACAGCAACCTCAATGACATCTCATACTAAATCCATAAGGATTAATATGGAGTGCCCCTCATTGGAACTATGACAGCAAGACAGATGGAGTCTGGGTTTGGGAAATTACCTCAGGTCCGACCTGAACCCGAGTTTTCCCATGGGACTGTTCCATTTTGCGGTAGAGATCAAAAGGAAAAATAAACGCACTTTCAAGTACTGTTTCTTGCTATTTACTTGACTGACAACATGTCCAAGACGGACAAGTTTCAGCAAAAAGCCGTCCTCCGCAGTCTTCAGTTTGTGGTACGGGACACTGTCTAATATGTCTGATTTATGTAAATCGTAGGTGAAGATCCATGGTGCACTGGACAAGACAATCTAGATTGGTATCTGTTGGATGCCATCAGAGTATCAAAAGAAAGGAAAATTAGTAAAGTTGTCTAGTATTTAGCAGATGCTTTTTCTACAGTGACACAGACCAAGGTTGTCAGTTGCCAGTTGTCAGTTGTGCAACGTAACCATGCCCGCAAAAGGAAAGTAAGTAGGTGTAGACCTGTAGATAGGGAAATCCATTTTTTCTGGGTTAATGTGGCCTGTCAGCCTGTGATTGTTGGATGGAGACGAGTGAGTTTTAATGTGTTCTAATGTTTGGTGTGCTTTGGTGCATGTGTGTCTCAATGTGCTAATGATCTCGCTGTTCTTTGTCTTCTACCAGGTGGTCTCTGATGCTGCAGGGCAAGGTGTCACAATAACTGGAGAGAGAACCTTTAATAACTGGAACTGGCCCAACGCTGTGATCTTTGCTGCTACAGTTATCACAACCATAGGTAAGCAGCACTGCAGTGAGACTTGGTTTTCAGTGTTAAATGTAGTAGAAAGCATTAATTTTTTTTATTTTCCTACTTGACAATTACACATCAGTCAGTGTTATCAATTACTTGCCAAACTTGTCCTAACTTCCCATCAGTCAAATGTCTTCAGGGATACATTTCCTGAAGCTCTTATCAGTTTCTTTGGAGTCAAAATGTCCAGAACAGACTCTTGCTGATATGACATAGGACAAAATATAAGATAAGGTTAAGCAGAAGTCACAGTAATAAGAAACAGCATCTAACAACAGCTATAAATGGTGATGCATGGATTCGGGTCATGAAGCTAAATTTTAATGATATTTAGCAGACACTTTTATCCAAAGTGGCATGGACATGTAACGGCGGGTTCGGGGATCATACCCGGGTCGTCGATTGTCAGTCGGTGGCGTTACTGCTGCTCTGCCACACCTGTTAAGGTACTAAGGTACTGTAAGCTCTTGACTGAAAGGAGTTGGCTCATGGTATTTTAATGACAGCATATTAACCTTTCTTCATTTTTGTCTCAGGTTATGGCAACATTGCTCCTAAAACCCCTGCTGGCAGGGTCTTCTGCATTTTCTATGGGCTCTTTGGAGTACCACTTTGTTTCACCTGGATCAGTGAACTGGGCAAGTTTTTTGGTGGTCGGGCAAAACACTTGGGCCATTACCTCACCAAGAGGGGTGTCTCCCTGGTAAGGACAGTTTTTGTGTTACATTCATCATTATTGTTGCTTATTTACATATATGTGTGCATTCATTGTCAAATTATTAATTAAGCTTTCCTGATTGCCTTGTAGAGGAAGACACAGTTCACCTGTACTGCCCTCTTCCTTCTGTGGGGTATAGTGGTGCATCTGGTCATCCCCCCGTTTGTCTTCATGGCACAAGAAGGATGGACCTATATTGAGGGCTTGTACTTCTCCTTCGTCACCTTAACTACAATTGGATTTGGCGATCTGGTGGCAGGTTAGTCTTCCTTTGCCCATGTGGGCAGATTTTACTGCTGTTTTGCCCCACAAGGCAGCAGTTTTATTCTAACTGTTTAATATTGTTTTGATTGGCCGCTAATATGACATTGAACCTAAATCTACTATACAACAAATTTTTACCTGCAAAGAAGATGTGATTTGCTCCATGTCCATGTACATTTTATGATCATTCACATGTCAGTGTGGTCCAAATATTTATGACGGCCTTACCTTTTCACTTTTTCAGGTGTTGACCCCAATACAGACTACCCAACTTTGTACCGTTACTTTGTGGAAGTCTGGATTTACTTGGGTCTAGCCTGGCTTTCTCTCTTCTTCAACTGGAAAGTGCGTATGGTGGTTGAGGCACACAAGGCTCTGAAAAAGCGTAGAAAGAGGCGAAAAATCTCTTTGGAAGAGTTCAAGGAGAGCCCAAAATCTCTACGCCCTCCCCCCACCTCCAATGACGTCAATATATTCAGCTTCCTTTCCAAGAGACAAGAGGGTTACAGTGATCTCATCAAACAAATGGGCTCCAAAAATGCGAATGGGGGCCATACTACAAGCACTACCATTGCTGCCAAATCCAAAGCTCCTAATCGTTCCAAGAGCTGCAGTGACACACCTGTCACCAACGGTAACACCATTCTTAACCTGGACCGTTCCCCAAGGCAAAAACGGCGCTACAGCTTTAGCGACCGCGTTACAGTGGCCTTCTCCAAGTCAAAGAACTACCTGTTGGGCCAGGAGAGTGGGTTACTCTTGGATGAGGTCCAGAATGAAGGGGACTTGGACGAGGACCAGGAGAGGATGTATGAAAACCAGTTAGACAAAGAGGCAGGAGAAAACTACAGGGGCCAAGGGATGTGCAGCTTCAACAGCAGCAGACACACATCCTGGGACTCAAAGGACTACCAAGCAGTACCGATCTTTCAGACCGCCAATATCACGTTCATTGACGAAGAAAACCTACACTACAACACAGATGAGTGCAGTGACCCCAAGGTCAAGTTGTCTGTGACGATGGATGAAAACGTGGACTCGGAAACGGACTCAAAGGAGGAGGACTCTGACTCTGAGGAATCCGTTTTCACCACAGACGGGTCAGATAACGGTCACTCTTATGAGAAGCTGGTAGAGGAGTACTCAAAGGAGGATAACACTGAACCCTGAACTGTCATGTCTACTGTTGGTGGAGCTTATGCACAAACTGCCAAATAGTATTTGTTTTATTATTTTTTTCTGTTAAAATGAAGTGAAGGACTTGAAATGATTTGAATGTGCATTTTACATTCTCTTTGACCAGTTACAACTGGATTTAAATCATATGTTTCAGTTTGAAGCATCAAAGTAAGTTTCTGTGTGGATATTCAAGTTGGTCTTTTTTCCAACTGGAACATCCATTATTCACTTGAAATGGTAAATATTCACTAATGAACAGTTCCTTAGCCTGTACAGCTTTAGATTTTTCAAGATGGTTTCAAGAAGTAGCTTTTCACTAAGTCTAACTGAAAGTGTGTTGTATATATTTTAGGAATTTTAAAATGGATTTATTTTGTTAGAAATCAAGTCCAGTGTTTCCAGGAAAATGTATCAACTGATGATAACCTAAATAGAGCTTAGATCATAGGCTGATTTATTTCATGAAGAATAAGGGGAAAAAATAATCTTGAGGTGTGGACTCAGATTTCATCCCTGTGTATGCACCATATTGGTGTTGTATTTTAACTGTGAATAATGTTTTATTCCCTCTATTAGATATTGTCATTTAGTTTCAAGATTGTATTATTCTCATTCCAATTTCAATCACATAATACACACAGAGTGTATATACCTGTTTAGGCCTTCTTTATATTTAACAGAATTACAGTCATTTGTATCGGCTATATCAGTCCGCTACTATGGCAAGCCAAATTGATTGGGCTCAGATAAGCAAATAAAGTCAAACATGACCAATTATTGTATAAAACCACTGCTTTATGTGTACAGAAACTATCAAAACAATTTTGCTTTGCTTTTGCCTGGGCATTGCTTTTTCAGTAATTCAAAGGGGCCGTGTCGACCTGGGTGGCTTGGCAAAAGCAGATGAATTGTACAGTCTGATGGCACCTGGCACAACAGACCTGATAACGTTCTTTAACTCAGTTGCGTTGGAAGAGTCTGTTGTTTAAGATGCTTGAAGACAAAAAAAGCATACAAGCCCCTTCTCCATGTACGTGCAGCAAGTCTGGAAATGGGCTGTGGCAGTTAGCCTTTAGCCAATAGACTAAGAATGGGCTAGGCTAACTTCACTCAAGCCTACGGCCAGCATAGGCTAGCTGGTGTAGCACACCTCTGATAAATTATGCTTAGTTCAAATATACACTTCTAAAAATATCTTTAATATCTCAGTTATAATAATAACTTTACTCATTGTAAGTGTTACACACTACCTGGATAAGCAGACATCTTTATTTTGCCCAAGATGGCAAGAAAGGTTAAAAAATCCAACCAACTCATATTTGCCCGGAGCATCGAAGGGCCCGGGCACCCGAAGTGCATGTACAGTGGCCTGCTACGGAGGTGTGAAACCTTGTTTCTTTAAGGATTATTCCATCTTTCTTTCTTTTTTTTTATTTTTTCATAACTCATAAATTTCCGTGCGGTCCTCTTGGTAACACCAGTTAATCTTTAAGAACAGTGCAGTCATGCAGAGGCCATTAATGCCCTGTAGTAAGCTATAGCCAATTGCTTCTTGTTTTGTTTTTGTACAGTTGTTAATAATCTCACACAGGCTGTGAATGTATCATGCAATGGAGTTGATATTGTTTCTTGATGGGTGTTTCAATACAACTGTGGCTATATCTGACAGTGTATAGCCTAGGTCTTAAACAAGCGTACAGCTCAGGAGTTAAATTACTTCTGTAGTAAACTATATGTTTTAACTGCATGCATGGGCCCTCACAACTGAACTGTCAATAGTGGTACTATTCTGAGGTGATAGTGCCTTAGTTTGTCTATGCCTCACCATCATCCATAAATCAGTGGATCAAAGCAAGCGCAGACATGGATTGCAGGATGTGATACAATGTGGTAAATCGAGTATTTCCCCGGGAGAGACTGCGATACTGCACATTTGTACTCTGTTGAATTTTTTAAAATTACCTCTGTTGTAAACTGCATGGTCCCTCACAACTGAACTGTCAGTCACAATGGTGGTTCTTTTTTGAGGTGCTAGTGGCTTAGTTTTTTTGAGGTGCTAGTGGCTTTTGTCTATGGCTCATCATCCATTAATCTGTGGATCAAAGCAAGCTCAGACATGGATTCCAGGATGTTATACAGTGTGTTAAATTGAGTATTTGATAGGGTACATTTGTACTCTGTTGACTTTTATGAAGCATCGAAGTACTCCAATTCTGTTCTAGTGCCTTTTCATAGTCAAGGTACAGTACTGTCTCACCATTGGAAATAACAGTAATAACAGTCAAGCTAGTTACACATAGCAAAAATGTGAAATTTGCAATGTAGGTGTAAAGCCTGCATGCAGTTTGGTGTGTACCACACATAAACTGACATTTCCCCGCTTACTCTTTTCACCTTTTTCACCCATAACCAGTTTACATGCCTGACTTCTGCAGAATCACAGAAATTAAGTAGCATCTTGGTGTCATCAACAGTCTAGAGTACTATTGCTGTGCAATGCTCATGAGTGTTATCTTTTGGGTATGCTCTCATTTTGTCTTTTCCTGTAGTACTCAGTAATCATTCGTAGGCAAATGATTAGGATCATCCAAAAGTTACTCAAGAGTTGCCCCATGTTACGCAAAAGTTGCGCCATGTATCAGCAGCCTAAGAGTATTAGTTCATCATTTCGGGTATAAAAACTGAAAGTGTCTGGAATTGCTATACACACTATTGGGACTTTTCCCTTGCAATGGTGTTCCAGTCAGATAAAAATTCAGGAGAATATATAGAAAAGGATGACAGCTGAAAAGAACCTATGTCTTCCGGATTAGTATGTGGTGCAGGGTGCTGTGATTTAATTTTTTTTTCTGCTGTGTTGGTGTGCAATACATATGAACACTCCAGCCTTGGATGTTTGAAATCAAAATGTGGCATCGAGAGTTAGTCATAGTTAGATCATTAATTGGGCATCAGTGATCCAAAACATAATAACCAAAATAACAATAATAACCAAAATAATTATAATCACCAAAACTGGTTACTGACCATAGAGTCATGTTTCTGCTTCTCCCTTGTCTCTCCATGTCTCTTTCTTTTGTTCTCCTGTTTCCTTGCATGAACTACGTAGAAAACCAGTGGAATGAATGAAAAGGAGAATTCAGGAGATGATTTTGAGAGAAAGTAATGGTCTGAAATCCTAAATACTTTTTGTTGTCCCACTGTTGAGTTGTAGGAAAGAAATAAGAGCTGTTTTATTTGTAAAGGGAGACTTCATCAACTACTAAATATTGTCAGACTTTAATTCTGGCCCATGTTTTGTTACATTATGTGTTAATTTTGTTTTGTTATATGTACAGTGTATTTCTCAAGAAACAAAAGAACAACTAGCTTACTTTCGAGGTTAGTTTTTCACTCATTGTTCATCCAGACAAAACATGAAAATACCTCTTTTTCCTCAACCTTCCCAAGGCTGGCAGTAATTGTGGCAGGAGCTGTGTATATTGCTGTGATACAGTGGTCTATGCAAATTTGTTATAATGCTAGTATAAAATGGTTTATATAATGCACTTCCAAAGAATGTGTATTATATAAACTGTCTGATACTGGCCAGATCTCACCACTGTGATCTACCTGCATTTATTTACCTAACTTTTCTTATCTTAATACTGGAATTCTATACAGACATCTAATGGAGCACAAATGAAAAGTCACACAAGATAATACTTTGAATGTTTACATTACAGTGGAATTCTTGTGGAAAAAAAAGACAAAGATTAGATAAAGTACATGCCAATTGGATTTTGCCGGAACAACATGTGGATGGGATGACATTGTCTGGAGCAAGTCAGACAGAAAATATGCTCCCTGTTAAGTTAAGGGCTTAAAAAACACCAGTGACCACACTGCCAGTTTAAACAGCAGTCGTCTTACCTTTGAGAGAGTGGACACAAGCTCTTTAGTGTAAACTATGTCCAGCACCCAGAGCTAAACAAAAACAAGTGGTGAAAGTGGTATATGATTGAGACTGCATGTTTAGGTATAAAATATTTAAGTACTTGTTCATTTTTGTAATATTTAAACAAAGCATAGCACTCAGTTTATCACATACGCATATTTACTGTGTGTGGTCTGTCCACCATCTCTACCTGGAAAGTAGAGTCTCACTAATGAGAGTGTGGTTAATTCTCCAGTGGTGTGGTTTTATACAGTGCTGATTTGGCATAAACAAGTATAATTTGGGACATGTTTGCAAAGGCCTGTGACACATGAAAACATTTCACAACACCTCGCAGACGACCGGATGTGGATGCTCACAAACTCATGTGAGGAGTCTCTCATGCTGTTGGAAATGTAGGCTGTGTTATGACATCTTATTGGTTTTGGTAGAAATGGTGAGGGGGATATTTTCTTGGTGCACTATGGCCTCGTAGTACAGGCTGAACATGGTTAAAATGCCACAGCCTATCCAAGTATTGCTGCAGATGACGTGCATGATGGCGTGCTCATTTTTATGAGATTTAGTAACTACATAGTGGCCATGTAACTACAGTTATAGTTCACTTGACTTAATGTACACTCAGTGTTCAGTCAGGTTTAAAAAAATAACTTTTGGAGATTATTCAACCTCTGTAACATGGCATATTATTCAGCTGAAGTTGGCCATTAGGTACACTGTGATCATAAAGGAATGGACAAGGCCAGCAGCTAAATTATGACATATATTCAATCAGTACTAAGACATCATGACGTGTAAGGAAAATATCCTCTACAATTCATCACCAGTAGCAATACAGTACTGCAGTTTCTTGAATTGTTAAAACAAGGCATGATGGATCATGGCAGATGGATGGACTCATCAGAATAAGTAACATTCTGGCTACTTTCCTGTCATCTCCCAATTCCGTATGGCGGAATTAACAGACGTATATCAAAATGCCTCTGTATGCATTGGACAGACCTACAACCAATCAGACCAGTGATTCTGATTATATTTGCAGAGACAAGACAAAATAGGGTGCATCATAATTATTGAAACAAAATAAACCCACATCCATTACCGCAGAGGTGAAAGCCCGTATTTGATTGGTTGCCTGTCTTGGTCAAATGAAACTAAGTGGAAGTAGGCCTGATGACCAGATTGAGATGCATGACAGTGTGTGAGAACCAGACGATTAAGTTTTAGCCAGGCTAGCGCCACCTAGTGTTACTGCTCGATTTCTCCTGCACAAAGTGAAACAATGTGAAAGTGTTTGGTACACCAGGCTAGTGAATTTTTGCCTCGATTCCCTATTCTCAGGTGTGTGGCACCAGATGTGGTCTTCTGCTCAGAAGCCCCTCAAGATTTTACATGTTTGACATGTAGGAGATACCCTTCTGCATACATTTGCTGGATCAAGTGGTTAGTAGTTAGCCTATTAGTTAGCCTTTCAATCAGCTCAAACCAGTGTGGCCTTTCTTCTCTTTGACCACTGGTATTTTCCCACAAAGAACTTCTGCTTATTGTTCAGGGATGGACATCCATGAAAATCACAGTAGATCAGCTAAATTCTTCGACCAATCTGTCTGGCACCAACAACCATGCCATGTTCAAAGTCACATAAATCACCTTTCTTCTCTATTCTGAAGCTCAGTTTGGCATAGCGCTCTAGAATCTTTGGTTTGAACTTTAGTAGGCTTCAGTGCATTGCTGTCATATGGTTGGCTAATTAAATACCTAACGACCAGTTAAATAGGTTATAATCTAATCTAATGTTGTGGCTGTGAGTAACTGCAGGAATGATGTTGGGGCCAATAAGAATTTTCCATTAAACATCAGTCATTTCCTTCTGTACAACATTAACAGTGGCCACGCTATGGTCTATTGATTTTGAGAGACTTTAGGCTATACTATTAGTGAAACGGAACAAGAAACAAAAAAAGTCTGTAAGTTTACAAGTCTGTATGATCCCACTTGGCTTTTGTGAACTCAGTTCGGGTCAAATGAGCTTTTTGCTTGACACCATCAAATGTTACCATGTGCTAGCATGTCTCTCCTTTCTTAAAGGACTGTATGCACTTCAGGTTTATACATTTGTAAACAACAGCAATTACATTTTGCCAATAATATGATGTTAGAACCCTAGCCAAAACTTGTATCAGTGGTAATACATAGCTTGTATTTAACTCATCTTGTTGCATATGATAAAGGTGTTAATGCACTGGTGCATAGATTCTCCCTGAGTAATTCCCAGGGCTCACTTTAGCAGAGAAACCACAAGTCATGCAGGGGAAAATGGACCGATGGCGCCATCTTCTGGTCAGAGCCCCTGATGGCATATCACAAAACAGGAAAAAAAATAAATAACAAGAATTGCATTGCGAAGCTCTTTGAGTCTTTGCTTATGTAGAACCACCCTGTAACAATTTACATACCACAACAATTAACAAATTTATTTTTATAAATTAACTTAGATAAACATGTCAGAGACTAGAATGAAAATCTGTTTTCCAAGCTATGCTTATGCTTCACATTCCCAGCAAGTTCCAGTTGTTTTTTTGTAATCCTGATAACAATTAAACTAAATGATGGTGATGAAAACATAACCTTGTGTGCAGAGGTAATAAATTAAGCCACAAAGTGTACATTTCCCCTCGCTCACCCCTGACCAAAGGAGAATGTTGCTGTTTTTCCTTTATCTCGTAGAAATAAATAAATCAGGTTTTTAGAAAGATCTTGCGGCGAGGATCTAAATTCAAAATGAGGTAACTGCACATACTGAATTTTTGCTTGATACAACTGATTACATAATTTCTTGTTGAATTTTGAGATATATTACAAAAAGCAATTATTATGATCATTTATTTTGGATCTGCACTCCCCCAGTTTGTTTCTGTGGCCCTCAGTGGTTTTCCTGGAATGACTCAGCCAGAGTTTATTCAGATCATCTTTCACCATAGAACTGCCTGGCAAGCAATTCAAGCACACTGTAGTCTGACAATAGCTGCCTTGCTGGGTCAATGCAACCATCAATGGGACAGAGCCAATCCAGTTGTCAAAGAACAGCTTAAAATTCCTCTGCTTTGTTACTGGTTCTGGAAACTCAGGTGGATGGACACTAGCCTAGCTTAGCTGGTGTAGTAACTCCACTTAATATGAAATATTTCACTACAGCACTATGCCTGGATGGTCTAAGAGTTGACGATATTGCAGTCGGACCAGTAAAAAAAAAAATAGGCTGGAACAGAAAATAGAGAGAGGGGCTGAAAGTGCTGGAGTTCCATTTCCAATTGTGTGTGAACGATAGCATTGCTTTAAAAACAGTGAATGAAGTGGAAATAAAAGCCATGCAGTGTGTGCCAAAAATTCAATTCTAAATCAAACCATTCAGATGACTGAACTAAATTTAACTGTATAATTATTTATTGTGATAAGTTTTTTTCCACCTGTAGCCCAGTTCATGTTGATCTGCTATGCAGCTCAATCTGGACAAACATTCAACCAGTCAGACCAATGGTTCCAATAACGTTTGCAGAGACATGACAGTGTGACTGTCAAAAACAAATAGACAAAAATAGAAATATCTCGGAAATATTCATCGAGAAAACAACCCCAAACACACAATCAAGTGAGCAGTCTTGGGGCAAAAAGCAGTCGCCGGGCAAAAAGAATTGAGGTAAAGAAGTGGCCAGCTCAATCCCCTTACCTCAATCCATTGAAAACTTCAAAACTTTAGATTTTAGAATCATCTTATGGGTGTGTATGTTCCCTTGCAGGTAACCATGAAGAAAACAATGGTTTAAAGCATCACTCTTCTTTTACAGCGTTCAGTCTACTATTCTAAAAAACAATACTGGCCATGGCTGAACCCTCACTGGACGTTATTAGCATCTGGTTGTGCCTATGGGACTCATCAATGCTCCTGCTATGTTCCAGACATTAATCAACAATATCCTAAACACAATTGTCTTTGTCTATTTTGATGATATTCTGATATTCTTAAGGAATCTCCAGCAACATGTCCAACATGTTCTTCTGCTTCATCTGAGTCATCTCCTCAGAAAACACCCCTTTATCTTATCCCAAGAAGTGTTAGTTCCAAGTCTAGGAAGTAGCCTTCTTCTGATTTATCATTTGAGGGAGAGTTTTATATGGACATGAAGAATGTGCATGCTGTGCTGTATATGCACCAGAATTTAAGGGCCCAGAAGAGTGCTTCATCACAACAGCTGCTAGAACTCATCCTACCATTGTATTATTGTAGAGGTGGAAGCCGAATGGTCTATTTCCATTGTAGCAAATCTCACTTTGCACGGATTGAGTGAAATGAAGGTGAATTCACAGAAGCAAGTGAAAGGTCACTGTTAGTCCCCATTCAAAGTACACTACATAGCGCTGATCCTTTATCTTACTTAGATGTGGCAAGTGCTCTGGACTTCTTCCTCTGTCATCTTATCAGCTAAGTGAAGTTGTGAGCCTTCATTCATTCCTCTGCCTTTGCTCAATAGACAGCAAAGACATACCTGTACATCCTCCACAGGCCAGAGAGAATTCCAAAGGTGCTCTCTACAGTTGGCAGCCTGGCATAAGGGAGATAGTAGTTGATCGCCCTTGTCATGTTTATGGTTAACACGCCACTCATTAGAATGGTGGGAAGGAAATGTGGAACGTACCAGAAGAATATTTAGTTGATGTGCTCGGCAAGTGTGCATGTGGATGTGTGATTAACCGAGATAAAATTCTGGAATTATAGATTAATGCAGAGCAAAGCATATAAAGCAAGTACTGTTGCTTTGTGTGTTGAGGTCTGAGCCAGGGAAGGGTCTCAGCAGGTTCACTCAGAGGGGGAAATGTCTTAGCACCCCACTGGTGGCATAGCACAAAATTCTGGGAATAAGCCATCCTCAATACAACCAGAAATCAGCCGCTTTATTCTAAGCTTTTCAAGGGCTAAACTTCATTTGGGGACACTGGTAAGTCTCATTACTGGTCTGACAATGTAAATGACCCAGGTGGAAGTGTTACTGAGGTCATCCTGTGCAGCCCCAGGCTTGAATCCGCAACCTGACAGCAATGTTGGATCGGGAGTCTAGTACGCTAGCACGCACGCTAGCCAGTTGAGTGAAAAGCCCAGGCTGCCAGTCCACTGACTAGCACACTCTAAAGGCATCAGGAGGTTTAATAACGTTCCACACGCACAGCTAGGCTAGGCAGCTGGCATCTGTTACGCTAACAGCCCAAACCTCACTCCCATCTTGGTTCACAGCACCACTGTAACCAAGGTCTTCCTGCGCAGTCCAGCCAGGAGCTCAAACCTGCGACTTCATAGCACCTAGGCTGTCATCTGTTACTCTAAACCTGCCCATAAACCTCACTCCCAATTTGGTTCAAGGTCAACCAAGGTTATCCTGCACAGTCCTGCCCTGGGTTTGAACTTGCAATGTCACAGCAACATTGGATCGGAAGGTGAGTGTGCGTAACAGAGATTATCCCAAGCAGTCCAGCCCATGGCTACAAAACTCAACCTAACAACAGCCTCGGATCAAGAGACAAGTGCCCTGGCCAGTCAACCAAAAAGCCTGTCCCAGTCAACCAGGAGGCTCTCCAGGAGGCACAGTTAGGCTAGCTGGCATCCATTACACTCATCCCCCTGAACTTCACTCCCATCCAGGTCCTCTCCTGCGTTGATCTGTCATTGGATAAATGCATGCATTGGGCAAGCTGGGCATTGCTGAACTTTTGATGTAATGCTAGCCACACCGTGTACCCAGAAGGCATTGCGGAAGGGGAATTAGTGTTTGGACGCATCCCATAGAAATGAATAGGACTGTGCGTAGGATCACTAGTGTCAATGCAGAACTTTGAAGGGTCCGCGACGGCATTGAGGCAACAGTGTGCCCTTTACGCTGAGTTGACACAGAAACATGAATCACACAATTAGGCTACTAGCCTGACTTCTAATCTGAGATATAGTTGCAGGTTCAAGTCCAAGCGGATGCAGGGCTGACCAATGAAGTATACACAATTCCAACCAACAGCGTCAGCGTACTTGATAACCAATGAAGCCAAAGGCGTGAATACAGCATGCCTTTTGATTGGTTTGAAGTTTTGTCTGGAAAGCTCAGTAACCATCTTTGGCATGGCATAGGTATATATTGTAACATCACGGTGAACCATGATGACAAAGTGTTCCTGCGAAAGAATAGAAGTAACGTCAGAACTCCTATATTCATTTCTACAGTGTTCGTTTTCCTTGTAGTAGCCTAGCCTAGCAGAATGGTAGACAGTGTGTATCGTACGGAGAAATTTGGATGTGTGCTATATTTTCATAACGCAGCATTGCAGTAATACTATGTGTACCACTGTGCAATACAGTTGTAAGAACAGACAGACAAGCATAAATTTACATGTGTGTGTTGCCAATAATCATCTACATATCTACAATGACGTATGATTGCTGCATTCAGCTCTTGAGTTTTGAGTAGTGAGTGACAGAGTGTTTACTTAAGGTGTGGTTTGTTCATCTAGGAGGGGTCATTTCATGTGCTGTTGAAATTAGCAGCCTTAAATATTGCAGTGACACGACTACAACTCTCTTGATGCCAAACAATCAAGCATTTCCTGCCTGACAACCTGTAATTTTACTTTGATTCTGAGCTCTGAGTTCATATGGTTATCCTAGGTCACAAAGACATCCAGTTGAAAAAAAGTGAGAAAAAGAGTGAAATCAAGTCTGTGCCATACTTGAAATCCCCCCTTAACTTTGAGCCACACACTCTTTGATCAGTTAGTAGAACCACCTGGAATGTGTTTTTAAAGCTGCACAGAGAAGCCTACAGATTTGGGAAAGACAGGGAAAGAATGCAAGTGCCTGCCTGGACCTACGGTCAAATTTCCTTAGTGGCCGTAGGATTGAATACTGTAAGATATTATACACTGCATTTTACAGAAGTTTAATATAGTAAGATAAACAAATGCAGCTCTGTGTATATAAATGCCTCTCTAAAACCTCCTTCACTTATTAAAGCCAGACTGTGTACTCTCAGTGCAAACTTTGTTGACCAATGGCAATTTGATTTACTTATTCAGTCATTCACATAACATTCTCCATAAACCAAAGCGCAATGATTGGAGAGCTTTGACAATGGTTTTGTGTACGACGAAATGACAGTGGATCCGTTTGGATACACCGGAAGCCCTTTGCCCTCCACTTTGATTGTAATGTGTCACTGACACACAAATAGGCTACTAGAGGAGCAGTGTGTTTTGGAAGGACCTGAGGACGTTATCCTTAGGCCCCTCATGGACTTGTAGGTTCTGCTTTGGCCTGGATGGCACTGGTTCCGCCCGATTCATTCTGCACTCCCTAACCTCCCTCCCTATTAGTTACAGGTCCTGCCTCACAATCTTCCACCAATCAGAGGAAGAGGTGGTGTCTGCACTGAGCCAAGGCTGGATAAGGATGGTAAAAAACCTGCAAGAAAAAAATGATCCATATGTGGATTTTGCATACAAGTTGTATAGCATTCAAACTGCAAAAATAAACATTAGCCTACCTGAGAAGGACTATTTAGACACATTTGTTATTTTGCCTGCACTGGGCCTAATGTTTTCAAACAGGCAACCTCGACATTTTAAAGTCTTCCCTAGATTTTTTTTAGTTGTGGAGATGAACACCGTTGTTTCAAATAACTTGACTTCCTCAGTCCAAAAAAAGAAGCCTTAAGTAGACATAAAGGCTACATCCACTCCTTTCATTATTTTGCCTGAAGGCTACAAACTTTTCCACGTCACGGCATAAAACAGCCAGTTAGATAGGATAACAGGTGGGTGAACCAACAGCGTCAGCGTACTTGATGACCAATGAAGCCAAAGGCGTGAATACAGCGTGCCTTTTGATTGGTTTGAAGTTTTGTCTGGAAAGCTTGGTAACCATCTTTGGCATGGCATAGGTATATATTGTAACATCACGGTGGATCATGATGACAAAGTGTTCCTGCGAAAGAATAGAAGTAACGTCTGAACTCCTATATTCATTTCTACAGTGTTCGTTTTCCTTGTAGTAGCCTAGCCTAGCAGAATGGTAGACAGTGTGTATCGTA